>OY968837.1:3998430-5235267 GCA_963695495.1 Hololepta plana | reverse complement strand
GTAAACGCTCCACTTCACTGATATTCCTCTTCGAGCTGGTAAACGCTCCACTTCACTGATATTCCTCTTCGAGCTGGTAAACGCTCCACTTCACTGATATTCCTCTTCGAGCTGGTAAACGCTCCACTTCACTGATATTCCTCTTCGAGCTCGTAAACGCTCCACTTCACTGATATTCCTCTTCGAGCTGTTAAACGCTCCACTTCACTGATATTCCTCTTCGAGCTGGTAAACGCTCCACTTCACTGATATTCCTCTTCGAGCTCGTAAACGCTCCACTTCACTGATATTCCTCTTCGAGCTGGTAAACGCTCCACTTCACTGATATTCCTCTTCGAGCTCGTAAACGCTCCACTTCACTGATATTCCTCTTCGAGCTGATAAACGCTCCCACTTCACTGATATTCCTCTTCGAGCTGGTAAACGCTCCACTTCACTGATATTCCTCTTCGAGCTGGTAAACGCTCCACTTCACTGATATTCCTCTTCGAGCTGGTAAACGCTCCACTTCACTGATATTCCTCTTCGAGCTGGTAAACGCTCCACTTCACTGATATTCCTCTTCGAGCTCGTAAACGCTCCACTTCACTGATATTCCTCTTCGAGCTGGTAAACGCTCCACTTCACTGATATTCCTCTTCGAGCTCGTAAACGCTCCACTTCACTGATATTCCTCTTCGAGCTGGTAAACGCTCCACTTCACTGATATTCCTCTTCGAGCTGTTAAACGCTCCACTTCACTGATATTCCTCTTCGAGCTGGTAAACGCTCCACTTCACTGATATTCCTCCTCGAGCTGTTAAACGCTCCACTTCACTGATATTCCTCTTCGAGCTGCTAAACGCTCCACTTCACTGATATTCCTCTTCGAGCTGGTAAACGCTCCACTTCACTGATATTCCTCTTCGAGCTGTTAAACGCTCCACTTCACTGATATTCCTCTTCGAGCTGTTAAACGCTCCACTTCACTGATATTCCTCTTCGAGCTGTTAAACGCTCCACTTCACTGATATTCCTCTTCGAGCTGTTAAACGCTCCACTTCACTGATATTCCTCTTCGAGCTGGTAAACGCTCCACTTCACTGATATTCCTCTTCGAGCTGGTAAACGCTCCACTTCACTGATATTCCTCTTCGAGCTGGTAAACGCTCCACTTCACTGATATTCCTCTTCGAGCTGGTAAACGCTCCACTTCACTGATATTCCTCTTCGAGCTGGTAAACGCTCCACTTCACTGATATTCCTCTTCGAGCTGTTAAACGCTCCACTTCACTGATATTCCTCTTCGAGCTGGTAAACGCTCCACTTCACTGATATTCCTCTTCGAGCTGGTAAACGCTCCACTTCACTGATATTCCTCTTCGAGCTGGTAAACGCTCCACTTCACTGATATTCCTCTTCGAGCTGGTAAACGCTCCACTTCACTGATATTCCTCTTCGAGCTGGTAAACGCTCCACTTCACTGATATTCCTCTTCGAGCTGTTAAACGCTCCACTTCACTGATATTCCTCTTCGAGCTGTTAAACGCTCCACTTCACTGATATTCCTCTTCGAGCTGTTAAACGCTCCACTTCACTGATATTCCTCTTCGAGCTGTTAAACGCTCCACTTCACTGATATTCCTCTTCGAGCTGGTAAACGCTCCACTTCACTGATATTCCTCTTCGAGCTGGTAAACGCTCCACTTCACTGATATTCCTCTTCGAGCTGTTAAACGCTCCACTTCACTGATATTCCTCTTCGAGCTGTTAAACGCTCCACTTCACTGATATTCCTCTTCGAGCTCGTAAACGCTCCACTTCACTGATATTCCTCTTCGAGCTGGTAAACGCTCCACTTCACTGATATTCCTCTTCGAGCTCGTAAACGCTCCACTTCACTGATATTCCTCTTCGAGCTGGTAAACGCTCCACTTCACTGATATTCCTCTTCGAGCTCGTAAACGCTCCACTTCACTGATATTCCTCTTCGAGCTGGTAAACGCTCCACTTCACTGATATTCCTCTTCGAGCTGTTAAACGCTCCACTTCACTGATATTCCTCTTCGAGCTGGTAAACGCTCCACTTCACTGATATTCCTCTTCGAGCTGTTAAACGCTCCACTTCACTGATATTCCTCTTCGAGCTGTTAAACGCTCCACTTCACTGATATTCCTCTTCGAGCTGTTAAACGCTCCACTTCACTGATATTCCTCTTCGAGCTGTTAAACGCTCCACTTCACTGATATTCCTCTTCGAGCTGGTAAACGCTCCACTTCACTGATATTCCTCTTCGAGCTGGTAAACGCTCCACTTCACTGATATTCCTCTTCGAGCTGGTAAACGCTCCACTTCACTGATATTCCTCTTCGAGCTGGTAAACGCTCCACTTCACTGATATTCCTCTTCGAGCTGGTAAACGCTCCACTTCACTGATATTCCTCTTCGAGCTGTTAAACGCTCCACTTCACTGATATTCCTCTTCGAGCTGGTAAACGCTCCACTTCACTGATATTCCTCTTCGAGCTGGTAAACGCTCCACTTCACTGATATTCCTCTTCGAGCTGGTAAACGCTCCACTTCACTGATATTCCTCTTCGAGCTGGTAAACGCTCCACTTCACTGATATTCCTCTTCGAGCTGGTAAACGCTCCACTTCACTGATATTCATCTTCGAGCTGTTAAACGCTCCACTTCACTGATATTCCTCTTCGAGCTGTTAAACGCTCCACTTCACTGATATTCCTCTTCGAGCTGTTAAACGCTCCACTTCACTGATATTCCTCTTCGAGCTGTTAAACGCTCCACTTCACTGATATTCCTCTTCGAGCTGGTAAACGCTCCACTTCACTGATATTCCTCTTCGAGCTGGTAAACGCTCCACTTCACTGATATTCCTCTTCGAGCTGTTAAACGCTCCACTTCACTGATATTCCTCTTCGAGCTGTTAAACGCTCCACTTCACTGATATTCCTCTTCGAGCTCGTAAACGCTCCACTTCACTGATATTCCTCTTCGAGCTGGTAAACGCTCCACTTCACTGATATTCCTCTTCGAGCTGTTAAACGCTCCACTTCACTGATATTCCTCTTCGAGCTGTTAAACGCTCCACTTCACTGATATTCCTCTTCGAGCTGTTAAACGCTCCACTTCACTGATATTCCTCTTCGAGCTGTTAAACGCTCCACTTCACTGATATTCCTCTTCGAGCTGGTAAACGCTCCACTTCACTGATATTCCTCTTCGAGCTCGTAAACGCTCCACTTTACTGATATTCCTCTTCGAGCTGGTAAACGCTCCACTTCACTGATATTCCTCTTCGAGCTCGTAAACGCTCCACTTCACTGATATTCCTCTTCGAGCTGGTAAACGCTCCACTTCACTGATATTCCTTTTCGAGCTCGTAAACGCTCCACTTCACTGATATTCCTCTTCGAGCTGGTAAACGCCCCACTTCACTGATATTCCTCTTCGAGCTGGTAAACGCTCCACTTCACTGATATTCCTCTTCGAGCTCGTAAACGCTCCACTTCACTGATATTCCTCTTCGAGCTGGTAAACGCCCCACTTCACTGATATTCCTCTTCCAGCTGGTAAACGCTCCACTTCACTGATATTCCTCTTCGAGCTGGTAAACGCTCCACTTCACTGATATTCCTCTTCGAGCTGGTAAACGCTCCACTTCACTGATATTCCTCTTCGAGCTCGTAAACGCTCCACTTCACTGATATTCCTCTTCGAGCTGGTAAACGCTCCACTTCACTGATATTCCTCTTCGAGCTCGTAAACGCTCCACTTCACTGATATTCCTCTTCGAGCTGGTAAACGCTCCACTTCACTGATATTCCTCTTCGAGCTCGTAAACGCTCCACTTCACTGATATTCCTCTTCGAGCTGTTAAACGCCCCACTTCACTGATATTCCTCTTCGAGCTGTTAAACGCCCCACTTCACTGATATTCCTCTTCGAGCTCGTAAACGCTCCACTTCACTGATATTCCTCTTCGAGCTGTTAAACGCCCCACTTCACTGATATTCCTCTTCGAGCTCGTAAACGCTCCACTTCACTGATATTCCTCTTCGAGCTGGTAAACGCTCCACTTCACTGATATTCCTCTTCGAGCTCGTAAACGCTCCACTTCACTGATATTCCTCTTCGAGCTCGTAAACGCTCCACTTCACTGATATTCCTCTTCGAGCTGGTAAACGCTCCACTTCACTGATATTCCTCTTCGAGCTGGTAAACGCTCCACTTCACTGATATTCCTCTTCGAGCTCGTAAACGCTCCACTTCACTGATATTCCTCTTCGAGCTGTTAAACGCCCCACTTCACTGATATTCCTCTTCGAGCTGTTAAACGCCCCACTTCACTGATATTCCTCTTCGAGCTCGTAAACGCTCCACTTCACTGATATTCCTCTTCGAGCTGTTAAACGCCCCACTTCACTGATATTCCTCTTCGAGCTCGTAAACGCTCCACTTCACTGATATTCCTCTTCGAGCTGTTAAACGCCCCACTTCACTGATATTCCTCTTCGAGCTCGTAAACGCTCCACTTCACTGATATTCCTCTTCGAGCTGTTAAACGCCCCACTTCACTGATATTCCTCTTCGAGCTCGTAAACGCTCCACTTCACTGATATTCCTCTTCGAGCTGTTAAACGCCCCACTTCACTGATATTCCTCTTCGAGCTCGTAAACGCTCCACTTCACTGATATTCCTCTTCGAGCTCGTAAACGCTCCACTTCACTGATATTCCTCTTCGAGCTGGTAAACGCTCCACTTCACTGATATTCCTCTTCGAGCTCGTAAACGCTCCACTTCACTGATATTCCTCTTCGAGCTGTTAAACGCCCCACTTCACTGATATTCCTCTTCGAGCTGTTAAACGCCCCACTTCACTGATATTCCTCTTCGAGCTCGTAAACGCTCCACTTCACTGATATTCCTCTTCGAGCTGGTAAACGCTCCACTTCACTGATATTCCTCTTCGAGCTCGTAAACGCTCCACTTCACTGATATTCCTCTTCGAGCTCGTAAACGCTCCACTTCACTGATATTCCTCTTCGAGCTCGTAAACGCTCCACTTCACTGATATTCCTCTTCGAGCTGGTAAACGCTCCGCTTCACTGATATTCCTCTTCGAGCTGGTAAACGCTCCACTTCACTGATATTCCTCTTCGAGCTCGTAAATGCTCCACTTCACTGATATTCCTCTTCGAGCTCGTAAACGCTCCACTTCACTGATATTCCTCTTCGAGCTGGTAAACGCTCCACTTCACTGATATTCCTCTTCGAGCTCGTAAACGCTCCACTTCACTGATATTCCTCTTCGAGCTGTTAAACGCCCCACTTCACTGATATTCCTCTTCGAGCTGTTAAACGCCCCACTTCACTGATATTCCTCTTCGAGCTCGTAAACGCTCCACTTCACTGATATTCCTCTTCGAGCTGTTAAACGCCCCACTTCACTGATATTCCTCTTCGAGCTCGTAAACGCTCCACTTCACTGATATTCCTCTTCGAGCTGGTAAACGCTCCACTTCACTGATATTCCTCTTCGAGCTGTTAAACGCTCCACTTCACTGATATTCCTCTTCGAGCTGTTAAACGCTCCACTTCACTGATATTCCTCTTCGAGCTGTTAAACGCTCCACTTCACTGATATTCCTCTTCGAGCTGGTAAACGCTCCACTTCACTGATATTCCTC
This sequence comes from Hololepta plana, assembly GCA_963695495.1. Taxonomy (NCBI): domain Eukaryota; kingdom Metazoa; phylum Arthropoda; class Insecta; order Coleoptera; family Histeridae; genus Hololepta; species Hololepta plana. The sequence goes on along the minus strand of OY968837.1, from coordinate 5,229,575 downwards.
TTCGAGCTCGTAAACGCTCCACTTCACTGATATTCCTCTTCGAGCTGGTAAACGCTCCACTTCACTGATATTCCTCTTCGAGCTCGTAAACGCTCCACTTCACTGATATTCCTCTTCGAGCTGGTAAACGCTCCACTTCACTGATATTCCTTTTCGAGCTCGTAAACGCTCCACTTCACTGATATTCCTCTTCGAGCTGGTAAACGCCCCACTTCACTGATATTCCTCTTCGAGCTGGTAAACGCTCCACTTCACTGATATTCCTCTTCGAGCTCGTAAACGCTCCACTTCACTGATATTCCTCTTCGAGCTGGTAAACGCCCCACTTCACTGATATTCCTCTTCCAGCTGGTAAACGCTCCACTTCACTGATATTCCTCTTCGAGCTGGTAAACGCTCCACTTCACTGATATTCCTCTTCGAGCTGGTAAACGCTCCACTTCACTGATATTCCTCTTCGAGCTCGTAAACGCTCCACTTCACTGATATTCCTCTTCGAGCTGGTAAACGCTCCACTTCACTGATATTCCTCTTCGAGCTCGTAAACGCTCCACTTCACTGATATTCCTCTTCGAGCTGGTAAACGCTCCACTTCACTGATATTCCTCTTCGAGCTCGTAAACGCTCCACTTCACTGATATTCCTCTTCGAGCTGTTAAACGCCCCACTTCACTGATATTCCTCTTCGAGCTGTTAAACGCCCCACTTCACTGATATTCCTCTTCGAGCTCGTAAACGCTCCACTTCACTGATATTCCTCTTCGAGCTGTTAAACGCCCCACTTCACTGATATTCCTCTTCGAGCTCGTAAACGCTCCACTTCACTGATATTCCTCTTCGAGCTGGTAAACGCTCCACTTCACTGATATTCCTCTTCGAGCTCGTAAACGCTCCACTTCACTGATATTCCTCTTCGAGCTCGTAAACGCTCCACTTCACTGATATTCCTCTTCGAGCTGGTAAACGCTCCACTTCACTGATATTCCTCTTCGAGCTGGTAAACGCTCCACTTCACTGATATTCCTCTTCGAGCTCGTAAACGCTCCACTTCACTGATATTCCTCTTCGAGCTGTTAAACGCCCCACTTCACTGATATTCCTCTTCGAGCTGTTAAACGCCCCACTTCACTGATATTCCTCTTCGAGCTCGTAAACGCTCCACTTCACTGATATTCCTCTTCGAGCTGTTAAACGCCCCACTTCACTGATATTCCTCTTCGAGCTCGTAAACGCTCCACTTCACTGATATTCCTCTTCGAGCTGTTAAACGCCCCACTTCACTGATATTCCTCTTCGAGCTCGTAAACGCTCCACTTCACTGATATTCCTCTTCGAGCTGTTAAACGCCCCACTTCACTGATATTCCTCTTCGAGCTCGTAAACGCTCCACTTCACTGATATTCCTCTTCGAGCTGTTAAACGCCCCACTTCACTGATATTCATCTTCGAGCTCGTAAACGCTCCACTTCACTGATATTCCTCTTCGAGCTCGTAAACGCTCCACTTCACTGATATTCCTCTTCGAGCTGGTAAACGCTCCACTTCACTGATATTCCTCTTCGAGCTCGTAAACGCTCCACTTCACTGATATTCCTCTTCGAGCTGTTAAACGCCCCACTTCACTGATATTCCTCTTCGAGCTGTTAAACGCCCCACTTCACTGATATTCCTCTTCGAGCTCGTAAACGCTCCACTTCACTGATATTCCTCTTCGAGCTGGTAAACGCTCCACTTCACTGATATTCCTCTTCGAGCTCGTAAACGCTCCACTTCACTGATATTCCTCTTCGAGCTCGTAAACGCTCCACTTCACTGATATTCCTCTTCGAGCTCGTAAACGCTCCACTTCACTGATATTCCTCTTCGAGCTCGTAAACGCTCCACTTCACTGATATTCCTCTTCGAGCTGGTAAACGCTCCACTTCACTGATATTCCTCTTCGAGCTGGTAAACGCTCCACTTCACTGATATTCCTCTTCGAGCTCGTAAACGCTCTACTTCACTGATATTCCTCTTCGAGCTCGTAAACGCTCCACTTCACTGATATTCCTCTTCGAGCTGGTAAACGCTCCACTTCACTGATATTCCTCTTCGAGCTCGTAAACGCTCCACTTCACTGATATTCCTCTTCGAGCTGTTAAACGCCCCACTTCACTGATATTCCTCTTCGAGCTGTTAAACGCCCCACTTCACTGATATTCCTCTTCGAGCTCGTAAACGCTCCACTTCACTGATATTCCTCTTCGAGCTGTTAAACGCCCCACTTCACTGATATTCCTCTTCGAGCTCGTAAACGCTCCACTTCACTGATATTCCTCTTCGAGCTGGTAAACGCTCCACTTCACTGATATTCCTCTTCGAGCTCGTAAACGCTCCACTTCACTGATATTCCTCTTCGAGCTGGTAAACGCTCCACTTCACTGATATTCCTTTTCGAGCTCGTAAACGCTCCACTTCACTGATATTCCTCCTCGAGCTGGTAAACGCCCCACTTCACTGATATTCCTCTTCGAGCTGGTAAACGCTCCACTTCACTGATATTCCTCTTCGAGCTCGTAAACGCTCCACTTCACTGATATTCCTCTTCGAGCTGGTAAACGCCCCACTTCACTGATATTCCTCTTCGAGCTGGTAAACGCTCCACTTCACTGATATTCCTCTTCGAGCTGGTAAACGCTCCACTTCACTGATATTCCTCTTCGAGCTCGTAAACGCTCCACTTCACTGATATTCCTCTTCGAGCTGGTAAACGCTCCACTTCACTGATATTCCTCTTCGAGCTCGTAAACGCTCCACTTCACTGATATTCCTCTTCGAGCTGGTAAACGCTCCACTTCACTGATATTCCTCTTCGAGCTCGTAAACGCTCCACTTCACTGATATTCCTCTTCGAGCTGGTAAACGCCCCACTTCACTGATATTCCTCTTCGAGCTGGTAAACGCTCCACTTCACTGATATTCCTCTTCGAGCTCGTAAACGCTCCACTTCACTGATATTCCTCTTCGAGCTGGTAAACGCCCCACTTCACTGATATTCCTCTTCGAGCTGGTAAACGCTCCACTTCACTGATATTCCTCTTCGAGCTGGTAAACGCTCCACTTCACTGATATTCCTCTTCGAGCTGGTAAACGCTCCACTTCACTGATATTCCTCTTCGAGCTCGTAAACGCTCCACTTCACTGATATTCCTCTTCGAGCTGTTAAACGCCCCACTTCACTGATATTCCTCTTCGAGCTGGTAAACGCTCCACTTCACTGATATTCCTCTTCGAGCTCGTAAACGCTCCACTTCACTGATATTCCTCTTCGAGCTGGTAAACGCTCCACTTCACTGATATTCCTCTTCGAGCTGATAAACGCCCCACTTCACTGATATTTCTCTTCGAACTGGTAAACGCCCCACTTCACTGATATTTCTCTTCGAACTGGTAAACGCCCCACTTCACTGATATTCCTCTTCGAGCTGGTAAACGCCCAATTTAATCAATGCCATTCTAAAGTTGGTATGCGTCAGATTGAAATAGAAAAAACTGTTCTTATGTTCCTAAATTGGGAAAGACTTCTCTTCCTTCGCCGATGACATTTCCCAAACGTGACTCAGCATTTCCTCTTTGAGCTGGTAAATACTCCACTTCACTCTTCATTTTACTTTATCACCGAGACTTTATTACTAACATCTTCAGCGCTAACACACACCACCTCCAGCTGAATGAAAGAAAGCTTATCAGTTATAGCCGAAGGAAAGTAAAAGAATGGAATTTGATTACCACAAAATATAAAAGTGCTTTCTTTCTCAAGTTAATCTTCTTCGAGATGGTCCATTTGAGTTCACTTTCGATTATTTTCAACAATTCAAGCTGAAAAGCTGAATGTTAATGCGTGTTGGACAAATAAAAATGTCCCTTGCGGTAAGTCACTCGCGCTCTTCAATTCCATGAATCTCTTCGTCACGGTAAAGCTCTAAAATGGAAGAGAAACTTAAGTTAGTAAGATGTTACGCATGACAAGGAATAGTGACTCACCATTTTTGTATCGATAGCATCGCATTGAAAACATTTTCTTACATCCAAATCTTCGCAACATATCAAATTAAATCCCACGTCAAATTCTATAATCAGCCCTTTGACTCCATAAAGCTGAAAAAAAGTGTTAGGAGAATCGCCTCCACCGAAGTGGACGGAATGGCCAAAGGAAATCGCAAAGAATCGTAAAATTCCTACCTTAACAGCTTCCCCGCACGTTCATGGGACCTACCTGTAATTGAAAATGTTGTTACTTAATTATTTTTTAAAAAGGAAAAATGGAATTTACCTATTTCTTAAACGCCTTTCACCGATGGCCCACTCGCCGCCGCCAACTGCTTCCTCCTCCATAACTTTATCACTGACACTTTATTACTAGCACCTTCAACACTATCACACATCACTTATCACTTCTAGCTGAAATTAGAGAAACTTATCAGTTATAGCTGAAGAAAAGTAAAAGAAAAAAAAATTAATTACCACAAAATATGAAAGTGCCTTGCTTTTGAATTCCCTCTTCTTACAAATGGTCCCCTACGATTCGCTTTCGTTGATTTTCAACACTTGAAGCTGAAAATTCGAATGTTAATGAGTGTTATATGAATTAATGCTTTTAGCAGTTATAGATGATGCATATACAAAATTATTTACCACAAAATATGCGGGCGGCTTCATTTTTTTTTAATAATCCTCTTCTAAATGATACTTGATGACCGAACGATCATGAACGTCGTTGGAATTGGAGGTGTTATCAATTTCTTATATTAAACGAACTTGTAAAAGAATATGCTGCTTTTATCAACCCTCCAGTCGCTCGCTTGATTGTACACAGTGAGCAGATTATTAAATTCGTGGTATTCTCTTCAATTGCAGCTGAAAGATAAAATAAAGTAGTAAATTTGAAAGTGTTGGTTACCTTGATGATAACATGGCTATTCATCTTTTACAAGCCCATATTTAATTCAAATTCCCAGAATCTAGTCTGGACAAAATGAGATTAATAATATTTATGCCTTATTTATACAATAATAACGGCTTTAGTTTAATTTTGGTTCACTGTATTTACTTATAAAGTACTAAGGATATTGAAATCAATTAGTAAATTAATAATTTATCTGTTTAAACTTACATTTTACTCGAACGATTTAAAATGGCGGTTTTCCGCGAAAGTAACAATGGCCATTGCCTACTAATTCTAATGCTTATTAGACACGCTGAAAAAACCAATAAGCATTTTGTTGTAAATAGGAAATTTATGTTATAATTAACCATGCAAGCATTGAAATTGATCAGAAACTTTAAGAAATAGATTAATTTACCTTTTTATCAAAAGATTTAAACATTTTGCGTACTTATTTCTCCAAAATTCAAAAACAAAAGAACAACCGACTTGCGTGTTCGTTTTCACCACAGCGCCCTCTACTATTCGAAGTAGGAATAATTTTGAAAAGTGTGTTGTCTAACTGCAAGAAGCGAATCCTGTAAAAAATATTTTACAAAAGATATAGTCTAATACGAATCCTAATAATTGAATTACATTTTTTTAAAAATATATTAATGCAGAAAATATATGTGATTCGAAGGCTGCAAAATTTTGTTATTTAGTACGGTAATCTCTTTGATATAGAGAGCAATATGAAGTCTATGGAAAATCTATTATCTCGCTTGTAAATTACCAGCAAACTTTTTTTCTGAATAGAGATAATTTATTTTTCCAAGTGCTAATTACGCAAGAAGGACAATCGGACGTGCAACAATGGCTTCGAGACGTTCTGACCGACGACGATGCGATCCAATCGATTCTAGTCGCCGAAGACGAAGAGGACATGAACAATAGTAACTGAATCCGTATAAATGATTCGCGATTAATTTCTATTTCTTCCAGTTTGCAATTCAATCGACGGCGTCCACATCATCATGGACATCACATATTATCGGAACGAATACGTTTTAAATGTTACCAGCAAATTGAATGTCCCTTATCTAAAAGTGGACGTGTCGATCGGACCGATTTTGCAATTTTTAGACGGCGTTTTAGACGCGAGGCGAGCGGCGGACGTCGCAGTAATTTTCGATCAAAATTCTTGTATATTTCTAGCGCAATTCCTTGCAATTTGGCGGGGATTTTAATCGATCGTTTTTCCAGACTTGGATCAGGCGCTATATAAATGGATAAATACGCCGAGATTAAGATTGGTGATTAGTGATCATTTGGACGAAATTTCAGCGAAGCGTTTGAACGCCGTCCGACCGACACCGACGAATTATGCCGTTATATCTTCCACCGAAAACATGAATACGATCGTAAAAACGGTCGGTAATCGTGTCTCGTTGCAATTGCATTGACGAACAATCTGAGATTTTAGGCAATAATGGGGAATTTGTTATGGAAGCCGGAACGTTGGCTACTCGTATTCACCGACTACGATCACGATCGGTTCGACAAACGCCTGCTGGCAAATCGCACCGTCCACTTGCTCAAACTGAATCGGTTCACTTGCTGCACGATAATGGCGAAACGCGAACCGTGCGAATGCCCGGAAGAACTTAACATACGACGCACGTTTTTTCAAAAGCTAACCGAAGAGTTATTGCGCACGTTTAACGCAAACGTCCTGACGAAATACGATTATATCGTATCGCGTAATTGTAGCGAGGATCATGAAGATTTGCAGCTGAAGAGCGCGATCGAAGCGGAGATCCGACTCGTACTGGCCGAGAAATATAAAGCGGTACAAGTGGAAAAGGACGCGATGACGATGCGGCTCGAGGGCGTCGTGCAAACGGCAAACGGCTCGGATTCGAACGAACTCGTAGGCGAATACGACTCCTCGAGCGGATTCTCGCTGCATAACGACAAAGAAATGTTGCCGATTAAGCGGTTTTATCGCATCGGCACGACGACGGTATTCAAGTCTTAAACGTCGCTAAGGAATCTCTGACGAGTCTCTCGGTTTGCAGGCAATTCCGTGGTCGTTTGAAGAGACCGACCCGGAAACCGGGAAGAAATATTGGTCCGGCTATTGCATCGATTTGGCGAAGAAACTGGCCGAGATGATGGACTTTGATTACGAAATAATCAGCCCGAAGAAGGGCACGTTCGGTAAGAAGCAGAGCGACGGCAGCTGGAACGGGGTCATCGGTGATTTAACCACCGGAGTAACATGAATTATACGAAATAGAACGTAGCAATCTACATTCGATTCTTTTCGACAGGAAACCGATTTGGCCATAGCGGCGCTTACGATGACGGCCGACCGCGAAGAGGTCGTCGATTTCGTCGCACCCTATTACGAACAATCGGGGATATCGATAGGTACCGACTTGCAAAAAATAAAAAATAGAAGAGAACATAACAAACAGAAATTCGTCGATCGACTGTTTTAGTCATGCGAAAACCGGTGCGAAAAACGTCCCTCTTCAAGTTCATGACCGTCCTGAAATTGGAGGTTTGGTTCAGCATCGTTGCCGCTCTGATCGCGACGGGCTTCATGGTTTGGTTCTTGGACAAGTACTCGCCGTACAGCGCTCGTAATAATAAGGCGGCCTATCCGTATCCGTGCCGGTAATTGATCCGTTGTTGCCAATCGTCGATCGGCCCTAAACTCGTGAAATCCACAGGGAGTTCACGTTGAAGGAAAGCTTCTGGTTCGCGCTGACGTCGTTCACGCCGCAAGGTGGCGGCGAGGCGCCAAAAGCGCTCTCCGGTCGAGCGTTAGTGGCCGCTTACTGGTTGTTCGTCGTACTGATGCTGGCCACGTTCACCGCCAATCTGGCCGCTTTCCTCACGGTCGAGCGCATGCAAACGCCGGTCCAATCGCTGGAGCAATTGGCCAAACAGTCGAGGATCAATTATACGGTCGTCGAGAACTCCGATACTCACAAGTATTTCATCAACATGAAATTCGCTGAAGACACGTTGTATAGGTAACAGAAGTACGCTTTCAAATTAGAATCGCTTCTTTAAACGCTCTCGTTGCAGGATGTGGAAGGAATTAACATTGAACGCGTCCACCGACGACACGCGTTACAGGGTCTGGGATTATCCGATCAGAGAGCAGTACGGCCACATTTTGCTGGCGATAAACGATTCGATGCCGTTACCGAACGCCACCGCCGGCTTTCGCAAGGTAAACGCTCATTTGGACGCCGATTTCGCATTCATCCACGATTCGTCCGAGATCAAGTACGAGGTGAGCCGCGATTGCAATCTAACGGAGATCGGCGAGGTGTTCGCCGAGAAACCGTACGCCGTTGCTATCCAACAGGGCAGTCATCTACAGGACGAGATCAGCAAAATGTATGATTGCACTCTCGGTTGTTATCGACGATTAGAACGATCCATTTGTTGCAGCATCTTGGATTTGCAAAAGGAACGTTACTTCGAGTACCTCCACTCGAAATATTGGAATCACAGCGCTAAAGGGAAATGCGAAAACGCGGACGACACGGAGGGAATCACTTTAGAGAGTTTGGGTATGCCTAACCATTAAACTCTTCGTCAAAATCATATAGCAATCGCATTTTCCAGGAGGCGTCTTTATTGCCACGCTATTCGGTCTAGCACTCGCACTGATCACGCTTGCGTTCGAAGTGATCTATTACAAGAAACGCAAAGTGCTGCCGGCGGAAAAGATGACTAAACCAACCATAAAGAAGGAAAAGCATCAATCGGTTGCCATCGTATCGAAGAAACAGCAAGTGACCATCGGCCACGAGTTTAAACCGAGGGATTTCAACGTCGGTCGCTTGTCGCCTGTTACTTTATATCCGAGGGCACGCTCACGATTGCCGAGAGTTAATTAAGATACATCCGCACCAAATGCGCGTCTATTATGCCCTAAGCTAAACGGTTAGCAAAACTAGCAATCGTTAAGTACCAAATGAATGAATAACTTCTGGATTAAGTTAGATTCTCTTGTCTCCATCAAGCTAAAAGAAAGTGTTAGAGAATTGCCTCCACCAAGATGGAAGGAGAGACCGCAGAAAAGCCTTAAGAAATCATAAAATTTCTACCTTATCATTTCCACGCATGTTCATCGGACTCACCTGCAATTGAAAATGTGATTAGTTAATTGTATTAAGCAAACGTAGAAATGGAATTTACCTATTTCTTAAACGCCTTTCACCGATGACCAACTCGCCGCCGCCAACTGCTTCCTCCTCCATAACTTTATCACTGACACTTTATTACCAGCACCTTCAACACTATCACACATCACTTATAGCTGAAATTAGAGAAACTTATCAGTTATAGCTGGAGGAAAGTAAAAAAATCAAATTTCATTACCACAAAATACGAATGTGCCTTGCTTTTGAATTCCCTCTTCTTACAAATGGTCACCTACGATTCGCTTTCGTTGATATTCAATACTTGAAGCTGAAAATCCGAATGTTAATGAGTGTTCTATGAAAGAATGCTTTTAGCAGTTATAAATGATGAATATATAAAATTATTTACCACAAAATAGGAAGGCGGCTTATTTTTTTTTTTAAGATTATCCCATTCTAGATGATATTTGTCGACCGAAACATCATAAACCTGGTTGGAATTGGAGGTGTTATCAGTTTCTTATAATAAACGAAGGAGTAAAAGCATATGCTGCTTTTATCATCCCTCTAGTGGCTTGCTTGATTGTACACAGTGAGCAGATTATCAAATTCGCGGTATTCTCTTCAATTGCAGCTGAAAGATAAAATGGAATAATAAATTTGCAAGTGTTGGTTACCTTTACGATAATATGGCTATTCTTCTTTAAGAAGCACACATTTAATTCAAATTCCCAGAAGCTAGTCTAGACAAAATGTGATTACCAATATTTTTAAATATTCGTTATCCCTTGCGTTATTAATACATTTATAACGGCTTTCGTTTAATCTTGGTGCACCACATTTACTTAATAAGTACTTATGATGTTAAAATCAATTAGTAAATTAAGAATTTATCTGTTTAAACTTACATTTTACTCGAACGATTTAAAATGGCGGTTTTCCGCGAAAGGAACAATGGCCATTGCCTACTAATTCTAATGTGTGTTACAAACACGGAAAAAGCCAAGAAGCAATTTGTTGAAAATAGGAAATTGATGTCATAATTAACAATTGAAGCATTGAAATTGATCAGAAACTTTAAGAAATAGATTAATTTTACCACTTCATCAAAAGATTTAAACATTTTTCGTACTTCTTTCTCCAAAATTCAAAAACAAAAGAACAACCGACTTGCGTGTTCGTCTCTACCACAGCGCCCACTACTATTCGAAGTACGAATAACTTCGGATAGTGTGTTGTCTAACTGCAATAAGCGAGTCCTATGAGAATTATTTTACAATAGATATAGTCTCATGCGAAAGCTAATAATTTGAATTACTTTCTTTTTTAATTCATTAATGCAGATATTATAATTGCTTCAAGGCCTACATCGTTTTTTTATTTAGTACGGTAAACTCTTTGATATAGACAACAACGTGAATTATATGGAAAATCTATTATCAATCTGGTAAGTTACCACTAATTGTAAGTATATTTTCGGAATGGAAATTTATTTTTCCAAGTGCTAATTATGCAAGAGGGACGAAGAGTAATGAGTTCGAAACGTTCTGATCGACGACGAAGCGATCCAATAGATTTTAGTCTCGGAAGACGAAGAGGATAGGAACAAGAGTAATAGAATCCATAAAAATGATTCGCAATTAATCTGCTGACAAGAGGAGATCCGCAAAATGTATGATTGCTCTCTCGGTTATTATCGATCATTTGAACGATCCATTTCTTGCAGCATTTTGGTTTGCAAAAAGAACGTTACTTCGAGTACCTCCATTCGAAATATTGGAATCGTAGCGCTAAACGAATATATGAAATCGCGGACGAAGCGAAGATCTTTTATTGCCGCACTACTCGGTCTAGCGCTCGCACTGATCACGCTTGCGTTCGAAGTGATCTATTACAAGAAACGCAAAGTGCTGCCGGCGGAAAAGATGACTAAACCAACCATAAAGAAGGAAAAGCATCAATCGATTGCCATCGTATCGAAGAAACAGCAAGTGACCATCGGCCACGAGTTTAAACCGAGGGATTTCAACGTCGGTCGCTTGTCGCCTGTTACTTTATATCCTCGGGCACGCTCACGATTGCCGAGAGTTAATTAAGATACATCCGCACCAAATGCGCATCTATTATGCCCTAAGCTAAACGGTTAGCAAAACTAGCAATCGTTAAGTACCAAATGAATGAATAACTTCTGGATTAAGTTAGATTCTCTTGTCTCCATCAAGCTAAAAGAAAGTGTTAGAGAATTGCCTCCACCAAGATGGAAGGAGAGACCGCAGAAAAGCCTTAAGAAATCATAAATTTTCTACCTTATCATTTCCACGCATGTTCATCGGACTCACCTGCAATTGAAAATGTGATTAGTTAATTGTATTAAGCAAACGTAGAAATGGAATTTACCTATTTCTTAAACGCCTTTCACCGATGACCAACTCGCCGCCGCCAACTGCTTCCTCCTCCATAACTTTATCACTGACACTTTATTACCAGCACCTTCAACACTATCACGCATCACTTATAGCTGAAATTAGAGAAACTTATCAGTTATAGCTGGAGGAAAGTAAAAGAATCAAATTTCATTACCACAAAATACGAATGTGCCTTGCTTTTGAATTCCCTCTTCTTACAAATGGTCACCTACGATTCGCTTTCGTTGATATTCAATACTTGAAGCTGAAAATCCGAATGTTAATGAGTGTTCTATGAAAGAATGCTTTTAGCAGTTATAAATGATGAATATACAAAATTATTTACCACAAATTATGAGGGCGGCTTATTTTTTTTAAGATTATCCCATTCTAGATGATATTTGTCGACCGAAACATCATAAACCTGGTTGGAATTGGAGGTGTTATCAGTTTCTTATATTAAACGAAGGAGTAAAAGAATATGCTGCTTTTATCATCCCTCTAGTGGCTCGCTTGATTGTACACAGTGAGCAGATTATCAAATTCGCGGTATTCTCTTCAATTGCAGCTGAAAGATAAAATGGAATGATAAATTTGCAAGTGTTGGTTACCTTTGCGATAATATGGCTATTCTTCTTTAAGAAGCACACATTTAATTCAAATTCCCAGAATCTAGTCTAGACAAAATGTGATTACCAATATTTTTAAATATTCGTTATCCCTTGCGTTATTAATACATTTATAACGGCTTTCGTTTAATTTTGGTTCACCACATTTACTTAATAAGTACTTATGATGTTAAAATCAATTAGTAAATTAAGAATTTATCTGTTTAAACTTACATTTTACTCGAACGATTTAAAATGGCGGTTTTCCGCGAAAGGAACAATGGCCATTGCCTACTAATTCTAATGTGTATTACAAAAACGGAAAAAGCCAAGAAGCAATTTGTTGAAAATAGGAAATTGATGTCATAATTAACAATGATATCCTTGAAATTGATCAGAAACTTTAAGAAATAGATTAATTTTACCACTTTATCAAAAGATTTAAACATTTTGCGTACTTCTTTCTCCAAAATTCAAAAACAAAAGAACAACCGACTTGCGTGTTCGTCTCTACCACAGCGCCCACTACTATTCGAAGTACGAATAACTTCGGATAGTGTGTTGTCTAACTGCAATAAGCGAGTCCTATGAGAATTACTTTACAATAGATATAGTCTCATGCGAAAGCTAATAATTTGAATTACTTTCTTTTTTAATTCATTAATGCAGATATTATAATTGCTTCAAGGCCTACATCGTTTTTTTATTTAGTACGGTAAACTCTTTGATATAGACAACAACGTGAATTATATGGAAAATCTATTATCAATCTGGTAAGTTACCACTAATTGTAAGTATATTTTCGGAATGGAAATTTATTTTTCCAAGTGCTAATTATGCAAGAGGGACGAAGAGTAATGAGTTCGAAACGTTCTGATCGACGACGAAGCGATCCAATAGATTTTAGTCTCGGAAGACGAAGAGGATAGGAACAAGAGTAATAGAATCCATAAAAATGATTCGCAATTAATCTGCTGACAAGAGGAGATCCGCAAAATGTATGATTGCTCTCTCGGTTATTATCGATCATTTGAACGATCCATTTCTTGCAGCATTTTGGTTTGCAAAAAGAACGTTACTTCGCGTACCTCCATTCGAAATATTGGAATCGTAGCGCTAAACGAATATATGAAATCGCGGACGAAGCGAAGATCTTTTATTGCCGCACTACTCGGTCTAGCGCTCGCACTGATCACGCTTGCGTTCGAAGTGATCTATTACAAGAAACGCAAAGTGCTGCCGGCGGAAAAGATGACTAAACCAACCATAAAGAAGGAAAAGCATCAATCGATTGCCATCGTATCGAAGAAACAGCAAGTGACCATCGGCCACGAGTTTAAACCTAGGGATTTCAACGTCGGTCGCTTGTCGCCTGTTACTTTATATCCGAGGGCACGCTCACGATTGCCGAGAGTTAATTAAGATACATCCGCACCAAATGCGCGTCTATTATTCCATTAGCTAAACGGTTAGCAAAACTAGCAATCGTTAAGTACCAAATGAACGAATAACTTCTGGATTAAGTTAGATTCTCTTGTCTCCATCAAGCTAAAAGAAAGTGTTAGAGAATTGCCTCCACCAAGATGGAAGGAGAGACCGCAGAAAAGCCTTAAGAAATCATAAAATTTCTACCTTATCATTTCCACGCATGTTCATCGGACTCACCTGCAATTGAAAATGTGATTAGTTAATTGTATTAAGCAAACGTAGAAATGGAATTTACCTATTTCTTAAACGCCTTTCACCGATGACCAACTCGCCGCCGCCAACTGCTTCCTCCTCCATAACTTTATCACTGACACTTTAGTATTAGCACCTTCAACACTATCACGCATCACTTATAGCTGAAATTAGAGAAACTTATCAGTTATAGCTGGAGGAAAGTAAAAGAATCAAATTTCATTACCACAAAATACGAATGTGCCTTGCTTTTGAATTCCCTCTTCTTACAAATGGTCACCTACGATTCGCTTTCGTTGATATTCAATACTTGAAGCTGAAAATCCGAATGTTAATGAGTGTTCTATGAAAGAATGCTTTTAGCAGTTATAAATGATGAATATACAAAATTATTTACCACAAAATAGGAAGGCGGCTTATTTTTTTTTTTTTAAGATTATCCCATTCTAGATGATATTTGTCGACCGAAACATCATAAACCTGGTTGGAATTGGATGTGTTATCAGTTTCTTATATTAAACGAAGGAGTAAAAGAATATGCTGCTTTTATCATCCCTCTAGTGGCTCGCTTGATTGTACACAGTGAGCAGATTATCAAATTCGCGGTATTCTCTTCAATTGCAGCTGAAAGATAAAATGGAATAATAAATTTGCAAGTGTTGGTTACCTTTACGATAATATGGCTATTCTTCTTTAAGAAGCACACATTTAATTCAAATTCCCAGAAGCTAGTCTAGACAAAATGTGATTACCAATATTTTTAAATATTCGTTATCCCTTGCGTTATTAATACATTTATAACGGCTTTCGTTTAATCTTGGTGCACCACATTTACTTAATAAGTACTTATGATGTTAAAATCAATTAGTAAATTAAGAATTTATCTGTTTAAACTTACATTTTACTCGAACGATTTAAAATGGCGGTTTTCCGCGAAAGGAACAATGGCCATTGCCTACTAATTCTAATGTGTGTTACAAACACGGAAAAAGCCAAGAAGCAATTTGTTGAAAATAGGAAATTGATGTCATAATTAACAATTGAAGCATTGAAATTGATCAGAAACTTTAAGACATAGATTAATTTTACCACTTCATCAAAAGATTTAAACATTTTGCGTACTTCTTTCTCCAAAATTCAAAAATAAAAGAACAACCGACTTGCGTGTTCGTTTCTAGCACAGCGCCCACTACTATTCGAAGTACGAATAACTTTGGAAAGTGTGTTGTCTAACTGTAATAAGCGAGTCCTATAAGGATTATTTTACAATAAATATAGTCTAATACGAAAGCTAAAAATTTGAATTGCTTATTTTAAATTCACTAATGCAGTATATTTTCTGAATGGAATTTTATTTTTCCAAGTGCTAATTATGCAAGAGGGACGAAGAATAATGAGTACGAAACGTTCGGATCGACGACGAAGCGATCCAATAGATTTTAGTCTCGGAAGACGAAGAGGATAGGAACAATACTAACTGAATCCATCAAAATGATTCGCAATTAATCTGCTGCCAAGACGAGCTCCGCAAAATGTATGATTGCTCTCTCGGTTATTATCGATCATTTGAACGATCCATTTCTTGCAGCATTTTGGATTTGCAAAATGAACGTTACTTCGAGTACCTCCATTCGAAATATTGGAATCGTAGCGCTAAACGAAAATATGAAATCGCGTAGGAACCGGAGGTTTTCCATGAGGCGTCTTTATTGCCGCGCAATACGGTCTAGCGCTCGCACTGATCACAAGAAACGCAAAGTGCTGCTGGTCGAAAAGATGACGAAGTCAACCATAAAAAGGGAAAAGCATCAATCGATTGCTATCGTATCGAAGAAACAGCAAGTAACCATCGGTAACGAGTATAAACCGAGGGATTTCAACGTCGGTCGCCTGTCCGCAAATATGCATCTATTATTCCATTAGCTAAACGGTTAGCAAAACTAGCAATCGTTAAATACTGAATGAACGAAGAAAATTGGCAAAATGTACCCAGAAATTGCACTCATTTCTGGATTCAATTAGATTCTCTTGTCTCCATAAAGCTAAAAAAAGTGTTAGAGAATCGCCTCCACCGATGTGGAAGGAGAGATCGCAGAAAAGCCTTAAGGAATCATAAAATTCCTACCTTATCAACTCCTCCACATGTTCATTGGATCTACCTGTAATTGTAAATGTTATTAGTTAATTGTATTATACAAGAGTAAAAATGGTATTTACCTCTCATAAGGGCCTTTCACCCGATGGCCAACTCGCCGCCGCCGGCTGCTTCCTCCTCCATAACTTTATCACTGACACTTTATTACCAGCACCTTCAACACTATCACACATCACTTCTAGCTGAAATTAGAGAAACTTATCAGTTATACCTCAAGAAAAGTAAAAGAATCGAATTTCATTACCGCAAAAAAGGAAAGTGCCTTGCTTTTGAAGTTAATCTTCTTCGAGATTGTCCATTTGGATTCACTTTCGATCATCTTCAACACTTCGAATTTGAAAAGCCGAATGTTAATGAGTGCTGGACGAATGAATACTTGTGAATTAAGATGCAATACGACAAATAAAAATGTCCTTTGCCGTAAGTCACTCGCGCCCTTCAATTCCATGCACATCTTCGTTGCGGTAAAGGTCTAAAAAGGAAGAGAAATCTAAGTTAGTCAGATCTTATAAATGACAAAAAATAGCCACTCACAATTTTTGTATCGATGACATTTCGTTAAAAGCATTTTCTTTCTACCAAATCTTCGCAACGGGTCCAATAAAATCCTCCCTAAATTTCTAAAATCATCATCTTCTCTCCATAAAGCTGAGAGGAACTGTTAAGAGAATCGTTAATGAGTGTTCTATGAACGAATGTTGTTAGCAGTTATACCTGAAGAAAGTATTAAATTATTTACCACAAAATATAAGGATGGCTTTTTTTTAAGATAATCCCATTCTAGATGATATTTGTCGACCGAACCATCATAAACCTCGTTGGAATTGGCCGTGTTATCAGTTTCTTATATTAAACGAAGGAGTAAAAGAATATGCTGCTTTTTCCATCCCTCTATCCGCTCGCTTGATTGTACACAGTGAGCAGTTTATCAAATTCGCGGTATTCTCTTCAACTCCAACTGAAAGATAAAATAAAGTAGTAAATTTGGAAGTGTTTGTTACCTTTACGATAATATGGCTATCTTTCTTTAAGAAGCACACATTTAATGCAAATTCCCAGAATCTAGTCTGGACAAAATGAGATTAATACAATAATAACGACTTTAGTTTAATTTTGGTTCACCGTATTTACTTATAAAGTACTAAGGATGTTGAAATCAATTAGTAAATTAAGAATTTATCTGTTTAAACTTACATTTTACTCGAACGATTTAAAATGGCGGTTTTCCGCGAAAGGAACAATGGCCATTGCCTACTAATTCTAATGCTTATTGGAAACACTGAAAAAGCCAAGAAGCGATTTGTTGCAAATAGGAAACTTAAATTATACTTGACAATGGGAGCGTTCAAATTGATCATAAGCTTTGAGAAATAAATTAATTTTACCTTTTTATCAAAAGTTTTACACATTTTGCGTAGTTCTTCCTTAAAAATTCAAAAACAAAAGAACAACCGGCTTGCGTGTTCGTTTCAACCACAGCGCCCTCTGTTAGTCAACGTGCGAATAACTTTGGAAAGTGTGTTGTCTAACCACAATAAACGAATCCTGTAAAAATTGTTTTACAAAATATGTATTCTAGCAAGTATCCTAATAATTTGAATTACTTTTTTAAAATTCATTAATGCAGAAGTTATAGTTGATTCGAGGCCTACATCATTTTCTTATTTAATACGATTATCTCTCTGATATAGACAACAACATGAAGTATATGGAGTATCTATTATCAATCTTGTAAGTTACCACTAAGCATATTTTCTGAATAGAGATTTATTATTGCCAAGTGCTAATTATGCAAGAAGGACGTAGAATAACGATTTCGAAACGTTCGGATCGACGATGATGCGATCCAATCGATTTTAGTCTCCGAAGACGAAGAGGAATACAAGAGTAATAGAATCCATATGAATGATTCGCAATTAATCTGCTTTTGTTTTAGCTTCTGATTCACTCGAGGGTGTCCACATCTACCTAGACTTCCCTTATTATCGGACCGTGTACGTTTTAAATGTTGCTATGAAATTGAATGTCCATTATCTGAAGGTGCTCTTTCGATTATTATCGATCGTTTGAACGATCTACTTGTTGCAGCATTTAGGATTTTCAAAAAGACCGTCACTTCGAGTACCTCCATTCGAAATATTGGAATCATAGCGCTAAACGAAAATGTGAAAACACGGACACCACGAAAGGAACCACTTTGGAGAGTTTGGGTGTACCGTTTAATTTGCCCTTAAGATCTGCAGCTAAATTATGTAACAATCGGATTTTCCAGGAGGCGTCTTTATTGCCACGCTATTCAGTCTAGCGCTCGCACTGATCACGCTTGCGTTCGAAGTGATCTATTACAAGAAACGCAAAGTGTTGCCGGCGGAAAAGATGATGCAGTCAACCATAAAGCAGGAGAAACCTCAATCGATTGCTATCGTATCGAAGAAACAGCAAGTAACCATCGGCCCCGAGTTTAAACCGAGAGGCCACAACCTCGGTCGCATGTCGCCTGTTATTGTAGATCCTAGGGCACGCTTACGATTGCCTAGGGCTGACTAAGTAACATGCACACCAAATATGCATATATCCATATATCGTAGGCTAAAGCGAAACAGTAGAACTTGATGGTTGTTGATAGCAATCGTTAAATACCAAACCAATGAAGAAAATTTACAAGAATTTATAGCAAACGCTCTATTTTCTGGGTCTAATTAGATTATTGTGGCTGTATGTTGGTTGCCTATCTTGCTGTAACAAGAGTTGCTCAAAGATTCTTGGATTAGTTTTGAGCATTTATTTGAATTTTCACATAAATCTTAATAATGCCCAACCACGTAATGCCTCTAGACAAAAATAATAGTTTTTTGTGCATTGTTGCAAATTGAAAACAAATGATTTAAATTAATTAACTAGAAAAAGGAGCAATTAATTAATCATTGAAGCAAAAAAGGATTTTGGTTCTTTTGCGTTTTCTTCCATTCCATTAGTTCCGTTCTTCATTGAAATTAGAAGGATATTGGTCTATTTATATAAAGTAAAATCTCCATCCTCCACCAGCATACTTGTAGAAGAAAAACGCTCGTAATATACAAGAAAAAAGGAGCAAGGACTTAAATACCTCTTATTATTAATCTCTTTTTTTAATTCTTTCTCGTTTGACTTTTTTTTTCTTGTTCTCTGCTTTAATTTTAATCATTGCAAAATTACTTTCCGTAACCTCGGATTTAAGTATTACTTTATATACTATATTTAATTAGTTCAGTTTAAGAACAATGTCATATTTAATAAAAGGAACGGTTCATTTGCTTAATTATATATATAAGAGAAATGATTCTTGAACGAGAAGCAAAAACGTATTCAAAAATGTCGATAGATAATAATAATTCAAAAAAAATGGAGCGCGAGGAAGATGGTAAATTAAGACTTGCAAAAATGTACGTTCTCAATTAGCGCATAATTAAAAGAACGATTATTTTGTAATTGCAAATTTCACATTGTTCGCACATTACAAAATCGCAGAAGCAATAATTAATTAAAATTGTCTATTCCCAATCGTGGTGGTTGATTCATCCAGATAACCACCCCCATTCAGCAATTTGTTAGACTCTTCGCGCAACACGAAGAACAATCCAAAATTGGCCGAAAACAAATGGGGGGAAAACCAAACCGCAAAACCTCTCGCAGCAATTATAATTCTCATTTAAAATGGGTCCCCGAATGTCCGAAATAATTAAAAAAAGGAGAAAAATGAGCAAAAAACCGCATTATTTTTAAGGGGTGGGGAACAAATCAATGTCATGACGTCACTCATTGAATTGTATTAAAATAGCTGATCATACCGCAAGCACTATTTTATAGTACGATTTATTTTACAAAGCTCTCCTTGTATCCACATATACATGTATTTATTTGAGTGCGATTCCAATTGACCGGAGTCCGAAGAAGAGAGAGAAACTTCACGATTGCTCCACGGAAACGTGTCTCCGCTTATTGTGCCGCCAAATTCCATAGAGTCCGTCCAAGAGGGTACGTGGACGAAGTTGCAAAGGAAGATGAAAGAATCGGCGAAGAACGGCGTTAAGTCCGAGGATAATAATCAGGTGGCCACATGTAAGTTACATACTTTTTTCTCTATGTGCTAAAATAACAATTCGTTTTGCGTACGTCAATCTGAAGAGGATTCTCTCGTGCACGATTTATTTGTGCGAACATTAACGATATTTTGCAATTGACAATGAACGGAATGGAAGAGAGGAAAAAATTGTTCGTTTACACAAACACATGATGCAATTCCATACGTTTAATTAGAATAAATTTCATCAGAAAGTCCTCTCGACACAAAAGGTGAAGTGTTCTTGTTGTTTATTACAGCAAAAAAAAATACATAAAAAACTAATTAACGATTCGTTACAATAATATATGCTCTAGATTTTATCAGTTTATTTTACACGTACAATTGCGAAATTGCTTAGGAAACGAGCAAAAATGATTACCTCATATTTTACAAAAAAAAAGAAAAAATTAAAACGGGAAGCTATAGATAAAGGCGCGAAGAAGTTGCGAATAATTTGCGTACATAAGAAACGGTCCAAAAGGAAATAAATTGACGAAGGAATTCATTGGAATTACAGCTTTTCCTTGCATTCAAATAGATTTTCTTTCCCCTATCGATGATTAATCAATCGCGGAGGCCTTCGCAATTAATTAGATGCACGACGAAAAAATTGCGAAACCCTTCGCTATCGCGCTAATTAGAATTCGAATTTATTATAATTGCATTAATTGATCACTCATTCGGCCTCTTTGTCGTACGTTCTTTCTGTTTATCTTTTCCTTCGCGTCCACTTATCTCGACAGTTCCCTCTTCAATGTTTTCTTTTGATGAGATAGGAAATGGAGGAAATTAAAACGCGCCGTTTGATCCTCGCAGAATATTAATTCCATTTCCTCTCTCGTTTTCCCTTTCAAATTCCACAATCTTTTGTCGCGTTGCGCTAGTTCAAATTGAAAAGGCAAAGAGCTTTCTGTTCGCATTCTAAATTAAATTTTGTTTGGTGTTTGGTGATCGAAATCATCGTGCACACGTGAAGTGGATTATCGTTCATCGCCGTATTCCGTTTGTTTATTAACCATACAAAGCACTTCACGTCCATCAATTAATTTGTTTAAATTGCGCCGTCGATTGAATATTTTCATTAAATAACCGAAATAAATGTACCTGAACGAGAGGACACTTCGAGACGAAATTAATTTCGCGTTGAAGGGTATATCGCAATTTTTTTGCGTCGTTTAATTGGACGCTTTGCCGATTCATTTTGTCACAATGTGCGCCTTTGCGGATAATTAAAGACGATCTTTCCAACTGGTTGTCATTCTAATTCAAAGGCGAATATGGTTGCTCAATCAATCTTTCTTGCCCTATTTTGCAAACATTGCTAATTGTTATCAGCAATAATTTGTCCCGACTTCTGATAGAATGTGAATTGCTAAAAGGAAAAGGCAAGACTTTTTTTATTAGATAACCTAACGATGTCGTTAAAAATGTTGAATAATAATAAACAAAACGTTATGAAATTTATTTGCGAGGAATTATATTGGCTGGCGTGCAAAATTATTATCGTCAGTAGAAACGATATTTGTGTCGTTATTATGCAATTAGGTTATTATTCGTAACACTTTAATTTAAAAAAAACATTTCGTCTATGTTATTGACAAAATTGATAGAGAAATTCGAAAAAGCAAAAAAGAACGTGAAGCTTCGAGGAATAAAAATGTAGTTGATGACGAGGAGAGAAGGACACGAGAAATGTCGAATGAAAAAAGAGGCGAAATATAAGCGGAGGTCAAGTTCAATAATCACGTTAATAAATAAAAGTATCTATACAGATACGTTTTATTTAAAAAAAAGAAGAACGGTGAAAGACTTCCTCTCGCCAATTCGAGTGACGCTAATTGGCTTGCGACATCGTTGTCATCATCAATTAACTTATTGGAAATGAAAATGACGTGCGCAAGAAAAAAGACCGAATTTCTAAATTAGAAACAATTTCGATCAAAACTGTGCGAAATAGTTTTGTTCGCCGACAGAACGTTCAAAGTCGAGTTGGAGTTTTATGGTTTTCCTTAAACGTTCGCTTCTTTGTTAATTAAGTCCCGTTTGGTGGAGGGCAATTCGTCGCTTATGGTTTATTAAGAAAAAATAAACGAACTGAAATGAAATCAATTAACCGTAATTATTATTTCACCTTGGAATATTTGAGTTGTTACACAAAAAGAAATCCCAACAGCACCTGCTTCTTCGAAACGCGCTCTCTCACTTTTATTGTCCGATTGTTATATCATCCTACTGGTTTTACTTTTAACATGACCGGCAGTTTGTTAATGTTCATCGTCTTTTTCGCAAACAAAAATGAGACGAAAGCAAAGTGTATCGATGATTCCGAGGAATTCGGCTTTGCATTGCGCGAAAATGTTTCCGAAAAGAAAATTCCAACTTGATTTACATGCGCTATCGAATTTCATGTGGATAAACGTGACGTAAACGGAAAATTTCCATGTCGAGATTTCTGTGATTGTTATTATTAAAAAAAAATGGAACGTAACCGTACCGATTTCTTTCTTTCGTTCAAAGTTTGTTATTCAATAATTTTTATCGCATCAATTAATTCTGCTGATCGAACGAAAGAGGGAAATTCATATGCATCACTGTTGAGGTGGTGACCCAGAAAGAAAGAAAAAAATAGGCACTTATGCAGGTAAATCCCAGCGCGATGACATTCAACAACTCTTCCTGCGGCCTCAAACTGAATACGTGTGCGTAATTTAATTATTGCCAAGTGTCGCGGTGTTATTCCCAGTTAAATCTCGATTCGGCGAAACATTTCATTAAATAATAGGCGTTTAAATAAATTCCCGACGATAAATTAAGGCATTCATAGCGAAATTAAAACATTGTTTATTGTTAAAAGTTGTTAACACAAAATGAAATATCTCCAAATAGCTAAGCGAAGAATCTCCGTTGCCCATCCAGCGGTTTACGACTTATCCATTATATTCCATCGAAATTTCAATACTTTTATTGCGTTGCATTTTCACTTAATTAATTTAACATATCATCGGCAGACCTTTCCGGCAATTAAGAGTTTCGTAATGTGATAAGAGCGACCGACGGAGACGTCGTCGTCGTCGACGACGGCGTATGCGTTCAACGCTGAATTTCTCGCTTTAACACATATAAATTCAGGTTCTCCAGTCTGAAACTCGCCAGTTGATTTAAGAGAAGGTGCTCGTATCGTCGTAGTGGTTAGTCGTCGCACGGATTTGATAATAACTTTTCGTATAATTTTTCTATCGTTACCAGAACGAATCGTAATTTTTATTAGTAATTTATAAATAATTGATTCCGTTCATCTATTGGTCGATTTCCTTAACGTTTCGATTATAATCGGACGATTAAAATAAATCAAAAGAAACATGGAAAGAAACGGTGAAAGGTTTAACAACAATAATAAAAGTAACAGTCACAATAATAACAACGACGCGAAAAAGCCAAAACCATTATTATGCCGAGCTTGGTCGGAAAATTGTCAAGAAGTCGACGTACCGGGTACACCAAAGACACCGAGAACATCAACAACACCAGGTAGATGGAGAATAATGTTTTTTGCTTATTGTTATTTTAATTTCATAAAAGAATTTGCAGTTTTCTTTTCACTTTTTTTTGCTACGTAAATGAATTCATTTATTATAATCGCCTATGACTAATTATTTCTTTGGCGACAGTGCTTAAACTTAAACTTGCTAATATTTAACAATAAATTGAAAACAAATATCAAACTGTTCGCTTTGGGAGCGTGTTAAAAGTGCAAATGCAAATACAAAGAAGTGCAAAGACGCGAAATCGGTTTTTGCCTAACAATTAATTTATTTGTTTATAATCGAATTTTCGATTGTGTTTTAGAATTAGTTGCGAGTGACATTTTGAACACGTGTTCCTTGTTCGCTCTCTCTTTCTCTTCCTCCTTATAATATATCATTGAATTTTGTCATTGAGGCATTTATAATAAATACGTTTTTTTTGTTGTAAAAACTTCTGTCATAATTAATCTCTCATTAGCAAACGTTATCAATAAAAAGAGATAATTAATACCAGTAACGATTTTCTTGGAAGTGGCTGTTAATTACTTGACCTCTTAGCGTTTATCGGCGATTAATAAAAATAAGTTACATCACAACTACGTTTAAGTTTTTTTTTTGCCGCAAAATTTGTAATATCGCTCATCGTGAGTGCGTAAATTTGCAAAAACACACGCAATCTTCGTACGCGATCCTGGTGTTAAGGAATTGCGTCGAATGTTGCCCGAACATAATGCAATGCTATCAATTCCTCTATTTGTTGTTTATTCAATTTGCAATCAAATTGTAAGGCAAGGTTAATTAATTAGTAACACGACTATAGATACAAATCTAGAAGCGGATATTGGTCGTAACGAGCGAAGTTCTTGAACATTCACCTGACATTTGAAGTTGAACAAATCAAATTTGTATTAATAATGAATTCGATGAATTATTACTCTTTTTTTTGCTCTGTCAATGATTTGCAATTCGACGTTTATTTCAATTCGCATCCTTCTAGGCCACGAGAAGTGTACGTTCCATCACGATTTGGAACTGGATCATCGTCCGCCGACCAGGGAGGCAATGTTACCGGACATGGCCCAATCCTACAGATTACTGTTGGGCTCGTTGGGCGAGAATCCCGACAGGCAGGGACTGCTAAAGACGCCGGAACGTGCGGCAAAAGCAATGCTATTCTTCACCAAAGGTTACGATCAAAGCCTTGAAGGTGAGTTTTCGATTTTCGCCACATTATCATAAACGATTTACAAATCGATCAACACCAATGACACCTTGAGGTCGTTTCATTTGCTATACAGGTAATATCGGCCTTTTTTTATCTCTTTCCATCGGCGTCTCTCGAGGAATGTGAAAGAAACAAACGTTATTGCAAAAAGAGAAAGAGATATAAATGGAAAGAACGCCAATCGCGATTAGATCTAATTAATACCGTGTCATTGGACGGAATTACCGGTATTAATTTACAATTATTTTGCGATTCGTTATGTCCATAATTATATAGAAGACTTTTGCAAATGAAAGGAAAACATAATGAGAAATTTCCCCGATTCGCGTCGCTTTAATAATCGCATCACGTTAATTTAGTTAAACCTGTTGATTATTAGCAACTCTCTTACTAAATACGTCCCGTTTAAAAGGGAGCAAAATCGGTCTCTATCTCTCTCATCATCGCCTTGTACTATTCCCCAAATACAATTTAACAATTTCCCTCCTTGTTATCATCGCTTTATCGACGGTGAGTGCGAGACCTCCGCCGAGTAGGTCTCTGCCGCTTTCAATTTATCTACGTTAACTAGCTACTATACGGCCAATTAGGAAATGTTCCCGAAGTGAAGAGATTCATTTCTTTTTTCAGTTTAATTATTATTAACTTTACGCTCTAAATTCTTTTTTCAAATGCAGAAACCTTCTTCAATTTCTTCTTCCGAACGTCGAAACGAGACGGAAGGAAACGGCACTGATTTACTTCGTTTAGGAATTAAATTCTATCGGCCAAAAGTTTTTCGCAAAAACACAAAAAAAAATCGTACGTCCTTGATTAATAAGGACACTGTGGACGTGCGAAATTTTTATTGCCTCGAACATTCATCAATGGCATCTAATTCTAATAAGCATTTCGCGAATGTAAATAAATGATTTTCATCTCTCTCCCTCGCGCGCTCTCGCTCACGTTCTCCTCATTAATTAGTATATTATTTCTCAACCATTTTTTTTTTTGCTTCTATTTTATTAATATTAACATTTCTTGCGGTAATATCTGATGCAAGATTAATTAACATTGCCGTAACATTCGTAATAATTAACTTCGGCGCAACTTTCATATTACTTCGTTCGATTATAAGGCCAATAATGATGATGATGATGGTCGGCAATTGGAGTAGAAAAGAAAAACAGGTACTGATTATAAAAAATCGCTTTATTAAACGCTCGAAGAGCATTAATCTCTGGTCGCAATGATAAGGCGACGACAAAAGAAGTTTAATGTACAAGTCGAAAAGGGAATTCCGTTCTTTCTTCCTTCTTCTCTTTGATATCTTGCTGCCATTCGGACCGACCGTTTCTATTGTTATAGAAATTGTTAGTGAATAGGGAGCACAGATGGTTGGCTTCTGTAACGTTCCCGAGTTCCTGAGGGATCCTGACTTATGTAACCATGGCCACGGCACGGAAATCTATCTTTTCTATCTTTCTGTATCGCCGTTATTCGTCCCTCGTTCAGCGTGCAATATTATATTAGGTTTATTGCGAAACGAATGAGAGTAAGTGGTGGGTGGGAAAAAAAGGAAGCAAAAGAGTAGGTGAGAAAGAAGAAGAAAAGCCCTCGGATTTGTTAAATTGCTTTTCATTTCCCCGAAGAAGTGCTCACGTGGAATCGATAGACATTGTTCGAGATAATTTGAACAATGACGAAGATGACAACTTTCATCGAAATAAGAACAACTGTGCTTTTATCGCCGAAATAAAAGGCATCGTCGTTAATGGTTAATCGTCATTTCGCCGTAAAGCAATTTTTATACTACCTGTCACCAGTTTTTTAATGGATGCGCGTAATAAATGGACCTAAAGTAACATTTTATGTTACGGAGTATGAAATCCCAACGTTCTAATGGGGAGAGACCGTTCAAAGTTAAAAGAGAGGCAAAAAATTATATGGCATCAAATAAAATTGCCATAAATTACGTGATAATAATTCGCCGCCTTCCACACTTGATGGCTTCACATGTTGCGTATTCATGTGGGCGGCCAAGAGATAAATTTTCGTTTCCATTTAAGACGCATGAATTCCAGTGATTTCTCTCGATTGCCCTCCGTGCATTAGAATTTCTGATGAGGAACAACAACGTCCAGTGGAATACAAAAAGAAAAATCAAAGTGAAGTATAACACGCAATCTTTTTCCATCGGAGAGAATTTCAAATGAACCAATTTGTAATTTAATCTAATCCCTTTGAAGCGACTCGCACTT
Source organism: Hololepta plana (assembly GCA_963695495.1). NCBI lineage: Eukaryota > Metazoa > Arthropoda > Insecta > Coleoptera > Histeridae > Hololepta > Hololepta plana. The sequence continues at coordinate 5,202,561 of OY968837.1, read as the reverse complement.
ATTTTCGTATAATAATTAATGGGATCGTAATCTCTGGGAATAGATATGTGACTTTCGTTTATAAAGTATAATGCGTAGGGAAGCTTTTAAAGAATAGCCCGGAAGACCGCTTTTCATTCGCCCTCGACGCTTTCCTTTTCCTTCTCGCCTCTCTTCTCGCTCGCCGCTTACTCTACTTAACTTGCGGCACTTCAAGCGGAAGAAGTGCTCTTTGACTGAAAGCCATTTATTTATTTCTTTTCCACAGTTTAACTTTCTCGGTGAAAATAAGAAGAAGAAAAAAGAAGGACGACGAAGAATGAACCGTTTTATTAACGTTCCATCGTCACTTCTATTGTTTAACTTAATTACATTTACATGTACTTCACTTTCGTGCTAATTTGCTTTGATTTCTTTTGCAGAAGTATTAAACGATGCCATCTTCGACGAGGACCACGATGAAATGGTCGTCGTTAAAGATATCGAGATGTTTTCGATGTGCGAACACCATTTGGTACCGTTCTATGGTAAAGTCTCGATCGGTTACTTGCCGTGCGGCAAAATATTGGGCTTGAGCAAACTGGCTCGTATCGTCGAGATTTATTCGCGTCGTTTACAAGTACAAGAGCGATTAACGAAACAGATCGCCGTCGCCGTGACTAAAGCGGTCCAACCGGCCGGTGTTGCCGTCGTCGTCGAAGGAGTGTAAGTGATTAGATCGTCATTCGAAAAGTTGCGGTCTTCGAATATTGATGTGTTTCGTTTTTAGGCATATGTGTATGGTGATGAGAGGCGTGCAAAAGATAAATAGCAAAACGGTAACGTCGACGATGCTGGGCGTGTTTAGAGATGATCCGAAGACCAGAGAAGAATTCTTGAATTTGGTACACACGAAATAATCGTGGACGTTGATGGATAATAATCATTATACGAAGAACGATATTAAGTGTGATTCGATTGCATGTGCATATTATAAACCAAACACCAATTAATTAATGATTCTAGTACAGTTAAATTGAACAATATTGCATACAGATAATGCGAAGAAGATTACTTTACATTCATGGGGAAGATGCGTTTCAATGCTCGGGAAATGGTTTCCCTTATATTATGGAGAATGCATGCCAACGAGGTATTTGTCATGTTGGTTGTCTTAAATGTGAGCATCGAACAAATTGGTCCACCGAAATAGGCGTTTTTCTTTTCATTTGAAAGTTTATTCTTTTTAACAATTGTTATATATATTTTTTTTTACAAATCAGAAACGAATATGGAAAATGTTTAAATGTGTTCAAACGAGAATCCTTTTTGTCATTGAACGAAAGGATCTATTTATTGGACAAAATATTATAGGATATACATATTATATATATTATTATTACTATATATCTTAATATTATCTGCATTGCTGTGATAAAATGAAGAAACAAAAATGTATGATGTTATTGGTTTTATAATACACTATATGTTGAGAAAAAGGCAAAGATTTTCTTAAAAGAGTTACAAGAGAATGTTGAAACGAATTTTGCAAATTTTATTACTATTCATGGTTAATATTACAAATATATTTTCATAAATAATTATTAAATGATTTAATTTTTTAATATATATACATACATGTATGAGAGTATGAATAACATGCTGATCATTATTATTAAATATTAATGTTATACATTATAATAGATAAATGTATATTTATTGTGACAATCTGTAATGTGGGACCTAAACATTTAAATACAATAAATAAATCAATTTAATTAATCCGTCTTTTTATAATACATTCACTTAGAACATCTAAAATTCGTAGCTGGTAATTGGTGTTAGTTCTTGCAAATATAATTAATTTTTGCCATATTCATACTAATTAAAAAAAAAAACGAATTAATCTCAATGTAAAATTGCCTATTAAACTCTTATTAATCGATGTTTAATATTCACGCCCATAATTTAAGTTAAATATAATAAAGTTTTTTTGCATTATGAAATGAAACTCAAACAATTAAGAAGTTGATTGCTATTTTTGCATAAGACAATGTTGGTGCGTTTTTCAGAAAGTTAGTGCAGGCGATAATCAAGGATAATATGAATCTGGTTGATATGTATGATCATCCTTTAGATGTCCTTCGTAGAGTTCTAAAAGGAGAGAAAATCAAAAGATTTGTTGAATAAATTAGTAAAATGTAGAAAAAGATAAATGATTTTTTAAATGGATTAATGTCAGCGCTGTTCTACTGCGCAAAAACAGTTTCATTTCCAGTTTTCTATTTAATGGTAGTTTATAGAAGGACGCGATTTTTCATCTATTTTTGTTCAATAAATTACAATAAATGCTTGTAATTCCAATCTATGAGGTAATCGAGTGAAATCTTAAGCACAAAAAAGAAGTTTACAAAGCCGAGGAATGTGATGGTCCAATTAGAATGTTTTAGAAATGAACAGTGTTAGAAATAATTTGTTTACAATTATTTTGTAAATTATATGTAACTATGTAAGTTTAACTTGTCATTTTAGAATATTAACATGTATCTCTAAGGTTTTATGTTTTAGTTTTAAACTTGTGACTAAATAAGAACACAATGGCTGAAGGAGTATCTAAAGTAGAACCGAGTAAAAGTGGACCAAATCAATCTTCAGAATATGGTGCATATATTGATCACCCAAATGCACATCTACCATGTAACCATCTCACATTTTCTATGATATTTGTAGGCGAAAACTTGGAATGTGCTGTTTGCCTGCAGAACTGTGTGTTTCCTGCTCAATTACCATGTGGACACATATTCTGTTTCTTATGCATAAAAGGAATTGCAAATCAAAGCAAAAGATGTGCCATGTGCAGACAGGAGATACCAAGGGATTACTTGGAACATCCAAAACTATTGAAAAATCTAGTAAAATCTGAAGATATTGATGCTGAAGGATATCATTGGTTCTATGAGGGACGCAATGGTATTTATCTCTTATACCACATTATTTAACTACTTGTCAGTTATGAATTACATTTTTATGTTAATTAAAACATATTGTAGCTTTTAAATATGACTGCAATGCATAAAATGTGGTTCTTAACATGCAATAGTTAAATGATATTTTATGTATCATTCAAAAGCTAATGACAAACTTGAAGGGTGGTGGAAGTATGAGAAACAGACTAATGACGAGATTGAAGAAGCTTTCGAGTTGCAATCTAAAGATTGCGAAGTTTTAATTTGCGGCGAACTGTACATCATAGACTTTGTCACGAATGTACAATATCAGAAACATCGTCCGAGCAGGAGAAGACGGATAAAACGGAGTTTACCATCGGAGATAAAGATCAAAGGAACGGCTGGAGTACATTAAACCGCTGTAAAATTGTTCATACTGTTTTAGATCGTGTACATAATAAATGGTCTTTTAATAATGTTAGGAGATTTTCAAAAAGTACGTTGTTTTCATTTTAATTTACACAATTATTCCATTCGCAGGTTGGTGGCAATACGACGAGCGAACTAGCAAAGAATTGGAGGCTTGCTATAAGAGAGGCGAGCGAACTTGCGAATTATTGATAGCCGGATTCTTGTACGTCGCCGACATGGAGGCAATGTTACAATTGCGACGGAACGATCCGTCGAGGAGAAGAAGGATCAAGAGAGATCTAGCATCTGTGCCAAAAAAAGGTAAACGTCGATTATTCTGCATTTAAATTTGATTAAAATTCGTGTGTCTTGTAGGTATCGCCGGATTAAGGACGGATAATGAAGGAAATTGTGGTTGCAATCAAAGAAGTAATTCGGTCGATGGACAAACGGAAGCGAGTAATCCGCAGAACCCAGCAAATGTGGATGAGGACGAAGCCGAGAATCCTATTATCGACGATGTGGAAGATGCGCTGAATGCATTACAATCGTTAAGATTAAATGCGAGTGATAATGACACTGTAGACGATGATTCCGAACACATTACAATTGATTATAGAACGCGTGGAGGCCGTCAAAGAAATTAATTAGCGATGGATTTTAATTTCCGACAATAATACTTAATTAATTTACTTAAGTTTATGTGTGAGATGTGGTTGTATAAAATTGTTTGTAGAACATCTCGTTTCATTTCGGCTCCCTTTTACTGCAAGTAAAATGATTAATGCAATATGGATAATAAAAGAAACGTAAATGATTTTGCCATAATACTGTTTATTCACATAATAACGTAATGAATAATTAAGAATTACATAGTAAAACAGGTAACTTCAAAATTGTACTATTATATAAATTGCATACAAGTAATCTAAAAATCAAAGAAAGGAAACATCATAATCATGGTATCTATTGATCATAATTACAAACAAAAACTGCATTTTGATTGATTAACACTTGTAGCTGTAACGTTTCCATTTCATAAATATAAGTTAACAATGTTAAAGAAATAAAAATAAATATTATGTTTAATATAAAATTAAATTTTACTTATACAGCAATCGCTTATTTCGAAGACTCCGCGTTTTCGCACAACCACCAACCGATTTTCCAACTTCCTCAATGTCCCGAATACTGTGCCATGCTATTCGGCGCCCATACCCAATTTAAAGCTTTTGATAAATTACCAACCAGCCAAGGAAATAATCCACCGCCGCTGATAACGGCTCCACACATGAACTTGATATAATCGGTAATAAAAATTAAGGAAAATATTATCACAGACTAGAAATTAATGTCATCTAAAGTGAATTTGATTAATATGAGATTCTAGTTTTATGAACATGTTCTAAATAGATATATGTTACTGTGATCTCATTATCTATTGTTATTAATTTATGTGTTCTCTTTGAAATTAATGATAAATAAAAGGATATTATATTGTCCAAGGAGGATGACCACCATTTATATATAATACGTATGTAAATCCATCTTTGCATCCTCCTTTAATTGTATAGTAATAAGGCAGAAAACAATGTAATCGAAATCTGTGAACAAGACTTTAGTAAAAACTATTTTAAAATTATTAGAAGTTTTACTTTCTAGATTCGTAGAACATTATGGCAGGACTATTAGATGTCAATACATGTAAAAAAACTGCTTTTACCCTTTTCCTTTCAGCTGTTGTTAAATGTTTTAATAGAGAATCTAATAGTAATGAGGCTATCCCATTTCTTCTATATTGTTTACTAACACCTAAAGATAAAATATAACCAACATCTGAGGTTTTTACAAATGACTTTGCTAATATGCCAGCATCTTCTGGGTTCAGCATTGAATATGGTTTGATTTCTGCTACTATTAATCCTATGATGGTCTGATTATATACAGCTGCCAATGCATAAAATCGGCTATAAAAGACACACATTTTAACTAAAGTCACATGCCAATTTTACCATTTACCTAGTACTTGATGTAATGTCTTCATACCAAGAAATAGGATATTCTATCGGGAACCAATCTTGACACAAAGCTCTTACTTCGTCGAGATCACCGGGGCACAAGAATCTTAATTGTATATCAGCTAAGGAATACAATGGCACTTGTGACTCTCCCTTGCATCTGTCTCCATTGACTTTAGCTTCATGTTTTGGATACCTAGTAGAGTTTCTATATGAGACAATAGAGATTAAATAAATTGAGTTTCTAATTGTATTTACCAATTGATTCCTGCCATTTACATACAATAGTAAAAATATAAGCATAAATTACTGATACGTTATTCGATCGCATTCCATTTTCGAGATTTAAGCGTCTGTCTTTTTGATATCAGTTTAGTTTGCTTTACAAGAAACAAAGAATTTTGTCAAAAAATCTAATTACTTACATATACTCACTTGATTATCATTTAAATGGATTTATTATCATTATTGATAAGAATACACAATAAACTTGAAGATAAGTTCGTCCAAAATTGCGCATGCGACACATCAAATGTTGTAACAGGATCCTGTTACAGGATCAGATTCAAAATACAAAAATTCAAATAAGAAACGCATTGAATAGTGAGTTTGGATGAATTCTACATAAATAATCAGATAATGAACTGATTATGTATAATTCCTTCCGTTTTGAAGAAAATAATCGAAAATCAGCGTCTCCACACTTTGTAATGCCGCACATCAGAGTTTATCAAACAATTAATAGATGTCAACAATAAATATTTATAATTTAGCGGCACGAATTATTCAAAATCATAAACAACCCCGTTTGTGATCGATATTTTTTCTAGAATGCTAAAAGAAATCATCAAACAATATGTTATTGCCCATGGTAACAAACTTTATTTAATCGATATGTTGACGCTCGCAAAATGCCTCTGATTGTGAAAGATTTTAATTGGAACCAAACCGAACGCACTGTGACCATCGAAGTACCATTACATGGCGTACCATCCAATAAAGTTGATATATTTACGTCGGACCAATACATAAAAGCTTCATATCCACCGAACTTCTTCGACACCTTGCTGTCACATCCGGTAAATGCAAAGCAAAGCAGTTGCATATTAACAGAAGACTCCATTGTATTCGAATTGCAAAAGCGCGATTACGTAAACTGGGAAACTTTGGAGAAGGACGTGCCGAAAAGTGAAAGGCAATCGTTGAAGAATGCCTTAATCGCTGCCGAACACGAGCGCATCCAATTGGAAGCTGCCGAGAGGAGCGAGCTGAGGTGCTCCTTGCAAAAGTTGGCCGTCAAAGAAGCGATTCGACTTGATACGAAACAACGAGAAACGATCGAGAAGGTGAAGAACGAGGAAAAAAATAAGGCATTAAGTGAATTTGGTTCCTGGAACGACGATCAACTTGAAATCAATAGAAAACGAATGAAAGCAAGATCTTTAACCAAGTCAAGATGTTTTGCAAGCGTTAGACCGCTGGAAAGAAGACCGATACCGAGTATACGGCCGACCAGAGTTTTAGAAGTATCATTTACGCCCAGACTGTTGCCCACTCCTATTCGAGAATCGCGTTTGGAAGAGGAGGGGGAATGGTTGATGAAACAAGCCGCAGCGAGACGGTCCGTTGGATTCGTGAGCGAAGACTTACGGCCGGAAGAGAAGAATCCGGTCTTTTTGAAAGCGAAAGGTGACGAGTTCATGAAACAAGGTAACTACCTTGCAGCAATAAGCGCTTATACGTTTGGTATAAGCTTAAGTAATCAATATGCCGATTTGTATGTTCGTCGTTCTGAGGCGCAGTATTTGCAAGGTAACTCTAAAGAAATGCGAATGTTATATAACTGAAAAGTTGATCTTTTAAGGAAACCTTAAACGGGCAATTGAAGACTGTTCCGATGCTTTAGAATTAATGGTACCAGCCGTCGATGGAAACTTCGAACAACGGGCCGAGTGCATTCGTAGAAGAGGATTATCATTGATTAAGATTGGTCTTTACAAAGAGGCTAGGGGCGAGTTAGAGGCTGCACTAAAGATGAAACCGGACGACGTCATTTTACAGCATGCTTTCATGAAAGCTGAAGAATTTTGTGATGAGTCCGATTAATGATGATCTTGCGTCAAATTAAATTACTTAGTTTATCAATTGTAATTAATATGTATTACTCAATTATGATCACATCATCTGATGGTTGTTTCTTCTCCTCCGGTTTCTTGATCACGCTTAATGATATTGGGACATTTGTATGTGTATTGAGGACTTTAATTTTTTGCTTAACCGGCAAATTATCTTTCTTTGTAATAAATTCCGTCGGCGGTTTCGGTTGTTGGACGTGACTGATCGATATTCCAGATTCTTTGGGAAAATTCGGTATCACCGAGTTGGTTTTGCGCGGTACAGACGGCGTCGACGTTGACGCTGGGAAAAAATCCAAATTTCTGTTGATATTTTTCAAATTCATGTTCTGTTTCTGTTTATCCGCTAATTTCTCTTGTAACGTTTTGCCCGGACTTATCGATTTTGACGGACTCGACGGTATGGCTTGCTGATGAACCGGAGTTATGGATAAACTCGGTCTCTCTTTCAATAGATCCTTTTCCTTTGCAGGCAACTTTGGAGGAAACGCCTGCAAATTGATGTAAGTTACAGAGAATTATGTGAACTTGTATATTGAAAAATTCTTACTTGGTAGTTTGAGATGATTGGCAGCTTGAATTTTGAATTATCTGGAGCAACAAGACTCGGCTTTTGTTGCGGCGTAAACGGATTACTAATTGAATGTAATGGTTTCGTCGTAGGATTATTTAGAACATTATGAATTTTACTACTGCTACCAACACTACTAATTGTTGCAGAATTGTTACTGCTTGCTTTCGTCAATGTTGCACTTGCACTAGTTGATTTTTTTGGCGCATTATTACTTGCCCTTGCTGCTAATAACATATGATCAATGTTTGCTAGCTGATCATTACTTTTCTGGCCGAATAAATTTCCCACTTGAAAATTTGCATTTAAAAATGATGCATTCAATAGACCCATCTGCTGCATCGTTTGAAATAACAACGCGTTCTGTGTGATCGTATTTTGAGTCATTGCCATTTGAGCTAGCTGCTGCATGCCCAACGATTTATTATACTCATAGAGGTCTTTTTGATATTTATTAATGTACTCCATAGCATTCGACTCCATTAAATTAAATGGATTGTTCGTAATGTTCGTCCTCGATCTTGATGGTAATTTTTGACCTGGTGGACGTCCACGTGGCCTGCCCATTGGTCTCTTTAACAATGGAGGCATCGTTATTGTAGCTTGAGTTACAGGCACCGTAGGGATCTAGAAAAATTAACGATTATAATGCAAACACAAATTTCATAATTGTGATTATACATACCGAAACAGTTGTGGGTATAATTGGAATTGGTTTTGGTATTACAGGCGAAGTCATTTGCGGTTTCTTGAGTTTATCTGCAATTCGGTTTTGCTGGCAATACTTCATTATAATATCCAAAGCATTCGAATTATCTGGAAGTTTATCGTTCACAAACTTCTTATACGTCTCTATTAGCATGTTCGCAAAAATGGATTCTTTGTGAGCCAAATTCTTTTGACTTCTCTGATATGCCTTAAATATATCTATTAAGAGTTTCTCGCCACCTGAGGAATCTGTTACAGTTTTAGCCACATTCCTAAATGTTTGTATGCAGAGTGATAGTGCTAGTTCCGATAGTTGTTCTCTTTCAGAATGGCGTATATATACCCTGGAAACAGTAATACATGATAATGTTTCCATTGCAAATTACTGTTTTGATAATTGAAACTTACTTATCAGCGTCTGGAATTCTTCTTAATTGTAAACACAAATCCAGCAATGTCCTGTAATCGTTCGTATTCTTTAATATTTGCAATAATAAATTGACGCATCTACCCATGTGGGCTGATAACGATCCAGGTCTATCAATTTCACTAGATGGAATTCGCCAGATACCCTACAAAAGTATTTGAATAAAATTGTAATCAATTATTAAAGAAGGCAAAACGTTACATTAAAGAAATTACTATTTTTCCTATCAGAAAACAATCCATTAATAACGTAACCGTTTTTGCATTTGTATTCACCCAACAGTAGTTGCTTCGCTCTATTCAGATCTTTCTTCTTCGTGTAATGAAAATACAAATGCGATAATCTATATAAAGCCTTGTAATTTTGTGGTAATCTTCTTATGCATTTCTCTAATCCATGAATGCATTTGTCGACTAAATTTGATACTTCATTATCCGAGAGATTCCTAGTATTGTCAAGGGAACTAGATGAAGATGTGCTAGACGTTGATTCGCTATCGGACTCAGACGAACTCGATTCACTTGAACTTGATGAAGAACTCGATGATTCATCGTTAGTAGGTAACGATTCTTTCTTAACAATTTGCTCCTTTTCACTATAATTATGGTCTAATATAGCCGTAGTAGATAATTTCTCGTCTGTTGTATTGGCTTGAACTGCTTCTGATTGCGCATTATCTTTCAAATTTGCAGATTGATCTTGTTTATCTTCATCGGAATCGGATATCATTATAACATCTTTTCCTTTCTCTTCAATTTTCTTGTCGCCACTCTCCACATTTGCTATTATATCGTTAAGACATTTTTCAACTTCTGCCAAAATGTTTTCTTCTTTAGCGCTCCCCAAATTTTCCGATTGTTGTTGATGTGTAGTTGTATTGCGTGTTGTCTTGTTTAGCGTCACCAACTCCAAATACTTCCTGAAAGTCTTCCCCAAAGAAAGAGAAATTGGTTTACCTTCATTCGATTCCAAATATTTCAATATAGATGCGTTTATTCTATAAAACACCTCTAACGCTTCGAGCGAAAGATGTTGCGGATTATTATAGTTTATCTTATCAGGGTAACATGCATTATTCTCATCTAATAAAGTAGCAGCCTTAAAGATTAATCAATTAGTAATACACATAATTTAATAACCTGGAATCAATCGAATTACTAACCGTATGATAATGTTTCAAGTACTCGTTTGGATCCTTTTGTTGTTTTTCGGCGATCTTCGCTAAAATGTAATGATGCAACCATCGTTCGTCCGCTTCGCATTGATCCGGCTGATACAATTCCAACGCTCGTATGAAACTGGTCTTTGAGCTTTTTAAGTACTCTTCCTTTTTATTTTCCAATACTTCGAATTTTTCCATGCTCAATGTGTCCGACTCGTATTTTAACACTCTGGAGCAAAACGAGTGAACCATGTACTCGAACGAACCGAATTCAATCCACAACGTGACGTGATCGTTCGATAACTTTAACGCTTCTTTAAAACAAACTTGTGCGGTCTTTGCTTTATCTAGAAATTCCATTTCGGTTTTGAACCGTTCGCAATGGGTTAATTTGTATTCCAATTGACTGGCTATACCCAATGCCATGCAAGCCCACGTGTCTAATCTTAACGGAGTGATGCACAAATCTAATAGAAAATATTTCAAGCTCCTCTTAACGTCGCTTTGTTTGAAATGGTAATCCCCTAAAAGATAATAAATAGATCGGATTTTGAGCGGAAACGGAATTGGTATCGGCAATGTATCCGACGTTCCGCGCAAATAATCGGTTATTTTGTGAACCGAAGGCTGCGGATCGCATACGGGCGGTACAAACGCGATAATACGTTGCAACAGTTGCTCCAGTTCCGACGATATCGAGATAGATTTGTACGAATCGAATTCCGGCAACGAGTCCGGACAGAAAAATTCGTAGACTTGCTGGGCGCGTTCCCAAGATAAAGGCAACGGATTAACGTTGTGATCGGCCAAATGTCGTGACACCTTGTTCTTTTTACTCGGATGTTGATATAAACAGAAAAACGCTTGTTCCAAGTGTATATCTATTTTCTCACGAAGCGGTTCCAACAATGGTGTATCCAATCGATCTAATATTGTGTCGATAATGAAATGTAAAAGTTCGCCATTATTAATTAAGCACCAGCCTTTAGGACCTAGAAAACAATGAATTACTTAGAACAACGATTACTTTATTATAATTTCTTTTACCTAGAAATTCATGAGCAGAGAATAATATGGCAATTGAAGGTGGTAATGCTGGTTCCGTTATAAGTTCTTCCACTGACTTGTCACAACTGGAGTCGTCTTTCTTCACTTTCTTTGTCTTTTTCTGTGCTTGTTGCCGGTGTTCTTCTCTAAAATGCTTAATGTTTGACTTGCTATGACTATTGAATTGCTCTTATACCTTAACAAAATATAATGCAGCACGATCCATGGTATGGTGGAGCCTAATAACATTTTTGAATTGTTTTCAGCATTTACTTGCTTACAACAGATTTGACATAGCGAAGAGACCAAACGACATCTCTGCGTCTCCGGTAAAGAATCAACTGCAATTTAAATTTCGTAAATACGTTTGCTGTTTAATTAACTATGTTAACACTTACCAATCCCAACAGTTTCTTTCTTTATTATTTCATGCATAATCAATATACACTTCTCAATTACACCAATCCATTTCTCATCGGCGTGTTTCACCAAAAGAAGTTGTCCCAGTGCTTCGTACAAGCATTCTTCCGTCCAGACAAAGCATTCCTCAAAATTTAAAAACCATAGTGCATGCAATAACATAGCCAATTGAGCTTGTCGTGACATTCTCTTGTAAGTTGGACGATTAGTCGACGTAAATGTGTTCTTTAAAATAGCAGCTACTTCTGCATATTGCTGCTTATCATACAACTCCTCCAATCTACTTAAGGAGTCTACCCTAAAATTGAGCTAATTATAGGCATTTATATGATAGTTAATTGAAAAAAAAAGCTGAACAGAATTAATCAACTTCTAATTAAAAAGAAAGAAAACATAACACTTAATTTGCTATTCATTTGGAAAATTATTTTGGAATAAGTATTTAAAAAAAAAGAACTTCTACGTTAAATATACGAACTAGTGCCAGTTACATTTCTAAATGCTTCAATATCTTCTCTACAATCTCTGAATTAATTTTGCCATATTTTCTACAGTTGGGCAATAACAATTGGAAATTCGTTCCAGTCCTTGCTTCATCTTTTGTGATTAGATCCTTTATCTGAAATAAAAGTTGTAATAAATAATATTAATAACTGAATATTGCTTACAAATTGTAGGGCAGTTATAGAAAGAGAATTTTGCATTTCCTTGCGATGTAGATAGGATTGCAGCCAATGTACTCTGATCGAAAAACTAATGTACTCTTCACCCCATTCATCTTTCCATCCACTTACTAAATCTATTTGAGCAATTGACGTTGTATGAATTCTCTTTTCACTTGAGCTGCAAATGATCTTAGCTAATTATAATAATTAAGGTATTTGCTAGACGAATTCACCTCTTCTTATTATATATCAATAGTTCGGCATATAATAGTGTAATTAAAGCGTCCCTTTTCACATCGTCAACATTCGGTTCGGTGCAAAATATTTGAGGATGGTCAAAATGTTCTCTAAACATGAGATAAATTTCAATATATACATCACATAAACCATCAGGCCATTTATGTTGCCACATATTCGATAATTCGGAAACATATGCTTCAACTAGACTAACGGCATCGCAACAAATCCATTCTTGTGTCCAAAATGTTAATACATCAGATTTTTCAGTTTCTGTACCAAAGTAATTCGAATTGACACTGCAATCATAATAAATGCATAAAAAATAAATCTTCAAACACTTTCTTTTACCTTTGTAATGGAGAATGTATAGGTGTAAGAAGAGTTTTTTCTGCCATGTGAAGTTGATATATTTCCATAGTATTCATGGAATCTTCTTGTATATTACACGGTTTGTTTGTTATGTCATTTGGTCTATGAGAATATTAAGATTATTAGTAAAATATCGTTAAATTGATTAAGTCCTTACAATAATTTTTGCGGTATGATTCTCCGAAATGCATCCTCGATGGTAAAGTCCTTTTCAAATTTCCCTCTCTTTGCCGATTTCCTTTTACTGTGCCAGCCCCATATTTGTAACTCTGATACTAAATCTCTTTTGCGTTTCATAGAACGACTCTGGGTTTTCACTTTATCCAACTTATTGTGAATCTGTTCTTCTTGGTCCATTTGTTCATCAGCATCTTGCTCTACCTACAATGAAAAGTTTCATGACTCTGATTTAAATTTGATTGTTGGTGATCCTCACATCATCATTGTCCGTTTGCACAGGTGTTTTAATTTCTTGCTCATTTGTGTCGGTCTCGCTAAATTGTGATAAACGTCTCTCTAATTGTAGAGCCTCAGAGTTATCATTAAAAATTTGTTCAGTTTCACTTGTTTCTGCTACCACCTCCTTGTTTTCATTATTACTCTCAATTTCCATTATACTTGGCTCACAATTCTCTTTATCTGGTATTTGAATTTCTCCAACATCTTCGGATGTTGTACTCATGCATCTTTTCAAATCCACTTTTGTAAAATGACTCTAAAAAGTAATCATATAAGCTAAACAACATTATTTGGAGGATTCTTTTACCATTCTGTTAGTAGTAATATAATTGTGCAAGTACATGATTGTTTGTCCTACAGATAGCCATGTAAAGTCTTCTAGTGGTTTCGGTAGAGGAATTGTCACCAGTCCTTTTGGAGCTAATGCCTTTTCTACTTCATTAATTCTATCACAGATCATCTGCACCTCCTTTAATACTTCTTCCTCAACATCATGATCAATACTTGTATTTAAAGTTGGTTCATATATACTAAAATAAATTACTATTACTCTTCATACCTTTTCTGAGTTAATTGACTTACTAGCTTGGGTTAAATAGTTGATAATATTCTTCAGTATACTTATTTGATTCATAAATACTCTTTCTCAATATATATCCCTTCAAATAATTTGAATCTAAAATTAATGCTTTACCAACGTACTTTAAACATGCAACAGTATCCCGTAAAGCAAACAGCAATGATATAAGTTCATCTAAACAGGGCCAATGATTTTCATTACATTCTAAACCCTGAAAGATGGAAAACAATATGAAATTTATAATAACTGATGTATTATCATACCATGTAAAAAGCATAAGCAGCCTGTTTAAATTTGTCTAGTTTTAGTGAAAGTTTTCCAATTTTATACCATAATGTAACATCTTTGTTATCTAATTCAGATGCCTGAAAAGAAGATCAAAATATTGCTGTCCAATAATAATTTTAACACAGTTACACTCACTAATAAATAATTTTCTAAAGCTTTTGAAGTTTCTTCATTCTTCATAGCAATTGATCCTAAATTTGTATAACAGGAAAATTTTAACGTAGACATAGTTTTTGGTAAACCACCTTCAGCTTCTAATTGTGGTATATTTTCATTAATTAACTGCATTATAATAGTTTCTGCTTCATTCAATTCGCCATTACATTGCATTCTTAAAGCCTTATTGTACAAATCCAACACAATTTCTTCCTGAAATCATAGATTAATACATATAATGTTTATGATGTCTTGAATATCGTTAATTACTTGAGCTTCTCTTCTTATTCCTGGTCCATCTTCATCCGACGAAGATTCTCTGTTTAATGCTCTTAATTTTAACATTTTTGCTTATTCTTGCAGCACACTATGTAAATTTAATTATCTTTAAGACATTATAAACAAAGCGAACTCGAAGACATATGCAAGACATATCATAATACTGTAACATGCAAAAACTCAAGGATGTAATTTGAATAAAAAATCACACAAAGGTGAATCATGAAGTTGGCAACATATATTAATCGTTGGTCGGCAATCTGGTTGGTAGCATTTGAATTTCTTGTATATTTTGGCAGTTAGAGGTTATACAAAAACTATAATAAGAAGAAAGGACTGATAGATTTGCAAAGTCATTTATTACAATAACGTAAAATAAGAACAAATTGATTAATTTGATAAAGTAAACATGACTGCAACCGAAGTTGATAGAGAAAAATCTTTACAAGATTACAGAAAAAAGTTATTGGAACATAAGGAAGTAGAGTCTCGTCTGAAAGAAAGTAAGTACTTTTCTGTTATTATGAAATAACGATAAACCGGTAACTAATTGGTAATTTTCAGTGAGAGAGCAATTAAAAGATTTAACAAAGCAGTATGATAAATCAGAAAATGACTTAAAAGCATTACAAAGTGTTGGTCAAATTGTAGGTGAAGTTTTGAAACAACTAACAGAAGAGAAGTGTAAGTTCATATACTTTTAATGTATTAACATTATTCGTCATAATAAAACTCAATTTCAGTCATTGTAAAGGCCACAAATGGTCCAAGATATGTAGTAGGTTGCAGAAGGCAGTTGGACAAGACTAAATTAAAAGCTGGCACACGTGTAGCTTTAGACATGACAACTTTAACCATCATGCGCTATTTACCAAGAGAAGTTGATCCTTTGGTTTATAATATGAGTCATGAAGATCCTGGTGATGTTACATACTCAGCAATTGGTGGCTTATCAGAACAGATCAGAGAACTAAGAGAAGTCATTGAATTACCATTAATGAACCCAGAACTCTTTATGAGAGTTGGAATAACACCACCCAAAGGTATTACTTTAAGCAGTGTTTCTTTTTTAATTACCACAGTTGTGATGTATTTTTGTTCTAGGCTGTTTATTGTATGGACCACCAGGCACTGGCAAAACTTTACTAGCCAGAGCAGTAGCCTCTCAATTAGATGCAAACTTTTTAAAAGTGGTATCTAGTGCAATTGTTGATAAATATATAGGTGAATCTGCACGCTTAATCAGAGAAATGTTTAATTATGCTAAAGATCATCAGCCTTGCATAATATTCATGGATGAAATTGATGCTATTGGTGGCAGAAGATTCTCTGAAGGAACATCTGCTGACAGAGAAATTCAAAGAACATTGATGGAACTACTTAATCAGATGGATGGCTTTGATTCCTTGGGTCAAGTTAAAATGATAATGGCAACCAACAGGCCAGACACTTTGGACCCTGCCTTATTGCGTCCGGGACGCCTAGACCGTAAAATCGAAATTCCATTGCCTAATGAACAAGCCCGATTGGAAATTTTGAAAATTCACGCTGCGCCGATTGCTAAACACGGTGAAATCGATTACGAAGCAATTGTAAAATTATCCGATACGTTTAATGGAGCTGATTTAAGGTTTACATCAGTATAAAGTATAAGTTAGACTACTTTAAATAAATGCATCTATTTTTTTAGGAATGTATGCACCGAAGCCGGCTTATTTGCAATTCGCGCTGAAAGAGAATATGTCATTCAGGAAGACTTTATGAAAGCTGTTCGTAAAGTGGCGGATAATAAGAAATTGGAGAGCAAATTGGATTATAAGCCTGTTTAAATTATTTAAGAACTTATCTCGAGTTTATATGTATTTTATTGGAAGAAAATTGATAATAATAAACTATAAATATAAAAAATATCACAGTGGTTTAAAGTAAGAATTAATTGTATTTGACTTATTGGTGTTTATATTTTCTTTGCTTGTGTTATTTATTTCTAAATGCAATCTTTTTGCTGCATGATAATCTGTGTGACTCATTATATCTTTTGATGGTATTCTTTTTGTACATTCTGGACACGTTTCTGTCGGTTCATCTTCTGGAACGTCGGCAGATTTTAGAAATGCTGTTAATGTTGCGCAATTTTCAACGTTCTTAAATTTTCGCTTATTTCTCGATTTGATTTCAACCTTATTTGCCTTTTGACTTGGAGTCCTCTGTATTACAGTTTGTTCTTTGTAAAGTTTTAAAGCAAAATGATGATCTTTATGCAACATTATATCTGATATAGGAATTGACTTATTACATTCATCACATAGTTCCATATTGAGCACTGAAGATGTATTAGTATCAGTAATACATGTTTCATTATGATTAGATATATCTTCACAGACTTCCATATCTTCTAAATGACTGGACGCATTGCGATTAGTCGAATCTTGTTCGTTTTCTTTAAAATAATTATTAAAAAAAGAGCTTTCTTCCAAGGGGTTTCGCTTATTTTCGATAATCGTTTCGTTTGTTGTAAAGTTCTCGGCTGAAAAGTCTTGACTTATCTTCATACCAAAATTGCAATTCTCATCATTACATTCCAAATCCTCGCCAACATAAGGAACATCCTGACTTTCATCCAATGATAAAGTACTGGCGCTGTAAATAAGTTCATCATTTTCGGTTTCATTTAGACGCTTTTCATTCCTGATGGATGTCATTAATTCTTCATTGATGGCAGTGCTTCTTTGCGTAGCTTCTTCCTTTACTCGCTGATTGGTTCTTGTTGCCACACTGTTTTGGAAAAAATCCTTTAAATTTTTACTATTACTGCAATCTTCAAATTTGGTTGCGCTCAATCCAATGTGTTTTATTTTAAATTTCGTTGAATCTTTAATACAATGTTTATTCAACACTTCTAAAATGTATTCCGATATCTTCGTTGGTTCGTAAGAGTTTAGTGGATGAGTTCTGGAATTTGTAACATTTTCTTTGGAATTTTGATACGTAAATATCACAATGAGATTTTTAGCTTTCCTTTTATATTCTTCAAAATCTTTGTTTAATCTTTCGGATAATAGAAACGATAAATCGTTTACCCATTCAACAAGATCGCTTTTATTTGTTAAAGTGCTTTTACCAGAAAAATTTTTGCTACATCCTACAGACTTAGCCTTTTCTCTTATTATAACAGGTTCATTATTGATTCCTCTGGCAATTTGGTATAAAAAACTTCTGCAATACACAAAAACATGAATTACATCAACTTGTGGTAAATATTAATAATTTACCCCATTTTCACATCAAATTTTTGTTGCAATTCTTTTTCACTGAATTTGTATAAATCTTTCATAAAATTAATAGACAAAGTCTCTGCAACATGCATGCCAAATTTTCCACCAAGGCCTCTAATTTTGTTGATTTTTAATGTATCATATAAGTGTGCAACACTTGAGTGTGGTAGAATAGTTTGCTGATTTGGTTTATGCATTCCTGCTGCCAGTTTTGCTAAAATTTTATTATGAGCTATTCCTGCTGAACAATGATATCCTGAAAACATTGATTTAATTAACAATTATATAAAGTTCATGTCTTCTTTACCTGTTATATTATATACAGCTGATCTTATTTCTTCAGTTATGATAGCACCCAAAGCTAATTTATAATCTTGCTCATTCAAATTGTAATCTAATGAATTTATGAACTCATCAATTTCAAAATTAACCACATGGGTGTTTTGGAAACAGTTTCTTTCAATTTCATAATTACTCTGTAAACGGTCCTCTACCAATTCTGTGATATCTAAATAAGCTTCATCCACAGATGCTCTCTCCACAGTTGTTGTAAATGAAAAGAATACATCTGCAACACTTTTTCCTGCATCCTTATACCTATATTAAACAATTTCTTCTTATTAATCATAGAATTATTTTAATTGTTTAACATATAAATACCTTGTTATGTCTGACTTTCCTCTTGTAATTGGTGCACTGACAATGATTAACTCTGGACATACTTTCTTGGCTTCTGAGCCTATCATGTGCCTTGTGACCCCGCGATTTCGAGCTGGATAATTTACAGCAATTAATCTAAAATTGTAGTATTGAATGAGAAACAAATCCAAAATATTTATCATGCCATACCCTCCTGACTGCCAAGCATTATATTGCACAACAGCCACTGGTTTTCCAGCAATTTCAGGATTTAGCTTTTCTTCAACTTGGCAAAAGAAACAATCCATATCAATTAAAACGATAACCCTTTGGAAATAAGCCATTTGACAAAAAAAAACAATTTAAAACCTGCGGATATAATTTATAATGCTCCAATTCCGCCAAAATTACTCATAGACTTTCAAATTGTACGATTAGGCATCCAACATACCATAATTCAAGGTTTTTCATTTCAAACAAACTTTATAGCACAGGGAATAATAAGAACTTCTTTTTAAAAAACGAACTTATAATTTTTTTATAACTTAATTAACAATAAGTGGTTGTTATACATATAACCCAATCCTAAAAGGTTTACATAAATTATTTAACATACAAATTTACTAATGGTGCCATTAAAACCATCACCTCCACATCCTGGAGGCGGCGGATCATCATTCTTATCTTGTGAGTTGAATGCGATCGACCGCTTCTTTCTCAACTCCATTTCAGCATTGTCTAGTTTTAGTACATTTTGCAATTTGTGCGACAATTCCGATTTTTGAAAAGGTTCAGGTTCCATCGAATCTAATTTTCTATAAAATAGAATATAAGGTATTTCTGGCGGTTTTAAATTAAACAATTGTTGATGTGTAGTCCTCGTTACAACACAGTCATTAAATTTAAACCAATCGTCACCGTCACGAGCAAATGTATAATAATGACCAGAATCCAAACTTGAACCACAATGTACGACTGACGCGTATAATTCGTACTCTTCATTATCTAAACGAATGTTAGAGTTCAGGTTTACATGTTGTAATAATTTGGTCCTTATCTGCGATACGGGATCGTAACGAAACTGTTTCAAAGTTAAAACTAAACGGCACGGTGGTTCAACAATTCTCGTTATTCTTTCACCATCCGTTAAACCATGGCATTTATCACAGTGATATTGATTTTCACCACATAATTTTTCTGGTTGAAAATAGTAATCCAACAAAGTTTGAACAGACTGATTGCAACTGTTCGTAGGGAAAGATAATTGCAATTCTCGGAAATGATCAACTCGTTCACTTTGTGTACCACAATCGCCGCATCTCGATACAGTTAACGTACGGCCGCCGAAGGATTTTTGTACAACCGTTTCATATGATGTATTTGTTTCTTCTGCAATAAAGTAAAAATTATGACAAGCAAAGTACAAGTAGAAAAGATTTGTTTACCTATAGTTGAAGCAAAAACTAATCTTTCTTGCTCATGTAAAAAATCCAATAGGTATCCCATAAATTCTGAACTATCATGTTGATGTCCCTGTGAAAATCCTGGTGGTCTTGCCATGTTGAGGATGTCATTTGGCGAAAGTGATGGTTTTTGTGAGTGTTGCAATAATGCAAACAATGCTTGAAGTTTTGCTATCAGAGGAATACAATCTTTGTTGCTGAAGAGAAGATCATTACGGAATAATTTGGTCATGAATAAAGCTTGTAGTACACTGTTCATGTAGCAGGTATTGCCTAAATTGTTCAGACCAACTTTTCCAGGAGTATATCTTACTGGCAGGACAGTATTTGATTCACTTAGCCATGATCTATAACTTAAATTTGGTTCAAATGTGTTTGTCGGATTGTAAACATCCAATGTCCTCTTCAGTTCATCATATTTAGTGCAGTTGGGAAAGTGCGCCATAAGGTTCATGCATAGATTTACTATTTCTTTGATTTTCTGCTGGCTGTTGATAGTATTTTCTGTATGCAAACATTTCAAAACATTTGATACATGTGGTATGACTTTGTAGAAAGCCTCTGGTGTATGCTGCATACTTGATAGCATGTACATTACAACTGGATATATATACTGCCGACTTTCCTTTAATATTAACATCTTGAACAGATTTTCCACATATTTCAGTGTTACATCTATTAGCATGTAATAGTGATATTCAGCTTCCAGACCCTTCATAAAGTAATAAACCAGTGGACCAAGATTAGGTGTACATGTCCATTTTGTTAACCACATACATAAAACATTCAAAGACTGTTCTAATTTCCTTTTGCTATAGTCAGAATCTAAGATATGCTTCACTGCTCTTGGTATCAATTTGACATCAATCAATTGCAAAACAATGGACATTGTAGGTGCAGGATATTTTTGTGATTCATTAGTAATGTTATTGTACAAGGCCTTTAAGGTTGTCAATATGAGTTCTTCACTTGAACAAGCTTTTGACAGAAATTCCAGTAATCCATTTACATTAGACATAAAGTTCACATAGTCTGGCAAGCTTGTCGGTACATCAATTGTGCCCAGCAATATGACAATCTGTTCACAATACTTTGCCAATTCTGCCCCTTTCAAATTGTTCTCAACACCTTGTAATATTCGTAGCATACATACAAGTTTATCACCAACTTGTGCCTCTCTACATTTGTGTTTAACAGCCATTTTCTCCTAAAAATTAAGATTATATAATTTAGAAAAAAATTTGAGCTAAAAACTATTATATTTGCTTATATGAGTCATCGATGTTTATATCGGATTGTGAGATACACGATAAATGATGCACCTGTATGCCAAATGCCAGTACTAATTCGTCATTTAGAAATAAACAAGAAAGACTCTATTCTAAATGGTAATAGCATTATAAGATTAGAATGATATACTAATATATACTCACGTGTATTTTATGGACGTTTTATCATCTAATCAGAATACAAAACCATTAGACAGTTAAACAATAAGTGTCATTAATATTTTGTTTCCTTTTTGCTTTGTACAAATTTATAAATATGAAGTTTCTTTCTGGAACACAAGGCACAAGAAACGTATTTATACACAATTTTGATGTAAAGTATTTTGGCTAATAAACTGATTATAAAAATAGAAAAAGCCTCAAAACACTCGTATTAATTTAAGCATTGAAAAATCACATTAAATTTCCACAATGACCTTGTATAAACGCATGCGTGACAAATGTAAGAAATTCGCGAATGTACTATTTAGACGTCATATAATTTTTCTTTTACGTCATCAAAATAATAATTCAAATAATTTCTGATTTCTTTCGCCAATTATTCATTTATAAATATCTTTAATTTATTATATCATTATAAAAGCGGAAGTTGAACTAAGGGTAACAACTGGACAATAAGTTATCTTGTTCACTGTGAATTTAATGAAAAAGCAATAAACACGCGCAAGATATTAAAATTTGAATAAAAACTGTTGAAGTTGGATACAGAAGGCAAAGAATAAAAAACCCTAGTCTGTCAGAGTTAACTTGTAAACATTTTGAGAGGTTAGGAACACAACGAAAGGTAAATATATCTTTGGGTAAATAATTAGAGGAATATATTTCAATCTTTTAATAAATTTACATTTTAATAGACAAATGGGATCAACAAGCATTTCACAAAAATAAAAATGCTGTGATTATAAAAGGAAACATAAATGGGTATGGAATCGAAGACAACTAGCAAAACTAGTTGCTTAAAGGCATTACTATTGAGGGCATGGCGAGAACGTTGGAGTGACTTACAATGGGGCATCAATATTAAGACAGTCTTACCACGTGGTGTCAGTGGAGATGTATACAATTTAGCCGATTGCATTTTACAACAAGCAGTAATTGGTTCTGGTGCTAATCAGTTAGTGTTAAGTTATTTAAAGCATTCATTGAGCTCACAATTAGTGTCACATGCTGCTGTTCTACAAAGGCTTAGTAAATTTAATCAATTACACAAGACACATTGTGTCTTTAGTTTGCTGGAATTCTTAGAAGGTGTTTTGCCTGGTGTTACTTGTTGTGGTAAATCTGAGGAAACTAAATTGGCCAGTGCCTTACTAGCCACAACATGTTGGTTGTTGCAAGTTCTACAGCAATGCAATACAATTGCACATCTGACTGAGAAGACATTGTCAATATTAAATTCCATGATGGCTTCACAGTTCAGCATTGCCATGATGGTCATAGCAAAACACAATGATACAGGTATAAATAATTATTGTAATTTTTTTTTTAATTTCTCAGCCTTATTATTATTTTAGAAATATGGAATGACATAGCAAAAAGATGTCGTGAATTAGAGAGTACATATGCTGGAAAGGAAGATATTTTGAATGCAGTTCATGTTGTACAGAAATTGGATTTGCCCATGTTAACACCACCTTTACCAGAAGATACCGGTCCAGGTTTTCTAATCCAATCATGGTTAGCTATACAATTGGTGGGAAATCCAGGAAGTTCTACAAATGAACTAGCTGATCGTCTGTGTCTCTTCCAACATCTCAAACGTTATAGTCAAAGTCGCTTGTTTGCGGAAGTAATGAGGGGTAGCTTGCTAGCTTTGTACAATGTCAGCCAAACGCCATATGAAAGTCAATGGGGTGCTTTTGCTTTTTTGAAAGTACCACACATTTTAAGTGTTCTAGCCGAAAAGAGCGAGACAAACGTGATGGTAACTGCAGTAGAACTTTTATTGCATCACAGTCCACTACTAGATGCAATGGATGCAAATAGTTCTTGCTCCTGCTTAGATTGTCTATTGGGCGAATTAGTAAAAGCTAGATTATTGACGGAATCGCAGGTTCAGCATTTGAACAATCGAAAAAATACTCCATCCACTTTAAAGTTGGACTCCACCTCTTCCTCGGCCGGTATTCCAAAAGTCATCATATGTGCCGAACCAACACTGGCCGGAATATTGAAAACCTTGTCTACTGATTATCATAAGATGCAAGATGCGCTGTTGGGAATGCTGCATCAGATATTAACAGGCAAAAGTTTGGAATTAATTCTGGCCATAGCGACTGTACAAGGACAACTTAAAACATTGACTACAAGATTGATTAGAGTTAATGAATGTTCGAAATTAGGCGGAGACAAAGCAAGGGCATTATTCGATATTAGCTTCTTAATGCTCGTTGCGATTGTACAAAATTACGGTTCTGAACTGGTTCTTGAACAAGATGCTGATTCTTTGTTCAATCAATGGATAAAAATGTGTATGGTTGATTCCATAAAACCTAAAGCACCCGATCAGTTACTCCAAATATGCGATCCAAATGTTGTAGACGTCCTTCTTCAACAATTCAACGCCGGGGAAGATGATTTGAAGAGTAATTTCAAATGGTCAGATGTATTGTTTAACATGTCTGGTGTTATGAAGGAAGTCTTGGTAGCATGGGAACAAGGAGCTCTATTAGCTGCAGACGTTAAAAGAATTTTAGACGCAGTGAGAGGAAGAATTTGCTGCTTGCCTCTAGCGGCAGCAGCTTGGCTTTGTGCTTATATGAGGACAGTACCACAAGAAACCATATTGAAACCTGCAAATATGGTTCAACAGTTACTGCAGCCACCGGTAGCGGAAGACGACAGTTTAAAGGAACGATGGCAGTTAACGTGCGAAATAATTCGCAAAATGCAACGGGGCGTGCAATGGCCTTTACCGTTGAAAGGCGGCCGACAATTGGTTTCAATTCAACCGGCTTCAGAACAATTAAATACCGCGTGGCATGCGGCTATTAATCGAGGATGGTTAGATCATAAATCTGCCACCGTGATACATTGTTTATTCGACACCGCGGGCGCCAGATGGTTAGTGTCATCGGTTATACAAGAAATACTTCAGTTACATTACAAGGATCGATTGGAGAGAGGTGTTGATCTTGCACTAGCATTATTCCACGTGAATATAGAAGCTTGTACTACGCATCTTCTCACCAATTCTTTGCCACAATTGCTCTTCAATAATGTACAAGCCAACGTGTTAACGGATTTGCAAATTACCGCATTGGCAAATTTAACAAGTTCGTGCGTCTTTTCAGCATACAAACCTAAAGAGGTAACGAATTCTATTGTCCAATTTGAAACTTAAGATGTAATCAGAATCAATTATTTTAGGAACCAGAAGAACCGGCAGCGAAGATAATGAAATTAAACGAAACGGACGAAGATCTTTTGGTGGCTTTAAAGAAGTTACTGTCGACCGTGGAAATTGGCCTACAAAATGGTTTGGTTACGCAGCAAATGTACTTTAGCATTTATTTATTGAAAGCCTTAGTTCGCGTTCAATATTCGACGGCGACCGACATATTCAGAGCGGTGCCGCCCAGTTTGGTATCACAATTACTGAAAATGTTGCCCGAATTATTCGATCCATCGATCCTAATACATTTACACGACATTCATACTACGTCGGGACGTACTAATACCGCGAAAGATTTATGTATTTTGCGAAATTACCAATTGCGAACGGTAAACGTTTAAGTTTAACGAATAAAATGTCTCCAAAATGAGAACTGAACGTACATTTGTGTATGTTATCTCAAACATACACTCGTAGATTAAAAAATTATATCAATTTGTGTTGTGTTTACGGAGCAATAAAAGCTCTTTAAAATGATGATGGTTATTTTGGAAACTGTCGCATATGTTGCGACTCTTTTTTAGGTTTTCGTCAATATCCGATCGGAAAATCAATCCAGACAGGTCATTCACATCCTTCAGCATCGTCAAATTAAATGATTTTATCCACATGCTCCTTTTACTTATCCATAAACGAAAATTGGTCAATTAATGTTCATATATTTCACGAGATAAAATTTTATATCGCGATTTTAGGTTTTCGTTAAGTAAACTTCATTAATGTAAGTTAAAATTAATTGGATTCGCTTTCGCTTTGCAACATAAATAATATGTAGTAGTAAATTTATAAAGGAAATTATGTGTTTTCCAATTTATACCACTAAATATTTGCTTGAAACAATAATGAAAATCTAATTGCCGAACGCGGTGGAGGTGGAAGTAGCTAAGACATTTAATTTCGAAAAGAATATTATTCAACGGCTGTAATTTGTCATTTAGATAAGAATTTCATTAGAAAGGAGCAAATTCATTGCCATTTGTTCATTTTTTGCCATTTCTTACTTCATTTTTCTCGTAAAGTCTCCTACTCCCGATAAAGTTAATGCTTCGTCAAAAGTTGAAAACTTCTTTGGATCACTCGCTTTTACACTTGATTTACTCGTACCAATCGTTATAATATTTGAAATAAGTGTGAAATATAATTGCAATTTTCAGAAATGATAACGATTTTAAATAATTTCTATTCATGTAAATTATGCTGGCATCCTTTGGAAATTTTCATTATCTCCCGACCATTATCTTAATTGGTACGTTACAAAGGACATACGGTAAAATAAACAAGAATCGTCTAACGTTTTGCATCGAGCATAAAAGGTTGAATGGTGGGTACGTTTTCAGTAAAGGACAATTTTCATCGGCAAGAAACGTTTTCAGTATCATTTCAGAGACCTTTCATGACGGGGTTATTATCTACAATTATTATCGGACCGTTTGTTTATTTCATTTTTTTTGCGACTACACAGTACAACAGTTCGGACCAGAGAAATGGTTTCATTTAAATTTCATTCATTCGCACCGCACATATAGACTCATTTTCCACACGTACAGCGATGGGAAAACCAACGGACGGACGTTTATTTCATTGGAAATGATTTCAAACGAAAACCTTACGGTACTCTTTGTGACGTTAGAGTTTGAGTGTGTTTCGATAGTTTGCTGGTTTTAATGGTACATTACGCCCATTTGAACGTTCAATATGCTATTAATCTTAAAATATGTGGGACCAGCTGATGGTTGCGGTTAAAGAATTTCGAATTTTCCGTTACCGTACGTGTTAGCAATATTGTTCTGTTTTCAATGTACTACAACAAGCGTCGGGGTACGTTTTCGCCGTTCGTTACGGATAGCAGCGTTTTGTAATGTATATCATTTTCCAGCGCTGAAAGCATTGCATTATGTATGATATCGTTACAATTAATCGCGTATATGTATGCATAGACTTTTATTATAAATACATAACAGAAAGTTTTAATGCATGAAATTCGTTACGAATAAGTAGACGGCATTAAATTATAACGCCACTACACAATGTACACTACATTTCGATGTATCGAGATGAAGATATTAATTCAACCTGATTGTTAAGATTCACGATGCAAAAAACAGAGGGAGAATCATGATCTTTCTAACACTCGAAACAAATCCTTCTCGAAGCAAACTAAAACGAATCTCATGCTCTCGAATAAATTGCCATACTTTTTCCTAAGACACTCAAAATAATCTCTTCGTCCTTCTTTATTCGCGCGCGCAATAAAGAAACGAATTGTGTTCCTGTTTACATTAAAAAGAAAAAGGGAAAATCTGGAGAAGTATAAGAACGACTATTTCCATTCTATATATTTCGGGCTTCGAATCGAAAGACAAGCCTTAGTAATTATAAATATGTTGAATGGTTTTCGTTATTCCATCCTACGTTTCGTTTCTCCTCGTTCTTCCGTTTTATTTTTACACGAAACGAACGAAAATAAAAGGGGCAAAAAAGGGAGTAAGGATCGGGAGTAAACGAACAAAAAAGCGGGGAACAAAAAGGGAAAAAAAACGGGAGAAGGAAGCAAATACAAAACGAGCGAGTCTATTCTCGTTCCACTTATTAATCTATTCTTTTACATTTTCATCCCGCCTGCACGGATTTTAATTCGCTTTCTCCTTTTTGCTCTCTACTTTTTTCCCCTTTGTTGTATCCATCTTGTCATTGAAAATGCTGTAGAGATGAGGGTACGTTTATGTATATGTTGTACGTGTTACTTTGAAAAATGTACGGATATCATTATTATTTTTTCTTTCTCATCTCCATCCAGCATCCTTTTCTTGCGTCCCCCCTGCTTTTAACGTTGCATTAAGTACAATTGCATAAATTGTTCTGCGGAAACCGTCAGGGAATAATGATTCGAGTTGGAAATATGAAAAATTATCGGAACGGATAGAAATAAAAATAGAGAGAGAGAGAGAGAGAGGCGTTTATACGAAAAATGAGGGATGTTATGTGGTTGAGGGTTAAAAGGAATCATTGCAGTTTGTTTTTTCCATTTCGCAAATGCCAGCAACGAATATAATATCGTCTTCGTCAGCATTGCATGGCCACTTTTCGAAATTAAAGCGAATAGCTTCTGCAAAATGTAATTTAATTTCAATTCTCATATTAACTTTCTTCTGCTAGGTGCATGGATTCGGCCGCATCGGCTTTCCACGCGAGAATTTATTAGCAATTACAATTAGTAACGGTGCATTAATGACCCTTTTCTAAATTAATGCCTCGTTAAAACGAAAGGCTATATGTTATCCAAACGGTATTAATAACAAATACAATTTTATTAATAGCCCTTTTGGTTCGCTGTTACCTCTTCTTTCTTTTCACCCTTTTCTTTCTGCCCTTACACGCAGGTTACACTTAAATTCGCGAGTCGGTCGATTCCGTTTATCAATGCATAAATACGTTGAAATTCGAATCCAATTAATTTAAATGCGATAGGAACGGTTTGTAATTTAACACTTAATCTATAACGCTCGTCGCCCTCCACTATCCGCCGGTATTATCATCTAATTACAATTTGAAGAAAACGAAGAAGGTCGTAGGATGAGGCAGCAAACGTTCGCATTCCTTGCGAGCGACATTTAAACAAACCCTCCTAGCGATCGGATTCTTCACATTTTTCCCTTCGAGACTTATTATTCCGAAATCTGAAAATGATTAATTAAACAAAATTAAATTAAATTTCTCCGCGCCTTTTTCTTCGCCTTCGCCCTTCGCTCTTGTCATCTCCCTGCTCAATACGTTTCGTTTGGCTTGCGATGATGATGATCCAACGTGGATTGGTTTTTATTTAATCGAAAATTATATGTGCCTATGGACACCCTGTGGGTTTTGCCCTCTTTAATGGATTTCCGATAACATTGTAATGAGGCAATCCACGTAATTATTAACACGGAAAAATACAAATTATTGCTATTAATAACGACGAATAATCTGCGTTTATATTCCCCAATAAAGCATCAATCTCGATTAATTATTGTTTTTATCGTCGTCTTCAGATGTACACATTTGACGTGATGAAATGGCGGCTTATCAAAGATGTACGGGGCCCATGCAAGTTGAAAATTCGCGTCGATACATCTGTCGTTCCGAATTCGTCATCGATTTCGTTTAAACCAAATAAAATTCGTTTCGGTTCGGTTTTCAGCTGTAAATTATTAAAATAAAGTTTTGTGAACAATCCGTGTGACGTTCATCAGTAACGTTGAATGAAACTCGTAGAATCTTGTCGCGTGGATGCGAAAGGTTTATTAAATTTTCTTGCTTTATTATGAAAACATAAAATTTTTGCCTATAATGCGTAACATATAAAACGGCCATTAATCTATATCTAAACGAGACCGCAGAGACAGAGAGCTATTATTGGGAGAGATATCGAACGATTTCTCGTTAAATCATATTTCTGTCAATATGGATCTATTATTTTATGTTGTATAGTCGAGGGATGGATATGGTTTGGTTAGACAAAGATTCGTACAATATTTAGATGTTGTAGATTAGATTTTTATGTGTTGGTCCATTTTTTTTTCGATTTCCTTTTAGTTCTCACGTATCGCCTGAAGAGATCAAAAAGGTTTTAGGTAAGATAAATCGCTTTCGATACTCAAAATTTATAAAAAAAGTACGGTACACGTTTAAATAAAACACCGAAATAATAAATAATTAATCGCTGGTACGACCGAAACCATTCGATTTGCTCATCAATCTAATATCTACCTACATCTCTATCTGTTCTTTTTTGCAACCAAATAACATATTTAATTCATCAGTAATAATCAAACGTCCCTTACCTTTTCTGTTTGCTGATTCTTTTTTCATATGAAAAGGTTCGTTCGGTAACGATTCGTCGTTTATTTTTATTTTTCGAAAGCAAAAAATTAGTTTGCATCAAACTAAAAGGGCGTACTAACTAGCTGCTGACCTGGATTTCGGTACGGCCGATGCGAGGTCCAAAATATGTACAAACACATGCACACGTTCGCACACCTACACATTTGCAAACATGCATAATACATTTGCGTATTGAAATGAGAGCCGAATTGTGAGCGAGAAAGAAACGAGGATCGTTTGCAAATTTTTGCCAAATTTAATTACACCCCGTCACGTCTTTGATTCGATTCGAGATGACTCATCGAACTTTTGTAATTTAATTAATAACGCGATTATTTGATTCGGAATTTCCGTAAAAAAAAACGGAATTTAATTAGGCCTCATCCGTTAATCGCAAACTCCTTTTTGCTCAATTCTGTAAATTATCCTCGAAAGTAATTTTGCGCGACGACGAAATACTTCATTGTCGAAACGTTGTAAATGCGAGAACGTATCATCGAGAGTTTTCGGCGAGGTTTGTATTTTATTACGCATTATTATCGCTGTAAACGCTACGCGAAATTATTTCTATTTTCTCGCTTTAATTAAATCTTACTAATTAGCGAAGCGAGAAATTACAAACTGTTTATACGGAATTCCCATTTGCCGTCGACAAATTCTTGTTTTCTGGCTTTGCGAAAGTTTAGCATTTCCCTTTGTGCGATTATTATTAATAAATATTTACGACGTTCAAAAAAAGAAATGCTATTCCCAGAAAGGCAACAACTTTCGCGTCGCCGTTTCTAGCCTTTCTGCACAAGACAAACGGCGTACGGGCAATAATGATCGAAGAGATGAATTAAAATGTTGCAGTTACAATATGAATGATGGAAATAAATTTCGCAATGTGTTTCGCATCTGTGTATATATGCCTCTCTACATGTGTATATGCATGCGTCAATCAATACGCAGAACTGGTTCCAGCACATGCATACGTCTGTGTGTGCGAGAATTGTGCAATTCAACGAGTGGCTTATTTCGCAAAATAGAGAACACACCCATGTCGATAATGATCGTTCGAAATAATTTGCAAAATATAACGGGAGCAAAGCGGGAGCTCGAAGAATCGAATCGATTCCGTTTTCGTGCAAAGAACGTCTGGATAAAAGAGAGGCTTGTAACTGTTTCACATTGACGACGATTATCCTAGACAATTATGCTGGTCCCCGGTTAATTAAAGGTCACAGGTCAGTAGTTCCGTACGGGCACTCCTCGAATGAAGCAATAAAAGCAAACTAGTACGCATTTATTATAAAAGCAAATCCCGCGAAAACCGCGTTTTCTCTTCAATTAACTATTCCGCCAAATTAAGATTGATCAAGAGATTCCTATTTGTCTTTGTCCGCGGGCATTAGTTAAAACGAATGCATAAATTTGTAGCCGTATATTATCCGGTTTATGAGACTAAATAATGTATGGATGAAAGACGACGAAGATGAAGGCATAAGACGTGGATGATCTTCTTTATTACAAACAACTACTTCATAACTCACGCGACGAAACGTGGGGGCGAACAGTAACGTAGAACCGACGAATAAGAGACCGCAGAGGATCAATTTTGATTTTATTTTATACGTGCAATAATCAAGAAAAAAAAATAAGGCGAATAATAACGAATTAAATCGAATTGGCGAGTGGAGGAAGAGTTGCAAGTGGCGCACACAAACGCACAGCTATTTTGATTATCTGCAAATTTGCTAAAATCATTTACATGTTCGGTCTCTTAAGCGATTATTTGCCAGCAGTTGTGCCAAAGTTCTTGCGTCGTTGTTTCGGTTCAAATGCGTACAGAGAGCGACAGAGAGCGAGAGAGACGAATAAATAGAATGGAATAGAAAACGAGAGATTCGGCGAGACAGAGTTTAAAAATGAAACGTATGGGCGAGGATCACACGGACTATTTGCTCTTAACTTTCAAATTAAAGTAAAAGGTTCCTTTTAACGGCGCGAGTTGGCTCGAACGAAAAAAAAAAAATCAGTGTAAATACAATTCGCATTTCTTCTCTTTGCGGCGATTCGCACGAAGACAAATGTTATTGCAATTATATTTCGAGATAAGAGATTCTTCCACCTGCAGAAAAAATTGCAACTGATTTCGGGCAGATTGTCGGTGGCTTCAGGAAGAACTAAGCCAAAAAAGTGTTCCTGTGCACTAAAGCACGAATGCGGGCGAAATAAATTGAAAGGATTGAGATTCCCGACGTCGTCGTAAGCCAGCAGGTAGAGGAAGAGTATTAAAGCCGCTGTAGTACTACAACTGCCACCGTCACCGGGTACATAATCAAAATGTTGTTCCCGTCTCCGTTTCTCGCGCACTTTTCTTTTCGTTGCTTCGTTCGCTGAGGGAGGGTGTTAAAAACGGGACGGCGATGCCGACACCACTTCAGCCACCACCATCGCCGCTACAACTACCTACTGCCACCATCAATAGCAGCAGCAGCAGCAACGTCGTCGTAGTAGTAGTCGTCGTCCTCGTCGTCATCGCTGCCACCATCATCAAGACCGAAGTAACGTCATTCTACACGCCGCCGCCTATCCCTTCGATAACGTATATATATATATATATATATATATATATATATATATATATAGTGGATGCGAAATGTACCGAGTAAAGAGGGGTTGAAAGTCGCAAAAAGAGGGTACAAACACTCTCTCTCTCTCCCTCGCTCTTTCGCTCTCCATTTTCGTGAGCGTTGGGTAGATGGTTTCAGTGCGGCGGCGGCATCGGCGTGGTATGGTCGCAGAAACGAGGCGAATATAATAGATTAGCAATATTTATGATCTAATAAGCCTTAAGAAGAAAACGGAAAAATGTTGAACAGAAACCGGTACGACGAGGGGAATTGTGGTAGTACGAGAAAAGTATAGATTCTTCTAATCGACTTGCAAAAATTCTTCCTATCCAAACGTAAATAAAACGAATATGCCAAACGAATGTTGTAAATGCAGTGCCAAATGATTGTTGATTACGCAGACGTTTTTATATGACGTAAATCTTTTAAAGATAAAAGAACGAACGGCGCGAAAGATTGTCGCACTTGTCGTGCGAAAGTTTTCTTTGCGAATAAACTTGAGAAGAGAAAAATGTTAGTGTTAAATGTACTCTTAGCCATCGTCGTCGTAACAGGTAAGTAACGAATATCGTTAGAGTAGCTTCTTGCTCGCACTTTTTCTCGTACCTTTCGTATAAGGATATGTAAACAAAAGTTTTACGTCGCGAAGGGAACGTGGAAAACGTGGCCTCTTTTCGTGGTTTCGTAACTCCAATTAGCTTAAACATCAGTCAGGAAAGAAGCGGTTTCTTCTTTTTTTTTTTGAAATGAAAAATAATTCTAATCAGTTTTATTAATGGAGAATAATCACAGGCAGTCGTCGCAAAATAATAAACGTTTCCTTTTTCGGCAACGAAACTTTATTAATATACGCGAGAGCGTGTGTATGATATTTAATTTGTAGCGTAATTAGAAATCGATGGTTGATGGTTTAAGCTAGTCAGATGTTTGCGTAATAAAATTAAAACTTGCAAAATTATTCGCTCGTAATCCAAACGAGCCACGTTGTTTCGCAAATAAGTTATAACACCGAGACGAGAAAATGAACTTTTCGCAAAGATCTCAAGACACAAGCTGGAAGCTGTTAAGACGAAATCCAAGGAAAATTTTAGTTTTGCGAAGAGCCGATCGTTACTGATTGTTGGATATTCTTGAAAGTCACTCTAACTTTGTTCCAAGTTCAGGAGTTTAACAGCGATTCCACGAGGATGCTTTTTGAATCAATTTACGATGGAATTCGTTTACATCGAACTCTTTTATACTTAAGCCGTCTCGATTACGATCAATTCAAAAGTAATGCGGACTTTCTACTGAATCAAATTTAAAATTGAAACAAATGACAGGATGAACTTTTCGCAAAGATCTCAAGACATAAGCTGGAAGCTGTTAAGATGAAATTCAAACAAAATTTTAGTTTTGCTAGGAGCCGATCGTTGCTGACTGTTGAATGTTCTTTAAAGTCACTCTAAGTTTGCTCCAAGTTCAGGAATTTAACAGCGATTCCACGCGGAAGCTTTTTGAATCAGTTTACGACGGAATTAATTTTCAATTAACTCTTTTAAACGTAAGCAGTCTCAATTGCAATCAATTCAAAAGTAATGCAGGCTTTATACTGAATAAAATTTAAAACCGGAAACAGAGGCATTTGGTATTTAAATTTCTTTTGATATGGGACAACTTATAGTTGATGGGAAATAACGACATGTATCGTTTATTGAACGTTCGTAATCTGGAAATTCTTCACTCGAATCTCGACAACAAGAATAATATTCGTTCGCGAGTCGTGTCGTGTCGATCAAGTCGGAATGTGTTTCGTATTGTCGAATACATTTCTCGGGTTCTTCATTCAAATACTTTTCGTTTTTTCTAAAAAAAAAAGAAATTGAAAAGTACGTGTAAAAGATTCTTTTCTCGGTGTCGTGTTGATGGTAACGTTCCTACCGCACAATAATAGTCGGTTGACGAGAAGAAAGAGACAACAAATTGAATTGCGATGATGATAAAATATATGGTAGAAACGGCATATTTTTGAGCAAGAAAGGAAAAAGAGCGAAGGGAATGGAATCCTCTAGATTGCATCTATTGTTGTACGAGTGAAGACTCGAGCATTTGCGTGCGGTTTTTGAGATCGAATCTATACTTCCACCGTGCACAAGTAGATTATTATCGTCGAATCGGATTGATTTTGTTCGTTATCAACGTGTACGTGATAGGAAATCCGCGTGGAATTGCTTTTTCCTAATTAGGCGCCCTTTTGTCGGTGGCATTCCAACGTACCCGACCGCGAATACCAATCGACGTTTGTTTCAAGCAATATTTCTCCTCGACGTTACCTGGCGTTGTTGTAGCAAATAAGAAATCTGCGAGCAGTAAAAGCCAATTATTTTCGGTCTAACAATACGTTTATTGCGATATTAATATCGGGCTTATTGCGGAAAATCGTTCTGCACAGGTTGGAGACGCCCTTAGTTTTGCGTGAAATTTAATTTTCGTCGTGGAACGAGTGAAAGGGGCCCGGAAGTAAGTAGGGGCACCAACAAAAAAAAAAATGAACAGAAATTACGAGGGTATAAATAACGTAGTTAACTTTTATATGGCAGGGTTTTTGCGCTAAGAAGTAAAACTGGCGATCCAAGGAAGGAAAGCGAGAGAGAACGGAGAAATGGTTAAAATTAGATGGTCGGGTCGTAAAAAGAATGAGGAAGTAGGAAGATGCAATACTAATTCTTTTAGCGGTAACGGCGGTTGCCCTTAGGGTTGGCCGATAATAATAGTAATACACTTTCTTGTAACATGACTTAATTAAAGAATATATAGAAGGTTTTCTGGGGCTCTAGCTGTATAATTTGAAAAATTGGATAGCCGGAAAATTGATAATTCGTTATACACGCCGAAAAAAAGATCGGGGAGCGACCGGAGCGAGCCCGGAGTTTATGTAGTACGGAGTCCGCGTACGATAGATACGACGACGTTTAAGGAGCCGTACGTTTGTTGGAAAAATTCAACAAGTTGCACACATTTATAGATTGCAAGGCGACTCTCTCTCTCTCTCTTCGCCGTTATTCCCGTTAAAGTTAACCGAAAGAAGAATGGAAGAGAAAGTCGATTAGGATGAGGAGAAAGACAAAGAAACAATTTCCCCGTCGGAGAGAAACTTTCGCGTAAATTCCAGACGGGTCTCCTCTCGTTCTTCTTTTCTTTTTCTCCTGCGACTACCTCTTCCACCAACAACTAGCAACGGTGGTAAAGAAAGAGGACGAACGACGGTTCCAACAACTATTTTTCTTTATTAAACAAAAGGACGACGACTTCTCCTCCGCTTTATCCTCCTATTTTCTCCAATGCCGCTTCCTGAAGATACACACTTGCATAATTTATCGGTACCCGCTTAATTCGAGTCTCACGCATCCAGGACACTCGCCTCTTTCCTCCCTCGTTTATTTAGAACTTGAAGTAAAAATGCTCCGCGTCTAAGAACAACAGCGAGAACAACGAAATCCCGACAGGGATAACGTTGCGAATTTCGTTTTTATTTTGCAAATTTAATAAAGGTATTCGTTTATTTCGCTCTCCATCCGCTCGTTCTTCTTTCCTCAAAACTTGTTCCATATATGCGAAGTTGACCTACATCCCGATGGAAATTTTATTATCCCAAAGTTTTCGCATCCCTCGATCGCTCATTGGCGCTCCATTTTTTTCTTATCGCTGCTTTCTTGAGACCGAAATAAAGGAGAGAAACCGATAAAGAATTACTTGATGTAGGACAATTTGATGGTGGTAATAATCCGGAATTAATTGAGCGCGCGGTTTAAAGTACATCCGAGGTTTTTGTCGTGTTTTAAAGAGACTTTCCATCCTGATCGTCATCGCGAACAATATCATCATCAAGTAGTTACATGACGACGACGATGATGATGATAAAACATCGATCTTAGTGAAATGTCCTCATTTAGAATTTAGCATCGATTCGGTTTACAATACGTTGGTCTTAAACTTTGATTCGAGCGTTTGTTTGTTCGAAATTTTGCGGTTTTACGACTTTGGCCCAAAACCATCAACTCGTGTGTATGTATGGTACTTTGCAAAGAAAATATGTGAAAGTTTCCGTTTCGGCTGGTGGTTTTAAGTTTTGGAAACTTTTCTTTCGATCTCCGAGCAATTCGTTCCTTCGGCGTTTCTTCTATTCTTCGTCTGAGACAGATTGTTAATGCATCAAAATAATTGGCAAATGGAATAATCTAATTGGAAAAGTTTCGGTTAATTCGGCGAATAATTTGCGAAGATGCTTCCTAACTATCGTATATATTTTTCTCCACTGCTAATCCGTTTAATCTGACCGAATTAATCCTGCTCGTACATTCGCGAAGCTCTTAATTTGCTAATAGAAGGACGGACTGAGAACGAGACGGAAATAAATACGAAAGCATTTAAGCGAGATGACAAAACGTAAATGGCACAGCAAAAACTATGGAGATAACGTGAAGAATTGTTGCGATCTTCGTAGCAACTTTATGTCAAAAATAATAAATTTTATTTTGTTAAAAGGGCCACCGCTACCACCGTCAACAATCCGACATAACCGACGTGGTACCACTTTACCCTTCTCTAACTCTTTACATATTATGGAATATAATACGAAATCCGTTTATTATGTAATCCAATTTATGTTAGTAGAATATTAAATCGAAAAGCCGCTCGTTCTCTCTCTCTCTCTCTCTCTCGCTCTCGCACACACGCTGACTCAATCTATGCCGGTTCGCTTTTCATTTCGTTCCATTCCGAGTCCACGATTTCCCTCATTTATTTCCAAACCGATCTTCATCATCAATCCTAACGTTGCAACACAATCCATCCCGTTCATCCGTTGGAATATTAACAGCAATATGAACATTTTGATTAATAAGCTAACTACTATTATCATCACTATCATCATCGTCGTCGCTATCGCTCCTGC
This sequence comes from Hololepta plana, assembly GCA_963695495.1. Lineage (NCBI taxonomy): Eukaryota > Metazoa > Arthropoda > Insecta > Coleoptera > Histeridae > Hololepta > Hololepta plana. Next base: position 5,165,252 of record OY968837.1, on the reverse strand, counting down.
CGACTCCACGCCAAATGGTAATCATTCGAACGTATTCGTCGGAGTTTGCGAGCAAAAAGTTGACCCTCTTTATTCAAATTAAATCGCTCGAATTGGACCGGTGTTCGACGAATTAACTTAATTGTAGTGTAAAACGTAACGTATTTCTCTTAGCTTTTTGTAAATTTTTTTTTTTCGTTGGCGAAGCAAATTCTTATGGCTTAATAAAACGGTATTAAGACAACCATTTAAATTAAGGGCACGCCGCTATTCCGTGGATTTAAATAAATATCACGCGACATAAGTTTTATTAGATCTCCCGCCATTACGTTCTAATTATAACGTAATTCACTAGGAACACCGTTAAATCGGTCTTAATCCGCACGTTCTTTTTTCCACTCTCTTTCTTTTCTCGTCCCCGTTCCCGTCGTCTGGCCGGCGAGCGAAAATGTTAAGAAGTTGAAATCGCCGAGAAACGGTTCGGAGCTCTTAAACTTTATTGAATAATTTAACGATCGTCTGTGTTCGAGGATGCACCGCACAAATTTCGCATTAAACACAATTTCCAAGTGGGAGGAAAAACAAATCCTATAAATATTTAATCGGTTAGCATTAAGTCGTACGGACAATAGCTAACGGTTTATCGTATTAAGAAACGGTTGAAATCGACGATTATTCTGCTTTTAAAAACAAGTCTTGCTTCTTATTTGACTTTGTAATATCGCGAAAGATTTTCCGTTAATTAAAATCGGCAAAAAGACGGAGAATAAAATCGAACCGGTTAATTATAACGAGATAATAACGTAATATATGTAACGTTTTAGATTGGAGGCGAAAATAAAAGCGAGCAGCCGTTTTGCATTAGATTTTCGTTATTTTTTGTTTGCACTAGCGTCCAATTAATTTTGCTTTTTATGCGACGCTGCGAAACAGGCTTTTTTACGCAATCATCTCGCAAAATATTAAAGTTATTGAAGCATCGTGAAAAAAATAGTAATACACGCTTTTTCGAAAAATAGCTTGAAAATAAATTGCAAAAATTGTGAAATTGTCATTTTAATACTGAAAATTCTATTCGTCGGTCCATGAGGTTCTATAAATAGTTAATTTGAACGTTGGGTAGCAGAATTGAAACCAGAAAAAATCGTATTTTTTATTTGGTCTTTAATGAGGCCCAAAAAAGAGCGACGTAATTTCTTTCTTTGCGGATGAAAGAAGAACATTTTCGAACAAAAAAAGATAGTTTGCCATAGATATTATACGTGGGTCGATCGAAATCGATCCGCCAATTAAGATTCGGCGTCCGAAGAAACTGTTCCACTCGAAGAATCCGTTCTGCCAATGCAAATTTGATATTTTCCATTTGGTGAAAACCGCGAGTCCATTGTTTGCACGAATACGAGTTTCACGTTATCGAACTGACCCCGTATTGCGTACATCAGGATAAAGGACACACTCGCGGGCAGAATCCGGAGCTGATACCGGATTTTAGTGACATCCAAATAATTAAATACGCCACTACCCGTTACTATGGCGACCGTACGGAAACGGAGATGGACGAAATTGCAAAAGGAGAGAGAGAGAGAGAGAACTTTTTTTGCGGACAATATCGTTATTGGAGTTTTTGTTTTGGCCCTTTCGGTATTAATTTTCATCATCTTATCTCAATATTTTTCTGTTGATAAATACTCGCCCGTTCGTTGTCTTTTCGCTTTTTTCACCGAAACCAGAGAAAGAAGGCGAACAACTCGCGCCGTACATTTAAATTAACGACGGTCGGTTAAAAAAAAATCGTGTACTGATTAGAATGGACAATTTTTTTTAAAATCTCCTATTGAAGCTCACACATCTATATGCATGAAGCTACGGTCGAATGATCATCTGAAAAATTACCTTTTTTCCCTTCTGATTAACTTCGTTTCTCTTTCGCGCTGTTTCTCTCCGTCCAACTCATTTGTTTTTTGGTCGGACGCTCGTTCCCGCCACGGTTGCCTGTCTCTGAATCTAAAAGACATCTAAAGAAGAGAAAATATGAATGGAATCGAACGAGCGAGGACGACGACCATTTGTGGCCACAAGTGAATGCGAAACGAGCAGAAAAAAGATGGAAAATTTGGCAACGAATCGTTCATTGTTATTCGTTTTTTTTTGGTGGATGCGCCGCGATTAAATCGCCATTACTATCGTTATCGATTTGCCGTTGCTCCTGACTAAAAATATCGACTTTTGCTAGGAATAATAATGAAAAAAATATACGAAAGGATGGCGAGGGGGCGAACGAGATTTTCCGTTCCTTTCGCGCTTTCGTTTCGGTCATTTCCTTCTTCTTCGGCGATGCTGCTGCTAGCAGTCGACTCGTCAACTTGTCGTACCGTATTTACTCGATGCTCGAACTCGGGTGTCGCGTCCAATTCCGTTATCGGAACCCTACGTTAATGGAGCAGAAGCGAGAAAACCTTTTTACTCATCATCATCATCGCCATCATCGCCGCCAAACGCTCTATCCTTCTCCTGCATCTACATTTGTTTTTCTCCCTTCTACGTGCACGTATTTGTACGTCGCAAGAGCGAGATGGCGAGATTTATTTATTACGCGGCGTTAATTACAACATGGAAATGTAATAATAATGAAAGTACGCGAACGTGTACGCGAAGCATTTCGCCAAAATGCTGAAGACCTCTCAACGCGACCGTAACCGATTTTCGAGCGAATCCTTCGTCGAAGGTTTGCAAAACGTACGAAAGCTCGTTCAGAAATGGAACCTATTAAATCCCATTCTTCTATTAAATCGAATCAAATATTTATCGAACGCAATCGCATTGTTTGATGATGGTCGTGTTCATACCATTTTTGCTGGACTTTAAATCGGGCCCTTTGCCACGTACAATTTTGTCGCTTCTAATTTCACGCGCGCATTATTTTTGCTGCTTCCGCGAACGCAGCAGGCAAAGCGAAAGGAAAATAAGTTAAAGTGAACCTCGCACGTTCTCTCGCTTTTCTCGTCGAAGGCAAACTTTTTCCTTCGCTCATCCGCCGCGTTCTCTTCGCGCCGCTCGTCTTCTCTTGCAGCGTGTGTATTATTAAAAAGAGTATGTTGTAGCGAGGGAGGAAAGTTAATATATTTCTTGTAAATTAAACGAGATTTACGACAGTCTCCTTTTCGACTTTTCCCTTTTTTAATATTCACATCTAATTTGCAGCACGGAAAAAGTGATCTTGCCTCGTCTCGCTTCGCTTCTCCTTTTTGTTTTGATGAATAGGTAACTAAGTTTCGCCGAAGAAAATCGCTTGCAAAGTGAAAACGACGAGGAAGTTCATTATTTTGTTTAATAATTTTTTTCCTCGTCTCATCGTCCTGCTACCTGGCTTGTTCAACAGCGTCATTAACGTCTTCGCTCGTCCTTCTTAGCGTCGCCTTTTGCATTTCACATATTAAATAATTCAATGCGAACATGCCGCTGTTCCCCTTTTTTTTGTCCTTTCACATGAATGATTAAGTTTTATTATACAAGCTTCTCGCACTTCCTTCCACTTCTTCGCCATCGTCCCATTTCCGCTGGCGCGTTTTGTTGCCATTCTAACCCGTTGCCTAACGAAGATCCCGTTCGCCTTTTTCGCCACTTTTGCCGCAGTAACATTTGCATATTATACGGGTCGAACGTTTCGTTTGCCCGTTTGCATCTTTTAAACATTAACTCAATTTATCTTTTACCCCGTCATTTAATATATACACGTAAGCAGGCTTTCGGCATGGAAATAAAAAGGGGCAAACGGCGGACGGTTATGACAAGAGTTATTAAACGAGAATTAAGGTCTTTTATTAGTAGCTTCCCATTTAAAGATACGTCCGCCAATTAATCTTCGTCGCTTCCAGATAATCATCGCCAAACATGTTTTTCGCGCGGTTAATAGATAATAGGTTTCCAAATGGATAAACTATTGTAACTCGCATAACAACGATCGTTTCGCTCGCTGATAGTTTGTTGTTACGTTTCAGTTTAGTTTCGCGCTGACGGGAACAATTAAACGGTCAAGATGAAGGGAGAATCTCGTGCTTAAAAGCGTCGCCGAGATTAATTCACTTGCAAATACTGTTTTCAAGTAGAGACGTGTAAAACTGGACCGAAACTTCTCTTACTTTATAACCGCCACCGTTTGGGGTTGGCTGAAACAGAAGAAAATTTATATTGCTGTTAAATTAATTTTTTCCCCGTCTTTTCCTCTGTTATCGTTACTTCTCCTTTGCATTCTCATTTAAGGTGCGTGCAAAACTTTAAAAACAACTAACTTAAATATTTCACGACGAGCAAAAGCTTCATAGGAACTTTTTTATTCGTTCGTCGGAAATAAATTGAGGTAATTTCTCTTTGCATTCTTTAGAGAGAAAATGAAAGAGCGTACGCGACGGGTTCATTTCTTGAATTTTAAATTAAAATTTATTTTAGCGAGTTGATACGGGAGGAAATTTCATGGGGAAAATCGCTTAAAGTTGAACCGATTGCTTTCGCAAACGGCGAACGTTTAGTTTGCCATTTATTATAACGTTATCTAATACACATTTACTCAACTAGATGTGTTTTCAATGTTTTTGTCTGCATAAATGTATTTATGAAGACGTATGGCATTTATTATGTGAACAGACGACAATCAAAATGATGTATCGTCTGGTTTAATGCACGCTTCACGTCTTCTTTTCCCTTATCATGCAGCGAAATATGTGAGTTTATATAAATATTAACAAACAGGAAGTCGATTAAAGTAAGGAGAAAAATTGCGAGCAAATTATAAATGAAATCTTCGTTAACAAAGGAGCGATGGCGGCACGGGAAGAAACAAACGGATGCGAAGATATGCAAATTAAACGTCGAATATATCCTTTAAGTTGAGTTGAAAGGATTCCCTTTGTGTCCTCGCGTACTCTTTTCCTTCGTCCCGCCTCGTCTTCGTCCTTTTCCTTCGTTGTTCGCACCGTATCTACTGACAGTTTATAGTGATAGTAGTAATAGTAGTGCGATCCAATTAATCTTATTCAGGCATTCCGACAAAAACGGACGGAAAGAAACGAGCGTGTTCCTTAAATTGAATGATTTATTGACCCGTTATCGCATTTGCAAAAAAGAACGAGGTCCAGAAGACGTTACACCATTTTATAACTATTTTATTTGGTCCCTTTTACAATTCCATCATTGTTCCCTTTTCGATTTGCCAGAATTGTATATTTAACCATTTTCGCTCATTGTCAATTTATCTCCATCTCCTTAAAACTGAAGATCCATCCATTTACTGGCATGCATTTCATCGATTCCTTTTTGCATTTTATTTCCAATTAAAGCAACTCGAAGGAGCATTTTTGTTTTGATGATTCAGCAACAATTAAAATTGATGCAGTAAAATGTTTCCCAGAAACTTTCGTTAGGTTCCCACTGGAACATTCACAGAAACCTTTTCTTATTTTGATCCCTAATGACGGAGAATAATATTCGTGATTGAAAAGATTAAATTCAAGTTTGTGTGGAAATAAATTGGCAATAACAAAGAATAAGATGATTTAAGAAGGAGATTGAAAGAGTTGCAAAAATGAGCGTGGGGAATATGAAACTTTCCACGTTGTAAAATTACATCGAAGTGTAAAAGAAAAGCACACACGGTTGTCGTGGCCGTTGCGTGCTCGGTGTCGCTGTTTTGCCCCTTTTTTCCTTCACCGTTCCGTCCTTGTTTTATTATCGTCGTCATTATCCAACGAATGAGTTTCGTGTTGTTGTTGCTGCTGTTATTATAACAAGAAAAGAAGCGAACTATTCCGCACGAAAAGAATACAGGAGATACAATTTACTTATCGCGCCGCCATCCTTTCCTCTTGTTATTACCATCATCAACGTTTATTCTTCTCGTATAGAAAGAAAATTGTTTTCCACTGTATCAGCGAAATATGTCGGTTATTCTTCGCCTAACCGAAGACGCGTTTAATTAAATCTACATGCTGCACGAGAGCAAAAAGAAGCGAATTGCGTGCGAATTTAATCGAAACCCGTCGCAAAATTTAAACGGATCGCCTTCGTCTACTGCTAAAAGTGACGAATACCTTATGATTAACTTTTCTAAGTGGAATGGAAAAATAGAAAACGAAAGGGGCGACGGCAGGCGAAGGAACGAAGGAGACGAGAAATATGTTAGCTTAAGTATAAAGGACAAGAACAAATTACTAAAAGTTACTTGTACTTTTAGAAGGATAAAACACGTTCGCATTACACGGAATGACAACGAGGAGGAGGCACGAAGATGGCAAGAAGGAGTGAGAGCGAAGTTGATAATAATGCAAATAAATTAAGGAACGTGAGCATGTATACGGAATAAGAACAGCCACCTTTCACGACCGATTATTTTCCTGCTCGTTCGCGTACAATTTTTTACTTACTGCAAAATAAAATCGCGAGGATATTGCAAAAAAAAAACTCCTTCCTGTAGGCCGGAAGTAGCGTTCGTACCATAGACGGAATCGTAATCAAACGAGCGGATAAATTAATTTCCTAATTTAGTTAATTGATAAACGGCCTTTTCTTAAAATTTAATAACACATATCGCATTTCAAAAGCACGTATACGTGTCCTGATTGTAACAATTTAAATTGTTGTTGCACGGATCTCGCGTTATTCGGGAATATCATCCGTCAAATTATCGTTGTTTAATTATTTAAACGGGATGTTCCGTCGCTCGCTATTTCTGATAATAAAACCTCCAGAGTTTATTATTTCATTTGCAAATTAAGGCGATTACTCACTTTAGTTACTGTTACTCACGTTAACGCAATGCGCAGTGTTACAATCGTTTTCCGCTTTTTCTTTCGTTAACGATCTAGTACGCACAACAACAAAAACAAACGCACGCTTGCCCGCGCATCGATTTCGACTGTTACGATCGTGCATGATGTTTTCGTTTCAATTAAGCGTAGCTCCTGGTAAATTAATTTAATCCGTGCGTATTGTGAATAATGAAGATGGAAGGATTCGGCGAGAGAGGCGGCAGTAATAAAAGGTAAGAATTTCCTTTATGTCGTTTACGAAGGAGCAAACGTTTTGCGGCGTGGAAACGTACAAATATAATAAAAGGCGAAGTCCTAATAAAACGGCACGAGAAATAAAGGGACCGAAATATTATAGCGCGTATTATATATATCTTCGTGTGAGGGGGGAAACGTTGCCAAATTCAATATTTGTACCTTTATATTTCAATTGGCAGTCCTTTATTTCTTATTTCCGCTCGTTTTATGTTTCATTGTTTAACCTGTTTATTTTCCTTCTGCGACGCAATATTCGAGTTGGATACGAAACAATTGATTGCTTGGCTTTCTTCAATTTATAATTGAAAAACAAAACGAATCTACCTGCAAATAAGTCAGTTAAATTCTGTGACGATGCATTAAGAATCAAATAGCGAAAAATGAGAAATAATATTTGCAAACTTTTTATATAACACATAAATATAATTTTCTTGTAAAGTTGGCAAATCAAATGACCACAAAATCGACCTCTTGGGATGTTAAACCCCAAAGACTACGCGGCATTTCTAATTCGCTGTCGTGTTGCTTCGCCAATAAAAGATTCGGCATGATGACAAACGATCTTCGAACTGATTTCCATCGTCTATCTGCATAGATTAATCAAATCAGTTATCGCTGTTATAAACTGTCATTTATCACGAAGACGAGATGACGAGTATAACGGGGAAGAAAAGAGAAGAAATGAAACAGTCGTGGAACTGAGAAATAATAAAATAAACTCAATAGAACATAATAATAAGTGGCCATCATCTTCTGGAAAGTTCGGTTTCTTCCTTTTGCATCTTTTCGCTCGTCTAATATAAAACTTTCCTCGAAGTCGAATATTTTGCCGTTATTTTCTTTAATATAATGTAATACGCGTCCTTTTTTCCGTTCTTTCTTCCCTTTGTTCAGTTTTTTTTTGCTTTTGCGAACTATACAACATCATAAGATTTTCGATGTGATGAAAAGGAAACACGATACGTCCCATTTTGGCTCGAAATCATCATCTTCTTCAGGCAAAAAAAGAAAACTGATAATATTACTTAACAACATAAATAATGCATGACCTTCTTCCACTCTTTTCCTTCTGGTGTATTACTTTCGAGGCGTCGCAGTGATAACTGAAGCGAATCCGTCCATTCTTTTAAATCACCTGCTTCTTTTGTATGGATTCGCATTCTTCGTCAAAAATTGCACTTTTCTAATTGTCTCTCGTGGCAACGACGCCGAATTAATAATTAACTGAAATTTATGCTGTACATCTCGCACAACATAATATCTTCCAGTTTCGTTTAGCGGCGAAATTTATGCAAGAATCGCACAAAATAATTAACGCGGAATTACCTTAAAATCGACTCGAAAACTTTCCGTGCGAACAACGAATACTATTACAAGTCGGGCGGTTAGTAGAAAACGCGACTTCTTCAAGTTTTCCTCGGAATAATAATAACACCACCGAATCTCCGTCGGTATCTTTTAATTCCTCTTAAAGAGACGACGATTTACCCGCGAATAAATTGCAACTGATTAGAGTGGATGGAAAAATCGATTTCTTTTGCAAGAGATAAAATTTCGTCAAGTTGGACGTATAAGAAGTGATGCGCGGCGTAGGCTTTGCGAACCTGCAATAAAACGCCGCTTCGCATTAATACAAGTTAAAGTCTTCTTTATTTCGCCACTTCCACGAGGATTTTTACTGTTTTTTTGCAACCAGTTCCTTCTCATCTTCTTCCAACTGTCGCCTCTTCGCCTTTCTGACACTTTTATTTCTTTCGCTCTCTTTTCGCGGAATAGATTTTCTTCGGAGCGTGTGTGCGACCAGATTGTCTCGGATTTCCCAAACGGACGACACATTTTTTCCCGTCCTTTTTTTTTTGGGGCGCTTACTCCAACTGTAAACGTACATGCATAATGGATGGGTTCCACTTTTTGGGTTCTTTTTTCGGGAATAAATTCTTATTGAAATGAACACGATCCCCGTTTATTTCGTTTGATGGTCGAGAGATGGAGAGCGTGAGATCCTCGGGGTCCATTTCGATCTTCCTTTGCCGCGGGAGAGCAAACGTCAAAATCCGTATTTCTTCATTAAGTCGTTTATAAGGACGAACGTGAATTCGCGTTACTTACGCTCTTCGCCCTAATAAATCTCTAGACGATCGTCGTTTTATTATCATCGCGATTTTTCACCCGCTTTATTGCCTGATTTTTGTTTCGAATCGTTCGATTTATTCGAGTACCGAGAGCAGCCGCGGCGGCGCTCTTGTCTTTCCTTTTCTTGCCCCTGTTTGAGACCGTAATTGATGGACCTTTAGTTAGTTATGTAATAAAAATTGTTTCAATTTGTTAACAAACTACCAACATCAATCGCGCAGCTCCGATTTCTATCCCGGGGCCCGGTGAATAAATGCGAAGCAATTCGATCGCGGAGCGTGCAGTTATCGCATGTACGAAATTAATCGATTCTTGCGGAATAATTCGCGGATTTTGCGGAAGGAGCGCAACGCTGCGACGCGTCTGATTAGATTTCCTCGAGAGGAGGCAATATCGTTGAAACAAATTCGATTAAAAAAAGGAAGAAAGGAAAGAAGATTTTGATGAGCGACTGCCATCGCAAAATTTCCTCTCCGGCTTCTTACGGGGGCAACTGGGAGCCGCGTATATTGTGTTACAAACTTTCTGCATCACTTTTGCGATAGGTAATCGCGTTATCGATCCCCATTATAAAGTTCTATTTAGAGGGCGTCGGGCGAGATGACGAGGAAGTTTGGATGAATTAGAACAAACGTTAATTTAGTATCAGGACAAAATGAATAATTGATAGTCTAAAATGGGCGTTTAAACGCGCATAATTATGATAATTAATTTCGCGGCCGGCACCGCGTATTTTACATTCACCATACGTGTAAGTTTATTAAGTGAAACGGTTTTGCGTACGCGTTGCGGAAACGATATTAATGCGAATTATTTTCTGCACGAGATGCTCGCTAACAAACAACACATTATCGTTACGACCGTTGTTATTATCGTTATTATAATTTCGGTTGGTGTTGTCTTACGACGAGATAAACCGTTTGACAGTTTCGCTAATATTAACATTCTCGTTCGGCTTTGGATAAATAATTAGCGTTGGAATACGGGAGCGACGACTGGCTTCGATTTTGCAACAATAACTACACGTAATAATAATGATAATTTGCATGTTTGCCTTTCGACTAAATTAATTTCCACTTGCAACTTATTACTCGCAATACTTACGTAGCATAATGAGCCCGGCTTAATTAATATTATCCCCGCGCAATTTAATGTTAATGCCTCATTTTACAGCGATGGAAGCCCCGAAAACATTGCAAATCAGAATGCTAATATGCAAAATAAATATGGGGGCGAAAAACACGCGAAATTGCATCGTTATCATTATTGTCGCTGCGAAAAATGGTGCAACGCGACTCGTTTTTCGTGCGCTAATTACTCTAGATCGATTTTTAATGTCTGCGAGGGATTCGTATTGCCGCTAAATGCATGCATTATTAAGTGATAAAGGGCGATAAAGTTTCGTGCGAGGAAGCCAGATGGGGATGCGTTATGTACGTGCATTATTTTTAGGAAACGAACGCGCCGCATCCACCGAAAAATTATTACAACAAATTCACTGATAATTGGACGCCGTAAATTTTCAAACGCACGGTTTATTATCGTTATTATTATTATTTCTGCTGGTCGGATTTTGATATTATTATAAATTTTGCACACCACTTTTATCGTTATTCTCTTTTGTAATTATTTTCCGCTCCTTTTGCCTTCGTCGGTGCTACTTTAAAACGAGATTTACAACATTTACGTGATTACGAACACGAACAATTTTAATTAATCACACGTTAATTTAGCAAACAAAGAAAACAACAAAAATAGATTATGTTGGTGATTTATATTTATTAAAGTGTCTTGTAATTAATGCTGGTCCGGTAGCCAGGTGTTTGCTTAAGGTTTACCGGTTGTTTATTTAGGATCAGGGAAGAACCACCAGGTTCTTTCCTCTGAAAGAAACTTTAAAACGAAGACGATGGCATTGTGAAGGAATCGGTAATAATTTGTCCTGTTTAATTAATTGGAAAAGAACGAATCTTGAGTTCAGCAAATCGATTATAATCTCGAATTATTTGATAAATTTTTAAGAAAGGCGACCGGAAAAGTTTCCGTCTTAAATAATTTCGCAGCGTCTTCCTCTCCTTGCCATGCCGCTTTAATGATTTTGAGATCAGTTACAATTTGTGGTATGTAGAAGTTGCACAAAGTTTATCAAAGTTCCTTTATGATTCATTATCGCCAACTTCTTGTACACCGCTACGACCCTGTTTCTTGTCGTCAGTCCGTACAAACTATTCAACAATCTCCTGCTGAATTTCTTGCTCGACTGTAAAAGGTTATCACTATCATAATCCCTTATTCACGATTGCGTTAATGTACGTTAAAAGAGAATTTTTCTGCTGATTACGCGGTTAAATTTTTAAATATTATTTTCTTGATTCTTTCTTTAGTACATTATCCTCGATTCATCTACCAGTCGTTAACTGCGTTTTCAAAAGAGTTGCATGGCACGATAAAATAATGATAAGCAGCGTACGCGGAATATTTTCTTAATTAAACCAATTATTACGGCCACTTCTTAATTCCATTCGCAGTCAATATTCTTCTCATTTCGCTCGACGGTTGCGTCTCGTTCCGCCATAATTATTGCTCCATTCGAAACGAAACGAATGGTTGAATATCATTTTGAATTAATTGTTTTAACTGAAGTATGGAAAATGGAAACAACGAGAAAAACTTTATCGATTTCAGTCTTATTTTGTTCTTCATTCAGCCAATTCTTCCAATTATTGCATTGTTTCCGTCTGCTAACTATAATAACCGGAAAATTGAAACTGTTTAATAGGGTGTAAACATAATTACATGGGGTGAAACAATATACTATTATAATAGGCACATATACAAACACAAGTAATACATTTCTTCCTTCTCCGCCCGTCCGCCCTTTTGTCTAATAATACTGCCGTTACGGTTTGCTGCATTACATAGAAAATAAAAGGTTTTCTTTTAGTAAGAGCGACTACTTGAGGAGAAGCGAAAAGAAAGAACAAAAAATAAATAAATAGCTGGCGAAAGGGGAAAACGAGGCGAACAAAAAGAAAAGCGACAATAGTCGGGAGAAAGGGACGCGGGTAAATACTAAAAAAGGGAAAATAGAAAGTGATTAAACCCTTCGGCTCCGTTGATGGGGCACTTAAAAGGATGCTGACCGTATTTGGAGACGGTTCACGGACGTGGCGATAACGGCAACCGTCGTTTTCCCCATTGGGGAACGAGAAAAGAGTGTCGTCGTAGCTGTAGCGGTAATTGCAATGCAGGAACATCTGCGTACATACGGTTAAGGGGCCACGCAGTTTGAGGAACGGTTCGTGAAGACAATGGCCACTTGGAACGAGGCAGCGGCGGCGGCGGCGGCAACGGCAGCATCAGCAGCAGCCACTCGTTCTCTTCCACCTCCATAACAATAATGATAATACAATACCTATTGTGCCAGTGGCGCGTACACCACTACTACTACTGCTGCTACTTCGCTTTTCGGCACATGTCGACAGATAACAAGCGTTTGGCACGAACGAGAGAACGGAACGAACAATGGACAACATAATTAAACTTGCTAGCATAAAACGTGACGATGCCCTCTTTCCCTTTACGTCTATCCATCCATCTCTCCGTCCTTCGCAACGCTCTGCGCCCATTCCGACACTCGTCTCCATATCCATGTCGTTCCCCGCGCCCACATCCGCTTTTATCTGCCTTAACCGCTCTCCACTTTTGTACCGTGAAATATACTACCGGATACGCCGTATGCGTAGAAAGAACTCAATGAGGCGTGCAGACAAGCGATGAGATTTCGGCGAGAGGATAACGTCGAGAAAAAAGAAGCTATTTAATAATACGACTACTGGTAATCGTGATGATGATGACGTTAATACGAAGAAGCATAAAAAATGCTAGTAGGTCGGTGCATAATTATCCGCCGTTTTCGAAAGTTATTCTTTAAGTAGTTTGCAACAAAAAAATTATCGTACAGACAATCAACTTTTTATTAAAGGTTGAAATTATCGTCCATTTCAATTGCAGCCTCCTATTTGCTTGCAAAGTGGCCAATTCCACGTGTACAAGAGAGCCAAAAATTTGCAGCTACGAATGCCCTCACGTCGGTTACCAAGTAAATAAAATTTTCGTACACTTTAGCAGCTTTTCAACGATCAATTTATATTGTGATGTGTGTGAGTATTTTGATTATTTGGTAACCGATGTAAGGGCATGCAAAGTTTTAGCTCTTTTGGATCGGCGGCTGCAATTAAAAGGGATGATACTTTGGACTTTTATTAATACGTTAATGGCGTTTACGATAATTGTTTGCGTAGCGAACTGCCTAAAAAATAGCTTTCGAAAAGGGCGTATAATTATGCACCGACCTAATACATTCGGCGTACATCTATTTAAACTATCGAGCAAATATGAAACCGCGTGTGTTTGCACTTGAACCTTCCACCGCGTAAAGCGCCGCCAGTACGCCGCCGGATTAATCTGTCGCTTATTAAATTTCGCCTCGGATATCTCGGATATTGTTGGGCGCGAGAACGATTACCTGCGTCAGTTACCAGTCCCGAGATCGGCTCATTTTAATACGCCTTTTACCAGTTATTGCCTTCCAATTAACACGGCGTGCGGCGAAGAGTATTTGAAAAGACGTCAACTTATTGACAGCTAATTAGTATTTTATGCTCGCGTATCGCTTGCAACACACGTAAGTGAGGGATTACAGAGAGGGAAGCGACTTTCGATTTCGTCGCCCGGCGCATCCACCATTTTTGCTATTTAATGTCTGCTGCGTACTTTGATTCCCAACACGCAAGAAGGAGACCGAACGTATTCTAATGCGAGGTTACGCTGATTAAGCCGCACATCTAATCCGAATGTTCTTTACCTGTTTAATGATGGTAATTAGAGACTTCTCTTTGTTTCGCGTAATGGTAATTATCGTAATGGAAGCAACATGTAGTAGTTACTAGTGCTAATAATAGTAATATTAATGCAGAATTATGCCGAAACAAATGTGAAAGTTTTAATGTAAGCGCAAAAGGAAGAAGCGATTGATTATACAACGCCATTAAATTCCGTCTCATTTTTGCTCTTTCCAGAACCAATCTCTAAACGTGTTCCTCGTCGTTTATTATTCACACACCTTTCGTATTGGAACGACCCTAATAATTAAGCGAAGAAAAAGTGAGAAAACCAAATCGTTCTCACGAGTGCAAAAAAAAGACGTAAAAAAGAAAATATACACTCATACACAGATTGGAGTTTAGATTTAATCTGTCGACCTTTTCCAGTGCCGACGCCGCGTTCTTGCTCTCCCATTTGCGCTCGCTCTCTTATTTTCTGCTTCCTTTCGCCGCCACCGCTGCGAAAAATATATATTTTTCTTTCCGTTTCCGCTTGTTTACTTTTCAATTTCGTCACTTTTCTCATCTGCCGGCTGGATAACGTGTACACTTGTAATGGTAGCGGCCGAATTGTGTACGTACAAGCGCAACACAGTGGCGTGTACGTGTGCGTCAACGAGAGCGAACCGAGGAGGCCGTAATAAAATTTTCGCAAAGTTACGAAATCAAATCAGCAAGTCTCGGATATTTTCCGACGTTCTCCTCCTTATTGCACACCGGCCATTTCGTTTTCCCGTCGTTCGTTTTCCTTTTCGTTCGCCTCTCGCTTCGCGCCGTTTCTCGTTTACTCCGTCGTGGAAACTTCCTAGAAAATTCGTTCCTGACGGGAAATTAAGTCGAATGAGCTAAATGCGGATTGCGGCAACGGTCGGTCGGGAAAGAAAACGAACAGTGGGAGGGACACGATCACGACGATGGAGCGAAGAAGGAAGAGGAAACGAAGATGGCCCGCATCGTCGGCGGTGTCGAGGTAACGTCGACAAAGACGTTCGGTCGTCTCCAGGGATACCGGATGTAGAATCGTCGGCCTACCAGCAGACGCACGTACCTTAAAGCGGCGTCGCTGATTGCGCCCTTTGTGTCAGCGAAAATTTCGCTTTCCTCCCTGCATTTTCTTTCCTCTCGTTTGTTTATTCTCCTCCATCTGTATTTGCCGAAAAGGCGACGGGAAAACTTTCTTTCCAACATGATATACTCACGGATACGAGTGTATTAATAAATTTAAATGAGAACGAACGGGAATCGATTCGATTTTCCATCGAATACTAATAAGTGGCTGTCTGAAAGTGTTACGCAATAATGAAATAGTGGAAATAAGTAAACGATCGAGCGAACATGTGGCGGAATAACTAAAAGAGATTGAGAGAAATCGAAATAGGACCGGAGGAAAATGAACGAAGACGAATGAAACGAGAAAAAAATAAAAGGGAAAATAACAAGTGGAAATCAGCGAGGAAAATAAAACGGGCAGAAAAGACCTCGAATAAAACGTATAAGGAAAAGGGGATGTTGGGCAAAAAGGAAGAGGGAGAAAGATTGAATTTTATTTACTTGAATTTATTAGCCGAACACACTCAATCCCCGAAATGATACTAGACACGTTTCTCTTTTTTCGCAAGAAGAACGAGACGCAAAAAAAGGAAGTAGAGGACGAAGAGCGAGAAAGAGGGAGCAAAGTTTTGCGCATATTTTATCGCACATAAATCCTCTCCATACTTACATTCTGCCTCTTATTTACAAACACGCGAAGCAAAATGAGACGCAAATTTACAGAACTTGCAACGTATTAGGGGTTGACGAAGAAGAGCAATTCGAAGTGAAGGAATAAAATTAAATCGTCTCCTCTTATACTATATTTTTAACATTGATTTGTTTAAACGTCCGCTACTTTGTAAAGAAAAGGGACGAAGGCGATTAATTTTAGAAAATTTAAAAAGAGCAATAAAAGAGGTGCACACTGAGAGAAAGACGAAGAGAGATAAATGGTAAATTTCATTTGGTACGTTTTAACGGCACTCCTCTCCAAAACGTAACATAATACAATATAACGCGCGAGGCAAAACAAGAATAATAAAACAACTAAAAAAGGAGGGTGAGCGAGTAAGTTTATCTTTAAAGAAAGTTTTCCTACTGTACAAAAAAGTATAGAAAAGAACGGAGAGAAGAAAAGAAATTGTTTTGAAATTCTCTCAACTGGTCTTTGGTGGAAAGGCACTCGGCGAAAAGTTTCTCCTTTATTTGATTCCCTTTTATTGTTTTCCTTCATCTCTTTCGTCTTCACCAACAAACCGGTTTCAATTGCTTTTGCTCTCCTCCGACGCCTTCCCCAGTTGACACCGTTCCAATTTATCGACGATCGTTATCGCCGATTAACTTGAAATTAATTTGAAGAACGTCGCTTTTCAAAAGGCAAAAAAAATGTCCTCGATACGAGCGCGACGAAGGTGCGATGAAGCGTCCGGAGTCGGAGAACAAGTAACTGATAATGCGAAATAGATAAAAAGCATTTGCTCTAATGGCTACCATTAAGTACATAAAAGCTTAGATTATAATAGACGAAACGGTTGCAGCGACTTTTATTACAATGAGCATTCGGGAATCCGTATTTCTCTGCGGCTCCAATTGAATATAAAAGTGTAATGGCAAACGTAAGTTTTTATTTTCTATAAAAGGAAAGGAAACTTTCCGTTTTTAACCGCGCTTTAAAACCGGTACCAACGCAATAATCGTTTAAAGGAAATCTTCATATAAGTTGCGAAAGCTCCCAAAAATGCTGATACTATTTTTGCAAAGATGTGCACGAAAGATTCGTAAGGCAATCTGCGACTTTCGCCTTCGTCGTTCTTTTTAATAAATTCTCGTTTGACGAAACAAATTATAGCGAAATCGAGGTTTTCCGAATCGTCTTTAATTCCTTCATTAAAATATTTAAATGCGAGCAAATCGCACGAGAGAACGTCGGTCCCCGTCAAATCCAGGTCGCTTGTTCGGGACGAGCGAAGGGAAAGGGATCGTCGGAGTCAAGGAATTTTCCTCCGCTTGGTCTTACTCACCGGCGTACAATGGAAAATTCATCTCGGCGCTTTTAAAAGGAAACGCCGAAGAATAAGACGACGATGACGAGTACGAAGTAAAAGCATCGCCTACAATCATTTTCGCCATTATCATCATCATCGTGCCGATTTGCTTTTAAAACGTTCCCAACTTAGTCTCTCTCTCGCTCGCGCTTCCTCTCCTTCACTTCCTGCATCCGTTTCGCTCAAATAATAATTCCTCCGTCCCTCTCGTTTTACAAGAAAGACCTCGAAGATTGAGCCAATTTACGTCCAAATCTGCGGAAATGTTAGTACACGAGTCCGTGCTTTAGCGCTAAGAACCGTTCGCGTCTTTGTCGCTACATCTACATACATTTCGTTTCTAAAGGATCCGTTTCTCAACGTACACAATCCAACTCTATTCATAACGCATCGACTATTACTTATTATTATCGAAAAGGCCTTCCAGATTATTTATCCCTGTCCCGAAGAGATTCCTCAATTTACTTTTTCAATCACGTTTTTTGTTGTTGTCGAAAGATTCGATTCCAAAATGTTTAGCACTCCCCCTTTTCAAATGGAACGCAACGCGAAAAGGAATCGATTTCCATATTTCGTATTAATAATATCGCCATTGAAAACGTCGCCCAAGATGAACGACCGTTGATTAGCTCATTTGAATATTAATCAGCGGCTCTTGTTTAACGCGCGAAGAAGAAGAACAAGAAGAATGTCGCTTGGAAAATTTATCGTTTTCATATTTCCCAATTCTCGTTTACGTTCACATTATCGAGTTTCGTTAAACTTCGCCTGTTCGCCTCTCGGAAATGTTTCCGGTTAAAGAAAATAATTGTTGTTGTCCTTATTTTGCATGTTGTTTTTGCGATATCTTACAGAAAACATCTTATCACTCTTCCGTTCATCGTTCCCTTTTTTTCCATTTTTGATTACCGCAAAAGTGTCCTCCTCTTATTTAATTGCTTCGTTTAATTTATATTTCCAAGATTGTTGCCCTCGCTCCCCATTTACGATGTTATTATTCCTTTTTCCTTTTATTTTATTTTTTCGCTGTTTGCCTCGCTGGCGATGGTGATGATGACGATGACGGAAGCGAGCACGCATTTTACATTCAGCCGTTCTAAAATTAGAGTTTAATTAATATAAAGTGTAACAATTGTAACTGACATTGCTCATTAGTCAAATTATAATTTCGCTCTTTCGCTTTTTTGCCATCTCTTTTCCATTCTTCTTGATACGGATAAAGTTTCAATTGAGAGAAGAGGAATCGACTTTTCCCCTCCTCCACGGATGAGCTTTAATTTCTTAATTAGATGCGGATTCCGCTTTTTCTTCCTTACACTCACAATCGTACTTGTTTCGGAAAGGTTTTCATAAACTTTAAAATTCGTTGCGCGAAATGTTTGAATTGATAATTATTCGAATGAAATGCGGGTGGATGGGGAAATGCGACGCGTTGCCCACTGCTAGTTAGTAGTAAATGTTGCTGCGTTTTAATGCTCTTTCACTTCGACTACCGCTAGTTTATTGTGGATGGTATTAACAATGAGCACGTTAATTATAACGTAGGAAACTTTGAAGTTATTAACATCGGAGCGAAATGAAAAACGTCGAATAAAAAAAAAAACGCTCGCAGCTTTAATTAACGTTACGCTCTACGGCTGTTTCTAGTTCAAATAAACGCGGCTAATTACTAGTAATTCACTTTTCGCGCGAGCATTTTATCTCTCTCTCTCTCGCACAATAAGTTGTTGATAATTTTTTTCAAAAATCTGTAATTTAATTTTTTTGCGTGTGTCGTCCTTAATGCCCGTTAGATAATCGGAGTGATATCTAGGAATCTAACGGATTAACGTTATTTACGGTTAAGCCCTTTTAGAATTAGCGCGAGATTCTGATGATTATTTTATGTACGCATCCGTATGGCAGATCCTGGATAACGTTCGAGGCAATGCAAATAACGTTACGTTCATCGCGATCGATTTAATTATTAAGTTTAAATTGCAAATAATAATAATCAGCTTAATCCATGATGACTTAATGGGAATAAGACGATTGCGGTTTCTTCGACTCGAATCCACGTCCGCATCTTTATTACTTTCTGTTTGCATATCGTTTGTTTAGCGTTATAATTGATCTATCAATTTAATTTGAATCGATAATGGTAGTTGAGGCGTTTTGAACTTGATTGAAAGCGTAAAATATTCCTTATATTACCATAATCTTCGGTTCTTGGACGCGTTTTTTGTGTCGCTTTCGCTCGGGAAGGCCGTAAGACCCCGGAATGACGAGGGCCTTATTCGAGCTGTCATGTTTGCGGTTACTCGACGCCAGGATTTCGAAACTGTTTCGTGATATCCCTTACGAACAGGATATTATGTCGAACATCCGTTTCCGTTAATTTCGCTCATCGATCCAATTTAATTTCGAGTAGATTCGGTCCGTATTAAAAAAAAGACGCAGAAAAAGATTATCTTTCTACGAAATGTAAAAGAGGGGCGAAAACTAGAAAGAGACTTAATTAATTTGTCACATACTCTCGGTACTTTTTATTGCGCGGTTTCTATTACGCTTTTTCCTTCCTTTCGGCTTTCGAATGCGAAAAGTACGAAGCGAATATTGAAACAAAACGGCAAATAATAATGAGAGAGAAACCAGCAGAAAAAAATCAAGCGTTTTCTATGTAGAGATGGAAAAAAACTCTTCAGAGCAAACAAACTTTTCTAATTAAAATCGCGACGAGAGAGGAAACGAGCGAAATATACAACTTGCTCCCTCGCTTTCTCTCCTTCGCCCGCAAATATTTCTCGTTTAGCACTCTTTGTTTAGCGTTTATGAAAAATCTTTTAGACCTTCCTCCTCGTTTTTTTTTGTCTTCCTTTTCTTTCACTCCTTGCCTCTCGTTTTAACCCCGTAAACAACACGCCTTTGAGACTCGGCAGGAATCGATAAATTCACAAGACTACCGCAATATATCGACGATTAAATTAGCGCGACCGTTTCCAAATGATTGCATGAGAAAACGCGTCAACGAGAAGATTTTTACGGCGACAGTAAATTGCGTGACGGTGGATGGGAAAATTAATATAAAAGTGATTAATATTTGATGCGATTATTAAAATTTATTTAAGGAAAGTTAACGGCGGAATAAAGTGAGAAGATTAAAATGAAAAATTCGTAGATAGATTGAGAGAGAGAGAGAGAGAGAGAGAGAGAGAGGTGTTAAAAAATATAAGTTAGGAAAATTGGAAAGACTTCGAGACGAAGAAGTAGAAGGAAAGGGAAGGAAAAAAAGAAGCGTCCGTTATGTGTAGTGGCTTAAAAAGATGGAGAGATGTTACTCGTTAGTTAGGTAACCGAAGTCCGTAGTGACGGCGAGGACGCGACTGATTTCCCAAGGGGAAACCGGATTCGTCGTCCTCCTTCTTCTTCGTCTTCTACTTCTTTACCTACTCTTCATCATCATCATCATCTTCCCGACCGACTACCACTATATAGTATAACATTTTAGTATACCACGCTCATATCTCATACTTTGCTCCCGTTCTTATTGTACACGAAGAGGACAGACGAAGATATGAATAAAAAGAGAAACGGGGAAACCCATACAAAGAGAGCGAAATTGGGAATATCTCTTCTTTCAAATGCAATCCATATGTATCCACATTGACGTGTCTGTGTGTGTGTGTCAATTGTTCAAGATGTACGCTCTCATCCATATAACCCGCATATTTTACCATCGATATGTATCTTCACGTCGAATTTATTCCGATTTTTTGGCCTTACATGTAATAATGCCATTCGGAATATCGTCATCTTCTCCGTCTTATTTCCTCTCCCTTTTTTCTTCCGCTGTCCTTGGAAATACCTTATTTTATTTCGTTCTAAAATAACTGACGTACAATATGCGAATCAAACCCATCGCAAGATCCGCATCCGTTTCGCCTTTCGCTTTTATTTTCGCAATCGAAACTGTTTCGCCTTTTTACTTCGTCCTCAACCGCCCCCGTCGCTTTCTCTTTCTTATTCTTACATTGTTATGGCAACTATTTCGAATCCAATAAGCGCTAGACGTGTACATTTTCTTTTTGCAACTTTGCAATTTTTAAATTTACATTTGCCGAATAAAGCGCAAAAATCAAATGGACGATGCGAGCGCGTTAGCTGAATGCTCGTTCGTTGGATCAACTCGGAATGAAGTTATATCAGTTTGCGAAAATGAGGAGGAACCGGTTTCGAGTTAAGGCCATCGCCATTACCGAACGCTGTTATCTCCTTAATTTCGGCACGCTACATCTCTATTGGTATATACGCTGGAGAATGTTTGGATAGTTCGGGTAGTTATTGCCACTAATTTCGGGACAAAACGGACACTTTGGCTCAGATAGAAGTCGATCCGTTAGCGAACCATCCTCGCGGGCAATCGTATAATACACGCTAATTCGGATAAGTCGAAACTAATTAAAATTTATTATCACGAACATCTTAATCGTGTTATACGTAATTAGGACTTTCCATTCACTCCACGAGGAATTTTTCATCTGGACGTGCGAAATAACGTGTGTGATAACGAATCAATTTCGATTAGTGATACGTGGTCTTTTATTATTAACAGACCGAACGTTCCGATGCCGTCGTTAGGATTTTTCCTACAAAACAATTTTCCGGTTACATCGCCATAAAAATCTTCATCCAGGTGTTAATATCTAAAAATAATACATCTGGAAAGTGATTGTTGTTTTCCGGTAATACGTTTCTTTCCGGTTCAATGGTATAAAAATGTAATATCTATCGCGCTTTTCTTTTCTTGCCCACGTTTTCTTTTTCCACTCTTTCTCGCCGTGTTTCTTGGCGAGAGAAAAATTCGCCGAGTGTTATAAAAATAATTTTTGACGCCTCTCGACATATAACACTACACGGAAACTATAGATTATTTCCTTTATTTCTCTCTCTCTCTCTCTCTCTCTTCACATCCATTTTCGAACATCGCCGACAACAACGACATTCCGAATCCATCTTGTAATATCTCGGGAATCTGGAATCAATGTTTGCCCTTTATGAGTGTGTGCTCTTCTCCGTCAAAAAGGAATATGTAGTGAGAGAAGAAAGGAGCTTTTTCCAGCTGAAACCCGTACACCAATAATACGCGGAGTCTGCTGTAGAAGGTGCATTCGTGTGATAAATACGAACCGTGCTTTTGTTGGATGTTTCTCAACATTTTACCTCTTTCGATAAATCTAAATTGTTATAAAAGCACGCGAGAAATACTTCATGCCATTTACCCGGCACGTTCGCGCTCTTTTCTTCTGCATTCGTTCCTCGTTTATACGGCGGACGCCTCCTTTTTTGATTTTTCTATTTACATTGCAATTCTTTTCCAGTCATCGACAAATAATAAATAAAACGACTTTTCTTTCGCGCCAAGTTGCAATTTATCACGAAACCACCATAAATTGTAACGTCATCATGAAAATGTTTGAAGGAATCATTTACTTTGATTTTTTTTATAAAAAGGAATCGAATTAAATACACGAGGCATTGTAAACGTTTGAAACGCGAGTAAAGAAAATCTTGCTTGGGAATCATGAAGATCTCGTGAGATGTATATATTTTTACGCATGAGTGCCAGATGAAGAACCGCATTTAGTGGCACGGCAGAGGCAAAAAAAACGGGGAGAATAATTCAAAGTTATGAAACTTTCCATCGCCGTACTGGGATTTGTTAACGTCGCTATTACTCATCATTTTCCTAACGCGACGGGAATATGTGTGTGTATATAAAATACAGCGGAGAAAGTAAGATGAAAAAAAAACTGAATGGTAGATATAAATGGAACGCCATTATCTCATTTTCCCTATTTAACGTCAATCCTTTAACATTATCACGACTCTTTATGCGATATAAAACTCGAACGTTCTATATACTATATGGGGATACATACCTGCCAAATATTATTATTATTCCCATACGATTATGGTATCGTGTCGTTAACGTGCGTCCAATGGGGATACGTTCGAAGATGAAAAAATGATTTTCTTTTTGTACGAAAGCGTCTAGTCCATTAACGGAAATCCCACGTTGCAAACGGATTAGTTTCCATTTCCCGATTTAATCTATATATGTTAACGAATTCGACGTTAATTATATTAAACGAAAAATTATGAACAAAAATTGTCGTTTAATTAATCCGAAACTTCCACATGAAAAATTTACGATGAATAGAACCAGCGGAAAGAAAAACGAATTTTGTGTTGAACAGAAAAAGAGTTTATTATTCATACCACTGAACCGGAAAAACTCTATTATTATTATTTTAATTTGAGTAACACCAAATGGAAATTCTTTCCCTTTAAATACATTTTAATGAATTATTGTCGTTCTCCTTCGGTTTACAACAATTTCACGTTGTCGCAAATGGTTAATATAAGGACAACAATTCGAAAACAATATGCGAAAATGAATTAGGAGCTCTAAAATGAGTTTATTACAATTAGTGCAAAAATGCAAGATTTGACGAAAAACAAAATTCTCAAAAAAGGAATGAATCTCAATGTAAAACTCACATTTTAACTCTTTTTAAGCGACCTTTAATGTTTATTACCATAATTAATCACTTTAAGAGTTCCAAAATACGTTTATTGCCATTAGTGCAAAAATGCAAAAGTAGAGAAAGTTGGACCCTGGAAAATGCGTATAATTGTAAAAAGAGGTTGAGCACAAAACGATACTTCCAAAAATGCGAATTTTTGGCATATGAGCTAGTTTCTCTTTTAAATCGTCCGGAGAGAAAGAAACCAAGCCTTTCTATGGAACTCTTGTGAAGCTTATTAAATAGCAAACCGAAAAATATCAAAAAAATGGTGTAGGTCTAACCGTTTATATACGAAATATATTTCACTTTATTATCCTCTTTGCTCCATCATAAAAAAGGCCACGATAACATGGGAATTATATCAAAAAGAAGGGGGGAACGGAGTACGAGACACGAAAGAAATCCCCTTTTTCATATTTGTTTGGTCATTTGACGAGGCAAAGAAAGAGAGGAAAGAGCCCATAAGATGATTAGAACGTTTCGCATTTTGGCGCTGTGTTTTCCGCAAACGATCCTAATCAGGGAACCGTTTGAAGGAATAACGACGACGAAGGATAAAATAATAATAATGGTCGGTTAAACGTAACGAATTTCTTTCGGTTCCGTCGTCGTTGGAGGATTAAATTTTTCCCCGCAAAATGCTATTTTTGTAGCTTTAGTAAACATGATAATAAAAGTGCAAAAAAATTATCGACAAGAAATTGGCAAGGCGAGAGAAAGCCACCCACGTGCAAAAGGCGATAATTGATTCTAATCGACTATAAGAAACCGCACGATAGAAGTTTGTTAAATATTAATGTTAGTTCGTTAACGCTAACGAACGAAACCGTTATTCGCTAAACTTTTCGCGGATGTTCTCGCAAGAAGAAAGTGAGACGTTTAACTTTGAACGATATACGGCGAACGAGGCGGAGTAATTTCATGTATCGATTGGTATAAATCAATTTTCACGTCTAATCTAATTCCCATACAAATATCATATAGACGTACATCGGGGCCGGCGTGCAAAGTTGCCGTTTGCATTTCGAATTCGTCTCGCAATTTTATTGCCACGTTTTATGCATGCCGTCGAACCCGACGTGCTCTCGTTGAATTATTTAGTCGGTTTTGGGTAAGGTCGAGGGAAAACTACTATTACTACGTTACACTACTACTACCACTATTAACCACCCGGTTTCCTTTATTTACGTGCGCTATTACTTTACGTTTCGAGGGTTAATTAATTTCCAACGAAATATGGACCCGTTCAGAAGTCGTCGATTTCCTCCCCATTCGCGCTCGCTTATTTTCGCTTTAAACATAAACTCGCCTGCAATCTCTCTCGCTCGCCCTCTCTCAATATATTGTTATATTGCAACACGGAAATATGCCTAACGTTATTTTTCCCTCACGTGTACGTCGATAATAAGAAATAAATAGACGAGAAAACGAATAGGGCGCACCGAACTGACGTGGAAAGAATTCAATTTTAGTTGCAAATTAAATTCCGCCCGTATTTTTATTTCAATTGTCCTCATCCTGTTCGTTTTCTTTTCTTCTCAATTCATTCCGCCGTTGCTGTTATTATTATCGCTCTCTCTCTCTCTCTCCTCGTCTCGTCTATTACTATTCGCCAACGTACTTTGTTTATTGCGTCCTCGTACGAGCATGGCGAAGCGTCTGTTTCAATAACGCGAATATACCAGAAAACAAGCTGGAGAAGTTGACAAAGTGGCAAGTGTTTACTTCTTTTGTGCGACATTCAAAGGAATAAATTGTTATATTGTACCATATAACCGCCTTCGTATTCGCAAGAGAGCAAGCAGTAACAGCGGCATCACGGTGGCAAAAGCGACGAAGACGTCCATATTATTTAAATTGCATTCGATCCTCTCGCGATCATTTCGTAAACATGCGACACCGATGCGATTACGGTCGATGCACCGCTCGCGCGCCCATAATCAGTTCGTTAATCATAAATATTAATTAATTAAAACCGTGCGATCGGAGAGAGGAAACGCGAACGCGGGGATCGCGGGCGAAGAGCGGATCGCGTATCGGCGGAGGGGGTGTGTGGACGAGGGAAATAATTTCGGTTGCACCTAGAACCCTCCTCCTGGTCAACTACTGCCACTATCTGTAAAATAGGTCAATGTGCTTTGCATAGCGCGCAGGATTGAATCCCGGATCCGCATTGATCCCATTAACGGGCTCTCTTCGGATGATTGCGCCGCGTGTGCGTACATATCGAACAGTCAGTTACATTCGCATTGTCCTAGTCCGGCGAACGGACACCGACCAGCCCAACTAACGACGGCGCGAAGAAGGGGGCACACGCCGACCCATTTTCGGACTCGTGTATGCGTATAATGCTGCTAGGCCTCGTATCGCCGCCGACAACAACCGCTATCGCCCACCGCCAACGGACATCGCCATCACCTCGTTTCGTTTCGTTTCGTACAAAAAGCAACGGCCACTCGTCCCCCACACGCGACCGGAACGGAGAATCGCTCTGTCGCTTTCCACCGGGCAAAACTACGTGCACACAATTTTTTGCTCGCCCGTCGTTCGTTTTGTTGCTGCTGCTGCTGCTGCTCTTGTTTGTTGTTGTGCCCGTTTGAAAAACAAAGAGAAACGGGAAAAAAGGCCAACTGAATTGCAGCGAGATGAGCCGCACATCCTCCCCCGCCCCCATCCACCGCTTTTCGCAAAATGATTCATGTCCCGGGATAGCAACAACAACAACAAAGCTTTATCCCCCTTCGTTCGAAACCATCCACGGTACATTGTTATTATGCAATCTATTTTTTGCGCTCGGTCCGCGAAACGTGCCCGATTTAGAGGACTGCCACGTCGCGTCTTCGTCTTTCCTAATATTTCACCTTCAACGTCGCAGTCTGTCTCCTTTTCCCCGTTGATACGTGCACGATCAAATGTTGCAAGACGAATGCACGTTTCTCATTTTTAAATCCGCTAGTTAATTTCCATCGCCATCATCATGCAGAGGCGATTTTAGCTTTGAAACGGACCAAAGAACATCCGATTGGATCGTATTAAATTTTTTTTTAGATAAATAAATAAAAACAGTCCATATTTTCTCTTCCGGATATGCATATAACGTTATAAATGATGATACCGTCCGATAATATATCGAAAAAAAAATTTATAGGCCATCACATACACGCACCGAAAAAAATATTAGTTTATTGAAGAGAGATGAAAAACAGGTTTTATATTTTCCGGGGAATGATTTGCGACAGGGATAACGCAAAAACAATTGATTTGTGAGAGGGATGACGCGAAAATCCTCTTCGCCCTCTTTTTCGTTTATCTTTTTTTAATTACAGTTTTTTTATATGTGTTCGCTAATACTTAGTCGTAGTAGCATCCGAAATTGGGTCAGCGTCGTTTCTCGACGCGCCGCAATTTAATTTATACGTTGATTATGGCAAATTAATCATTAATTCGCAAATTCCTCTTCTATTTTTTCCCCTTTCTTATTTGCGCCGTTCGTGCGGTTTCGATTGGATTTGAGGTAGAAGAAGGAAAGAGGGCGAGCGAGCGAGCGAGAGGGAGAAAATTGAAATTGGAACGTATTGGTAAAGGGAAGTAATAATGACCATCGAATAACGGAAATGGTTTCGGTTTCGAACGGTCGACGAATTACAAATATGCGCTTCAATCGTCTATTCAAACGTTACAATCGAATCTTTTCAGTATTTGTTGAATAGTCTTGCACATAATTCACTGCCGAGCTTAAGAAGTTGCTTTAAGAAGAAGCAGTCGATCCCTTAGTAGACTGCTCCTAATTAGCGAATACATTTTTAATGCGAGACTTTTGACCCGGAATCCTTAAGTGACTGAGATTTGTTAAGGTGCAGAGATAATTTCTTTTTGCTGGAAACGGTTTCCAAACTCTTCATTGGATTTTCCTTTAAGGTTAAGTTAATCAAATATAGCAGAAAGCAAATATAGGCATTTTCATATGAATACGTACACGTATGTGTGTTTAATATAAAATGTAAATATAATAAAAGCTACTATGCAAATAATGCGATATTATATGTAAAGTTAATATAATAACGAATTGGAAACGTACTGTTTAAAAATGAAATTCGAACGAAACCGCGAACAAACGCTCGACTAGAGCTGAAACTACAAAAATAGAATGTTAAAAAGTCCTCCGCTCGGTTTTTATTCTTCTTTGCCCACATCGTTCTGCACACTTTTTACTTTTACATACGTATGCAACAGTGTGAATATATTTTATTCTCCTAACAATAAAATAAAAAACGGTAGGAAGCAGAAGAGAGATGGCAAAGATTACCTTCGTGCAATCCTGAAAAGTTATAACTAGTTTTCACATTTGTTCGCTGCAGACGTATGCATTACGACGTATAAAACCGCTGGCTGCGAGCGCGTAAAAGGTGCAAATAAAAAGAAAATTTCGGCGAAACTATTACCTAACACTACACGAAATATGTATGACACAGTTTCGTTCTATTGTAAAAGGCAAGTTTTTAGCTTTTGAATCGTTAATTTTCATTTGGCGTCGTTGCTTTTAATTCCCCTCTACATTTTTCCTGCTGGTATTATTTCTGCCAGCAAAAGAAAAAGAAAATACGAGAGAATAACAAAAACAAAGAATTCGACGTTACAATTATCGAAAAATAAATATAAACTGAAATTTCGTATTCCGGACGAGTATACAAATCTTTCTTTTCAAATATTTACCATGCTTCGAGGAGGGCGAGGAAGAGTTGGCGGAGAAGAAGATGAGGAAAAGGGAAAAAAACTCAATTTTATCGTATCATTACTCCCCTAGTACGCTACGAGCAAGTACAAGTAACTTAATCTTTTAACTTCTCCTCCTCCGCCTCTTTCGTTCCTCTTCTTTAGCTGGATAATAATGATGAGGATGGCGGTGGTGATGAGAACGTAGAAAAATTTGTGTTCCTTGTTTATAAAGATTTATAAATCGCGTTTTTACTTTTATCCTTCGGAATTCCAGCAATTCCTACTACGTTTCGGCATTTAATCGATAAGCGATTAAAATTCCATTCCGTTTCACCTTCAATCCGAATAAATCTGGCGATGATGTTTATTATCTCTAAATGGAAATGCTTATAGAATCATAATTGGTATATGATAATAATCATTTTGATCGTTCGCAGACAATAACGATGATAATAAAATAGTCGAACGCAGAAAAGAATATCCGAAGACACGTGAATAGTTTCCAACTCCGACGTTAACAATGAAACTTTTTTGTGTGCTGCGGCGGGGGTCCCCTCTTCTTTCTCTTGGACTACACTAAAACGAACATTTTAATGTTTTATGTGCTTTTTGGGAAAACTTTATCTTCCACTCTTTCTTCGCCAGACTATCAGAGGAGCTATATATTTAAAATAACAATAAGATGTGAGAAAAAAGAGCGACGAAGGAAAGTGAATGGGTGGCTGGAATAGAAGGAAGAGCAGCATCAGCATCGACGACAAGACGAGCAAAAAAGAGAATAATAAGAAAAAGTCAAAGACTGAATTGTATTAATAGACTCGAGAGAGAAAGAGAAAAGTAACTAAGTACTTTAACAGTTTCCCGTCGAGCTAATCCGTACTGAATTTTTTGAAGAGATTAAGAAAATAAAATCAAAAGTTTAAATTTAAAATGATCCTTTGTTGAACGTCTTCAAAAGCAGTAACAATCTAACTTGAACATGTAATTTATGGAGTTAATTGCGTATATTATAGAAAACAATCGGTACGACTTTGCAGATGGATCTAATATAATGACAATAAGCTACATAGAGTATCTTCGCCCGGCGCATCCACCAGAAAATCGAATAATGCTATATTTAACGTTAAATTTCGTTTTAGTCAACTAGTTTGCTTAAGGTCGTATTTAAACACGACCGTCTTTATTTTCTACACAAAAAGTAAAGAAAATAAGGGATTTTCCAAAGGGAAGCAAATAAAAAGGAGAAATCAATTTATGGAAAATAAAAGAGAAATAAAAAGTGTGCAACGTAATAAAATGTTATCTATTGAAGCAGGTCTTTCGATTTCTTCTCTCTCTCTCTCTCTCTCTCTCTCTCTCTCTCTCTCTCTCTCTCACTCACTTTTATTATATACTTCTATAATATAAAAATTATTATCCCAGCTTCCGTTCGATTTGTGCATGTTGGCAAGATAATAGACGTCAATATTATGTACGTAAGGTTAAGAGAAAAAGAAGGCGAAAGCAGCTAAAGGCTTCGCTTTTTCCCTTTAGTTTTCTCTACATCGAATAAAGAGGCACGACGAAGGGAACGTAGTCTCTGTATAAAGGTACATTCATACATATAAAAAAGTAATCAATAATAGGTATCTTTTATATCACTGACTGACTATACAAGTATACATGCATCCAACAAAAAGAACAGTGAAAGAAATGAGAGGAAGAGGACGAACGATAAGAAAAGAAAAGGCGAAGTCGTGTTTTTCATTCGACAATATTAATATTTCTTTCCTCTTCATCACATGCATTTTTCTCGCTACGTCCTCTTTTCTTTTTCGCACGTCGTTCGATTCATTCATTCATTCTTTTTAACTGTGCAAAAAAGAAGTATATTGTTAGAGAGCTGAAATGCGAATGAAAAAAAAATTAACGAAAGAATTTTCTGGAAAAGTACTCGGAGGAAATGACGTAAAACCGAAACGAAAATGGGGAAAAAAGTAACTCGACGTGTTATATACAACTAACTACATAGAGTTGGAGGAGAAACGAGAAACACGAATAAAAAAGAAACTGGGAATGATAATAACGATGGAATTGTATGGGTACGAGGTGAGAAAATTAATTTGAAATATTCATGAATAAAAAAATTAAATAAATTTTAACCTAACGATATAAAGAAAGAAGGAAAAGGTGGGATTATTAATAGTAGATTGTTATGTAAATTTTACATCATTATTTAAGAAAGAAATAGGAGATGCTAAAAAGTAAGAATTTCCTTTATGCAAAAATGTGTGAGCATCGTATTTACATTTTGACGTAGAAAAGATGACGAGACGAGGGATGAGGGTGAGAACGACAACGAAAAAGTTGCTAATGAAATCGGTAAATCAACGTAGACGATCTATTTAATCTTTTATTAACGACATGCAGCAATAAATTTAATTCAAAATGAAAAAATTGGAAACGAGCAGAAGCGAGAAGAAACTCGAAACTGAAATTGAATATTTATGATTTTTAATATAATTATTAAATAAGCAAAAAGAAAACAGAGAAAAATTATAATAATCAATTACTCAAAATGGCGAACAAACTTTATTCATTTTTATTTCCCTGAACACAAGCGAAAAAAATAAATGTATATATAACTCAAGACGAAGAGAGCCGACGTAAATGGCTCGAGGCTCACGTTATTAAGAATATTAAAGATGTGGCAATAAATTAGATTTTTTAATAACTAAGATGATGGTGATGGAAAAATCGTCGCCTACGATGAACATAATTTCCAGGGAAAACCGAAAAAAGTAACTCATAAATTAAAGAAGCATTATTAGGAGTACAACTAAAACGAGAGAGTGCCTCGGATGGATAAAACAGATATTTCATAATTAGCGAGGACAAGCAAAATTATGCTGTGCGAAAAAAAGAAGTGAAGCCAAACAACATCATGTTGTCGGTGTAAATTTCCACCCTGTAATAATGATGATGATGATGATGACGGCAAAGGGGACGGCATGAAAGGTATCAAATTCAAAGCTGTAACATTATATGATAACCCAAAAAAATTCATGATAAAAAATAATTAGCACGGAAGGTCGATTGCCGAATTAAAAAAAAAATGCCACGTGGTCTTTTTCATGCAAATAACGCTCATCTAACGTTCATTTCACTCCGCGAGAAAAATAAACAACAATAGTTGGAAATTCTACAATTTCCCATCGACAAACAAACCGTAAAATGAAAAAGGAAAATAGGCAGCCAATAATTACGTTTCTGTCGAGAATTTTTTTGCAAACGTAAACTGAAAAGATATGCATCGATAATAACGCGAAACGAAATGTGGACCATAAAGCGTAAAAATCCTACCGAAGGAAATAAAACTCGTGGGGAAATTATTCGGGAATCCGGAATCATTCTAATAGGATTATTGGCGGCGAGGGCAAAAAAAAAGGAATCCATCGAACCATATCCCGATTTATATGAAGGTAGTAGCATAACACGTCGTATCAACGTGTATACGACGCGGAGGAACGGTTGGAAAATCGTGAAGAGGAAAAGCAAAACAAAAAGGGAAACATCGCAATGGATCGCTGCCAACATCATTATGAAAGCGAACGATGTGAAAAATTCTCTCGATTCTATTATAAACTTAATACTAATAATAGTTGTTCGCAAAAAAAAAAGCCACAGTATCTCAATAATAGAGCATGACTTCGATGGCATTAAATAAAAGAGCCGCAAAACGAAAGAGATTGAAATCGTCATCCGCACAATCGAATAGGGGAACAATGCCGCTTATAATCGTCATTATACATTCCATTTAATCCTCTTAAGATGTTGCCTCCAACTTTATCGTAGAAATGAAGCCGCAAGAAAGCGGGAAGCAACGGCAAAAAATTTCACAATACATTAACCTTTATGCAAACGTATATAAGATAACTTGTAAAGGCAAGCCGACCTACGACATGAAAGAAAAAGAAGTTTTCGCAAAATTAACTCGAACGAATATTGCAAACGAGAGTGGATGGATGGCTTTTATCGTTTCTAATAACCCACAAAAAAGGAACCGGCAGAAGAAGAAAATCTGTTCTCCACTTTCCGCTCGTTCGGGAATCATCATCCTTTCAAATTCAAAACCGGCACGTCGAACGTTTCAATCTTAACGGCGTGTAACGCGTATTCGGAATCAAGTGGATCGCCTTAATGCCTTCCTGATGTTTGTTTAATGCCCGTTGCTTCTTATTTTGTACTTTATTTTGTGCCAAACAGAATACAAATATACGTATACAAGAAAAAGGCATTATGGGATAGAAATTTAATAACGCTAGCGACAAAGTTGAAAGAGAAACGGTAGATTGAATTGAGAACGTTCTCTATCAAAGCGATTCGCATAGAGGAGAATAGGGGAAAATGATCGTAATTAGTGGCTGATGGTTGAAAAGGGCTTGATTAAGATAGAAATCGGAATGGACCAGTCGAATTTTGCTAGATAAAATGTTGATTAGGTGGAAAACGTGTTGGAAACCCGTGCAGAAAACCTGCTTATATGAATCGTATCGTATTGAATGAGCGAACATAAGCTATTGCCACATCAAAATAGCTAATAGATAAAGAAACTGAATGAGAAAGAAGAGAGAGAGAGAGAGAAACAAAAAAGAAATAACGGGACCAAAAAGAGGACGAGAAAGAACTGAAAGACTGAAACTTTATTTATGGCCTTCGTTTTAATTCACGTACCACTAAAAGTTTTTCGAATAACGTTTCCTCCTCCTCTTCTTCTTCTCGTTTCTTTTTACGTCGCTTCTTTATTTCCCTCTGCTTTCTTTTTGTTATTTGGTTTAACAACCGTTACGTCCGGTGGAAGAAGAAATTATTTCTGCGGAACACGCCCCGGCAATCAACGACCGCACGTTTTTAATCAATCCGCTTTTCATGTCTTCTATATGATGGTGTTCTCTTCTTTTTTACATTCGCCGTTTAAATAGAGAAAAGTTTCATACTCAAATTTTTACCACCGTCTCGTGCTCGAATGCGAGCTTAATCGCATTGAACGTTGTTAAAATCGAAATAAGATGCAAAAGGAATCGATGGTGATGTAGGGAAAGAAGTTGAAAGTCTCGGTTAAATAGGAAAACCATCTTTTGTTTCATTTCCTCCCTCGCTCGAGAAAGCGAAAACTCTGTGCAATCCTCGCTTCATTCATTTCCTATTCGTGCACACAATTTGCCCCGTAAGAGAAAAGTCGAAATAGAACGGTTGTAATGGATAAAAATAATAATAATAACGAATCCCAGATAATTGAGTTTCAAGGTGAATTTTCCACCACGAACTACTTAATAACTTTTATTTGTCTCCTTCCTTTATTTTTCGCGAAATGTGAAGGCTATTGAAAAAGAAAGCATCGACGGAGCGAAGGCATTTAAATAAAAGTTAAAGCGTTCTTGCAGCTTTTCTCGCTTTTCTTTTCGTTCGCGTCTTTTTTTATTATGTTTCTTTATGTGGCTTTTATATACACAAAGTGAACGATATAATTGATTTAGATAGAGGGAATATATTATATTCTTTTTAAATTACCACAGTCAAAAGAAACGGAAAATAAAGAAAGGCAGACGATTAATCTGCTGAAACGTGCTCACACTAGCGAGAAAAAAATTAAATTGCGAACAATTTGGGAGAGATTGGCATCGCAAAACGACAAAGCGAGCGAGTGGAGGAATTAGAGGAAAAGGAAAATGAACTGTTGAAATTGTATCATAAATATACGGATAATAATCCTTTTCTCTTTTAGAGAGTGCGGGATGATTTGACCTTTAAAAATAATGAGGAAAGCTTTTCTTTCTTATTTTGCAATCGTCCATCCAAGCGAAACTTGGCACTTTGTCCCGCACTCCTCTCGCTTTCTGCGTATATCTTTTGATCTAAAAAAAACAAACGATCGACGTGTCAAAGTGATTCGCGAAGAAGAACCTTTCATGTCTACGGCCACGGATCTGCAAGTTTTCGATATCGGGCAAAATGTTCTACAACGCAGACTGTAATTAATCAATTAGATTTATGGCCGATCGTGTCGGGTTCGTGCGGCGTTAATACATATACAGTGTGTACGTGAAAAGGGACGTTCGATAAAGCGAGAGAGGATTTATTTAGTCGCAGCACACGGTCGCTCATCTTCACTCTTTTTCCCCTTGTATACACGTGTCAGGAGTTAATGATAATATCCCATCTTGAATACAATACGTATTATTTTAATTCTTGTCACATTAAATATCGCCATCGTCATCATCATCATCATTACGGTTAATATTGAGGTTGTAACCGAGATTAATGGATTTCGTTTCGTGAACAAATCCCCGAAATTATACGTGAGGATGATGTTTAACGCGAAATTAAAAGTCTCGGATTTGTTTAAGGATTCCGTCATTAATGTTATTATGATTTCGGTATTAAGTGCTTCATTAAAATGTTCGTATTGTTTTAATTAAAGGTAAATATAAATAAAAGATTGTTGGCCTTCGTTCGACCAAGAAGCAGAAACGAACGGAGGAAATGGCAGTTAAAACGAGTAAGAGCGAGAGCGAAACGAAGGAGGAGGTAGAAGCGATAAGAAACGGTTTAATATTAAAAGGTTTCGGTAAATGTTTTCCTTTGCCGGAAAGAAAGCAAAATGGGGAACCGGAATAAAGGAGCGAGTGTTTGTGTGCGTGTGATTAGTTTCTCTCTATTAATGCACGTGATGGAAGTGGATGAAGGAGATGGCGGAGGCGTCGGTCTTTTATTCCTCTCCCTCATACCATCCGACTCTTATTTTACCATCTACTCTTGTTCCACGCCCGCTCTTAAAAGTAAAGCGATGTTTTTATTACCAACTCGCCGCAGTATCTATTTAGTGTTACTGCTGAGAGAAAGAAAGACAAAAAAAAACGAAGAGCGATAGGAAATAGAGGAAACCATCGTCTAATCCATTAGAGAGCAAAGGAGAGGATCATTGATAAGTAAACGGCTCGCATCTAAAATATACATCAACCTCATTTTTTTGTTTATTTCTTCCACGAACTTGACTGGACCAAACGGCACTTGAAGGGATTTAATTACGTATTCGTCAGCTTTCGTTTTTCATTTGCGCCAAAGTCTTATTGTTTTGATAAACGTTCCGCGAAAATTATTTAATATGATTGCAGAAACTAACTCGTAATCGGATTTGTTATTCCAAAGGCGTGCAAAACGATCAAAGGAATCTCTCTCTCTCTCTCTCGACAACTTAACCGGTTGCTACTATACTATTGACTTTCTGCGTGGTGCCGTTGCTGGTACTAACTTTTCATTAAAAACTTCTCAGTTAATCTTTAGAATGTTGTTAAAGCTAAACTTTTAGGCCTTCTGTAACGCACAAAGACAAAGACACAGAGAGAGAGAGAGAGATGTAAAACATGGTTTCTACATACTTTCGGTTCACGGAAATACA
Source organism: Hololepta plana (assembly GCA_963695495.1). Taxonomy (NCBI): domain Eukaryota; kingdom Metazoa; phylum Arthropoda; class Insecta; order Coleoptera; family Histeridae; genus Hololepta; species Hololepta plana. Next base: position 5,129,396 of record OY968837.1, on the reverse strand, counting down.
AGACATGAATATGTAAACGTTTCTACGAAAATGAAGGGAACGAAATTTATTTGATTACTGTCGTTGGACTTGGAAGCGGGAATGAATTAAACACTGTCATATTAATAATAATAATGTTATTATACGGAATATTTCCATCGCTTCACGTACGTGGAAAAACGAAAAATTAGTAGTTGAAAACCGTGCAAAAGCATCGTCGATTGCAAATTGAAACACCGTTCGAATCGAAAATTGCGGTTCTTTAAAATGAAACAACATTGGAAATCAATTAAAATTTCGACGTGGAAAACCTACGCAGCGGAATAGAAACTTTTTCGTTGGAGCTTTCGCCATTTTCGATTTTCCTCGTTCCACACGTGCACAGGAAAAACGTTCCATTCGCAATATGCCTTAATTTGAACGGTCGTATCAAACTGGAGCCGGGAATGGTGAGTAATTAAAAAGGCCTCACCCTTATTATTACCTGCCACATGTAAATTTGTACGTACGTTACACATTTCAGTTGTTCGCGAACCGTTTTCTATTCAGTATTTCCTATGAAAACTGATGCAAACTAAAAAGGAAAATTGAATGCAAAAGCTCGGGAAGAGATAACGAGCCATTCGCCACCTTTCCCTGCAGCCTCTCCTGCTTTTTCTAAATACGCTTCTCTACTTCCTAACCTTATCTATTTCCTTTTCTTTCCACGCGAAATTTTCCGCCCTGTTTGCCTCGTTTTGGCTACGAACATGATTTCGCTAGAGGAAATTAGAAACCTTTGCAAGGAATCTAATTACGATTTAAACGTTACTGAAGAATAATTATAAGCAAAAGCTTTAATCGCTTACAACTTGATCGTAGAAATGATTAATAATTCGGACGATTTGCAATGGTATTTTTTGTCGAGCGGCAAATTAATATTAAAAGCACTAGAAATTGCACTTGAATTATTATATGCACTCGATTCGATTTTATTCGGCCACGGAAACTTTTCGGTGAGAGTTGTTCCGAAAGTTCGCCAGTTTATTATTAGCAATTGAAGCGTTTTCTTTCAACGCCCGTTGCATACGAAAACGCCAGCGAACTCCAGCACGTTCGCTTTATTAACGGCGAAGAGAATCGCTCGTTGGCAGGTTTATCAAGAAAAGGAGGGCGATTTTCTCGTCTAAGGTCACCGACACTAATTTCAGATGATCGCATCAAAAGAGTTTTCCGTCTTTTTTTCTTTTCGCCAGTAAAAATCATTCGTTTCGCTTGGCAAGGATAATGGCACGAATCGGGGCGCTGTGAAAGGAAACGGCAGGGTGAAAAGTTTCCATCCATTCTGCACGTGTGTATGTATGTGTGTTATACGTCGCTTGATTAATCTCAAAATTCACTTGTTGAGTTTCGCACAAGACTTATGTGTGTAGACTGTGGAGGTACCGAGAGGTCTAGTAGTAGTACGACGGAGCACAAAGAGAATAGCGATGAACGAAGTTTCCTCATCACGGTTCCGTTCATTGCTTTCTCGGTACTCTTTCGCTTCTTCTAACATTTCCGCACTATTTTAATCTCGCCCCCTGCTAGTGGTTGTAGTAGTAGTTGTACGAAGAATCGATATTATACAATTCGCTTACCGCCGGCTTTTTAACATTGCCACGGAGCAAGAGGGAACGAAAAAGTGGCAAAGGACTTAATTATAATGCGAGCTCATTGATTACTACTTATTACTACCATTGTTTTTAATTAAGGCAAGGGCCGCGAATAAATCAATTTATTCGTAATTTATCGTTACGTGCGTCGCACTCGGTTTTATTATCGTCCTTTTTAATTAATTAATATCAACGTCATCGTCCTCATCGTCATCATTATTATCAATATTATTAAAACGGAATGATTAGAAAACAGCAATCAATTACAATATTAGTTAAAACGTAACGGGATGAACAATTAAACCTACCTTTGTTAGTTTATCGATCTATTTAATAAACTAACAATTAATTTGCAACAATTGGAATTCTCCAACTATTCGCAATATTTTGCCTCTTTGAAATGCAAAAGTTTTCTCTTTCTATCGCAAACTCGCGCATCGCACTGAATTCTGTTAGTCAAAAGAAGAATCGACCGTGCACGTATCTACAAACTCCAATTTGTAAGTCACGTACGAATCGAACCATTTTTTTTTTGTCTCTCTTGCAATTAATTGATCCAATTGCGTTTTTTCTGCAATGATGTCGTTTTTTTCGTGGCCGAGATTCCGCTTTTAGAATGCGATTCGTTCGGAATTCGCTTTCGCCGGTTCGTTGTTACAATATTAACTTACGACCTTCTTACAGCCGGGTGGTAAATTGCAATCAATTCGAATAATGAAGTAATTATTTAGCTTACACTATTACCGTTATTATTATTATTATAATTCTCAGTATTGCGTTTGAGTTGGGTGGATACGTTCAGCTATTTTGGCAGCAGGTGAATTATGGTCGTATTTCCTCGCGTTGTCGTTGTTGCCGTTTGTGTGTGTGTCAAACAGACACACCGACTTGCACAATAATTTCGACGCTTTGATTAACTCACAACCGCCCTCCGCATTCAAACCCAACTCGCGCTCTCTCTCTCTCCGTTTCTCTTCCGTAAGCTCTCGTCCTCTCTCACTTTTATAACCACAATCTTCCTCTTTAATTCTCCGTCCTCCTTATTACGTGCAAATATTAGCACGTTTTCGATTATCGAAATCGTACACCGTTTGCCAACGTGTTAATTGTTTATTCGATTCCGAGCGGAGGCGGCAGATTTATTCACTTACACGCATAATATTGCAATCGATTGCCGTTGACGGATAATTAAAGCGAACTACTTATGCCCACGAATAAATGGAGCATAGAGCGAAGTAGGTACGAGTGGTAAATTATTATATTTTCCCGTTAGACAGTCATAATAGTACATTCCGCGAAATTTGTTTATTGTATAACGTGTCATCGAAACATGTCGAAATCCGAAGCCACTCGAACGTCGGAAAGCGTGACGTGGAATGAATGATTCGTGTTGTCGAAAGGGCCGCGACTAGACGAAGAAGTGGCACGTTCGGTATGTGATCGCCCCACATATGCGTGATTATTTACCAAAGCGAAAATCCATCATCATCAACATCGAGATGATGATGATGATGTGGCTGCATTTAATTTGCAAACATCAATTTTGCTTGCATCGGCCATCGGTCATTCTCTCGCGTTTTTCGATCGTCCAACAAGCTCTGACGCTGCTGGTAGTTGTTGTATTGTTGGGGCCGGCGTTATTATTATTTTTTACTTTGTCCCGGGCCTACGTTTCGTTCATTTTTAAATAATGAATCGATATAACGCGAATTTGTCATTTCTATTTGCATATATAATACCGTAACTGGTTGTTGTTGTTGTTGTTTTTGTGCATATGCCAAATGAAGGATCACACACGTAACGACGTAATGCGATTGGATTAGTTGAAATATGATTTTGTAATTTTTAATTTGTCTGCTAATTCGTTTTGCCAAAAATGTTTTCGTTGTCAGCTTCTTTGTCGCTTCACGAGCCATTTATGTTCGAATTATTAACATTAATGCAAAACCGATGCGCACAATTCCCTCGTGATCTTTCGGCCACTTTCAATTCGTTAATAGTTTAATTTCACATTAACGAAAAACTCGATGATTTTGATTCCCCCAAAATAAAATGAAATCCATTTGAGTGCATCCCCGCATACGCATACAGAGATTTGGAATTAACGGAAGTAATACATATTTGATTTTTGTGCAATTTTATTATTCAAAACACGTACGCCCTTTTGTAATCCGGCTAACGTAAGCAAAATCGTGTAGCATTATCAGATACGTCAGCACTTGGGTTGCAAAAATAAAATGTAGCCGTAAAGGGCGAGAAAGAGAAAGATGTTTGCCAATCTCTTCCCTCTCTTTCGTTCACTCTTCTGCTTTTACTTTCCACTTTTTTTGGCTGCATTCTATCCACGCGTTCATACTTATACTCTTATAAGTAAGTATGAGAGTACATTATTTCTTCCACCTCATCCCGCGACTACATCCCTGTTCCTCTTTTTTTCGGTCCGCTTTTCATTTCAGACCCTCTTTAAGAACGTTCTTTAACCGGCGCGAAATCGTTCGAGTGAAAAATCAGATAAAACGTGATACAAATACGTATGGAGTGAAAGAGAGAGAGAGAGAGAGAGAGAAAGAGGACTGAAAATGGGGAACTGGAGGAAAAGCAGGAAGCAAGAGGAACCTTTTAAACTGTAACCGTTGAATGCGACCGCAGAGAAAATCATTTTCTGCGTGCGACGACACTGTTTTCGTCTCGTTTCATTTTGCTTTTTTTTTCTAATGCGTCGTCGTCGTTCCATCATCGTACGACAACATCATTATCCGTATGCGTTTCTGTATGCAATAAGACAAACATTACTCACACAATCGTTATTATCATTCGTGCATCGTGCGCTGACGCTAATGGAAGCCGGAAAATAAATCGTAAACAACAACAAAGGATTCCCTTGCATAGATTTCACCATTCTTTCATTTTTCACGTCTCCTCTACATACACCATCCTTTCATTTTCTTGCCTGTTATTGTTGTTTGCAGGCGGACGTATGAATGAGCGATAGATGCAAATCGGGGGTGAGATAAATGCGGATGGAAAGTACTTTAAAAAAGTAAGCGAACAAACGGGCATCGCTATAAGAGATAAATGTGCGTGCGAATATATTTTGGCAAAAATTGATCCATTTCGTATCCATCTACGTTGTTTAAAATTTTTCGCGTTAAAATAAGCATCATTATCTACATACTCCTCTCTTGTTGTATTTTTTCTCCAGCCACACGCGCGCGTATAAAACACTGAAGCCTGCGAAGGGGATTTTTTAACAATAGAAAGTTAAATAATATGTGGCACGAGAAACAAAACGTGGAAAAGGGACTGTTACGAAACAAGAGTTGCTGTAAAACTGTCAGTGATTTAATGTATTCAACTTCATTCCCATCACATTATTATTACGCATACGGCCATATATCGCAATGCGTCCTGTTTATTATTTTAACTCGCCTTATTTCTGCAACGAAAAATTGTTGTGGGTAAGAGATGAAGTGACAATATTAAAATCGCGTGCGGAATTCTATAACGATTCGTCTACCTTCTACAATATTTTTCATTCGCATCGAATTACGAGCGATTAATTATAAATTAACACTGTTTCCATTTTTCTTTCGTCATTCTAAAAGATACGTGATTTAAGTACGTTGTAAAGATTTGTCTTGGCGAATTTTATGGAGAGCCACGAACGAAACGCGACCGTTTGCAAACGAGCCGGATTTCGATGTTGAGCACAATTTATGGAAGGAATGTTCTCGAGTACCGCTTTTGTTACGTTCAAAAAATTGCCATTGTAAAACGATATTTCCTCGCATATTTGCTATCGATCATCAATATCATCATCGACGATCGGTCCGGTTAATGGATGAATGCCAACGCGTAAATAGCAGTATTTTTTTCTGTTGGTGTCAAATTAAAAATGAACATTTTGTAGGTGCGAACGGAACTCGCGTTCGCGCTTTAATTAAATTCAAATTCGCACGGTAACTCGGAACATTGAATTGCCGCAATTTTCCAATTCTCACGTATTTATTTTATACGAGCTTTTCGGGGATAATATCTGATATATCGTGGGAGATGGTGCGCGTCGTTAAAGAAGGAGGAAGCGAACGTTTTCGACTCTGTTTATTTCCGTATGTGCGCTTATATCTACGTATTGTAAATGGTAGTTTTGTAGTAAGACCATTGGGAATAAGCATACGATGCTTTTGCTTCTGTTCTTCTGTGTACAAACTGCTACCATTACCGCTGCTGCTGGCTGCTGGTGCTACTTACTTCTTCTGCTACTACTACGGCGTGAGTGTCAGTATCTAAAACACAACCTTGCCGCCCCTGCTTCTGTTGTATATATTTCGTGTCTTACGACTGTAGAAGAAACTTTATGCTGTTTTATGTGCGCTCATGGACTTTCCCATCTTCAGTATAAAATTAACCTTTTTCCCTAACGGTTTTCGACTTGTGCTCCACTCCTCCGGCTCTAAAAACGTGAACGTAAAACGCGAACGACGAAGACGATGCAGAAGCAGGAGCCGTTATAGCGAGAAATAAATACAAAGACGTCAGATTCGTTAAACCTCGCCGGTTTTTAATGCATTTCTCACTGTTTATTGTTATTATTTTAAATAATAAAAACGCTTTTTCCATTAGATATGATCCCCAACTATTACGTTATTATAGTTATTAGTTTGCTTGTTTTTGAATAATATAAAGCAGAAATGTTTCCCTGAAGTAATATAAAAAAGCCTTACGATGGTACTAATAATAGTAATAATTTACACGTTTCCCGCTTATTATAAATATTATAAAGTTTTAATTAGTTTATCATAATGATTAGAAGTTACGCCATTCCGCAGCTACATTGTTGTTTAACGAGCCTTTGCATTAATTAATTCCGGGAAGAATTTTCACAGCGCAATCCAGTTCGATTAAGAAGTGATAATTTCTCGCTAAAAACTAATTTCCAAACAAAATCCAAGCTTTAATCAAAGTAAGTAGTTCTTTGATTGAAACGATGCAGGAGGACCATTTTCATTATATACAAACGAACGGACATGCGGATAGAATAAATATCGAATTTCATCGACAAGGTGTAGTATAAAATATGAGATACGTAGTCAAAATTGTATCCAAACATATTCAAAGAAAAATGTGGGATAAAAGGAAACAGGAAGTACGTCCATATGGCCCTTTCAATTTGCCTAAGTACAAAATTGTGTAACGTGTGCGTTTTGTATGGGGTCCGTGTTCGTTCCGATGCAATATATCGTCAAAATGATGAAGGAGGTAAATGTATAAGATACGATATGATACGATGTTTACGATTCCTTCGGAATACATTCGGTTACATAAGTTTGCCTTCGACGTTTGCAATATTGCTGAAAACGGTTTCGGTGGCGCGTTTAGGAAAAGAATTGAGCGAGTTGAAGCAACCGTATTCAGTTATAAACTGTTTGGAATCGACTGCGAACGGAAAGGCAAATTAATCGGAATATGAGGACTCCGTTCGAAACCAGACACTCGAACAATAATTCGTCCCGCTTTCGACTAACCGACGCATTTTAATTAATAATCGATAATAAACGAGACTTAATCACGTTTCGACCGGGGCCCCGAAATGCAATTTTACCCACGAGGATAATCGAAATCGTTTCGAAAATGACGTTGCCACCGAGATTCTGCCTACCATTAATAAATAAACTCGCGTAATAAAGGACGGACGCGTAACTTAATACGAAATTTATTACCGCATATTTCGCATTTTCCGTTTCTCTTTCTCCCCGTTACTTCGCTCATAAATATTCACAGGTAACGTCTGAATCTCTTTCGCTTTCCACTCTATTCGCTACCTATCCGACTCTAAAAATGACAGACAGACGGTGCATAAGGGAAATTGTCTGTCGGAAAAACACCTCTTATAATAAATACATTCGTTTTTCTGTTCTTCTTTTCTGTTTTCGTTGTTGTTGTTCTGAATAATTCAACCTCATATCTTTATTACATTATATTTTCTATTCCACGGTACACTTAATTCTATTTCGGCAATAAAAAGAGCGAACGCAGAGGTAAAGAACGGCAAAGAACAAAACCGTACGATTAAATTATAATTTATTACCGAAACTTTGTAATTAATTAACGCCTCGCACGATTTACAAGACGTGGTACAACGACTGGTGGTGTATACGTTACACTTTTTTCCGTCACTTTAATTACCAAAAAACCGTTCGTTACATCAACTTTGAGAGCAAAATAAAGAAACGAGCGCTTTTCGGAAATTAATGGATTATCTAAGAACGCCCGATGGAAGAGAGGAGCATTCAAATTATTCAATTAAACATATCTATCCGCTTTAATCTTGATCATCATTATCATCGTCGACCGTTCTAAACTAAACATTAGGCGAAACAATATTTTAAACGCGGCTCGAGGATTTTAGCAAGATAACGAAGAGAGAGAGAGAGAGAACGACCGAGAGAGAGAGAGAGAGAGCGAGAGACTGGAAATGATGGAGGCAAGGGTGGTCTTTTATTCGTCGGGTACGTGTGATAATTCAACCGGCAATAATTTCACGAATAGCCCGCAGTTATTTTCAGAAACAGATTATTCCGCTACAGCTCTATACATATTATGTTATGTGCATAGATAGGTTTAAGACTAACCCAACTAAACCACTGCTATATTGGTGGTAGCAAAGCGACTAAGAGAGACAGGGGTAGATAGAGAGAAGGCGCCGTATCTTTTTACCTTAAAGCATTTTGATACATCCACTTTATATAATTGATGTAGAAGATGTACGTTTATTAACGGCGCGGCATTAGGAAATTTAGCGGTAACAAGAAAAAGAAGCATCCGGATGGCAATTAGCACGTAATTATCGTGTTAGAATGGAAACGATTCGCAATCTCCCCGATCTCGCATCTTATCTCCTCGAATCTTTAGTTCGGCAGCTCTCGCATCGTAAACGTAATCGTAACTTTAAAGAGGAAGCTTACGCCGACAGAAACGAAGCCATTCCCGATCTCACAATTCAGCAATAATTTCAATATTCTTTGAAAATCATTAGAAACATACATTTCGCAAAAGAATTGCACTTTCCCAAAAAAGTGGTAGCGTCTCACTGGGAAAATAAAGAGCCGCTTTTGTCCTAAAAATGTTCCTTCCCGGGGTGACTATCGCACGTTTACATATATCTCTCTCCTCCTCGCTCCGACATATTTTCCATTAAATTTAATTAAATATCTTCCACTACGAAACTTGTTACGACGTCGGCCGGCGACGAAAGCGAGCAGGAAAAAATTAACACCGAAGGAGACAGCGGGAATTGTTTTCGCCAAGTGAAATAATTACATAGCTCACATATCTTCGTCCCAGATTATTATTATCGCAATAAAAAAGTTGTATAATTTAAAATATTCCGTTTATGAATGTAAACAAAAACACGAGTCGGCTGGAGAAAACGACTAGTAAAAAAAATCGCACTTTATATCACGAACATACATTTTCTTCGTCGTTTACACGAGATAATAAAATGCCTTTTGTAATTGAAGAATGCGGTCCCGCAGATGGAAATAAAACGCGACGCTTTTCACTCTCTAACACTTCTCGGCTGCCGGTGAGTGTGTAAGAATGAATGCTTGTAAATGTAAATCTTAATGTACACAGCTTTTTCTGAAACGGAGCGGCAAAAATAAAACTGCGAAGGCAACAGAAGAGCAAAATAAAAAAACGGATCTAGCGTAAAATGGATCGTAGCAGCGAGGTGAAGTGAAAAGCGCGATATATGCAAAACGAAATCGATTCGTAATCAAATTGCTACCGATGTTTACCGCAACCATCAAAAGATACACGAACGAGTCCCTCCACATACACGCGATCCTACATACATAACGTATAAGGGCGGACGATTTAAATATTGCAAATGAACGGTGGTGCTGGTGGCGAATCTTCTTCGTTTTTGCATCTCCTCCACACAACACACGAGGAAACCAAATTCGATTTAAAATTCGCTACCACATCTGCCGATCTCAATAGAAGCAAAAACGGAGCCTGCATCTACTTTTGTTTCTTATTTGGTATTTTCCGATTTCTTAATTTATTACCGAAAACCAAATAAATTGAACGTCGTTTCATTAACTGCGGATCTGTTTCGCAAAAACGACACACACATGCACGAGTGGGACGATATTTCAATCGAAACCAAATTGCACGTGAAACGAATTTCAAAAATCGTTTCTCTCTCTCTCTCTCTGTTTGCCCTTTTAGTATATTGTAATACAATCGATCAAATAAAAGGAGCTCGTACATAACGGTCGACCGATTCCAATAAACCGAGTTAGAAGACGTCCAGGTTTTCGAACGCGAGATCTAAGCAACACTCGATACTCCTTTCTTTGCCCTTTGCGTGTTATTCGCAAGGCGTTTCAAAGAACGAACGGGAGTAGAAGAAATGCGCTGAAATCGTAGCCGAAAGCAACTCCTCGCCCATTTGGCCATTGCCTTTCATCGTCGAACGGTACATTTGACACCTAAAGATTTCGCTATTGCAGAACTATTTTGCAAACAAGTGCGGTTTATTGAATACTTCTGGAGGTTTGATTGCGATTTTTAAATTAAAGCGCGATATTAAGAAGTCATCAAAAATATGAATGCGTTCAATCAGATTTGCTAGCATCGAATTTTTGCTGTCAGCAAAAGAAACCGACAACAACGAACGTTGATCGTGGAAATATTCCGCGTCCTTTGATAAATAATGCATCGCTTTCCGGTGGAAGCTGCGAGTTTGCAAGCGCAAATTCCCGCTCCCGTTCTTTTCCCACGTATATACATATGTTATATTGAATAAAGCGTTCTGCATACCATTTGGACGGATGCAACGTGCATTCGCAGCACCACTTTGTCAGATCTACGACCCTTTTTTTTTTCGTTCGCTTCACGAATTACATTCCCCCGTCTTTTTTTTGCGTTCATTAAAACCAAATGGACGTCGGAAAATGCGGGCATTTAAACGATTCAAAGCTTTCGGAGCTTTTACCCGACTGCAAACGATCGTCGTCAATTACCGCATAATAAACGACTTTTCCTAATTTCGACGTTTTGTTTGTTCTAGGAAACGCAGTGACGGGCTTCGATTCCCATCTACGCGGGCCCGCCTTCGTCATGGAACCGCCGACGCGACTGGAGTTCTCGAACTCGAGCGGCGGCTGGTTGGATTGCTCGGCGTCCGGCAGTCCGCAGCCGACGATCGACTGGCTGTCCGTCGACGGGACGTCCGTCGGCGACGTTTCCGGCATACGGCGCGTATTGCGTAACGGGACGCTCGTCCTACTTCCGTTCGCCGCGGCCGCTTACCGCCAGGACATACACAGCACCGTTTACAGATGCGTCGCATCGAACACCGTCGGTCGCATCATCAGTCGCGACGTTCAAGTGCGAGCGGGTAAATTGAATCCGTGTTATTACGTTGATGGCGAAAGGGAGAGAGAGAGAGAGAGAGTGTGTGTGACCGGGCGAGGAATCGAATGGAATTTGGTGTTGTGTTTGTTTGTTGGGGAAAGAGGAAGAAGCGTTCGACATTTGTCTTGCAGGTTTCGCGTTTGCAAGTGCAGACGCGCACATTTCGCCCGTTTTGCTGATGGTGTTGCAACGCTAAAACATTTTCGCTCTATACACCACGTTGCAAATGCAAGAGAGAAAATAACATCGCGTCGTGCTGAAGACGGAAGACAGTGGTAATAGTGAAACTTGCCGCGATTTACTTTTGCAGAAATTTCATCGACATGCACGTTGCGAAATACAAAGCGGACGAGCAGAAAAAGAGATCGAGGAGAGAAAAAAGGAAGCGAAACGAGTTCGATTTTTCCAACAAATAATTGCTCTGGCTGCGCTCCAATTTAAACTAACTTTTACACGTTGTGTACAATGCAATTCCACTTCATCATCATCATTGTCGTTGACATCGACGTCATCTTCCCTTAAATTTTATCTAAACACGCGCTCCTTTATTTGTCCATTTAAAATGTTTATTCAGGAATAAAATTACACGCGGAACAAATTGGCAAATCCCCATCGCACGCGATTTGAATGCAGAGCGGACCTTTACCCAATATTAAACGCGAAATTAAACGTTCTTCCGCGATAATCAAATCAATTAACGCTGAAATCGTTTAGCAACGCTATCGACAGCGGTTTGCAAGTTCACAACAAAAAACGTATGCGTTTAGCAAAATAATTCGTTGTTTTGAAGAGGACGAAAAATCTCGCAAGTTGTCATAAACCTCATTGGACATTTCTACGTTTGATTGCAACAACAAAGTGGCAAAAAACGAAAGGGAGAAGCGCCATCAAATTAATGCGAAATTTACGACGAGTAGACCGTACTCAAAACGTAATCGTCATGATATTATCATACACCACGTAGAACGGTATATAATATAATACAGCTGTTCTTCCGGTCAGGATAATAAAAGGCCGTCGACCACGAGCGTCGTGCCCGATGGTGGATTATAGAGAGAAACAATTTTGACGGAGGGCCAGCGTATAACAATAAGAATAATGATGACCGGCAACATCGTGTGGGCCGACCTACCAAAAAATAAATAAAAGTAAAAAAACCCTCGGCAAAAGATATTCGCGACGATACGAAAGAAAAAATGGGGCCAAAACATCGTTACACATTATCATCATTTATTATTACTTTTATGTAGATAACAGCGGTATAATAATGCCCGCAACGATGATGATGATGACGATGCTGACGATATGATAAGCTGCAACTAACTATCGCCCGTCGCAACGCTTTCCTCCTCTTTAATTTCCATTCTACGGTGTTTTTTTTTTTTGGGGCAATATTTTTTCCGCATTTTTACGCCGTTATCTCGTCGCTTTTCGTTTCGAATAATTCGTGAATTTCCCAGCGAAAATGTCGATCCTCCTGCTAGCAATTAACGATCGCTTTCTTCCACGTTTCAGTCGTGACACAGGCGTTTAAAGTGGACGTCGAAGTGTTGGGAGCGGCCAGAGGTTGCACGGCCGTTTTGAAATGCATGATTCCGTCGTTCGTCAAGGACCTGGTGCGGATCATCTCCTGGGTGCAGGAGCCGACGTTTTACATCTATCCGTCGCTGCAAGGCGGTGAGTACCGAACTTTTGCTTAGGGTCAAATCGTGATAAGTTGGTGCACAAACTAACGCCGGTATCGATTCGCAGTGATTTATTTTAAAAGTCTCGCATTTTGAAATCGTTTTCATTCTTTGATTTCTCTTAATTCGAAAGTAACGCAAATATTTGCGCGCGGATCCGATTGTTGGAGCGCGCAACTTTTCGAATAAAATCCGGGGGTGGGCGACGAGTAAATTACAAAAGTTGTGTAACGAGATACTTTATTATCATCATCATCATCACCGCCATCACCGTCGTCTTGCTCGTATTTTTCTTCCTTCTAGTTCGTCCACAGTCGCAGTCTCTCTCCATCACTCCGTTATTATTACTCTTCATTAAAGAATTTTAATTTTGACTTACGTAACAAACTGCTGTTCGCTCGTTTCTTTCGCTTCGTCGTTCGTCCTCCTCCCTGTCTGGTTGGGAAATTGAAAGAAATTGTAACAATGAAAGGACTAAAATAATATTAAAAAAGTATGTGAGAGAGAAAAGAAGACGGAGAGCGCCGTTGAAATTATTAATTACAATAATTATTCATAAACGCCAACGATCGTAACGGAGCGAAGAAACCGAGAAAGGAAGAAAAGAGCGAAGGATTAAAGCTGGGAACATTTTCCCGGAGCTCCAAAGTTAAACGCTCCGGCAAAATCCTTCTCTCTTTTGCACGTTCCATTTTTCTGCTGTCTGTTCCTTTGATGATGAAGATTGAAATGAGTACGATGAAGTAAAAGAGGTACACCGAGTAGAAATGTAATTAATTTAATATGGAGGAAAAATTTCATTAGAAAAGAAAACCGCGACGGTAAAGTTTATTGAAATGTTTATGACGCGATTTCTGTTAATCACTGATGAAAGAAGAGGAAAAGACTTCGTTGGTTATCCGTCGCTTGTGCGGATTCTCAGAGTGATGGATAATAATAAAAAAATCGTTTGAAGATTTCATTTGGGGCAGCGTTTCGATGAATGTCGATGGTAATCGGAATTTAATTGCAATCAAAGTGAGTTCGCTGCTTTTTTCTTCGCCGACAAGCAGAAAATATGTGTAAATTAATCATTTGTTTATTTCGAGCGCTAATTAAATATTATTACATTGTTTTCAATTAACATCTAAACGGGACGAGACGCTAACGTAACTTTATTCTCGCGCAAATCATTATTCCCATCGTCGATGATAATGTTTGTAACGAAACTAATTAAATATAAACGCGTGTGGGCGTTCACGCGTGTACCGCGAGATCAGAGGAATTTCTAATTTAAAAAATGAAAGTTGGCAACATTGTTGTTTTTCCGAGTTTTGCCGCTTGTCAATGTGCTCATAACAAATTGAATTGACGTTTCTAGCGTTTCGATTGATGTGATGCCAATAAACGTTAATCTAATTGACTGGTAATTGATTTGTCTGCACTGTCATTGTTGCCAATTAACCAAAAATTCAATTGCACCAACGCCAGAACCGTGACGAATGATAAAGATGGCTCACGCTCACGTGACAATGCCTTTTCCTGGCAAATTACGAAAACGTTTAGACTTCCGATTAGTTTATTTGGTTTACCACGACGATGACGAGAGACTCTGACATCGCCGATAAGAAATTTCATATTTTGCCGTCGAACCGGAACGCACGTCGACGGGGAGAAGCGTTTAATTAAAATTCGGCATTAAGTGCGTTAGTTTTCCACGGCGAGAGAGAGTGTCTCCGTAAATGAAGTTTACCGGAAAACTTTGCCGTCCCGAAGTTTATTGATTTATTTCCTCGCTCTTCTCTGCCTCTCATTTTATTTTTTGCGCTCGTTCTATTCGGTCTTGTTTTTCCTTGCTGCAGAAAAAAAAAACAAGGCTTCAAACTACATTTCTTCTAATTAGTGTCCAATTTTTGTCTCTCTCCTTCGTTCACGTACTTTTTCTTCGCCTCTTCCATCATCTCTCCGTTGATAAAGTTTACTGCCTGCTCTTTTTCTCCGTTTGATATTAAACTAATTAGAGAAGGAAAATCGTGTTAATTAAGTTTTGTTGTAATTCTCCATAATCCCGTGCAGAACGGGGATTTTGTTCGATCGTGAAAACTGTAGCAGCCAATTGTTTATTTTATAAAGCGCGACGTTATTTCAGAATATTGCACCGTTATTATTACCATCATCCACTCAAGATTGATGGTAACCGCAAGTAAGTTGCAAATAAACTGCGCGTAATTATCGGTATCATTATTATTGCTTTTTGCTTGTCCGCCGTTGTGCGCTACGAAGACACTCGCTCGTGCCATTAATTACGGTAGCTGTTTAATTATTGCGGTAATTAATTATAGGAACTATTCCGAATGTAACCCGAATACCGAATTATATTATATTATTACGTTGGCGGTAACAACAAATAGCTCTGCGTATGCAGCAGGAGTGCCATCGTCACGAACAGAAAACAAAGACATGTAAGATAGTATACGCGGAGTAAAAGGAGAGAAGAAAAAGGAGAAGAGATATAAATTGACAACTTTTTTGGGCAGCTCTCAAAGAGACGAAGCGTTTCGTTTTTTTTTTTCTTCTTTTTCTGTTGCCAACTAATTTGCCAGACAATAGAATTAAGGATCGCCGCATTAGACGGCGCGAAAGAGGAGAGTCGTGGGAAGCGACGGGAATAATACATAAATCAGATGTAATCATAAAATTAAATTAGTCCCCTTAATTTAACAGGAGCGTTGAGATAAAGAGTGGGAAGAAGATGATCGTGGATTTATGTGCGAGACGGAAATCGGTTAACCGTTTCTCCTTTCTCTCTCTTCATTTCGATTTAATAACAGAATCGTCCTCCGACATTCTTCCATTCGCTCACTTTCGCTAATGATATTTAAAGGACCAGAAAGAATTAAGGAAACTGCGAAGGAGGAAAACGTGGTGCAGAAGATTTTCTTTTTGCTTCTGTTGTTTCCTTCTGGTTGAATTCGTTTTCTTTGGGTTATTGTTGTTGAAATTTCTCGATTCTTCCCCATCCCCCGCGTTCTTATTATTTAACCGTAAAAATCAAGCTCCGTCGACCGAGAAACCGTTCGCCGCCTTCCACCTTTTGCTATTTATAACTTTCCAACTCGCAATCTTCCTTCCCCACTTCCACACCATCCTTACTACTACTATCAATATTCTTCACCTTTTTCTCTTTGTTGTTGCATTTTCTAAAGAAGTACGTGGCGTTCGTACCTTTCTTCTTCTGCTTCGTGTTCGCGATGAAGATTTTCCGTTTGTATTCGAAACGACGTGCAAATCCTTACAAGTATGTGTGTTGCTTATTATTTCTTATTCGTTCCGAAGGATAGCTGCGTATAAAAACGAAAGTCTATTCCATTTGGCGTGGCGCGAACGAAACGAAACGAAAAGAAAAAAAAGGGATAAAGGTGAAAGAGAAAAACGTGAGGTGTCAAAGTACGATTCGCTTTTGTGATGAATTAAAACAAAGAAAAGGTTGATCTTGGCAGCGAAAAAGAAATTCCTTTTATGAAAGGCTCACAGGAAAAAGTCATTAAAATATTACATCCACCAACCAAAAGCCAAAAAGCTCGCCTCTTAACAAATTGTCACTCTTAATCGATAAACGTGCACGATGATGATCGAAATGAATTTTTGAAAGAATTATAATAAACAACTTCGCACCCAATTGCAATAGGAAAACGACGAGAAGATCGAAATGGGTGTGCGGGAAGATGAGGAGGAGAATTTATTTCTTCGATCGCCCTATAAACCGATTTTCTTTTTTTTTTTTCGCCACATTTTCCTCTCGCTCTTTCTCGCTCCGGTTCGCATGGCACAAAGTGATGGGAATAACGAGCGGCCATTAGAAGGCGTCATACGAAACTCCTATCATTATTTTTCTTTTCATCTTTATGCAACGGTTCTCTTCCTTCTGCCTCTTCTATTCACCACCACTCTTCATCATCATCATCAACAATAACATTCCATAATATTTTTTTTTTAATTTTCGCTGCCAGGATAATCATATTAATCAAGTTAAAATTTGAAAAGATTCTACAAAAAGAAAAATGGGATTTTCTTTAATGTCTAATATTTCTGTTTTATTCCAGACGGAAAATACCATCAGTTACCATCCGGAGAACTGCTCATTCACGACATAAAGTTCGCCGATCAGTTCCCCACGTATCGTTGCAGGACGATGCACCGGCTAAGCAAGCAGGTGATACTGAGCAGTGTTGCGACTGTCCGCATTACAGGTGAGTCCTCGAGCTTTCACGCTTGACATTTCGACGGTTAATTAATTAGGAGTACGAAGGTCGTCGGTCCAATTAAAAATTAACAAGACAACGTCGATCAACGGTTATTTTTAAATCTTGTTTTAATTCGTAACATTTTATCCGTGGTATCGATAACGATGAGGTACGAAAGAAATGAGACACGAGATTCTTTTATTTACGACGCATAGAAAAATGTACAGAAAACGGGCAAAGCTTAAAGCTGGAAACAAAGATATGCGCCAAGAGTTGCAAAATACTTGAATAATTTACCAGTTTCGCAATTAAAAATTGTCAAGTAGCAGATTAAATTTTCATGTTATGACGTTTTACAATTCGCCAACACACAGACAAACACAGAGAGAGAGGATATATTTTTCTAGCATTCTCCCGTATTTTCCACCTTCTTTTTTTTGCAACCCTCTTTCGTCCTTTTCCCCAGATTCGTGCTCTGCTTATTATTTTTTCCTCTTCTCCGACTTTTTTGTGCGCACATTGCAAAAGAGTTACTGTAGTTGTGCAACTCTTTATTTATTTTCAGTTTCTCTCTGTTTCTCATTTGCTTTTTTGCAATTTTAATAACAGTGAATGCGATTTTTATTTGCCAACCGGACGGAAAGGGTAGGGGGGAGTGAGTAAGGAAACAGTAAAAAACGAAGGGAAATAATGAAAATACTTTGTGAATAACCGTGGTACGGTCTAAAACAAAAGGGAATTGGGGTGTAAAAGTAACAAAAAAACTAGAATAATCGTAATTTTCGCTTGCATTTACGGTTAGAATAGCGTGGGGAAAAATCGTCGTTGATAAAGTTTGCTTATTAAAATCTGTTTGAATCTTGAAGTGGTCATCTCGGATTTAATCCCCTTTGAAATCTGCGGGCCAATGATTTTGCAATTTCAATCACACGAAGCACTTGTTTAAGAAAGTTTCGCAATCAACCACACATGAAAGTATTTTCCTAATTTGCTATTTGACGAACAATCTCTTATTTTACGTTTTTTGTCGACGAACTAGAAAATAATATTGATCACAATGATTAATTCCGCATAAATTAATCTCGCCCCCGATGGATAATCCATCTTTAGCAACGGCACAAATTATCTTGTCGAGAAAGAAACGAACGTACTTTGCCACGGTTTATGTTAACAAAAAGCCTTTTTCACGGCTCCGCTCCGCTCCACCATTATATTAATATCGAACAACGTACATAAATTTCGGGGATTTTTGTTTAATCTCCCGTTTTAGTTGGAGCCTGATGGCGATAGTTTATGGGCTCGCGACGTACGTGGATTAAAGGCGATGCGGCTTTTAAATGCGGAACGCTTAGACCGCATTTAGCACGTTATAAAGTATGGAAGAGAACGGGACTTTCGTTACAAATCGCAAATGTTTCAGAGCATCGCGGCATCGTCTCGCCGGTGATCATCGAGAACTCCGGCACGGTCACCGTCGCCCAAGACGAAGGCGCCGCGCTGATATGCATATCTCAAGGTTGCCCGAATCCGGAATTTAGGTAAATTTCAATCTCAATTAAAACAATTAATGTTTACTTTACGATCAGGTTGGTGCATAATTTCCAGCCGTTTACTCTTGGTACATGCCTCGACATCATTTTGGAGGTTGTCATTATGTTCCCGTTGCTCTTTGATTGCTTCTTTGAAGAAATTTAGTAGTTTGACGTTGATATGTTGTTGAAGTAAATTAAAAAGTTCCGGGTCGTTGTTGAAGGCAATTCCAGGTCGCTGGTTTGGAAAAAATATCGGTGTAAAACCGTCGGTGAAATACGCACCGGTTGCCGAAGAACTTTCCGACCGATGACTTGAATCTCTTGTGTTCAAATCAACGCAGTTGTTGAAAATAAAGTTCGGCTTCAATCCTTTCAAGCATTTCGCATTGATTAACGCCGAGTTGGTGTCACCATAGAGGTAGCAGCGTCTCCCTTGGAGGAAGATCTTGTTTGCCCTTATTCGGACTCAGTCATTCTCGAGATGAGACAAAAGCGACTGTGGTATTGCTGAAGAAGTAGAAGAATTGCGTGTGAATAAGAAAGCATCTGAATGCGAATAAGCAAGCATAGGCTTGCATCAAACTTCGTAGACCTAATAAGAGGATTAGGAAATTGTTTGGAAGATTCTTCCTTTTCCGGCGGTTTTTTCCAAACCATCTGCCTGGAGTTTTGTTCGACAACATATCAACTTCAAACCAGTAATTTTCTTCAAAGGAGCAATCAAAGAGGAACGGGACATAATGACAACCTCCAAAATACATGAATGGAAGACATGTACTGTTCTTTGGTGTAATACCTAAATTTTTGAATTTAACACAAGAGCTGGAAATTATGCACCGACCTGATAAATTATTATTGTTATCGGGAAAATATGGGGCTCGCTTTTTGTGCGGCTTTAACGGGCAAAATTCGAATGTTTATTATTTACAATGAAAACTCTCCATGTCGCACGATGAATATTCAACGATCCATAATGTTAGACACACATACACATCGTACGATAACAATAATAATATAAGATACACGTGTTATGAGCGTCGGAGGATTATCCGAATCCGTTATACGTATAATTGTTTGTTCATAAATTAGAACAAAAACGCGACTTAATCGGTTTCCTTCGCTTCCAGATGGTACTCTCACACCGGCATCGAACCGGCGCTAGTCCTGCCGGGGCCGCGTGTACGACAACTAGGTCCGGTCCTCGCGATCGAGGCCGTCACCATCGAGGACGCCGGCATGTATCGGTGCACGGCGTCGAATGCGGGCGGCGAGGCGAGCGCCGAGCTGCGTCTCTTCGTCTCGACGCCGTTGCACGTCGAGATCTCGCCGCCGATGTCGAGCGTCCATATGGGCGGCAGCGCGGAATTCCGCTGTATCGTGACCGCCCAGGGCGGCGGACCGCATCTGGTCACGTGGTACAAGGACGGCAGACAGTTGCCGAGCACCGGTCGCGGCACCAGCGAGACGCTCGTCATCAATAACGTCGGGCGCGACGATCGCGGCATGTATCAGTGCATCGTGCGACGAACGGAAGGCGACACGGCGCAAGCGGCCGCCGAACTGCAATTAGGCGGTAAGCGTTTTGCGCGGTGTCTTACTTATTATCATTCATTATTAAGCGGAGATTATTTGTTACGGTATTCACGGCGTGCAGTTTGAAATTACCCTCATCCGGGCACGTTTTAAAGTCTTCTTCGCGACGCGGGGAGGCATCCGTTTAAAGTTTACCTTTCTTTGTATCTAATTTAAACTTTTGCAGCAGCAGCAGCAGCAAGAAATAAAAGCGAACAATTTTTGCAACACTTGTTGCTACAATTAGCGACGAATGCGTTATTATTATTGCCGTTGTTTCCTCAACTTTCCCCCTTTTTGAATTTTAATGCGACTCCGTTCTACCCGAATAACATTTAAAGATTACCTAATTCACCGCATTACATTTCCTCCCCTTTGATTTTCCAGATGCACCGCCGACGCTATTGTACAGTTTCATCGAGCAAACGCTGCAACCGGGTCCGGCCGTTTCGCTGAAGTGCAGCGCCGCCGGTAACCCGACGCCACGCGTCGAATGGACGTTGGACGGATTCCCGTTGCCCACTCACGGCCGGTAAGTCGTTTACTATAACTTTTCACTCATTTATCATCGATATTAATGGTTAAAACGGTGTGTTCGTTCGAACCGTGAACAAGACAGTTAAACGCGAACCTCGAGGGGTTCTTCGCAAAATTTTACCAAGAACAGAAGAAATTGCATTTCATTCGCCCGTCGAATAACTGAATGTATAAAACGAGGAAGCGAACGGATGCGGAGACGTAGGATGAGAGGCCTGAAAGTAATACTAGTAAAAGGGTATCGAATAAAATATACAGCGAGGATCGGAATTAACATGGTGGCGAGTGAGTGGAAACGGTCGGCCCGTTGTTCAATTTGAAATGGAAAATAAAGAAGAAGTGCCTCTTCTTCTTCTTCTTCTTCTCTCCTCCTACACTCGAAACGGTAGCAAGTGGAAGAGTGATTTCCGCTGGACCGGAACGAAAAAGCGGAGGAGACGGGGAAAAGGTTCAAGTGCCATTGTTATTGTTGTTCTCCTATTCTTACTACGGATGGACGAATCGAGCGGAACACAAATCCCCGTAAATTCGAACGTGGAAATGAAAGTAAATAATATAGTTAAATTAAGATGGGGCCAATAAGCGAAATAAGACAAACTAAAGACGCTAGTAGTCCGCTTTCTCCCGTAGACCATTCGATGCGAAGTAGAAGTGTAAATAAATGCGATAACAAAAGGCGAGAGGAAGAAGAGGTGCGGGAAATACAAATGGAATCGAGTAGAATAGGGACTTGATTCCTCGCTGATTTACTAGCTACGCTTTATCAATCGCCCCGGCGAAAAATAACGTTCGGCAGAGTGTGGGGCGAAGCGACGAAGAAGGACGGCCGCGCATCGGAGGAGTTTGTCCGTCCGTTCGGCCGTCCATCGGGTGCAACGAACTTGGGCCGTGTCCGTGATACGTATTATATTTGCGGCGATCGGTGGCGTTGGTAACTCATTAATTTCCTTTCGTACGGCACTCGCATCCGTCGCCGTCACTCTCGGCGCGCTCGCCGTCTCTTTCTGCGGCCTCGCGGCCGAATCGAACGTATACGGTTTTGCGAGAGCGAACTCTTTTTCGATCTATATTTTAAGGACGGCGTAATTCGTCCTTTTAAATCAAACTAATAATGTCGTCATTTCGATGGTACGCGCGTCTTCTATTTTCCTTCGCTTTCCGGTTCTTCCTCTTCTTCTTCTTATCGTTACACATCTCATCCGCTTAACGTTGATCGATGACGATACTGCACGAAACTGATGGATATTAAATAAACCGATTTGTGTGCGAGAGTTGCATTAGAAGAAGAGCGGTTACGGGTATATAATTCATCAATGTCATACATCGTCATCATTACTGTTCGATGCCTTTTATCGTTTTGCTTTCGAAAACAATTTCATTTCGCAATTCGGCGATTCCCTAACACCGACTATCCAAACGGTCTTTTGACGATTCTCCTAATAAAAGTCGCGAAAGGATCCGAGTTGAAGCCGTCATTTCTTTTCAGGTTCGTCATCGGTCAATATGCGACCGTGCACGGCGACGTAATCAGCCACGTGAACATCAGTTCGGTGATGGTGGAAGACGGCGGCGAGTACACGTGCACGGCGGAGAATCGAGCCGGGAAAACGTCGCATTCGGCAAGATTAAACGTTTACGGTGAGTGCGAAGTTGACGAGACATCAAAATCACACACGAACTAATAACAATCCTCTGATGTATAAGGTTTTTAAAATAAGAGTGTCAGAACTTTAATGCTCAAATTAAGCTTTGCTGGCAATGTAATTGTCAAATCTCGATAACGAATGTCTTCATTATATTGTGGCAAATTCATATGGAGAGATATACGATTCAACAGCGATCAGCAATAATTCGAATTTACCATCAAAATGAGATATTGATGTCAATTGGCCGCCAACATCATGCGATATCACACCGTTGGACTTCTTCTTATGGCGTTATGTGAAGGCTCTGGTGTACAAAATTAAGCCAGGAACAATTCCCGACCTCAAACGAAGCATTGAACGCACCATTAAAAAAAAAAAACCATATGTGCGAAAAAGTAGTTGCAAATTGGGCCTTCAGAATGCATTCGGTGAGCCAAAGTCGAGGTGGACATTCAAGAGTTATAATTTTTAAAACAATGCCATCGACTGTTCTTCAAAATAAAACAAAGATTAACGGATTATCTCGTATAGTTATTATTGTGCATCATTTTAGAGTTCTGGCACACTTATATCGGGAAACCCTATAAAGGGTGTTAAATAAAAAGTGTCACAAACTTCAAGGGGTGGTAATATGGCATAAGTAAGCAAAAAAGTCTTAATGAACATGGGGCCGGAAATGGACCGTTTCGAAGATACGGAGGATTGAACTTTGTTGTTGCATATTTTCGTTCGATCAGTTCGCAAAAGAGAAATGTATGGCAAACACACTCAACTTATTAATAAAGGTCCAAATTATCATTCATTTCAATTGCAGCCTCCTATTTGCTTGTTACATGGGCAATTCCACGTGTGCAAAAGAGCTAAAAATTTGCAACTTTACATGTCCTTACATCGGACACCAAGTAATCAAAATATTTTATTTACTTGGTAACCGATGTAAGAGAATGCATAGCTGCAGATTTTTAGCTCTTTTACACACGTGGAATTGCCCATGTAACAAGCAAATAGGAGGCTGCAATTGAAATGGATGATAATTTGGACCTTTATTAATAAGTTGTGTGTCTTTACGATACATTTTTGTGTTGCGAACTGCCTAAGAAATAGCTTTCAAAAAACGGCGGATAATTATGCACCGACCTAACGAAGGCATGTTACAAAAAAGTTCAATCCTCCGTTTCTTCGAAACGGTCCATTTCCGGACCCATGTTCATTAAGACTTTTTTGCTTATCTTAGGCCATATTACCACCCCTTAAAGTTTGTGACACTTTTTATTTAACACCCTGTATATTTACACGAATAATAAATCTCTCTTCGATTCGACTTCATCTTACGGCACTTTACGTATCACTCGCAGGCATGCCGTACATACGACTGATCCCAAAGGTGACGGCCGTCGCGGGGGAAACGTTACAACTGAAGTGTCCGGTCGCCGGGTACCCGATCGAGGAGATCCACTGGGAACGGGGCGGACGCGAGCTCCCCGAGGACCTGCGACAAAAGGTGCTGCCGGACGGCACGTTGCAGATCAATCCGGTGGAGAAGAAGGCGGACTCCGGCGTGTACACCTGCTGGGCGCGGAACAAGCAGGCACAGACGGCGCGTCGGAGCGGCGAAGTGACTGTCATAGGTAAGAGGCGGATTACGTTTTTTCCTCCATCTCTTTCATGCGTATTCTCGACGTGAAATACTTACCAAACGGATTAATTAATCATACGTTCTCTTCCTTCCGCACGGGGGATTAATTAGCGGATCGACGGCCAACTGTGGAGTGGTCTGACGGGGAAGAAGATCATGTTCTAATTAACTACTCTTCGTTTTAGCGATTGTAGGTTCCGAATGGATCTAGCGATGGGCGATCGGATGGCGGTGCATATGCATTGTGTTCTGTTTTGTTCGCAGGCCGCGAAAGATTGTTTGCCTATTGCATATTTACAGTTCCGCCGAAGGTTAGTCCGCTGTACACGGGCGAAACGATGCACGTCGGCGATCGCGCGACGTTAACGTGCTCGGTGACGAAAGGCGATTTGCCGTTGACGATGTCGTGGCACAAAGATGGTCGCGACGTGCAACCGGCGCAGATGGTGTCGATAACGCAAGTGGATCAATTTACTAGTATACTATTGATAGAAAGCTTATCGCCGGACCACAACGGCAACTATTCGTGCGTGGTGCGTAACGCGGCCGCGGAGGTCTCGCACACGCAGCAAATGGTCGTCAATGGTAAATCCGAACACGCCGTGTCGTGTCTTTTTCATTTCGATTCGTTCTCATTACGTTTTTTGGTTTCATTCTTTAGTTATTTCTTTTCTATCTCTGATGTTTGTTTCTCTTCTCTCTCTCAGTTCCTCCTATTATTGAGCCCTTTTCCTTCCAAGACGGGCTGTCGGAAGGCATGCGAACCCGTACCGTCTGCGGCGTGAGCTCCGGGGACCCGCCGCTGGTGGTCTCCTGGCTCAAGGATGGGCAACCGCTGACGCCCTTACTGGGCGCCAACGTTTCGGCCCTTGACCCCTATTCTAGCCTCCTCAGCATTTCTAGCCTTGACTCGCGTCACTCGGGAGATTTTACGTGTGTAGCAAGCAATCCGGCGGCGGAGGTCAGGTACACCGCCAAGCTCCAGGTCAAAGGTAACGCCACATCCAGCCTGTCTCCTTTTGCCGACCGAAAAAAAAAAACACGTCCTTAACCGAATTTAAATATGAATCCTCCGTTGCTTTTGGCACATGCGTCGACTGGACCCCCATGAGGTCAAGGTACTGTTGCACCTTTTATTTTCGTTTCGTTTTCATTTTCGTAACTTTTGGATCGATTCGTTTGATCCGTTTTTACGTTCACGTCACCGTCTTCTTCTTCTTTTTTTTTTATTTTCGTTTTTGGGTAGTTCTTTGGTATGTTATTTTATTGCATGTCGTGTTTAACATGAATCAATGCCGAGGCAAAGTTAATGGAGAAATGAGAAGGAATTCAAATGGACGCTCTCTAGGAGATGACGATTTCTTCTTCATTTCGACCGATCTTTAATCTTTAACTGCTAGCCAAAAAGGCCGCACACTTTAATTTGGTTCGTTTGATTCGTTTTCATTTTTCTTTTCGGCCACGAGCTTTCGAATTCACACTGCCACCTTTTACTATCATTTTTTCTTGAACCGAACGTTTTTCACGAGCATTTGATGAAGCGATTTCAAATGAGAAAGAAAAGATGAAGTTTTCTTTTTTGTTTTCGTTTAATTAATACGTCTCCCTCACAAGTAATTGCTTATTGCAGCAATATGACCAAGTAAAGTAGCCACCCCCACCCCCCCAATTACCGTGTAGAGTGTCGTCAATGTTCTTATCACTCACGGCACAATTGCAACTATCTGTATTTTTTGTTTTGAAATTTGTTTTCTTGAACTGCACCCGAAAGATGGATGCATCTAAAAAATTTACACTAAAAAAAAAGAGCGCAAGAATAATGATAGTAATATAACAATAATCATCTACCGTTAATCATAACAATTAGATTACCTTAATTGGCGTTGTTACAGTGCCGCCGAGGTGGCTGGTGGAACCGATGGACGTTAGCGTCGAACGTAATCGGCACGTGTCTTTGCATTGTCAGGCGCAAGGAGTCCCAACGCCGACCGTTGTATGGAAGAAAGCCACAGGTTCTTAAATCTTTTTCCATCTCTCGCCTAATTACACTTCTTTCCTTCTACGCCTCTTTTCGCCCGCTTCTCATTTACATTCATTCGAACTTAATCAGGGGAACGATTTTTCACCAATAACAAAAAAAAACAAAAAGGGCAAACTCACGTTATTACATTTGGCTTCTAAATCTAATTAGATTACGTGAGGAAAATGACGAAAAGGGAAAGAAAAGAGGCGAATATCGTTCCAAATTGCGCTAAAAAGGAAGAAGGAACTAACGAGAGTATGCGAAAACATTTCCATCTGTTTATTCAGGTAGTAAATCCGGCGATTACGAGGAAGTCAGGGACCACATGTACACGAAGCTGTTGGAGAACGGCACGCTCCTGCTGCAGAACGTGAAGGAGGACAAGGAGGGATTCTATTTGTGCCAAGCGGAGAACGGAATCGGCACCGGCATCGGCAAAGTGATACAGTTGCGCGTCAATTGTAAGAGCGAAAAAACACCGTAAAAAAAAGGAGCCGGCAACGTGTAAGATGCCGTTAATCGCGTCTCCCCCGTTCTTTTCAGCGTCGCCCTATTTCTCCGCACCGTCGCGTCTCGTCACCGTGAAGAAGGGCGACACCGCGACGCTGCACTGCGACGTGAACGGCGACAAGCCGATCAGCGTGATCTGGCTGCGCGGCGGCAAGATGGAAATGAATCCGTCGACGAATTATCGCGTGCACGTGAAGCAGGACAGCACGCCCGATGGCGTCGCCGCTCAATTGCAGATCCTCAACGCCGAGGCGACCGACAGCAGCGCGTACTTTTGCGAGGCGAGCAATCTGTACGGCAAAGATCAGCAATTGGTGCAGCTGCTCGTGCAGGAGCCGCCGCTCAGTCCGCAACACGTCGAGGCGGCGATGGTGAGCAGCCGGTCGATCAACCTGAAGTGGCAGCACAAGTCGAGCGATTCGAACGAGGTGTTCAAGTTCATCGTCGAATACCACGAGATCGACAGTGAGTCGACGGATTTCTTCGTTATTAACGAGTGGCGCTATGAAATTCGTGTCAACCCGTTTTAGGGCCGTGGCACCAGGTGGACCTGAACGAGATGCCGTTGCAGTATGCGACGTTGATCGAAGACTTGAAACCGGCCACCAGGTACGGGTTTCGCGTGATCGCCGAAGGTCCGGCGGGCAAGAGCGTGCCGAGCACCGAGCTGGTGGTCAAGACGGAGCCGCAGCGGCCGGCCGGGCCGCCGTTGAATCTCGCGGTGCGTCCGGTCTCGTCGACGGAATTGTTGGCCACGTGGACGCCGCCGTTGCCGGATCTGCGTCACGGCGAGATACAAGGTTTCAACGTCGGCTACAAGATCGGCAACGGCGGCAACTACAATTTCACCTCGGTGACCGGCGACGGCGAGGACGGCGGCGGCGAATTGCTGCTGAGCGGATTGGCCAAGTTCACGCGGTACACGGTCGTCGTGCAGGCGTTCAACGAGATCGGACCGGGACCGTTGAGCGAGCCGACGTACGCGCAGACGATGGAGGACGGTACGTTTATTGCCGGTGTAAATGTTATAAGATGGGATAAAAGGGAATTCGATTGTTCAGTGCCCAGCGCGCCGCCGGACGATTTACGCTGCACGCCGTTGACGTCGCAATCGTTACAAGTCAGTTGGCAACCGCCGCCGACGGATAATTGTAACGGACTCTTGCAAGGCTACAAATTAACGTATGAGCCGGTGTTGGACGATAATTGGCGAGGTAAATCTTGTGCAATACATTCGAAAGCGAAACTACTAAGCAATTTATTCCGCACGCAGGGAACGACGAGATGGAGACGAGGAAAACAACCGCACTGACGACGATCATCACGGGTTTGCGGAAATACACGAACTACAGCTTGCAAGTGTTGGCGTTTACGAAAATCGGCGACGGCGTGTTCACCGCCAACGTGTACTGTCAAACGGAGGAAGACGGTAATTACAACATAAACATGCGATTGCGGCAATTATTATCCCGCCCGTAACAGTTCCAGGTGCGCCGGCCGACGTAAAAGTGGTCGTAAGTTCGCCGCAATCGCTTCTGGTCTCGTGGCTGCCGCCCCACGAGCCGAACGGCATCATAACCAAGTACAATCTCTACAAGAAGAGCATCGACGGACGGCAGGAGATCGATCACGCGAAACAGACGATCTCCAGCCAGCACACGACGTACGAAGCGAAGGGCATTCAGCCGCTGGTCGAGTATCAGTTCTGGATATCCGCGTCGACGCGCATCGGCGAGGGGCCGGCGACGCGGACCGTCTCGCAGGTCGCGTCGTCCCGGGTGCCGGCGAAAATCATATCGTTCGGCGGCAACGTGGTGCGTCCGTGGCGCGGTTCCGTCACGTTGACGTGCACGGCGGTCGGGTCGCCGCGACGCGAATGGCTGCAGGGCGACCGGATATTGAAGGGCGGCGCGCACCACAATCAGCAATTGCTCGACACCGGCGAGTTGATACTCGCCAATTTGCAATTGAGCGATTCCGGCAATTACACGTGTCACGTGGACAACGGCCAGGGATCGGATCGCGTCAATTACAATCTGATCGTGCAAGTGTCGCCGTCCGCGCCGTTGCTCTACGTGACCAGCGCGACGAGCAGCAGTATATTGCTGCACTGGAAGTCGGATAACAACGGCGGCGCGCCGATCGCCGGCTACACGCTGACGTACAAGCGGGATCACTCGGAGACGAAGGAGATTCACCTGTCGCGACACGCGAGCAGTTACGAGCTGAAAGGTCTACAATGCGGCACCACCTATCACCTGTACCTGACGGCGCACAATAAGATCGGTGCGTCGCCGGCCAGCCATCCGTTGCAGGCGCGGACGCAGGGTCATCCGCCCGGCGTCCCGACGGCCGCCTCGTTGATCTCGCCCAATTCCACGTCGGTCGTGTTGAGATTGCACGTGTGGCCGGACAACGGATGTCCGATCTTGTATTTCGTTTTGCAGTACAGAAAAGCGAGCGACTCTCAATGGACCTTGGGTACACAAATTTTTTTTTAGTATCGTATTTGCCGTAGCGTCTCTACGGTGTCTCTCTGTAATACACACTCGTATTTTATCGAATTTTGATGCCGATGTCTGTGTTCATTTCACGTCATTTTATTCTACTCTCTTCTATCTCTCTTGCAGTCTCGAATGCCCTGAAGCCGCAGAGACGTACATCGATAACGGGATTAACGCCAGCCACCCAATACGTCGTAAAACTGGAAGCACATAATATCGCCGGTGCTTTTAGCGAGGAATTCGCTTTTATGACCCTAACAAAAGACGGGGGTATAAATTCTTGCCAATTTCTTTTTGTTGTTGTCGTTGTTGTTGCCTCCTGTTCTTCTTCTCCCTAACCCTTTCCTGTTACGTCGGTCCTCTTTATCTTTTTTTGTCAGATTCTCTTTATTCTCCGACAAGTAAATTGAAAAGTTTTTCTTCTGATTTTTATGATTATCCAACGCAGACATTCCACCGGCAACACTGATGAAACAAGAGAGCGATAACGTGCCATTTTATGCCGACGTCCGGGTGATATTGCCATTAATCATATGCATTTTATTGCTATTGGCCTCCGGTGCAACTGCAGCAGTTTGTTTACGACATCGTGAGTGAATTTTTCTATTATCATTGTCGAGAGATACGTATTAACTAACTATGTGATCTCGAACGGCAACTAAATGATTGAAGAGTATGAAATAGTGACAAATCATCACTTTCAGGCCATAACGAATCGGCTAAAGAACAATTGGACAATCAGCAGAACGCGGAAACGCAACGCGAACGGTACTACGCGACCATACATAAGGTTTCGCTGCAGTCCGGCGAGAAAATACCAGGTAGACGCGTCTCTTGAGCAAACTTTTCCATCCACTTACGAGGCGTCTTTTAATTTCCATCTAGAAACATCGGAGGATATCTCGCCGTACGCCACGTTCCAATTGTCCGAGCCGAGCACGTTGCCGCAGAACACGATGCTGCACAGTTTCATGTATCACGAGCACGCGATGACCGAAGGATGCGCGTCACCGCCGCCGGCCACTTCTAGCGTACAACGAAACTCCCCGTATTACAATATAGTGAGTAAATTGGCAAATTTCGCTCAGCAATACGCGCATTTCTTCGTTATAATTGCGAACGCTATTCCGTGTATCGTTGAGAAAGTTGCAATGTTAGTCTTACGAATGGATTTTTAATAATCGGCAATCAAAAACAAAATTATGTCTAATGTAGGATAAATTTTAGCAAAAATTCCAAAGCACAAAAGGGCACGGACGTCGCAGGGCCAACAGGAAAACGGACGTGGACAGCGACGACAGCGAATCGGATCCGGATCAATTGACATCGAGCAGGACGGAGTCTTCCAATCAGTTAGACATGAAACTGAAACACAGTAATGATATAGATTGACGCATTCGATTCGAGTCAAATAACGCTAATCGTCCTCCTTCTCTTTTGCACTTCCAATTTTCCCCCTTTTCCTCCTAAACATTCTCTCGTTACAGATTTCATATATCACGGAGCTCAATCGAGTACATCGTCAGACATATCGCCAATGTCCGAACAGAAATCGTTACCTAGAAGAGGACGATCGAGGTACCAGAACAAGTACAGCAGCATTCCTAAAAACCTCTATCAAAATAATTCCAGGTGGTTGCAACAAGGTAGTAGAGGTTCGACCAGACAAATGTTACCGCATTTGTCGGTCGCCGAAACGGCATTCTCTGAACGCGCTCAGCAACAGCAATCTGACCAAAATACGCCGGATCGACCTGAATTAAGCGAGGCCGAATGTGACATTGATACATTAAAAAAGCTCAAATTAGGTTTACGTTCGTCGTTGTGGTCTAGGCCAAGTGGCTCAAATCAACCATCAGATTATTCAATAGCAGTATAAAATGAGATTTGAAAGAATAACAACAAACAATAAACTGCCAAAGTAATTTACTAGAGCGTTTGAAAGCGAGCCAAACAGAAAAAATAAATATGAAAGCAAGAGAGAACAGAAACCAATTTTAATTACAATTCAAAATTGAATGATGAAATAAATCAAAAGGAAACAAAGAATAATTAATTAGTGTTGAAAATTATACAATTTTATACAAAAATTAAAAGAATTTTAAAAAAATTAACAAGTAAAATTTAGAAAAAGTTTTGTTTATATACAATCTGTTGATATATACATAAGTATTTCAAAAGAATATACAAAAAATAATAAAGTTTATATTATTGAGAAAAAAAGTAATAATAACCAGACAAATTATAATTTGCATACAGAACTAAAATGAAATTAAAATAGGTAATTCTTCAATAAGTCTGTGTAATAAAGAAATGAAATAACAATCAGTGTCAAAAGAGAAATAATTAAGGAAAATCAAACTACCCTCAACCTCATACCTGTAAAGCAGTATGTACTATAGTTCCAATTTAATTAAACTAATAAATTTATCGTGAAGTATAATAAACTATTAGTTTAATTTTATATAGATGACGATCGAATTAATTAAGTTTTGATAGCGTATTTAATTTTATCAATTTAATATGTAGCAGACTATTTATATGATTTTCTTATTTAATTTAAATAATACTTTATCAATCATTTTCACTGATAAGACATGTTTAAAACGGAATCATCAATTGCCTCACTCCTGCACGTGATTTGATTATAAACATCGTCCTCATCCACAAGTAAAGCTTGGAGTCTTTTCTTATAACTGAAATTGAAATTAATAATTTAGAACCGAGTTTCCTTTATCCAATTTACTGATTCTTACATTTCACTGTCCGGATTGAATTCGGGATTTCTACATTTATCTAATTTTTTGTCTAACAGCTTCTGACGACTTTTATCTGGTACTATTTCGGCACTTTTAGCTATCGAGCGTATACCTAAAAACACATGTCACATTAAAATTAAACAAAAGCGAATCCTGGGCAAAAAAATACTTCTAACAGCTTCGATTAATTCTTCTAAATTGGCTTGTCCATCAACACCAAATAAGGTATCAGTTACATACGAATCCAAGTTTTCTTGTAATTTAGATGCTGCTTGTAATATAGCGGCCAATGCTATTTGACTTGGTGCATATAATAGCACTACATCAGTTAAAAAAACTTTCTCCAAAAAATCTTCTGTGCCTGCTCTTAATCGTTCTGGATCATTTAAAGAAGACCTTGTCTGCAATCATGTAACTTAATAATCTAGCTTATTAATATTCTCCAGCCATCACCTTTATGTCAATCAACAATCCTTCAACTGGTCTAAAGGGATTATGTATTGAGAGATGGAAATTTAGCTGTTCCATTAGTAATAATTCATTGTTAAGTATTATATCAGTAGCTTTCTCCCTGTCTCCTTTAATATTTGCCACAAATTGTATTATTGAAACATTGAATTCCTCGACTTTGCATGCTAAATATATACAAGTAACCCTAAAAGAAAGTGGGAAAAATCCATAACTTGATATTCATTATTTAAAATGAAACTTTACATTATCTCCTTTGGATGATGATTCATCACAGAATTATTCAAATAGAATCTTTTAAAATAATGAAATGCAGTACCAACGACACTTCTGGGCATAGGAGGTTGGAATCTCTTGCAAAAGTCTCTTAAATGATACTCATATCTTCGAACCAATTGCCTTTCTTCTTCAGGTGTTAAGAAATAATCATATCTCACTGATTCCTGAAAAAAATAAAGATCTTATTATTATTATTACAAAATATAGAACAGAAATTTTAAAGCTTACATTTAAGTGAGAACCATATTTCAATATATGTTTCGCATTTGTTGCTTCCCTGATTTTATTCAATTCTTCTTCACTATTAAAAAGCCAATGTTTACATTGACTACTTGTTGGAAACATATTTCCATGTGATACTATAGTACCGACACATGTATCACGAAACGATAATGCAAAGATAGCGGTGAATAAAGTTATTGAATGCGAAATAAGGACCAAAAAACCTTAAAAATAACAATTTGCAAAAGGAGAAAGAAGTTCAGATATGTCAAAGATAATATAGAAATGTAGTTGACAACAGGGTGCTGTCAATCCGCTTTTAATACCTAAATTTAAGGCGGGACTTTCAAATGAGAAACTTAGAATGGACTTTTATTCAGTTATTGCACAATTGCGTATCGTTTGTTGATAAAATGTGTGCTGAAGGAATGGATTTCAGTTATAGTCAGATACAATTTATGTATGTTTCAGGCAAAGTCAGAATTTAGGCAAGTTGTCAAGTGGGTTGCATAAACAACTAAATTTGCCCATTTTTCTTCACATTTCATTTCATTTAACGTGCATCTTTTTATAATTATAGCTACATCATTAGAAGCTGTTGGTCACATTCTTTACCGTTATTGCGACAAACTGCACATCCGAGTCCTGTACGGGAAGAAATTGCTGCATGAACAGTTTTACGATTTAAGAGGCTTACAAACAATATTTTTATTATAGTCAATAATTAAGATAAACTAAGTAATGTAGACTTTAATTTTTGTAATTATGTGGTGTAATTAGTAGGATTTACGTAATAAAGTCTTTAAATTACTTTAAAATATCAGGATCGCCGACCTCCTCGCTCCTCATGTTCTCCTAATATTTCTCGAATTAAAAGTCCGAGAAATTCGCGAGCATATCGTCGAGAATTTTCCCGCCAATTTTTTCCCGCCAAAATATCAGGATCGACGACCTCCTCGCTCCTCATGTTCTCCTAATATTTCTCGAATTAAAAGTCCGAGAAATTCGCGAGCATATCGCCGAGAATTTTTCCAGCCAATTTTTTCCCGCCAAAATATCAGGATCGACGACCTCCTCGGTCCTCATGTTCTCCTAATATTTCTCGAATTAAAAGTCCGAGAAATTCGCGAGCATATCGTCGAGAATTTTCCCGCCAATTTTTTCCCGCCAAAATATCAGGATCGACGACCTCCTCGCTCCTCATGTTCTCCTAATATTTCTCGAATTAAAAGTCCGAGAAATTCGCGAGCATATCGTCGAGAATTTTTCCCGCCAAAATATAAGGATCGCCGACCTCCTCGGTCCTCATGTTCTCCTAATATTTCTCGAATTAAAAGTCCGAGAAATTCGCGAGCATATCGTCGAGAATTTTTCCCGCCATTTTTTCCCGCCAAAATATCAGGATCGCCGACCTCCTCGGTCCTCATGTTCTCCTAATATTTCTCGAATTAAAAGTCCGAGAAATTCGCGAGCATATCGTCGAGAATTTTTCCCGCCATTTTTTCCCGCCAAAATATCAGGATCGCCGACCTCCTCGGTCCTCATGTTCTCCTAATATTTCTCGAATTAAAAGTCCGAGAAATTCGCGAGCATATCGTCGAGAATTTTTCCCGCCATTTTTTCCCGCCAAAATATCAGGATCGCCGACCTCCTCGGTCCTCATGTTCTCCTAATATTTCTCGAATTAAAAGTCCGAGAAATTCGCGAGCATATCGTCGAGAATTTTTCCCGCCATTTTTTCCCGCCAAAATATCAGGATCGCCGACCTCCTCGGTCCTCATGTTCTCCTAATATTTCTCGAATTAAAAGTCCGAGAAATTCGCGAGCATATCGTCGAGAATTTTTCCCGCCATTTTTTCCCGCCAAAATATCAGGATCGCCGACCTCCTCGGTCCTCATGTTCTCCTAATATTTCTCGAATTAAAAGTCCGAGAAATTCGCGAGCATATCGCCGACAATTTTTCCCGCCATTTTTTCCCGCCAAAATATCAGGATCGCCGACCTCCTCGGTCCTCATGTTCTCCTAATATTTCTCGAATTAAAAGATCGAGGAATTTGAGAATCTAACTCGATTTATGGTGAATTCTAATCTGAAGAGATGTTTAATTGAAGGAGCTTTGTAAATCAAAGATTTTGGTTGTATTTTAAAATTGTATATTTAAGTATAATTGAATGTTGTAATAATATTAAAATAAACATAACTACAGTAATATAAGCTTTTATAAAAACAAGTACATTCTATCTCACAATTATATTTTTACCTTACTTTCATAAAAACATCTAATGATTCAACAATAAGTGTTAAATCATTAATAGTTTCTATAAAAACAAAGTATCTACTCTCTTACAATTATATTTTTACTCTGCTTTCATAAAAGAATTTAATGATTTGATAATAAGTGTTAAGTCATTAATATTTTTTTATGAAAACAAAGCTTGTTCTACATAATAATTCTATTTCAACCTTGCTTTCATTAAAATATTCAGAGATTTAACAATAAGTGTTAAATCTTGATTAATTTTTATGAAAACAAAGTACACACAACATTACAATATTATTCTTACCCTGCTTTCATAAAGATAATAGAAGATTTACCAATAAGTTGTAAATCTTGATTAGTTTTTATAAAAGCAAAGTACACACTACATTACAATATTATTTCTTACCTCGTTTCCATAAAAATATTTAGAGATTTAACAGTCAGTGTTAAATCCTAATTAATTTTTATAAAAACAAAGTATAACTACATTACAATATTAATCTTATCTTGCTTTCATAAAAATATTTATGGATTTAACAATAAGTGTTAAATCTTAATTAATTTTTATAAAAGCAAAGCCATTCTTCATTTGCAAGTAATGTGGATCTTGTTTTATTGATTGCAGCCGCCTGAAGGAATCCTTTTATTTCCTCTTATAGCAGGTGTTTGTGTGCTGGCTAAATCCATTTGAAATTCATGGTTCCTCTGAATTTTAAAGCAAATCCAATCCAAGTATGATGCAAATATTACTCTCTAAAACAGAAATGTTAAATTCAATTAATATAATGTAATCTGTAATATGCATTGAAAATGAAATGTAATTAAATTAAATTAAATTGTCGAAAAATTTACTATGTGGACACTACAATTAACAGTTTAAATAACACTTAAGACTACAGTATTACATGTAACAATTCGGAGAGATGAAGAAAATGCGAACACATTTAAGATATTAAAAGTGCGATAACTTTTAAACCGCTGCACCGATTGGGCTGTAATTTATACACGAATTAGGTTTCATCTGTCCCTACAAACGGTGCGAGTTTCAGCCAATTCAGGGAGATGAAGAAAATTGCGAAAAATGAGAAAAATCCAAAGGGGTTAGCCTTGCTTTTTTTGCAAAAAATGGCAAAAAATCGACTTTTTCTAAATCGAGCGGAATTAAGTCAGGTCGATGCGAATAAGTGGAAACTTTCGAAAACTGCAAAGAAAACCGATTAAATGCGTCGCAAAAGGCAATGTAAGGGAGAAATATTAAACGTATGTGTATTAATTTGCTTATTATTTGAGATAAACCGCCTTGAATCCAATACAATCTCATTGTTCATGTAACGTATTATAATTTGGTCCATATCATTGTTGCATTGATGTAAACATTGTGAAGGTCGTGATGTAGTGAGACGCTTTGCAACTTGCGGCCTCTCTGAGCGAAGGTCTGAACAGTTGCGACAACAGCGTGAAGGAAAATTGTGAAAGTGTTGATGGTAGAGACTGGGAAAGTTATTATATTAACTAAAGCAAATAGTGTGTTGCCTAGATTGTTATTAAAATGAGATGTGTTATGTCGTCTGTTGATTGTATTGCATGGTTTATTTGTCAAATCAACTTTATATTTCAGTAATTAGTAATAGTTAATCACTTCCGTCTGCGAATATTGGCAATAAAGTTCACTTTGTGAGTATAAATTATAAAGGTTGCAAGGTGATGCAATAATCAATTTAAATCGATTGAAATGGACGCTGAAGGTAAGTCGGTGGAACATAACTATAAAAATTAACTTTTTACATTTGAAAATGTGATTTTAGAATGCAACGAAAACCAAAACAATATTTCAGTAAATGATGAAACCATGAAGGAGGCGACAGTTGTTACAGACAAAGATTCTGTATCAAAGTCACATAGTCCAGTGAGAAATGGCAAGAACATCACCTCTCCAAACCATTCACTGTCTGACTCTGGTTCAATGTCAATAGATGTATCACTAGATAAGTCTGTAGATCTAAATGGTTCAACTTCGTCATATGAAGACAAAAAGAGTCCTAAACCA
The DNA here is from genome assembly GCA_963695495.1 of Hololepta plana. Taxonomy (NCBI): domain Eukaryota; kingdom Metazoa; phylum Arthropoda; class Insecta; order Coleoptera; family Histeridae; genus Hololepta; species Hololepta plana. Next base: position 5,092,453 of record OY968837.1, on the reverse strand, counting down.
GATGAAAGTGGTGATAACACAGATACACTGCAAAGACCAGAATCTGGCGTGAGCAACAGAAGATCAGTTTCTAGGTCTAGGTCTCGTTCAAGATCTAGAAGTAAATCTAGATCACGTTCTAGAAGTAATTCTATCAAATCAAGACAAAGCTCACGCTCCAGATCAAGATCTTTAAGTGGATCAAGAAAGTCTAGATCACATTCGCGATCACGTTCAAGAAGTGGTTCAAAGAGAGAAGCACGGTCACGTTCGAAGAGCGGCTCGAGGGATTCTAGATCCAGGTCACGATCGGGCAGCGGAGTTCGAAATGCGTCCAGATCGCGGTCAAGATCACTCAGTGGCTCGAGGAAACGTTCGCATAGCAAATCCGCTTCTAGATCGCGATCTCGTAGCGGATCCCGCAAGTTTTCGCGATCCCGTTCACGCAGCGGTTCCCGCAGGTCACGTTCCCGTAGCGGTTCGGCACGGAGTCGTTCCGGTAGCCGTTCGCGCCGTGGATCCGCATCAAGATCACGGTCGAGATCGCTATCAAGATCGAAATCGCGTTCTCGATCAAAATCTCGATCTAAGTCGCGTTCAAGATCTAGGTCTGGTTCCAGATCTAAATCAAGATCGAGGTCGAGATCACACTCCAGATCGAGATCACGGTCGAAATCGAGATCTCGCTCGAAATCGAGATCTCGCTCGAGATCGCGATCCGTGTCGGGTTCGCGCAGTTCTAAGTCTAGGTCGCGTTCACGTTCAAGATCTAAGAGTTCTGGCAGATCTAGATCCAAATCGCCAAGTAGTTCAGGTAAGTTTTGGTAATATTTACTTGAATCATTACGATCATTAATTCTGCGGCTTGATAGGTTTTGCACAGAAGAAACGCCGAGCTCTCTCAGATTCGGAGGGCGAAAACGATGCGTCGACTAAAGAGAAAGAGGGCGAGGAAGTGGCGGCTGTAACAGCTAATGAAAATGTAGAGGAAAATGTCCAAGCCGTGGTACCCGATGTGTCGGACGACTCGGACGATGGTATAGATCCGGAGAGAAGTGCTAGCCTCGCGGAGGGAATGTCCGACTTTGAAATAATGCTGCAACGTAAAAGAGACGAGCAGTCGCGCAGACGAAAGAGGAAAGGTATCGATATCATCAACGACAACGACGATATAATAGCAATGTTATTGTCGGATATGAAAGCGGCAGCTGAAGTAAAACAATTACAGTTAACGTGGTAAACGTCCGATAATTATTTTTATTTAATAGGAGGACAGGAGATTGAATCAGATGAATCAACCGGCAACCAAGAAGATTGGCATGCTACCGAAGATTTTGTCGCAATTGAAGAAGCACGATTTACAATTGGCTTTTATCGAGCACAATGTATTGGCCATATTAACAGACTGGTTGGCACCTATGCCCGACAGATCCATGCCATCGCTACCTGTAAGAGAGGCAATCTTGAAATTGCTACAGGACGTAAGGAAAATAAGACGAAATTATTGTTACCGTTAATTAACAACTAACATATTTTTAGTTCCCAAGAATCGATCAGTACACGTTGAAGCATTCAGGGATAGGTAAAGCTGTCATGTATCTCTACAAGCATCCAAAGGAGACGAAAGAGAACAAGGAGAGAGCCGGCAGATTGATTAGCGAATGGGCCAGGCCCATCTTTAACGTATCGACGGATTTCAAGGCGCTTAGCCGCGAGGAACGAATGCAAAGGGATTTAGAACAATTGCCGAAGAAGCGGAAGGCCGAAGAGCAGGGATCGTCGGAGAGGAAGGAACTGACGAAGGCTTTGAATTCGGAAGGAAAGTAAGTGTGCCACATCGATTCGGTCGAATGCACAATACTGTAACCGTACTGGATTTTAGACCATTGAGACCTGGCGAAAAAGGATGGGTCGCAAGAGCCAGGGTTCCTAGGCCGTCAAACAAAGATTATCTGGTGAGACCAAAATGGACGTCCGAAGTTGATATTAGTAGGGTAAGTTAATGTGCAAGACGTGCTTTAAACGAATACACTTTAAACGATTGAATTGTTATTGCAGTCAAGCAAGAAGCAAATGAACAGATTCGAGAAGCATTACAAGAATTTTATCGATTCGAAGAGGGCGAAAGCTACGAAGAGAGCCGTCGAAATCTCAATCGAAGGGCGCAACATGGCTTTGTAGAGAGAAAGCCAACGTTTTCTTATATACATAAATACTTATTTTATTAGTCGTTTTCAAGATGGATTGTTAATAATGTTGATTGCATCAAATATCTTTCATCGTTATCACGAAGCCCCCCACTGTGAACCTGCCATCTTGCATTCTTATTTTATTTTGTCGAAAGAACAAATAATAAAAATAATTTCAAATAAAAATACTCTTTGCATTTCTCTGCCCAATGCGACTGCAACGGTCGTGATGACGTCCTATTAATTAAAAATAACGTTATAACGAAGCTACAACGCTAATTTAATCTGATTGAGAACCGAAAGATAACCTGATATAAGGGAGTTTAGGTAATAAGTTTTCGACGATTTGCATATGCAAATTGGAAAATCTTTTGATCTTGCAGGACGGTGAACCTGTGCGTTTCCTATATCATATTTTAACGCCGGACGGAAACAAACGGATGGACACCATTTATTTCTCGCTTCGTCCCTTAATTTACATTCCCTCGGACGGTTTAAATTTCATTTTTGAGCTTGCACCAAAACGTTGGACTGCGGAAAATTTTCCTTCCCTCTCGTAGTGGGCAATTTATCTCTAATGAATCACACGAGCGTCACATTTCGAGCCGTTTATGGCCAGTTAGGAAATTGCTCAATGGCATTTTTAAAATGAATTAAATAATTGAAATGAAGACGCTTGCGAGACTCTTTTTGCAATCATTTCACCGCCCGTTTCGCATTCGCTATTAGGACGATAATAGCACGTTATTTTACCTGTGCGATTTGCGCTGGCGTCGCGATGAGGTAGATTATTTGTTAACGGGGTTCTATAAAAATTCTTTTTCTCTTCCTTCTCCTCGTCTTCTTCTTCTTCGTCTTCTTCACACTTGCCATGTACACTTCATATATATCGCGTTTTGAAACGTACGCGACACGACGGGGTCCGCTTTAATGAAAGGGAAAAAATATGTATAAACCGATTAATGTCTTTGGAAAAGGTTCATTATTTCGTGCGGTCCAAACGTTTACGCTTCGTCTAACGAAGAAGACGACGTAGTGTGGTGTTTGCAACCGGGCTAATCGGTTTCAATTGCGCGAAAGTAAGGAAAAAATCGTAACGAAGTAACGTCGCGACGTTGATTATTTGCGTTCGAATTCGGTTGTTAAATAATTAATCAATCGGACGATGCCGAGTGTCCCTTATCGTTTAATTGTTCATAATCACTTGTGTTTCGATTGAATGTTATTTCGTGCGACATTATTGCCTTTTAATTTTCGCAACCTATCGACGGTGAGTATGTATGAAATGCCGTTTGGCGAAAAGGGTTTATTATTTACCGATGGATATATACGCTTGTTGCGCATTTTTTCCATGGCGAACGAAACGCAAAATGAGAAAGCGGCTCGTTATCGCATCGCATCATTTCCGATGTCGGCGAGTAATTAAAAGATTTTCGTTCGCAAACGAGGGTGCGAGTGTGTATTTCGACGAAAAGAAGGCAAAATTAAATAAGCGAGTTAAATAGCGGCGGTCAGACCGAACCATTTCATTGAATAAAACGGAACATACCTCGCATAAATTAGCCAAAAAAATCAATGTACTATATTATAGTGGACGATGGAAAGCGAGAAACAAGCTCTTATATTTTACATAAATGCTATTCGCAAGCTTTATTTATATTTTCTGCATGCCGACTATTCGAGGAGCATTGCGAGAATTACAATTCGACCGCGAACGTTTCGATTTAATTACCATCGTTTGCGATGGGGCTCCGAAATTTCGCAAAGTATTATTTATTTTTATTGAACCCTAATTGGATTGACAGCCTAATAATGTCCCGTGCAATTAATTACAAACACACCCAGTGACAAGCAATCAAGTAAATTAAATGATTGGGCATTGTTTTATGGCAGACGAGCAAAAAAATATGAAATAATAACAGGAAGGCAATAAAAAAATAATTAATTGACGCGCAGAGCGGTAATTAATCGGACGTTAATTGGAATAAACGAGATGAGAGGGTTCAATCGCAACAATTAATTAATCGATGTTAATTACTCGATATCGTTGCACAAACACGTGCACGAATCTTCGTCTTCCTCGTTACTTTTTGCTATTGTTATAATGATTCATTTAAATAGAAATCGACGCCGCGTTCTACTCGGTATTATTAGTTTTCTCTTAAAAATATTTGAACGTTTAAACACTATGAAAAGTGCAATCTTAACTTCACAAGCTCACCAAACCTCGATTCAACATCTTTTTAGGTGAAAATAACTTACTGCAAATTCATGATTGTGTGCAATTTCCCCATTATGTATCTAATTACGATTCTACATTGAAACACACGCATTTTTAGTAGAGAAGTTCCGTTTATAACGCGCTTTTGGTTCGGTCCGCTCAAGAGCGTTACATCGAGATTCTACCGTGTATTTATGGGGCAATTATATTTATTAGAATCTTAAAATAAGTGCGTACAACGATGCGATATAATAAGTTTCATTATTTATGATTTTCTTCTCATTAAATGAATCAGCGAGTTAATAATATTTATACCTCCGTATCCTAGTATCGTGCTCGTACATATCTAATGAAGAAGTAGGATAATTGTTTAATTAAACCTTAATATCTCTCTAATACACGTCTGCATTTGCTTGCACACATTCGTACGATATTTTCGCGTTTATTCAGAGCGTATCCGTTGCCTTATTAAAGCGCTAAAACACACACACATGTACATAGGAATGATATGGCTTTATTATCATCATAATAGCAACAATGGTATAATCTCGGCCGAAAGAGGACGAAGCAGAAAAGAAAAACTGAAAGAAAACCGATCGCAATTACTTTAATTAGAGAGTCGTTTCAGTAAGAAGAGCATTTTCTAAAAGTACATTTATTACGTGCAACCTAGAAATGGTCGTCGAATCAGTTAGTAGGAAGATTTGCAAAAGTGAGCAACGAAGATCCTTGCCAATTGGAAAGTGATGATTAATTAGAATTGAAAAAAAGAGTGAATTGCAAAACGTAAATTGAATTTTATTTCTTCCAATTAAGAAATCGTCTCTTTTTCGTATGTAAATACGAACTTACGGAGGTGCGTGTGCAGCTCTATGCAGCGGAAGAAGGTGTCGAAGTCTATTCGAGAAAATAATGGAGGAATTAACGTAGGTGGATCATCGCGCTTTATACGGTATAAAATTGTTGTTTAGGACGACGTTGCAAAATAATTATTGCCATTTTATTTTAAATCATCGGTATTGTTCAGAAAAAAATGAAGGAAGATTTCGAAAGCCCCCTTTATTATAAAAATTAATTAGCATCGCTGGTAGGTAATTTATTCGTTTCCAAACAAATGAAGGTGATTTACAAGCGGCGTAATACGCGTTACTTGTTGCGATATTAATTAAAACCGAACGTAATCAATTCAGTTTCTAATGAAAGTTCGTTCGGGAAGACGAAACAAAAAAAAAAGAGTTACAAAATTGAATAATGCGGATTCATTAGAGCGGAAATATTCGCGTCGGTGTTGGTGGTCCGATAATTGTTACGGCTTCAATTGAAAATTTCATTTACTCCTTAAACGCTTTCAAACACAATCGATTTTCCCTTATTTCAAACGGCGCGAGAATGACGAGCGTTTCGAAATCCGAATTAAGCGTTATTTATTTCTTTCGAAATAACCCGAGAGAAAAGAGTCATCCTTCCTCCACGTGGCTCATCGTCACGCTGCCGCTGACTTCTTTTGGTTCTCGTTCCCGTAGGAAAACGTGGGGTGTCTAATTACATGGCCGCGACCGTATAAAAAGTACATTCAAATTATATTTAAATCCCTTACGCTCTCTACTTTTTTTGCTTCTCTATTACCTATTTTTAGTTAGGGCCCGAAGAAACGTTTAATACTCAACGTAATGAATTATCACCGAATCTCTTTCTTCTCTTCCTTCTTCTTCTTCGTCCTCCACCTACTTCATCATTCCCATTGGGCCGCACTTATTTGGTAACACTCTAAATAAAGCACGACATTTATGTATCCGGCATCGTTTCGATTCCAAACGCTCTCTCCGGCTCGCGATTATAATTGAAATTAAACGAAAAGCAGACGAATTACGATAACGGCATCCTTCCGATTGCAGATACTTCTCGGTGATTATACGTGAACGGACGCATGGACCGACGATGAGAAACAAGAAGAAGCGGCTCGCGTGAGAATTTTTTCGTCCGATCGAACGATGAGATCCCCGGAGAGGCGCGGCGACATCCTGAAGCTGTCCGACGACGAGCTCCCGTTGCGGTACTTGTCGCCGGGCGCCTTCACCGTCCTCGCGACCGATCCGCACGGTTACGCGTCCGATCCGCCGTCCGCACCGTCGCAATACAGGTAAGAAACGAATTAGTTTCGCTCGCGAACGCGTGCCGATCGCCGATTTTCACGTCGTTTCCCGTCCAGGTTAACGCCCACGTCCAGACGCAGCCGGAACCAAGCGTTCGCGATCATCGCCGAGCCGACGTCGAGCCGTCCGGGCTCGCGGAGTCCGTCGCCGTCGGGACGAGTGAGTCCGTTTCGCGGCCGCGGTTTCAATCCGATCGGCTCGCGCCACGCGTCGCCCAATCCGTCGCCGACGCCGCCGCACGATTATTATGGCAATAATAATAATAATAACGTTCATCCGCGCAACAACAACAACAACAACAATAATAATATAAATAGCAATAATAGTATTAACGTTAGCAGTAGCCATTACGGCAGTTCGAATTCTTCCAATCTGACGACGCTCTCGCCGCGAACGATTCGACGTAAACGGACGAAACTCAGTCCGCAATTGAGCAAGAGCCTGACGAACATCGGGTCGCGCGTCTCCGTGAAACCGCCGCCGAGTCCGCGCCGCGTCTACTCGAAAACGCCCGCCTTCCAGCAACTGTCGCCGATCACCGGCAGTTCGCCGGACACGCCGGAAATGATCGGCAGCGGCGACGGCGGCGACGGCGGCGGTGGCGATCGTCGAAGCGAACGCAAAAAGTCTTCCTCGTCGTCGTCGACGTCGAAAATACCGCGCAGCCGCAGCCAGCCGCCGAGCAGGAAACCGTCGCCGAACGTGTCGCGGTCGGTGTCGCCGCGGAACTACACGGCGTCGACGTCGCGCGAAAACTCGCGACCGTCGTCGCGCAACGAGCCGCGCGCGAACGCCGGTTCGCGGAGCGTTTCGCGGACGGCGTCGTCTCGCAATCCGAGTCCGAGCGCCAAAGGCACGCCGCTGTCGCCGACGCGGGCGAAGAACAAGTACAGTAACGTGCAGGCGAAAGTGAACAGTTTCCACAGCGGCGGCAATAGTAATAGTAATCATAGGTCGTATCAGAAACCCAAAGTGCCTCAAAAACCGAATTTCGATAGCGAAGCTAGTGACCAAAACGGTGCGTCGCAAGGTGGTGGTGATTCGAAACGTGCAAGCAGCAGGAGCAATTCCAATCTGAGCACGTACAAGGCGAGCGTTATCAATCGTAACATTAACGGCAAGAAGACGAGCAACGGCAACAGCGAGCAGAACTTGGCCAAAGCGAAAACCGCCGGCAGCAACGGCAACGTGAACAACGGCGGCAAGACGAGAACCGGCGCTAAAAAGCAAACGAATAAATACGACGAGATCGAGACGGTGAACGAACCGTCGTCGACCGCCGAGGAAGGCTCGCCGCAGAAGACGGAGAGCGCGACGAAACCGAGCGGCGAGACGCTGCCGACGACGGTCGTCTCGTCGACGACGAGCACGGCGACGCAACCGTTGAAACTGGACCTGAACTCGGAGGAGATACTCAAGATCAAGCCGACGCCGATGTACATGGACGAGGGCCGCGTCTTGAGCGCAACAAGTGTGTCGACGGCGATCAATCGCATGAACGACACCGTCCTCGATTCGCAAACGGTGATGAAGGATCACAACTTCACGAAACTGTCGCCGGCCGCCACCGCCATCATCTCGATGTCCGAAACGGACCGGGGCAAACTGGCGCTCGACCCGAGAACGGCGACGCACGCTCTGCCGACGGTCGACGACGTCGCCGGTAAGGTTAAGGGTAACGTCGTCGTGGCGAACGATGCGAATAATCGGCACGCTAATCACGAGGTCGATTTGCTGCTGAAGCATAGGAATAACGTGAATAAATTGAATAACGGCGGCGGCGGCGGCGTGGAGAATTCGGTCGGTTTGATGCAAAACGTGCGGCAAGAGACGGCGACGAGCAACGGTTTGGAGGGTCGATTGGACGGCAGGACGGTGATCGCGACGGACGTTAAACCGATACGGATAACGGTCAAGGAGAAACCGATGGACCCGGACGTGCAGAGCGGGAACGTGCGATTGTCGGGGTCGATCGTAAATGGCAGCATCACCGGAGTTAGGCCGTCGTAAGTCCGTTTTTTCTTCCAATTTTCCTTTACGACTTGGTTTTCGCAAATTCGACGACGACGTGCTCTTGAATCATCACACGCGCACACGCACACACAGACGAAGAGAGAAAAGAGGAAATGTACGCGATGTTAAATCGCTTGCGTTAATACAAAAGAAGTATAATAACTTTACTTGCTGTTACATGAACATTTTGGGCATGTGCGTTAAGGACCCCCACACTTTTCTTGTTACTACTTTTTTCCGTAACGTTGAGCATTTTGTTTCGTTTGAAATTGCGAAAATCCATGCATATAAGCAATATTCTTCACGTGACCGTTCGACAATTGCTTAATGGCACGCGATTCTTCCGAGGGGTCAGCTTTAATATTCATACACACACACACACACGTATAATATTATTTTCCCTCTATTTTGTTTTCGTTCTTTCTATTATTAAAAGATATTTTAATATGCGAAAGACGTAATACAAATCAAATTGCGCGAAGGGCTTAAGAGTCCCAAATTCTCGCGAAGCTTGTCTTTGACGGGGCAACTTCCGCAAAAACAAAAACAACGACACACGTGAAATTCCGACGCTCGTATGGTATGTCGGCGATTAATTTGAATAATTACATTTTAAGTATACGGTTCGCACTTTCGTATGTATCGCGAATTGCGATGGCAGACCCTTCAATTTCATGCTCATTTTGTTACACTTCCGCAAACGTTAGGAATCCATTAGAAAGCCGAACGTTCAGATAATATTCTTCGCAATATCGATTAGAGTTCGCAAAATGGTAAACATTCGAGCGGGATTTCTGCGTAATTATTATGACCTAACGAGAGGACGATGATTCATTAAGTCCACTCGATTCTTCGGCTCCCGCCCCCGCGTCTCTTGACCTTGTACGTGCCGAAAGATGTTGCGGAATTTAATGATGATTATGTGTACCGATAACGTCCGTGAAGTAAATTAGAATGGATCGTTACCGAAAAGACTCCGCATCATCATCATCGTGGCTTTCTAATGGGTTTTAATACGACTGAAAGCGGGATTCGAAAAATTCGAACGGCACCATTAGAACTGCACCCATTTTACTGTACGCCTTAAATAAAACAGATCCACTTAATCTGCATTAAATTATACGAGTATTTTCGATTTCTTGCTCATTTTTCCCTCGTCCAAGGACGTTCTCATTTTCCGAAAACGGACAGAATGGAATTAATGCAGCAGCACTATTTGCAGCGAATCCATTTGGCTAATTAAAATTAAAACGTAGAAAACAATACATTTAAACCGCATACGTGAAAAGAAGAACGGGATTGTATGATGGAATGATTTCGTATGCCACGAGAGCTTTTTCATCATCGAATTAAACTGCACGAAATCGGCGAAATGAAATGGCTGGCTAAAAAAAAACAGAGCCAGAAGGGATTTGGCGAATAGCACGTCTTTTGACAAGTTGATAAGTAGATGAAAAAAGTTAATTAGCAATTCGTGCTGTCTTGAAGTCTCATTATAATATATAATTTATAATATACAAGGTCGGCGAAATTGTCTATTATCCTTCGTTTGTATGAGATTCTGAATCACAAACGAAGTACTCAATTTTGAATTAACCCTATAATAATAAAAATTTAATTTATCATTATTTAAAGGAACTTGGTTGTCCTAATAAGTCGTGATTAAATTAACAAGATTTGCGATTATAAATTCGCCATAAACCTTGGTACTGATGGCTGTCGTAAATGTTATTCTTCGTTTAACTTTTTTCTTCTTTCGGCGCGAGTTACAAGGAAAACTAAATACGCGAAATAATAGTGGCAACTACATAAATTTGTTTAGTCGTATAAAAATAGAAAATCCTTCAAGTTTTCCACCTATCATTTAGTTAGATCTTGTGAACGAAATCGATAGCCATTTACCTTAACTCGAGAAATATGAACGTGTGATTATTTTATTGGGCCATAACTCATTTGAGATAAAAATGAACGAAAGCGAGAACGAGCGAAATGGAGGAAAATTCGGCACGAATTTACATGAAAGAAACATTTGCAAAACCAAAACCTGAACGAGTACAATTTATACAATTAGCATCATTTACCGATAAAAAAAGTCTCGATCTCATCGGTATTTAAACGAATACATCCGTGTTTTAAATTAAAATCGCGAAAGAGGCGATGCAAGCGCTTTAACCTGGCGCATCCACCATAAAACTATAAGCGCGGTCTCGTATTGAAATCTCCCGAAAAAAATATCGAATATCTAATGATGGAAAATGAACTTTCGTGCCGTATTCACTGGCCATAAAAACGTTTTATAGGCCCACGTGAAGAAGTATGCGTTCGTCGTTTCCTCTTTCTCTTTCGCTTCGTTTCCTACTTTGCGAAATGGGAACGAAAATTCGTTACGGCAACAATTATTATTAATTAACCCCGACGAGAATGGAACAAAATAGCGAAATTATAATTCGGTATGGAGAAATAATGATCTATAAAAGAGAAATAAATAAAACAATCATTTCGACCCATGACACGTCGGACAAAAATCGGAATTTAAGGTAGGTTAATATTGTTACACAAACACGGCCGCTCGTCGCTCGCTCGCTCGATCGCCTTTTTCTTCTTCGTCTTACTGGAGGATCTCATTCCATTCGCACACGGCCGACGGACAAGGTTTTCGAATGCGGGGGTTTCGGGATTAGTTTGCGTGCTCGGTAATAATAATAAGACGAAGAGGAGGAGGAGGAGGAATGGCGAAGTGGACTGGACGTGGAAAAGTGGAAAATGGCGTGCGTCCCTGTGCCGGGCCGACGTTACAATAGCCGCCGTTTCGCCCTTAACAGTGGTGTACCATCGAGAACGTTAACCGACGTACGAACGTAATCCAATGAATTACAATCAATTACAAGTAAATTTCGTTACGCTCACGATGTAACGGCGTTAGTTTGCTTTTTCTTCGTTTGCTAAACTCATCCGCTTCATTGCGAATCGATAGAATTTTGTGCGTGCAGAATTGCGTTTGATTCGAATTTAAGCGTCGCGGTCTGCGTTGACCGTGAATTCGACGTTTTCAAGGGTGCACGCCATTGAATGGACGACGAAGAAGGATGGAAAATAAGCTAAAGCGACGTGAAAAATTGGCAGCAATCCAATGAAGTATAACGGTGACCGCATTGACCAAGTTGTTCGCGCGTATTAGCATAACAGTGGTGGCAACTAACAGCGAAGGCACAAAACGCACAACGCCACCGACTGAAATCTCGTCCGTTTTCGCAAAAAAAAAAGGTATTATCGTTATTGCTACCATTGTTCGATTTCCTTTTTCTATTGTTTGCAATCGCAATTGTCCGAGTTTAGTTTGTGATAATATCGTAAAGCGTAAAGTTCCGGTGGTTTAACAATGAAACATAAGCTTTGTTGTTGATTGTGAATGAGTGATGAAAGTGATTGTCGAGGCCGCTTTAGCGAAAGTAATTGGACAAATGCAAAACTGGTAAAATCAATTCCGTATTCACGCTATTTAAATCAACAACAAAAATGGTTTTTAAGTTGATCGACAACGCCGTCGTTTTAATCCGAGGGATGCGCGATGGTTGTTTATCGTCCTCGTAAATGCCGTTCATTCATAATACGTCCCGTTAGTGACGGAATAACAATAGAGAAAGGACGAAACGCGACGTAAGGATTCCACATTATCATCGTCACGTAATAATGCCTTCGTTGTTACGCCATCCTTAATATCCATATCCGTTTCTTTTGTTGTTACAACAACAATCACGTAACATCGATGCATTGCGAAATAGGTGGATAAAATATTTTGTCGCCTTTGCAAAGAAAATTAATAGCGGAATAGAGGCGGACCACATCTTCTGCATATGCTGCGGCATTTCGCTCTTTCTTCCTTTCAAACCCGTCTAGAATGACTTATATTTACGTAATGCCCATTCACGAAAATTACAACGGTTACGGATTCCTCGAGAACGGAGGGTAAATAAATCTTGTTCCCTGTTTTCTTTGCGAATTATTATTACTTTTTGTTGCTAATAACCACTTTATTCGCGATAGTGATCGATCGTAATCCTACACGCTTGGAACATATACCGCCCTTAATATTTACTGCCACGGTATTTATTTCATTTTTTATTGTTATTAGAGGTTCGTTTTCTATACTTTAGAGCTCATGTCTCTCTTTTTCATAATTTTTGCTAATTTTTCTTTCTCTCGCCCGGCGCTATTTAAAATTTTAATGGCTTTCCGTAATCACACGTATGGAGCGTTTTCATTTCCATAAACTGCACAAAAATACGAGAAAAGCTAGAATTTATTCGCAAAATAGTTAATAGCGAAATTTTGAATCACATTTACTAGGCGTCTGCAGAATTCATTGATTTCGACCGCCAAATCGAAACCAATATGCAAACTAAGGGTTGTTCATTTTGAAACTCGGAAAAAACATATTTGCACGCGATTCACTGCAAATTCGCTCGCTTTTTCTCTTTCCATATGTTAATAATAGCCATTAAGTAGCAATTTCGCGTAAATTTTCTCGCGACTTATGCACTTTATAATAATATAAAACAAGTACTTACCATCATCGCATAATATTATTTAATAAATAATTTTCAGTTTACCGCCGCCGCAACAACCGGAAAACGCGTCGAACGAGCGAACGGCCGAAGAGAAGAAACCGACGATCGGCAATCGAATCCTGTCGTGTTGCAAGTGCTGCAAGAAGAAGCCGAAAGTGCTACAAGTGCAAGAGAAGCATAGAGACGAAAGCGACGATGGTCAAACCAAACGTAACATCTTCGGTTGCTGCTCGAAGAAGGGCAAGAAGACGGAGAGCGAAGAGAACATCGCGGAGACCGTCGCCGAGTCGGAAGACGAAGGGGCCGGCGCAAACAGGAAATGTTGGGACCGTTTAAACTGTTGCCGTCGCGACCCGAACAAAGTCAGCTCGTCCTCATCGTTCAAATGTTGTCCGTTTGGCAAGAGGAAGACGGACGCCAGTTGGGCGGAAAGACGCGCCGAAAACGATAAGACGACCAAACGGTGAGTTATTAATGGTTCCACAGGAAAATTGCGTTATTAATTCCGTACCTTTTGCAGGAATGGCTGCGGGAATTGCTGCGGGAATTTCTTCAGGAAACTGTTTTGCTTGGATTCGTGTCGTTGCTGCACGAAGAAGCAGAAGGTGGTGGAGGATCCGGTGAGCAGGCGGGAATCGGTGATGAGCAAGAAGAAGAGTCTAACGCCAACGGCCACGATGCCACCTGAGGTAACGAGAAAATAACTTTATTCGCAATCTGTTTCGCGACTTGCTCCACTTTGCTTATCGTTTCAGGAGCCAAAGTCGAAGATCGATATCAGCCTAGTCGAGCACACGTCGTTAATGCGCGGCGCGATTCCGGTGCTGCCCGTAGCTTTGGCCTGGTTCTGTCTCGTTTGCAACGTTATCGTCCCTGGAACCGGTATGTTTATGGGGTTTAACGCGACCACCGCCTTCCGTCGTGACCCGTTCTAACTTACCTTTTTTGCCCGCAGGCACGATATTCAGCGGCACGTTTTGCTTGTGCCTCGGTAAACCGCGGTTCTCGCAGAAGGACGGCGGAAAGCCGCGGATCGGCTCGTTCATAATCAACGTCATCATCGGCATCGGACAATTGTTCACGGTACTATTCTGTCTCGTCGGTTGGGGTTGGTCGATATGGTGGGGCGTGATAATGCTTAAAATAGCCAGTAAGTCGTTGCGTCGATTCGTTCCGCAATTGTTGTTATTACGTGTAGCAATGATTTTCTTCTGCCGTAGAAAAACACGTGAAATTGAAACTGTTGGAGGAGAGTCAAATGGAACCGGCGGCGGCGGCGGCGGCACAGGTGGTCAATCAGAATCATTTGGACCCGGAACGTGGCGGTATCATGGCCGGTTCTTGAGGCAAGAACGGCGACGCGTTGTTGGAGTTTTTATTGGCGAAATTGTCGAACGCGAGTTCCTTCCTGTTCTACCACTTTCGATTCGTGATGGCAATTTGTCGTTGGCGAATTGCAATCGAGGGAAATTTTTTTACAAAAGAAAAGCGTTGTTGATGAAATTCCATTTTTTTTTGCTTTTGGTAAAACTAAACCACTTGCTGGACAAGTGAGACTTTTTTCTTCAATTGTATATGAAAATTGGGACAAAAAGGGGGAATTTTTTGCACTTTTTGTATGAAATTAATTAAAAATGAAGTCAGAATACAAATTAGATTGTAAGACGAACATGTCGTCGTTAAACTGTTTAAGGTATATGCCAATCACTCTCTGTTCGATTGAATGTAATTGAAATTAATTCAGGTGGTGTTTTGTACGCGCGAGAATTATTTCTTTTTTCGAAAAAATTTGTTATTCAAATGCGAGGGCAGTGTATTAGCATATAGCTTATACACGTTTAATTAAGGACAAATAAAGATTAATTAATTACGCGATTATAATAGGGAAGATGATATTTTTATATATTAAAAAGTAACCATTAACATTTAAAAGGATAAGGGTAAATGAGTAAAATAGGTAATATTAAAAATTTTATATCGATTAATTAATATATTATAGGGATATAATATGCATGTGAATTTTTATCGAATTGTAGGGAGATTTTCAAGTACTAATTAAACAAAAAGAAAACCAAATTAAGAAGATGTGGAGGCGATTCGATTACGTTTGAATTTTTTAGATAGCTACATTTATTTAAATAATCAATTTACGATTTGTTACTAATTTTATTGTTATTATATTAACTAATTGATTAATATTCAGTTTCACTAATTGTTGTGTTTTTCATATTGGGATTTATTGTTTTGCTTTTACGTTATTATTAATGTGAAATGGGATATCAGATTTTTTTTCAAGGAATTGTTTAAATAAAACATTAACAAAAAAATTGTTGTTATTTCTGAGACTTTCCTTTCCTGAAAATAAATGAGCGACTGTCCGAAGTTAGTTAACGCTTTCTTCGGCTAAGCTAAGAATAAGTTAGATGCAAAAGGACGATGATGATATATCGTTGATTAAGGATTACTTACAGTTCAAAAACACATATTTGTAAATTTGATAATTTACTCTTTATATTCATTTAGCAATGAAATATTATAATTAATCAATATATATATTTACATTATTGAAAAAACGAATTGACTCTTTGCATTTCATTTAATAAATAATACTGAGCCGAGCCTTTCCACTTTGTCTCTGTAATAATAATTTTAGTGTGAGAAATCGTTTATTTTTGAATTATAGGCCTTTTCCCTTTAATCAACGTACAAACATGTACAAATCATTTTCATTCCGTAATTATTACAAATACAAATTTGCTAGGCTTTCGATTCAATTAAATTTTGTTAATTATCATTACAATTTATGTATACTCTTACTCTTTTTTATATATATATTTTTTGGCATATATATTTACGCGTTAATTTTACTTTGCTTAAACTTTAATAATAATAATACTTTGCATAAATATCATCGTAGTAATAATATTCTCTTTTCAAATAAATTACCATTTCTTTTTTCAACTTTATAATAATAAATATATATGTACACATAGCATCGGAAAATACATACATTTTCATCTAAAATTCGAATGTTTAATTTGTGTCTTATAATGTATATATAATTCTTTGTAATGTATGTAAAATTATGTTTTGTTGAAAAAAAAATGTATTTTTGAACGTGTAAGCTTTGTATAGGTGTCACATTAGATCGGATTCGTGAAGACGAATTCAATCGCTAGATCGATTTGATAAAGAAAGAAGTGATGCGAGAGGATCCGGACGTTAAAGCTATTTTGGCACTCTGCTTGTCTACAAAAATTCGGAGAGCGGACGAAATCATTAAATTGTATTGAAACGCTACCGTCTTCCTAAATCCGATCCCAGTTAGATATTTAAACATGGAGTGAAAGGTGTGATAGACAGAGAACTACCACTGGCTAGAGGCACAGATAATTGACTCAACTAAGTTTTTTTGTTACGACAAATATATATATTATCATTAATGAATGTAATATATTATTATATAGAATGTAGATAATTTGTTGCCTTATTTTTTGTTGTTGTTTTTTCTTGTTACTCTCGAAGAAACACTACAAATAATATTTGTAATAATAATAACACCAAGGAACGCCGACATTTGACTCGTAAAATTAGCGATTTATCGTTTTGTAGTCGTTTCTTTATCTGTTAATTAAGAAACTCCGTCGATTGGTCTTAAACTTTATTGGGTCGTTTACGAAAGATTGAATAAATACAAGTTTATAGAAACGACAAGAGATGTTAACGTTTTTGAAGCGAGCTTGTCAACGTCCCGAAAACTTTAAAACCGAACCGATATAAACTTTTATTAATATATCAATGTCAAATATCACCTAAAATCACCAAATAATTATATTATCATCATAACTATAATATATTCTAAAATATTAATGACTTCTTTTTCTGTTCTCATCTCATCTAAAAACAGTGACTAATTGGCTAATAAAATTGTCCATGTCGTTCCCTCTTTAATCATCAAACTGATAAATTAAATAAAATGTAGTGTGCAGGCAAACGACCATCAATATATTTAATCCTGAAATCCTTTTTGGCCCTCCACTTTGCTAAACAATTCATTGCACTTCACCCTTTTTACGTTTCAGACATGAATGCAGGCAAGACGAATAACTGAGAATTATTTCATTTTGGACCAATCGTTTGCCTTCCAGCAGGATTTGTCAGTTAAAGGACGAAAAGAAAAAAAAAACGATTAAATTAAAACAAATAAAACATCTTTACGCTGCTCTAAACACTATTAGTACGAACAATATAATTATAATACTATAATATGATATGATAAATCTAACTGTCTTTTAATTTTTTTTTAATTATAATTAGTTTCTTTCTCCTTAATAAAAGAAGAAAGATGGGCCACTATAATTATGCATTTAACTAATTTCATTCGTTTCAATATATGAGAACTATGAACGAGGAAAAGATACTATCAACTAGAGTTAAAAACTTATTACGCCACTATTATATTTTGTACAATAACATAAATTAGAACTAATAAACATAAAGTTCAATTAATAAAAAAAAACAACGCTGGGGAAGATTATAAGAACAAATGGGGAATATTTTAGATACACGGTTTAGCAATGTAAAAATGAACTACGACTAATCTACAAATTTAAATAAACCAAAAATCAACAAATTAGATTCGTCAGTTATTAATGTGGCCATTAATTAATCTTTTTCTTCTTTTTTTTTTGTAAATATATACTCTTTTATCATAAAATTTGCAACAATTATTGCACACGTGTTTATCATTATTATTACTTTTTTAATTTAAAATTTATGGCATTACACATATTCACTACAAATATTATTGACATTTAAATTACGAACTTGCGTCCCATTCGATTACATTAAATATTTTTTTGTTTCGCGTCTTTTCTTCGTCGTATTCCTATACGTTTATATGTAAATTGTAGAAGTATGTAAATGATCATCATCTTTCACGTCTTGTTGCAGATATTATTAATATACAAATGATAATCCGTTAGTTTTATGCAAGAATCGAGACACAAGCATTCTAAATAGGAAGACATTTAACTAAAGTGATTTCTCTTTCTGTTTTTTTTTCATTTCAGATCTATTTGTTCTCATCATCTGTATTACCTTCGTTCTCTCTTTCTTATTTTGTATTTACTCTGTTCTTTTGTAAAATGTTGGACGACAATTAGAGCATTTCACCATTATATTCATTTAAGAAAACTGTTTGTTACCGTTGTACAAGAAATCCGAAATTTATCATCTTTCCTATCAAATAATCGTTTATTTGCAGCCGGTGATATGTCTACTTTCAATATGTACCATTTCTGTTGTGAAAATCATATTAAACTAAACAAAACGATTACATTGTTCCTATTAAAGATGAATCGATCATTAATGAAAGAGATTCGTTGTAAAAAGTATTTTCGTGAGCTTCATTCAATTATATTGCTTTTAAGATATGGATTAAACAGAGTCGTTTTCGAAATTTCAGGTTTGTTATCGATTTTTCTTAAGTATTTTTAATTAATCAAACTCTGTTGTCTAACAGTACAAAATCGGCAATTAATAAATGATCGATTCATCGATAATAACGACGAATCGTAGATTTTTTACATTTTTTGTGTTAAATAGGGCCATAATCATAAAACGGCACATTTATCATAAATATTAAACACATGCACATAGATATACATATTTGTAAGAGCGCGTTAAACGCGTCGCTTAATTTGCATCCGCAACTTTCATTTTCCTTTTGTAAAATTCATTAATAAGTACACCTTATAAAATAATTTAACTTATTCATATATAACAGACGCATTTCGTTTTAAAGTACAAAAATCACAGTAGGGAGAGACTGTACATTGCCAGTTTAATATAATAAAAATAATTAAAAGTGAAACGTTGTTGCACACACAAAAAAATATAACAAGAAATAAATTAATAATAAAGATTAATCAGATACGTTTAATAATAGTTAATATATATAGAAGTTTCTTAATAATAATGTGCAAGAGGAAGGATAGAAAATAACAGAATGAAATCAAGAATAATTATGGAAAAATGCTGATTTCGGATTAATTTTGTTCCTATTGTTAATTTCCCTTTTTAGACCATTGATTGATATTGTAATTTGCAATGTATGGTGATAATATCTTTTTTCTTATGCACAATTACTTTCATTTTCTTAAAGCTAAAGAATAAATAACACTAATTATAAACTTTTCATTTAAATATATGTATATATATATATGTGTATATAAAGTCGTCGATGTAATTGTTAATTAACATTAATTAATCGAGAAAAATTAACGTTCTTCCCTTTTTGTTTGCTCTTTATTTGATTGCAAATTTCACTTTACCGCTGCCGCAATTTGACTTTGATTCAGATATGTAACGTACCATTTTAATTATATACTTTAGTATGATTAACTACTTAATCGAAAAGAAGAAAAACATTTTAAAAGAGTGTTCGTATCATATCGCTTTCATTCATCTTCAGCCTATTCTTTTACATTTGGTTAATGTTTCTATCATTAAAAAACCGTGGCGGTCGCATGAAAATCGGTCGACAGCCGTTTCGAAAAAATTCATATTATAAAAATACAGTTATAAGTGTGGTCATCATCAACACTCTTCTAAAATCGTTTTTGAATCGAGAAATTTCCATCACAAAAACAAAAATTCAAAAAACAAAAATATATTTTAATAGTTATTTCGTTCATATCGATTTTTTGATAATAATTATCGTGGAATAACATTTAAATTGATGATACTGTTTATCTTAAGACGATGGGCATGTTGGAAAGAAATAATAATAATAATTTGGAGCGAAACGTATGTGAAAAACATATAAATTATAAATAATAACTATAATATAACAAATATTCGATTAATCAATTTGTCTTTACATTTTACAAAAAAAAATAATAACAGCAAAACGAAATTAACTGAAAAATATACTAAATAACTTTTTCAATCCTTTTTTTTTATCGTTTTCTTTCATCTTTTTAATTATAAACTACTTAAAATTAAGAGAGCACGTTGTAATTTTAGCCATATTTTTTTTTTTGGTGTACAAAATCGATAATACCTCCTCATCAACTTTCTTTTTGCTATTCTCGTTTGTATTATTTGCTTTAATCTCTTTCGTCTGCGCGAAAGAAGTGTCTTGCTTCTCGCAACGACAAATTACAACATGACGCCAGGGTACGGTATATGAGGGAAGGATATGTATATTCTTATCTTAAATTTTCTCTTTTCAATCTGCTTATGATACTGTTGGTTAATGGTTGGTTAATGCTGTTGTTGTTGTTGTTGTTCTTGATGATGACGCTGATATATAATTATTATTAAAATTCTTTTCGGATGATTTATTGTTCTTGTTCCGTACGTCTTTCGGTGGATCCGTTGGTGGTGCCGTTGTCACCGTTACGAATCGTCATACTGCGCGACGACGAGAAACACAGTTTCATTATAAATGGAAATTTGGTACCTGCAAATTGAACGGATTACATATTTCAAGCACTCACATTGTCGTACAATACAAGCCAAAATATCTCATTGTTTCCGCGAGCGGATGACGCTTTGTTAAATTATTTACATTCTCCGATCGAATTCCTTACTCTCGAAACCGTTCATTTCGAATCGCTCCATACGAATGGCAACACAAAATAAAGTACGGAGAGAAATTTCTATTCAAGTTACCGGGACTTTCGATTGCCGCATGATTGCAGGCCATCACGGCCGCCACGGACTCCGTCGTGTTCTCGAACTCCAAGAGACCGGAACTGGAACGCTGCTCCGATTTCAACGGGAACAATTTGACCGCTTTCGGCGGCACGACGTCGTAGTCCTTGAACACCTGTATCAGTTCCTCCTCTTTTACTTGCGGCGGCGTGTTGAAAAAGTGCAGAATCTACAACAAATTTTGTTTAAGAAATTGTTACCAGTGCGAAGATTGTGTGTTCAAAAGAGCGAATTTGCAGTTGTTGGCGCGCGAATTCTCTCTCATTTCGTCCATTACCTAATTTCATTATGAAAGTTTCATGAGCCGTGCTAAATTGAATTGACTCGTGAATCGAGGTAAAACCGAAATTGACGGTGCGAATTACCTTGCTAGGTGGCTGTATGCGATTCTTTCGCGCCATGCCGGGATCGAGGAAGCGATTATTCTTGTTGTTGATGTATTCTTTGTAGGAGGGCGATTTGTCCGGCAACGGATACGGATTAGTCACCTCGCTCAAGAACTGCTGCTTGCTGTACGCCAATTGCAACTTGTGCTCCGTCACGTTGTTCCGGTCGTCGTTCGCATGATTGTTGTGACACACGGGCGCGGCGCCGGTCAATCCGACGCTGACGTTGTTCAAATTCTGCACGCATCTGTCCACGGCCAAACTGTCCCACATGTGCACCATCGCCGTGCCTTCTTTCGACTTTAAGAATTTTATCTGAAACACGAATCGAAACACAAATTCGTAATCTATCGTCGTTCATTCCGCGCTCCATTGTTATTATTATTATTACCCTCAGAACGTTCCCGTACAAACACATCAAGTTGAACAGTTTATCGGCGTTCGTCCGTAACGGATCCAAACCGTACACCATCAATACGGCGCCGGCACCCGTTTGATTGAAGATCGGGTTGTAATTGAACGTGTTCCTCTGGCACCGATTCTCCGGCGTGGGCACGGGCGGCGGCGGCGGTAGCCTTCGACAGCCGTCCGAACCGATCGGCTCGCCGTAGCCGGAATCCGTGCAAATCTCGTCGTAGCGTTGCTGCTCGTTCGGATACGGATCTGTGGAAATTCGAACAAAAGGCGAGCGTCGATAAATTCGCAATTACCTTCGAAATTTATTATTTTTGCTTTCGGTCCTTCCTTCGCGGTTAATGAACGGATTTGTATTCATGGCGTTTTAACGTGATCATTTCATAAATGTACGTGAGGGTGATACGTTTTATGCGGTAAAAGGGCACAATAAATCCGTCGTATCGTTTCGTTTTTAATGCGGCACTGATTTAGTTGAATTTGGGTACCGTACAAACGAGGAGGAATCAGCGAGATTTTTTTGTTGGTTTGTTTGTTCTGGGGGCCACTTCCACAATATTTAAACCGTTGGTACAACGTGCCCGCAGTAGGAAACCCCGTGCTTGTGGTTGAAATTAAAATATTCATCTCGTACGAACTAATAACAAAGGGAATTAGCGGTTCCGGAGCAAGAGGGAATATATTCGTGTTGGGATTATTACATTAAGTTTTAGGAGTAGTAAATTACATTAGATTCGAGATTCTAGTTCTAGTAAGAGTAAATATTGTAAATTTTAGAAATGTTATTTTAATCGTATCTCCACGAGAATCCTCTGGCACACACGAATGTTCATCTACTTCCTTTGTCCCCGGCTGCGAATGAATCACATCATAAACGGAAAATTTAATTTATACGTTCGTATACAGCAAGAACAAAAGTCGTGTTTTAAAGGAGAATAACATCTTAAGCAAATCCTTGTTCGCCACAAGAAACTAATTAACCATTTCCACTTAATTTATCGGGGCGATTCCTAAAATATACATACATATATATAGGAGGAATCATTAATTATTCCGGCTCCTTAACGTAAACCTCTCACGTCTCGTCCGTTTGGCATTTGTACTACGAACGTTTACAATATAAACAAAAATTTATCATTTTCAATAGAAAACGTGGGAAATGGGTAAAAACCTACTTCAACTTTCAAACTAGCATTTTTCATTTGAAAAATTAAATCAGAAATTAAACGCGAGCATTATGATTAATTCACGAAAACTTCCGATATGACACCAACGAATTAGTAGCGTGCTAATCGTATTTGAAATTTGTTTTCTGGCGAACTTGTGGAAAGCGGAACAAATCATCCCGGGGTTAAGGGACGAAAACTGATCGTTTGCAACACCGATTAGACGAAAGGTATCGAACCTTATAATTAGTGGATGGGTCCCATGTGCATTTACCCCACAATTCTATTCCATCGTCAATCAATTTGCGTCCTGACGTTAAATAGAACCGAAGAAATAGGAGCGACGTTTGAACCGAGACACTTCTGCTGCAGTAAGTTCCCACTTTAATTGCAAGTAAATAGAGGACTGTATGCTGAAAAACGAATGGTATTTGTCGCGTTCAGTGCCAATGCAAAATAGAGCTGCGAACGGGAGCGACAAAAGCACGAAGAGGTTCCCGATAATATTCACTGCAGACACTCCACCAAATTGGTTTATTAGGGCACATTTCTTTTTGCAATTTCCTACTTAAAATAAACGCCGCTTCTGCTATAACGGTCAAAAGAATGTTGTTATTGTTATTTATGATGGAAAGAATTTTAATTTTCATTTTTAACGAAAACTAATTTTCATTGGAAAAAATGTACTTGGCAATAAAAGTGTGGTGCTAGGGGAGACAAAAAAAAAGAGAAAATGATGGTTAAATTAAATTTGACATACGTTTCGCGAGTGGAGAGGCGTCGATAATTAACGTTCAAAATTCGCATTTCGTAAACAAGCGATGAAGAATAATAATAATTAATAGAAAAGGACGGCGCGACAGGACGAGAGAGAGCGACAATTTCATCATAAAGTTTCGTTTCGAGAGGAAAAAGGCATCCGAAGAGCGTATGACTCAATTTTTTTTTGTGCATTGAACGCGTTCCAATATTATAATCCAGACAGTCCGACTGATCATTAGTCACTTTACGCGGCATTTAAATGGGACTTTCGTGAGCAAAAAAAGTAGTTAACGTGCTTTAATAAAGAGAACAAGAGAGACAACGTGCGCATTTTTGACCAACATAATTTTTCGCGGTTGCATTTTTACACTAGATTTGTTATGCTATTGTTATGGTGCCAAAAGTGCGAAAAAATATTACTTAATTAGTCAATTATCCGAAATACAATGGCGCGCTTTGTGTCGCCGGTCGGTGTTAATTACAATTAATATTTTTCGAAAATAGCACAACAAAAAATTATTGTTACCCAACATTTTCGCAACTTACAATAATAATAATATCACCTCAGACAAATTAATTAATCAACGTAGGTATGCTTTATGCACGTAACGAGGAATTCGTTTATTTTCTTTTTCTTTTCGCCGTTTTGATTTATGCTTTTCGAGCAACATCATAAATTATATTGAGAAATATTTCGAAATGCGAAAGGAAAAGAATTCCTCGGTTCAAGCACAACAATAATGTCCCTTTACGTGTCTTCTTCTTACGTTTGATTGAACAATTAAAATTCGACAATTTCAACCGGTAGAATTTTCAAATGAAACCAAAGAGTAACTAGACAAACAATAATCGTGTCAAATCGTGGACTATGAATACTAATTTGCGAAAGTGCTTCTTTTGTTCGACATCGAGCTCTCAATAGTGTTCGTTGCTTCGTTAAGCGTACACACGAACCGAGACTAGTAAAGAATCTAATTTCTCTTAAGTAGCAGTCAAAAGGCAATTAATAAGTTATTAAAGAAACGGTATTGTAAACAAATAACCGAACCATAAACAAAATGCCAAAGTTTTTTTAATATGAAAAGCATTTATTGGCAAATTGAAAAAGATCAACGGTCAACACGGAATTTTTTCGCGCATTTTTCGCTAAAGACGCATACATTTATCTCGTTTATTTGTAATACCGAACGAAAGCAATAAAAGCACCAATTGGAATTATTATCCTGAATTAAAAATAGGTCGGTATTTATAGGCCAAACGACGCAAGAAACGAAGATCTTAACGCAATAAAAGCTCTCTTGGTCGAACGTTCCCAAACCTAACGACTTCATTTTAAAGACGCGTTCTTTTTTAAGAACTCTTCAGAAGCTGCATTAAATAGGAAACCAAACACATGCGTTTATTAATTATGCATCAACATACATAAACACTGCCGTAACAACATCCTACGGGTTCTTTCCGTTCTTTCACCGACCGGCAAACGAGCAACCGAACGGGGGGAAAATCCCCTTTTCCTATTTATAGAATCTGAAACGTTATTTTTATAAGTATAATAATACTGTAGAGATGAGATTTAATGAAAAAAAAAATCACATTTCCAGCGGTAAATATTTGTAAGCCCTTTCATAATTTAATTCGGAAACTTCACGTTTGTTACGAAGTTGACGACTTCATTGGTAGGAATTGAGTTTTCGACAAATATAATGACTGCCGTTTGGCGTACGTATAGAACGTTGTAATCTCTCGTCTTGTTATAATAGCCGTCACGAACAGTAAAGTATCGTTAAGTAATACGAATAAAAAACGAAAATAATAAACGAGAAAGAGGGAGGTAGACTTGAAGGATTGCTAAATGATGACTCCAATATATCTCCTATTAATATCGTATAAATCACGTGTAATTAATAAACCGTTAATAAAATGATTGTGATGATAATGGAGAAAGCGCACGATGCGATTTAGTTGATTCGAGCATTTATCATAAACGAAAGACGTTTTGTGATCGACTCTTTTCGATTTGCAGCAAAAAAAATCAACGCAAAACGGAAAGCAGCTGATGTTTTAATCAAATAAAAGCCCATACATTTCTCCGCAGGACAAATGATCTTATTTTCCATACTGTGAATTCACAAATTTTAAGAGCGTTCTTCCATCTTGTAAAATTGATTGTCGTCCTAAAACACGTTCGCAAACATGTTTAGTGCAGGTCACATTTCAAAAACGAGAAAAATGTAATGGATAAAAAAAAAGAGAAATTGATGCCGCTTCGTATATCAAAGATGACGATAATAAAAGAGTCAGCGATAAACTTTGGAGCAGTTCTTAATGTAATAGCAGCGAGAAATAGTTTAAAAGTAAGTTTATTATCTAGGAAAAGGTGCAATAGTTTTCGAATCGATTTCGTACGTCGTCGAAATCGAAACGTTTATAAACTTTTAATAACAACGACGGATATTGTCGGCCATCAATTGATTCTTGCACAATTGTTAAGTGCACGTAGAATGAATTGTTGATGAAAATTGTTAATTGCTACATGTCGGCAAGTCGAAATTCGTCGTTTCGCTAATTGGATTTAAGTGAAAATGTACTTCTAACTACGCGAGTGTCTTTATAAATTTTAGATGGACGATAATCTTCTTGCTACACGTTTTCTTCGATTGACTTGACGGCGAAATAAGTTTAATAACTTGTCAACTTGCGACGTTTTATTAATTTTTTTTCTCAAAATTCTTCTTTAAACGTTAATTGGATCCCTTTCGGCCGGAAAGCATTAATTACACAATACGGCCCGGACAGATAATCGTTTGCCTTTATTACCTTAATAACTAATCAACGCTAACTTATTATTATCCAATCAGTTTTGCAAATTAATACTAATAGGATTTGCCCTAATGTATTACTACTGTTATTGCTATTATGATTACAAGGTAGTTTAACAGAAATCTATGCGTGTGCGAGCCGGTGAGAGAAAGACGATGAGCATTGCCATAATCATATTAGCTAATCTTTTAGTAGCGGCCATAAATTCTTAGCGCTAATTGAATAAACAAAATAAATGGGATAATATCGCAGGCGATGATAAGGCTAAATCGTTGCCCTCCCCCCATAATAATAATACAACGCAATTAATTTGCTATAATGATAATTAGATGAGGGGCGAGACACATTAATATTTAGTATCGTCGGAATAACACTGAAAGGAATCCAAGAAGTATCGTAGAGTTTGTATGTTCAAATTAGAACCTTTCGTTAACATTTATTAAATTGATAATATCGTAATACTACTTTTCTTTTCTACTTACTGTATGGCTGTGGTCTGGCACCATACTGTGGTTCTTGTAAGAGGGGCTGCGGCCGGCCGTTAGTATTTTCCTTCACTGCAACAAAAATTATTACATTAATAACGGTTTTGCAATAGAAAATTATCAATTTTCATCGGTTATTGCCCGTTTTCGCCATCTAATTGTTATTCTTCGATTCTCTCAATTCGTTTTTCTAATTGAACGCTAAGCAAAGCGAACACAACACACACAAGCTCGTTACGCAATTTCCATAATTCATAAGCATGTTCGTAATATGAATACGATTATTGTGATGGAAAAAAAAAACAAAAATACGTGGAACCTTTAGTTAAATTAATTTTCTTCTTGTAGTCATTAATAAAGCAGCACTTTCTTTTGTCGCCCCGAAGAAAGAATTCCGTTCATGTACATGTAATTAAATGGGCAATAATGGTGAAATTAATGATAATATGAGAGCGAGCGAATAAGAAGTGGTGGATATACTTGAAGAATTTGAATATAATTAATACGAAACCAAGTACTTCCTGTTATTACAGCCATACAACGTAATAATGATAATAAAACAACATTACACAGGTATTGACTTTTATGTTACACGTAATAATGTTGTAAGAATAACAAGAATAAAAATAACCGTACGATTATCAGTGGACAACAAATAATAAACATCGGAGGGACGGGGTATTTTAAAACTCATTACGTACACATGCATAATGCATAATGGAATTTGCATTCGGATTCTAATAAAATGCAATTAACGAAAAAAATAAATAAATAAACAAGTTGCAACTAAAACCTGTTACGTCGATTTTATTAATAACAATTTAATTAATTAATTAAACTGTAGTAAATTGCATAAATTGCAGCAGAAAAAAAATAATAATAAAGAGAGAGCGCAGAATTTTGAGTGCAATATGTTGCACTTTCACCGCAAATTGCAGCCAGCTGATAACGATGGAAAACGTTAATAACAACAATAATAATAACGTAACGTTATGTAAAATGAACTCGTTAATAAACGAGGTTTACGTGGTCCGATCGAAGACAGAAATCCTTATTGAGGACTTGCGAAAGTTAATCTGATTCTTATACTCCTGATGGCAATTGATGTATTTTTTTGTTCAACTGCAACTCCTTTCATTTTTCATGCCGATAAACTTTACATAAAAAAAGCAGAACGTTCACTTGCAAATTTCATTTTGTATTTAACGATTTCCCTTTGCCATTTCAAATTCCTTAATGTTGGATTAAAGCGAAATTTTAATCATTATAAATTGTTGTAAATCAAATAAGAACTTTTCGGAATGGAATTACTTCGAATTTCAAACTTTAAATCCGGTTTGTCTGTTCTGTAATTATGAGAAACTATGTAAATTGGAGTTAGAAGAAAAAGAGTTTTGCACAACTGCGACGAAGAATATTGTTTGCTTGAATGATGGAAATGTTATTGCAGTAGTCGTTGTTTTTGTAATTGTAATGATAATAAAACTTAATTGACTCACTAGAGGAAACGTTATCGTGATAGTAAGATAAAAACTTACGAGGGAAGCGATTTCATTTTATTCTCATCGTAGAATTTAGTGAATTTGCGCACGGGTTTGCTTATCTAGGAAATTAACGTTATTGATCATGTTTAACAAACGTCTTCGGGCCTCTTATTAACATTTATATTTTCACGTTCGTTTCAAGAAACGTCTTTAAACGATTTCATATCGGCTTAAATGCAATACGATTGGCATCTCCACGTGAACGAAATGATTCGCGCTAATTAAACTCTTTCTATCCGCGGCAACGCAGCGGCAAGGATTAGTTCCTTAATCTAATTTTAGGTAGGTTATATTATGTCTCGTTCGATGGTAACACTAATAATAATAATTAAGTCCAATTTAATTTCGTGACGTTATAAAACGTCTTGCACTAATTCGTTCGGATGTTGCTGAAAACGTAAATAAACGGCAGAAATTATAACGTAGCAAATTTGTCCGTGTGTCTAATCGAATCACGCTAAACCGCAAACGAACAACTACGTACTCGACGACGACACCTGTCCCGCAAAACTTGCCACAATCGTATCATCAAAATTACCGCAAACCATGCACGCAAATAGAGAGTCCTGTGTATGTATTATAGAACACGAAATGATAATCGATTTTGGTAATAAAAGAATTTGCAAACGGTTCCGATTTTTTTGCCCATTCATTTATATTTCCTAAGAAGCAATCGAACGATACGATGCCATTGAATAAATTTTATTAGCGTTCACGTAGACCTGTCTGTGTGTATTATGCATCACGATATTCTATTTGTAATTTGATAGTTATTCAACGTTTTTATGTTATCGAATAACAAGCTAGAAAGGATGAAAAGAAGGGAGAAACGAGATAGAGCGAGAGAGATTGAGTGTATCCAAAGTTTTAGTTTTCCATTACTCGCTCGTGCCCGTTTCCTTTCACATTTTTCCTTTTACTTCGCTGCCTTTTACGACTTCTCAAATAAATGTGACCGAGTGAAAAAGCGGCAACAACGGCGTAGGTCCAATTTCGCGACTCCTTTATGAGTCTCCTTTCTTAATTTTATTTGCTCTTACTTCGTTTAGGCTAATATGGATTGATAAAAGTTTTCTAGGAAGTAAAGAAAACTGAGTAATAAAAATTATAACAATTCTGCCCGGCGCATCCACCAAAAAACCGCTGGTTATCTTCCTTTCGTGTCACGTATTCATTATTTCTTTTAAGTAAATTAGTTAATTAACAAATGGCCGCACTCGATTCTTTCCCCTTTTTGCCCGGATAACCGTTACGGTCGGGTTGATTATAATTTCGCATCAAACGTCCATTGTTTCGCCCAGCATTTGCTCCTTTCTTCCCATATTACGGCTCTTTCAGTTTCTTATTGCCAATTAGCAGATGTTGCCTCCCGGTTTTTCTCCCTCGCTCTACGGCGTCCCGTTTAAATATTCATAAATCATCGGGATCTGGTTATGAGGAATCATCATCATCATCGCCCTAGCTTTCATCGTTCTCTTTCGTCCGCTCGCTCACCGATATCATTATTTTTTCCTTCTCCGTGCCGTCTATAGAAAAATATTCTCTTCAATTAAAATTTATAAGGTTATACGGCAGCCCTCGTTCCCTTCGCTCTTTCACTTTACTTTCCTCAGTGCTCTTTCTTCCATGCGTTCCTTTAGTTTAGTGCCTACACATAATTTATACGACTCGTTTACCTTTTCTTCGCCCTTGTTTGTTTAATTTATCTTCCACTGAATTAAAATATTTTCTTTTGCACTCTCTTCGCGAAAACAAACTAGGACGTAAACGATGAAATTTTTATTATCGTACAAGATTGCGAAGCGAGAGAGAGAGAGAGAGAGAGAGAGAGAGAGAGAGAGAGAGAGAGAGAAAGCACGCTGAAATATTTTTACGTTGTCTGAGTTGGAATTTTTATTAAACAAAAACATATCCTTGATTTCCGTCTCTCATCTCCCTTTTTCTTTTTATTAATCCCACTTTCGTCTCCCTATAAAAATTTAATAAAACCTCGCCGAGGATATTTATACGTCTGTCGTATTTATTTATGCTCTTATCAAACGGCTGTGAGGCAAAAGCGTAGCAAAAAAAATTGCGTTATTCTAATTGCGAAAAGACCTTAAAATAACAATAACATTTTGGTCTGTTTAATTTAACAACGGAACAGAACGTATTTACGAAACAACAATGATACATCCAACAATAATAATAGCGAACGTTTTTGAATATTACAGAATCGTTCGTAATCGCGGAGGGTTGTTCGACTTAATTAAATTTGGTTTAAATAACCAACTAACCGTTTGCCTCTTGAGTTTATTTATGTGTTGCTGCAGTGGCGGCGCTCCACGATGGCGATGACGATGACTTCGCAACGTATTTTAAAGTTTGCATGTAATATTTGAGAATTGAATTCGTTTTGGGTTGCGTTTAAAATAAGACGACGTTGAAAGGAGATGTATATGTGTAGTGGCGGAATCGTCATGAAAATTTACCAAGAGCTATATTAAATTTCATCGTACTACTTTAATAACAAACAGCAGCAACGGTATTTAGCTGCTGGCATGAAACAAGCAGTAACTACTAAAGATGTTCTTGTTCCTCTTCAGCTCACTCCTCGCACACGAAATGACCCTAGACAAATATAATCCGCGCAGTAATAATGATAATAACGGCACTAGTTAGTCGTACGTCCCACGTCAATTTACTAGACTTGCATTAACAATGCAGATAATCCAGAACGACGTTGTCGTGTTATGATGATAATCATCGTTATTAATAATGTTGACTTGAAGGAAACCATTTGGTGATAAAATAGTGCGTCGATCGGATCAAATAGCGATAAATTTAAATCAGAGCGTCCGTGTTCGCAGTAGCGGTACGTGAGGGCTTTGCGTAGCACTTCTTTTATACGATAAATAAACATTTATGACTGCATGAAGTTTATTTTGTTCCGCGATGTAACCGTATGAAAAAAACATTTGTATTCCCGAGAAAAAAATACAATAAAATTTTACGAAAGCTGTTTTTAATATAAATTTTGCAAGCACCAACTCTATGGGGTAGGGGAAAATCGCGTCCTTTTGTTTCGCAATTTCTTTTGCTCTCGCTGAAGTAGCGACCTTGTGCCGTTTCACGACGATTATTACATACATCATTTCATTAAGTACAGCTCTAATTATTGCTTTGAAGACGGTCGTTTAGCAAACGTTCGTCGTCTTTTTCGTCATCGTCTTAAACGTGATTGTCATCTAAAATCATCAAAAGGCGCAATTTGGTGTAACAGTTTGAGATATAAATCGTTGTTTAACGTAAATCGTTACCGATACCAATCTTAAAGCGGATGGTTTTCGGTCGTATCGTTTATTTATCGCGCGTTAGTTATTTTCGCGGTGAATTATTTGCGAAAACAATTGGTGCTAAAACGAACGGAAAATGCGCAAGGTTATTGTCGTACCCAATCTAATCTTACATGAAATTATACGGAAATGGAAGAGGACTCTTTTGCCGGAGAGCTCCTCTTTAATATGACGATAATAACGCAAACCCATTTTCGCTCGGTCTCTCGCTTTCATTGTACGACAGCACATTTATTTCATTGCACGAGGCGAAGGTACAGAAACGGTGGAATTTCCTTTGTTTAAAGATCCACCTCCTCTCCCGCTATCTCTCCCGCCGCAATAATTTACATTTTTTCCAGCGAGAAATAACCATTTCATATCGCGATGATAGATCTCCACGTTCATCTTTGTTCGGGGTCTTTTTCATCTTTTCGGGCGTTCTTCACTGTAATGTGGCAAAAAGGTACATTAGGCTGCATCAAAAAAGGCCGGATACGTCGAGTGGGAAGCGAATAGAGTTTCGCATTTTCTTCTTCTTTCTTCATTATTTGCCGCGGAAAATTGAAAGGGAATAAAGTGACCGCATTCGATGACAACGACGACGACGATACCGGTGTATCATTTACGTTTACCGCTTCGAAGAAAAAGGGAAGCGACCGTAAAACGACAGTTTCCAAATCATTTCACTGGATATTGTAAAGCGTTCCCTCTTTTCCTTCACGAACGAATGCTCGATGATATTGCGATACACATACACACACTGTGTGCGTCTATGCATGTGAATAAATGCGCAAAGGTAGATTCCAAGTACAAAGGGAGAAATGTCGAGAAAAGCGAAAAATATGCAGAAACGTTCGCTATTTGCCGTCGTTATTATGCGTAAAACGTTGCCGCACGAGGATAGAGATCCGTATGACGTAATGCGAAGATAAGATGGCAATTACATAAACAAGATTATTCTGCGACGAATGCGAAGGATGAAGAACACGTACAAACTGTAATGGATCCCAACAGAAAACGTGTATAATTCGAGGACATGAGAAGATGGAGAATTACAACGAGAAAAATCGCCGTTGTGCCCTCGAAGATGCAACTATTACCATCGGCTCATCAACAGCGAAAGAATGAATACCTCCGAGCCATAACCATACATAATTCAGCACCTATTCGGACCGAGATTATTTTCCCGTTCCTCGTTTTTCGCATCTCACTGGGATAGCAATTTAATATCGAGAGCATGCGAGAAAAGCCCCATCGTCATTTACTCTTTTTAATATACCACACACACATATCGTATATCGATTCCGGTGTGGAGTTTTTATCGGACCCACAAGGGGCCGATGATATTTGTGCATGTGGCACACGACGCGAACGTAACACTGCAGAGTTCATCTTTTTATTATCGTTATTACTCTTCCTGCTATCTATTTCGTGCGAATTCCTCTATTTTTTTCTATCGATTTTCGTCCCTCCAACGACAATTCGACATTTTCCGGCATGTCTGTTAAGAATTCTCAGCGTCGCGTTCGGAAATGTGTCAGAATTTCTCGTGGTCCGTTCGCTAAATGCCACACACATGATGCCTTATTCTCGAACGAATTGAATTAAAACTGCATTACAGCTGTGATGTTTTTTTTACGGAAAATAAAAGGGGTTTACAATAACGATTCTTTGCTGCCCTTTTGTCGGTGCTGCCATTATATTTGCGAGACGTGGGATACGAATAAAGAATTGAATGAGAATTCTAAGGGCACGTGTCAGTTGGAAACTAGCAATGCTGTTGGTAGATCGATTTTTTAAATGCAACGTACGTCCATTAAATTAATTTAGTATTACGAAGACATTGAAGCGTCTTGGAAAGGGTGTGTTTTTACAAGATGAGGATTTAAGGCACTTGCAGGTACTCACATTCCATATCTCTTGCAACAACGATGCAAACGACAAAATTTGCTGTTGTCGCGTTGCATCAGCCGCAGATTGCGTCAGGAGCAGATTGCATTTTTGGTCTTCGTAAACGATGCAAACTAAAAGCTCTAACGATGACGAAGAATCGCCAAATAGTCGCAACAACAATCGACGCAAATTTCGTGTTTGTTCTAATAAAATCGATTAATTGCTATCGAACGGTAATGGTTGAAGCAGAAATAACAAAGGCAAAAAAACTGTGCTCGTAGAAAATTGTTAAAATCGACTTACCAGCAATAAATCGAATAGAAAACGGTTTTTATTGTTCAGACGGTTCCAATCAGCGATGTCCGGACGTTGATTTTTATCGAGACGAATCGGAATATGATCAACTTACTTCATCGTCATTGATCATCATCCCCTGCGGCGACCTGCACACAGACAGAACAACCATTTTTTGAGTGTTCCATTCAAGTTCTTTCGAAAAAACTTTGATTTTTTATTTTTTGAGATTTGATTGTTGATTATGTCATTTGTTGTTGTAGTAGTTGTTGATGTTGGATTCTGGTGAGCGCTCTTGGTAAATTATTTTGTAGGCGGTTGTTGTTGGTGTTGTTTTTTAAAAAGATTCTTTAATAATATTAAAATGTTGTTTGTCTGTATGCAGGTCGCGGGCAGTGGCCGGACATCGCATTGTCTGTTGTTGTGTTATTTTTCTTTAGCTTTTTTGCATTTTTTTTTCAAGTGAAATATCTTCGTGTGATCCGGCTTCTGTAGGTAGATAGGTTGGTTGGTAGTACTGTACTTGTATATATTATATAAATATAATAAAGGGCAGGCACGCATGCATAATCATTATTATATACAAAAAAGAAATAAAAAAAAGATGTAACCGAGGAAGAATGGGGAAAAAATATTAAAATAAAGACCGCCAGCCTCATAGGTATTTTTTTTGTTTCCGAGAAAGAAGAAAAGTTAATCAAAGAGGAACGTCGATTTCGGTAAGGGTGTTCAGTGGCGTGTGTACTCGTGTGTCTTGCTTTCGTGTTTATTCTGTTCGTGGTGGTGCTGGTGATGAGAATAATAATAATAATAATAAAGCAATTAAAGGCGATATAATAACGTTAAAATTGTTAGAGGAGCAGCTAAAGTTTCGTGTGCGACGGCGAAAATGAATTTCAAGCGGAATCCTTACCTTTTCCTTGGTTTATTAATTTCCAGGGTACGGCCGATCTCTCTTGTTTGTTGGTAGATGATAGTGTAGATGGTGATTGTGTGTGTGTGTCTGTGTGCGTGTGCGAGAGAGAGAATTTCAGTTTGGGGAAAAGCGCAGTTCGGGAAATGGATGTATAAATTTTATTAATTTAAATTTCGAATAACGATCTTATTGAATTTTAAAGCCATTTCCACCAGGTAGTAGTAATAAAACTGATGGGGGCATTAATTCTCACATAAACCACAAACACACACCTTTGTATACAGTTGCCACGCGCGTTCGGTAGTAATTACGGAACAAAGCTTTATTTGCATTATGCTTCCGTGGACGGTGGTTTTAATAAAAATAATTGGCAAATGGACGATAACGTTACTAATGGCACAAACGAACCCCGCAAATAAATCTCATTTATACGAATTGAATTGAGCACTTCTATTTTACAGAAAACGAAATTAATGCAAAATTCTAGCAGATTTTTCCAAAAGAGTTACTAATCACCCACAGTTTTTCTTTTCGGTTCAATTAAACAACTACGGCTGCTGTTGCTGCTAGTATCGATTTTACATCTAATCCCCAGATTTTTCTGGACGTAGAAATAGAACGTCGTGCAGTATTACGTTAAATTTTTTTCCTTTTCATTTTAACAGACTCGAGCCACAACTTTATCCTCTTTCTCGTTTCTGTCTCACGTAATATTCAATTAACCAAATTTAATTTATTAGGAGACGGTGGAGGTGCGAATAAGATTTTGCCTAAGCAACGAGGCAAATACGGACTACGAAGTTAATTTTCCCATCACGTCTCGTCCAGCATTTTCAACATTTTTTTACTTGCTGTCGTTCAAGTCTCTCTCTCTCTCTCTCTTTTATATGCTTGTTATTCGCGTCCATACATTTTCGGCCGAACAAAATAAACTATAAACATTAACATCTAATCGAAAGTGTTACGTGACGCGAATTCGCAAAAACCGGCGACAGCCACCACAACAATAAAGACGAAATGCTAATGTTCTTGAGTGGTTCTATTAGCAGGATGACATCTTCATTATTATTTTTAAGGCTGTCTATTTGATAAAAAAAAGCATTTTTCTTGTTCTTCCTCTATTCAAAATACGTTTGCCATCATCAACCAACGAGTTTCGTTATATTCGCGTGTACTTCAATAAAGCGGACATTGATCTTGTCATATTGAATCAAAGTTGTTTTTAGTTTTCATTTTTTTTTTTCATTTCGCACGAGAATAAAACGAAAATTTGATTTGGTTTCGGTGGAGCTATTTAAAAACCACAAACGACAACTATAAAAAGAGTCTCTCTCCATGGCATCGGCGCTTTTTTTTTCTCTTCTCAAAATTTTCGATTCGAATCAATTATCTTTCTCGCTAATCGCATTAAATAATAAAGGCGTTTGATGTAAAAATATATTCCGGAGAGTTTTTCTCCTGATGAGGATGATTTAAAATTCAAATTGAAAAAGGAGGAAACGAAACGAAATAAAACGAACCGATGGCATTAATTAATTTGGCTCACTTTTATTCAGTATCACCATTATCGCCATTCGTTCCATGGAGCCACGCAACACATTAATCGATTATTTAAATTGTCAGGAACGAGTTCGGACCAGGTGGACTGGCGTTTGCTGAATAATACATTCTATGCCATTTGTGCGAAAATTTATCTCTTCATTTCTACATTCATTAACATCCTAAAGGTATTAACATATTATTATTGTTCCGCGTATTGCAATAATCAATATTTGAAACACAATTAAAACTGGAAACTTTATACGTCTTCCCAGTTCTTAAGGAAACCACCTAAGAACAGAACAGTTGTGAATGTTAAAGCGAACACGAAGACTTTATGGAATAGAGATACGAGAACGTATCGATTGCCAAGTTTTGTAGACGCAGATAGGGGAAATATGAGATTCACGTGGAATTTGAAGGCCATCTACATTCAAATTAACGATTTCGAAACTCCTTTAGAAGTGTAACTTCGTTAGATAGTGGAAACATACGGGAAGAAGAATCGAGAAAAGCAGATTTTCACTTTAATCGCCGTTTTCTATTTCTCACTGACATTTTCAGCCAATTTTCTCCCGTCGAATTTTAATTGAAAGCGAAAATGAAAACGAGAAATTAATGAATAGACGAGAATTAATTACGATTAGTTTAAGCGGTGACCCGTGTATTAATTTAAAACGAATTTTCGGTAATTTCATGCTTAATTATCTCGACGGGGTAATAAACAGAGAGCGCGTGAGGAGAAAGAGGCTCGTTGATAGTTTGGTTTTCTAATTTAAATTATCGTCGATGGAATAACTAGGAATCTCTATGATACACAATAGATTCGAGCAACGGATGGATTTCTTCAATTAAATGAAATCGTCCCGGGAACAGTTAATATGCTCAATGTGAAATATAAACGAGAACGAATTGTAGATGATGAAACGCGCCCGGGAATCAGACGAGTGGCAAATTAATAATGAACTTCGTTCAATTTCTATCTGTCTCCGTTCCCTTCGACTTTTATTGAAACATTCAAATTGATAATGAAAGCCAAGGGCAAGAGGACAAGCTTCGCATTAGAAACGATCCATTCAATGGCAACATGTCAGCAATTTACTTTCTTTTTTTCGTCAAGTGGAACGAGTGCCAGTGGTAGTATTCAAAATTAAAATACAAAAAAGACATGATACCAATTTGGAAATTTCAATTATGGAAGAGATGTAAAGCAATTACACTTTCCAAGCGACTAAATTGAATTTTCCAATGTACAAGTGAATTGGTTAGCGAGGAATTGCGAATATATAAAAAAGAAAATTGAGCAAGCGAGAGCGAGCGAGTTGAAAGAAATCTTGTAGTTTTGACTGAAAGCAATTATTAAAAGCAAATAAAAGGCGCATAAATTATAATCGGAGATGGATTTTAACGCTTTCAAAAAAAAATCCCTTTGTTTTCTCCTCGCTTCATTCCCTTTTTCTTTATCCTGGTGTTTACTTTAATTGAGGTACAAAAACGAAAATGAGGATTAACGCAAACAAAAAAGATAATATTCGTTATATCGCGCTCGAAAGATTTCGTTCGGTTTTTATCATCGTTCTATTTCTTCTCATTTTTCACGCTTCATCGAACGAAAATATACGAAATTGTTTCATTTCCTTTTATTACCATCATCTTCATCAATTTTATATATTTTTTGTCGTTGCTGTTGTGAGTTAAAGCTCTTTATTTGAATTTCTTTCTCTTTGTTTTATTTCGTTCGATTATTATTCTAGCCTCGTCCCATTGATTATGGGCGAGCAATAATACCGGGAGAGCCATATAAATATTCATGCTGGTGATAATGATGACGGTGTGGCGGTAGGCAAGTTCGTTTACTTGAAAAATAATAGACTGACTAATAATAAGATGAATAATACAATATTTGCGGTTCGTAAGCGGTCGACCGCTTCGCTTCTTCGTTACTACATGTTCACTCCACTTGTTACGGCAATCTTAATGTTATTATTAGCTATTAATTGTTAGGCTTTCGCGGTGCTTGCAAAACACACAAAACTAAACCGTCAAAAGTGAATTATTATTATTGCGCTATAATCGATTACGAAAAATAATTAATTAAATTGGTTTTAGTTAATTTTAATTTCATCCATATGACAGCGCGATAAATCGTTATTGTGATATTATTATTATTCTTGTTACTTGAAGTTAGTTGTAAGAGAGGCAAAATCGCATCCTATCTAAATTAAATTTCAATTGATTTATATTGTAAAATATATAGATATATGTCTCTAAACTCACCGCAACGTTGGCACGATTTATTTTCCCATTTATCTGTAATTAATAATTAATCTTTGAATAAATTATCGTCATAATTTCACGTATAATTAGTTTGAGTATCCCTATTAACCTTGATTTTCCAGATATATGTTGTGGTAATAATAATACTAATATGTGTGCGGTTAGTTTGTTCAGGAAATTGAGTAGTAGTGAATGGCCTCAAGCATTCGAAAGAAATGAGCAAAATTCAAATAATAAGTTGAATTCGGTAGTTAAACGCTTCTATTAATTAACGTTGCCCTATTTTCGTCGTATTTTCCGCTTTCGTTTAGTTCATCGACAAATTTGTTCAATTCATTCGTTATTAAGTAAGATACTATTCGTTTAAATGTTTAATTTTAAAGAAGTGTAAAGAACAATGGAATTAAACCAATGCCAAGGTTAATTAAGCGAATTCCCGGTAGCTATTTTGTTTTAATTCGCAAAATAAACCTGTTAAAGCTTCGCGAAAATAAAACAACATGAATATGTTTCAATTGCAATTAAAACTTTCTCTAATGTGTTTGCCTCTAAATGTGCGCTCTGTGTTTTTTGTCACTTTAATAGAAAAGTGTGTGAGAAAAAATCTAAGCCAATACGGGGAAAGAGAGCGAACGAAAAAGAAGCAGTTTAAACAAATTACAAAATGCTTTTAAGCTACATAGTAGTTCCATATTTTTTGCCATTCTACGGCGATACGTTTTATGGCTGAAAAGTGCTTTCGAAAAAGTTTGAATTATTTTCGCGATAATTTTCGGTTTTGACTCGGGGTGATTCGTAAATTAAATTTGGAATTATGTTGTCCGTAATGTAAACAATTCCGTTAATTATAACGTAATTGGATGTGCGTTTATCGATGATAATTGTAATAAAGCAACGTTTAGAATTAAAATATGATCAAAATTAAAATTGGTAGCGCAGTTTTGCGAATTTTCCTTCAATTGTGTCTCGTTGCTATTTTCCGCAATGGCAAGAACAATAACTACGTAATGGATATGCATATTTAATAAAGTAACGAACGTAGGCTCGTTTTCTGTCTCTCGGATATCAGATGGAAAGGGGCGGCTACAATGGGAATCGATTTAAATATAAAAAAAGAAGGAAAACCTCTAGCAGATAGAGACGATATCGCCGTACAGATTTCCCAATAGGCACGTGAAAAACGTCTTCGGGAGGAACATGGGGGGAAACGGTCGTTTTCCTCTCCTACTTCCTTCGCTCTTTCTGCTAGCTTTGTTTTTGAAAGAGAGGAAAAAAAAGAGATGAAAATTATATTTCGCTACGTTCCTCCCTTCTGCTGGTTGGTTGTTTACAACCTTGTTCGTATATAAGAGATTGTTATATTTATCAAATTTATAGAGCGTGGAATGATAGAGACGAAGAAGTTAGAGAAAGTGCCGCTTCCTCCTTCGTTCGCGTCATTGTTTAGCACATTCCCATTGTTATTAAACCAACTACACCAGTGTTTGCTACTGGTTTTCATCCACATTTCCAGCCAATGCTTTTGCCTTGAATTATTTAACCGAAACAAGGTATTACAAAACCAGAAACGAATGGAGAATGAGTGGTTCTACTTAATGATAATACGCCAATAAAAAACAATGGCTTGTGAGCAGACAAAATAAGAGAGAGAGAGAGAGAGAGAGAGAGAGAGAGACGCATACAGAAAGGAAGCAATACGTTTCGTTTTACATTTGAAACGCGAACGAATTTCGAGAATTTCAATTTGCATCTTATATTAGCAGAAAGATCCATCCGTACGTGTGGATGGCAAATGAAGGAGTCCAAAAAAAATGGAAAAGAAGACGAGCCAAGAGGGAAGAATTGGTAAAGAAATTGATATTTTGTTCCGTTGAACCAGCATTTAATTAACATTAACAAGAAAATCAATTGATTGGGAATTGATTGAAACACGAATAGGCACGTACTTTAGCTTCCAACGAATGACGACGATAACCGATGCGTAAGATAAGGGAGGTAATTTGCCTTTCGAATTCCGTACCGATGTTCCTATCAGTCAAGGCTGTTTAAAAATTCCGCCTCCCGC
Organism: Hololepta plana; assembly: GCA_963695495.1. NCBI lineage: Eukaryota > Metazoa > Arthropoda > Insecta > Coleoptera > Histeridae > Hololepta > Hololepta plana. The sequence goes on along the minus strand of OY968837.1, from coordinate 5,051,730 downwards.
ATTTACACACATGTGATGCGGTTTTTTAATATATCTCCATTTCATCCTTCCTTCCTCCGTGTAATTTTTTATTCGCCCACCGTTTGCATAAAATATTCCGCACGTACTACACGAAAAAAGTGGATCGTTCTTGCTGTTGTTGCTTTCGGGCTAATCTTCTACCTTACTACGGTTCACCCCTTCGTTCTTTTTTTCCCTCACAATAATCTCCCCACGTTCGGGTAGATATTTACCTCGGAGTAAGTGAGTGTGAGCATCCCCATAGCTACTCACTCGTGGTGGTTATAATATTATTAGAGCAGGTGTTCTAATTTGCTCTCACTCTCTTTCCGTTCTTTTGCCTTTTCAACCTGTTATATTGTAACGCGAATATTATACAAAGTATAACGAGTAAATGTCATCCAAAAATAAAAATAGAACGCGCCGAGGGGAAACCGATGGGGAAAGAACAAACCGATGCCCTAATATATTAGGTTTAAATATTTAATTCGATATGGAACCGGTGTCGTTAAAGGCTCGTACTTTGTAATATTTAATTCGTTTCCCATCCAACTGTTGGACCATTAACTTGTCGTCATTCGAATGTAACATCTAAAGACGTTCGGTGGATATTGGCAAATGTTGCAACAATAGTTGGAAGAGGGCCGAGGCGCATTTGATTCCAGATTGGCGGCAGCGCCCGGATGATAACAACAATAAAGTTTTAATGCATACTAAATTTAATGGGCGAATCTTCGCCCGTAACGCATTCCGTTTACGTTGCCGATTTCCCTACAAAGTTCGTAAACAAATGTTTTCAATCTTGTACGGAGAGGCTTTTCGACCTTTTGGAGTTTGCATGAATATGATGATGAAAAAGGGAAGTTTTTTTTTGTAGAGAGGATAAAATCTATCTCTATTTGGTGGAGTTTGAACGAAGAAAAACCAGTTGGAAAGTGCTACTGCTGGTTAGAAATAAACTATAAATGGAAAGCGAAACTTTTATCAATATCCCGAATCGCGTTAATGCATTTCTTATATATTTCCAACAATACGAGCGAAAAAAAAAACTGAATATTCTTCCCCTGAGGAAAGCGGCACCTGGTTTCTACCATTAAAATCGCAACAAGACAGGTTGAGCCTTGGGCAAGTTTATCGCTTCCTCTCTCTTACATTTCGTCGCGTTTCTATTTTTCCCGATCTGTTATTCAACATCATTATCGGCGTTCATTGTTCGATTTGCTTCACTTCGCATAATACGACCATAATATTTTCGTTATTTATTATTGCTTTCAAACGAGCTAAAAGAAAAACTGCTGCAAATTGCATTTTATTCGTGGAAAGTTTCCATTCATTTCCTTCTAAACGAATTTCCTTGTTTCCCTCCCTTGCTCAATACAGAACGGTAGCACAAGTTTAAATTCCGCGAGATACTAAAAGTGAGTGAAAGAGGGAGACCAAAAAAATTTCTCCTACGCGTCCAATAAACTTTGAGTACACTATACTGTATACACAGTTCAAAGAAATATGAGAAAAGTTTATGGATGCCTGAGCTTTAGAGTACGGATATAGAAGAGGGTCAGGAAAAGAATATCTTCGTCCGGACGTTTCGTTCTCTCTTTTATATTTCATGCGAGACAAATGGAAAAAGGAAAAGAGACGCGAAGAAGTGGAGCGGTATAAATGCAGGGAAGAGGTCATGAATTACGGTTAAAGTAAATCAGATTAATAAAAGTCCTCTTTTACTATTCCATCTCCCCTCTCCGCTTATTTCGAAAATCCCTTCAGAAGGTTTTCTCTTTTTAATTTAAGCAAGAGGACAGTTTCAATAGTGTAATGAACGAAAAGAAGAACAAAAAAAGACATTTATTTAAATTAATTAAAAATCTTTTAATTACTCATTTTCTTCAGAAAACTCGATTGATAAGGAGGAGTCCTACTAAAACCAGCGGACAATCAAATTACTTTGGGTTTTCCTTCTTCAGCCCTTCTGCTCTGGATCCAAGGGAATGGTAGATAACGAGAGGGCGACAAGGAGCGAAAATGGTTGGCATAGAAGAGAACCTTAAGTAATTTTTTAACGGCAGTTAATTCGCTCGCTTTCCTTTATGCGTTTATCTTCCTTTTGTTTTTGGTGGACGAGTTAGAGGACTCTAACGTTTATTAACACTAGCAACTTCGAATCGCCTTTTTTTTCTTATAATTTCTTCGGTAGTCGTGCAGAAAAAGAGACCTTAATTATAAAATGCGAATTTCCACGTCGGTTCTTGTTCGTCCACTTTTCTTCTTCGTTTTTACTTCTATGAATTGCGTTTTAATTGAAGAACTCTCCGTTCCTTTCTTGCTCACCTAACTAAACCGAATATCGTCGTAAATGAACTTTTTAATTTCACGTCCGATTAAATCTGTAATATGTTTCATAGTTTAGGCCATTTGAGGTCTTATAATAGTAATAGATATTAATTGCATCGTTTTTTGCCGTATAATAAATAAAGGTTTCTAGTCGCTAGTAATTATTTCCATTAAATCATTGTAGTAATAATTTAAAGGTTAATTATAAGAGTTACATTTAACTTGGGTGGGACGTAATTGCACGAATTGGAGGCGAAGCCGTCACACGTGCAGATAGTCGCGTTAAAATGACATCTTCTGCCGTAAAAGGTTTTATCAGTTTTAGTACGTCACCTAACTCACTGTGTAAGTTGGCAGTTTAACGATTGAAACTCCTCAACCTCCGCCTCCACGTCGACCACATTATTATTTGCCGGAAGGATGATGTTACACACGATCGCCGAGTTGCCAGTTTCTTATTTCGGGCGATTCGCATGTACGTCTTCTTCAGCAAAAATCAATTTGGGCAAAAAAACAACGCACAAGAAATCGTTAGTGCGAACAATATCGAGTGGCTATTCGATGACATTAAACGGCACGTAAAAATTGCTCCCTGTCGAACAATTTCCGTTAATTGTACGGCAGTCGTTAAAGAAATACGTTCACTGTCTCTGGCTGTAGATATAATGCTAAATGCAGAGGAAAATGATAACAATTGGCGATTCTTAATGGAAGGTAATGAAACCCTTTTGATGAAAAAACTCGGGCAGAAACGGTATTTAATGCGAAAAAGAAAACGGCCATAATTAAAAATATTATAGGCTTAAAAGTCGTTGCGAGACTTTCACTTGCCCGCTCCCGTCCATTTTCCTAGAGTTAATTAAAAAAGTTTTAAAATCATATAAGATAAGTAGTGCTAAAAACTTTAAGATACGCGCTTTGATAGTAATTTTTCTTGGTCCGGTATCTGGAAAAGGGGCGCAAAAAGAAGGATAATCTCCATTGACATATAGCGTTTATCAACTAATACAGTTTCCATCCACTCCATTCACAATTACGTAAGACATGGTTGTGATGTCAAAAAGCGACTTAACAAACGAAGAGTATGGAGAATTAAAGAATTTCATTCTTGTTGCGTTGGTCGTTGTTCTTTTCGCTTTCTTGTCGTATTCCATTTAGACTGACTGACACATGGAGCAAATTGAAATTTGAAGTAAAACGGATTAAATGCGAAATAGGAAGGGAATAATAGAGAGAACGGTTTTCGGTTACGTAATACAATTTGCTAGCAAACATTCACATTGTTATTTATACATGTACGCCGTAATAGTAAACTGTATTATTTATTCTGATACTCTCGCTCTCTCTTTCTTGCTGCCTGGTTCGCGCTAGATGTATTACACCATTATTATTATTATAGTTGTTGTATTTGTAATGGAGAAATACATCCCGTATTCTATTATTGCGATACGAGTAAATTTATTTACTAGCAATATGTGGCAAGAAGGGAGCAATTGACGTTAAAGATGAATCCGTCTGTAACCGAATTCGATTTATTTTCGACAAAACGACAAACCGGAACCACGAACGAATACGATTAAAACGTATCCAGGAGCCGTATGCATTTCATTCGATGTATGTACGGCTCAACAATTAAATTTCGCCATCCATATGTGTGTATATTAAAAGGCTAACTAGTTCATATGCCAGAAATTCGCATTTTTGGAGGAATCTGTACGCACATTTTTGGTGAATTTTGAGAAATAATGCAATTCGGAAGAGCGACATTACATGCCCCAATCTTGACTAAAAATATTTACTGGTTCAAGCTATGGCTCCCTAATTGATTAATTATTTAAATAAACATTGAAAATTTTCATTTTTACACAAATTGCAATAAACTCATTTTGGAGCTTTTAAAGTGATTAATTATGGAAATAATCATTAGAGATCGAGGCAGAAAGTTATTTAAACATTATTATTTCGAACGACGTTTAAGCAAAGAGGAATTTCTTCCCGAAAACCAATTGACATTGGAAAGAATTTATTCTTAGAAATCAGTTGACATTGGAAGGAATTTCTGCTCAAAAACCGATTTACATTGGAAAGAATGTTTTCCAGTACTTGAAGGCGCTTCCTCATTGAAAGCAAAAGTAATTCGTAATCTGTAAACGATAGTTAAAATCGAATAGGAATGAATTTATTCCCAGAAGCAGATAATATTTTACCCTTCATATATATAAACGAATTTATTCTTTGAAAGCGATAAAGCTTTAGCATTGACATTGGCAAGAATTTCTTCTCAGAAACCGATTGACATTGAAAATAATTTCTTGTGTGTGAGTTATACATTGAGATTCATTCATTTTTTCAGACTTTTGTCGCTGCAAATTTTGCATTTTTACACTAATTGCAATAAACTCATTCTGCAACTCTTAAAGTGATTAATTATGGAAATAAACATTAAAGATCAATAAATAGGAGTTCAAATGTAAATGTTACATCGAGATTCATTCTCTCACTCTCCCTCTCTACTTTTGCATTTTTGCGCAAATTGCAATAAACTAATTTTGAAACGTAAATTAGTTGCTGCAGTTTTAGCAATTAAGATTAGCTAATGAAATTACGTTAAGCCCTAATTTTCACCAATGAATGTCTCTGTATATATTTTGCTCAATGCCCGTGCAAACGTGTGCAAGTGACAGGTATAGATAGGCACATAATTAAATTATTAATCGTACGTTGTACGTGTAAAATAAATTGGACATTAATTATGCGATTCTGCGAGGTAAACGAGCAGAAAAAAGTGGATGTAAGGGAGCGGTGACGCGAAATGGGAGACAGAAAGAGGCGTTAATTTACGTTTTAATTAAATTCCCTCCCTATTTTTTGCTTGCCTCTCTAAATCTCACTGGCGAGATTCATCACCGCAAACATTATCACCAGTGAAAAATTTATGATGTAATTTAACACACGCAAACATATAGAGAGAGAAAAATCTTTGCCATCGTTATCATCATAATCGAATTGCAACGGATTTTTATTAAACCGATACAAGTACATCAAAACAATGATGATGATGATGATGGAAGGATGGCAATTAATTTCACTTCCTGCCATCTTATGTAACTGAATGTGAAAGGTCATAAAAAATAAAGAGTTGATTAGGAGAGTTGGATGGCATTGAAAAATTTATAACCTCCCATCTAAGGTAGATTTATCATAAGAAATAACGTTCCATATACGTCTATCTGTATTTTATCTAAAGTTGATTTACTTTCGTCCCGTTAAGATAACGTATATCTTGGTTCTGTTCTTGTTTGGATTTCCTTTGGGCATAACCGTGTAAGAGAAGCAGTGAACGGAGGAAAAGAAAAAGGTTTTATTTTCGCTGCCATGTTTTTGTACGGAAAACAATACTGGCGAAGAAATATGAGCGTGAGGCGCGCGAGAGCGAGAGTTAACGGAAGTAACGAAAAGGCATTTTAAGTGAAGGATAAATGTATCGACAAACGTAAATTATACAGGCTCCATCAAAAGAGCGATCGATAATGCGATGGGAATGATCGTAAATAGTTCAGATGTTGGTCCCAGTTGATTCTTAGCCTGAATCGGTGGTAAAGATTGAGTTTGAATTGTTGATTTAGCGATTGTTCGTACTTTTAACATGAAAAGAGGAAGAAGAAAAAACGATCTGGTCGAAAGCAACCTGTATATTAATAAAATTTAAAATAATTTGAAATGTATATTATTATCTGGTTCGAGTTGGATCAAGAACTGTTTCTTTCGTTCTCGCTAACGTTCGAATTGATTTTGAATTGTTGTTTTTTCCAATTCCAATATTATAATTTATAGTCTAACCTTTTTCTTTTAAGAGATTTATTTATTGGCTCTCTTTCGTTTCGGAAAATGGCAAATTCAAATTATTCCCATTACAATGTCTAATTTAACGTGCTGATCTAATTCATTTTAAATTTTTTCTCTTTTCCTCCCAACCGTGACAGCATCAACAATAATAACAACAACTAGAAACTAGAACCAAACACTTAGCGGTAAATAGTTGCTTTAATATGTAGTAAGAGCATAAATAACATTACACAGGATAAAATGATTCCGTATTGCTATGCATTAATGAACCATCTTCCCTTAAGTCCTACTATTTCGTTTAATAGCAAAAAATGCAAATTAATTGGCGATCATACCAATTAATTTCTTACGAATGGAGCTATACATACACATATATGTATTGATTCTATAGTTTAAAGGACACGATCAGCATCTTCGTAGCTAGTAGTTGCATTTAATTTTATCGACTAGTTCGTGTATCATTACTATTACAATACACATTTCGGTATTGATTTTGCGATTATTTCCAAATGTATTCGCCATACACCGGCATACATACAGGTGCTAAATTTAGTAATTACATATAAACGAAAATAGATTCAGTTTGAATGCAAATAAATATGACCCTATAAAAACCGTAGGCTTCATATTTTTTTTTCGGTTATTGCAAATAATAATACGTTTTTTATGCGACGAGTATTATAATTTTTTTCAGATTAGAGCAGGAAATCGCATAAATGAATGGAAACCGGTAATGTATCGATTGTTATCAGCAAATCCAAATTTGGCGTGAAAAGGTGATGAATGATCGTATGCAGAATATAATAACCGCCTACGAAGAGGAGAGGACAAATGTAGCCGATTTGTTATGCAAATATACCGAACTGTGTATTCGCAAGGTAGTTCCCTTTATATCCTCTACTTTAAATTTATACGTTTGCGTGCGACTGTAACGAACGGAGAAACGGACTTTGCCGTTAAATAATATAAAACGGCTCCGTGTGGCGTTTTAACGCTTCGCAACAACTGATAAAGTTCCAGAGTTTCGCGGAGTTTCGTCCGGGGCAAACTAAACTGTCGCCTCGACACTACGTAAGCGGATTATCAACGTTTTACCGCAGGACGAAGGAGCGAGCGGCAGCAGCAACAGACGAGGAATAAGCAGAGTGGTGCGAGTAAACAGACAAATTACTCTTTAGATCATGATCATCAACATAATCCGACTTCTACTGTTTGTCGGTGTTTTAAATGATGATCCTAGATGAAAAATGTTACGAATAAATTACTTATTATCGAATTGGGTCAACGTTTTATTAAAATAACGTTAAATTATAAGCGGCGTATTCGAAAAGCGAAGAGAGACGAAAGTGAACTTTTTCTCTGACAAAAGTATGTTTTCGGATCATCGATCATCGGCGAGATTCCTCAAACTGCGCTTTTTATCGGTAATATAACATGAAAGTCTGCTTGTTTCTGAAGTGTGGGCACATCCATGTGATCTGAAGGCAAACTTTGGGGTAATAAGAAAATAAATGTTTGGTTCAAAGATTAGAATCAATAATAATAGTAACATTTAAGGGAAAAACTGTAACATTGCAGATTACGCTTTTCCTACGATGAACGCTAAGGAAGGAGTTCCACGTGTCAAATAAAAGGGTACGTAATTCGTTCGTTTCGTCCTTAGGGACAAAGATAGGAAGAGGGAATTTTATTGCATTTCTCTACTAAATCGATTGACACAGTTTTCTTCCTTTTTCAATCCCAATAAAACGAGGCCTTCCATCTACCAATCGAATTGAACCTACGTTAGAATCCGTCGAAATTATAGAAATGAAATTTGTTATTGTAGCAATTCTCAATCAACAATCGGACGGTTGATTAATTCATTTTACCCAATATTAAACGTTGAAAAATTCATCGAGACGTACATTGATATGCACTCGTAGGCTAAAGTGAACTTGGCTTTTGAAATATTGACAGCTATCGAAAATCAAAAAAAGAACGATAAATGATTTACGTTATTATGAGAAAAGTTTCGATCGCAATTTCGTTCCTTTTCACTTCAGAATTGTTTACTTGTTCCTATAATTCAATTAGATGGTAGGAGAACGTAATAAAACGAAAATCGAGAATGAAAGAAGAAGAAAAAAGGTGAATTCTATTTATTCCATGACAGTAATAATAATAAATCGAATTATTTCGTGTGCAGGCACAATAAATAGCTGAAGAATAAGCCGTACGAAATGAAGTGAGACCGGTTTAAAATGCCGTTTGCATGTCGTAAAATAATAATGTTTTATTAATAATGATCCTATATTAAATTCATCATATTCTATTTACAACAACAACAACAACAAAACTTATGTCTTTATTGTGATGGGAGGGAAACACTTTTAACGATTCATCGGGGCAAACGGTTTATTATCGTATAAGGACTTGCAGTATTTGGGAACCTTAAAATTTCAAGTTTCCCCAGAGGTAAAGGCAAGTTTTAGGATAAGTTTCAAGCTCGTCGCCTTAATTCTAACCCATCAATTAATAGCAACTAAACACAGTTAAACATCGATCTATAAGAAAAGGATTAAAATTAGATTCCATTTCCGTTTCGTTCGAACGAACCTTTACGCTTTTAAAATGCCACAAGTCCTTATTTTTAGCGCGTCATTTTCGTTCGCCCCTCGCAGATGCGACCCGCTTAAATGTTATCTAATAATAATAATTTAATGGGTTAAATTCTGCACGTAATTATTATTATTATTATTATTATTTAATGGTTAAATATGTACCTGTGCCTCCCTTAAAACTTCCGATTCTAACAAATTTAAATTTAACGATGGCATAAATATAAATTCCAGCGTGAGGGTGGCACGTAATGGATTTCAACCTCGTATCCTGTCATAGGAAAAAGAAATTAAACGCTTTTAATCGGCGGTTAATTTTAAATTAAGACCCAAACTCACTATCAGGCGATAATTATCGCATCGGAAACGAATCGATCGAATCGATTTCAATATTAACGACGAACGTTCAAACATTCATCGACTGTTGTCGCTAATAAAGAATTTAGGGGTAGTTAACAATCGAACGATACAAATTTTAATGGACGGAAATTGATACAAATGGTTTCAGTTGCTTTTTTTGTTGTTCTTGTAATTTACGTTTTCCAATCGTTTTCGGAGTCATTTATCGAAACGAAAAAAAAAAAACACTTAAAATGTAATCAAAACGAAATTATAATGTAAGAGGTAAGTTATCGCGGAATAAGATAGTGAGCGGGATCCTCGTCTTTACGGCCGCTATTATTATCGAGGATATCGCGAAAGCCATCGTTGTGTTAATGCCGAACATCATTAGGCCCTCATCAAGTACGACACGAGCGAGTAAACTGCAAGGACTAAGGGTTCGAGCTGTTGTTGTTGTACGTACAAACGACTTTGTTGTAAAGTCTTAATGGTACAATGTCGAGATTTGAAGATACGATTACGAGAGGCGGAAGAGGTTGTGGATGGTCATTAAAAAGTGGATCTTATAAAGAAAGCATTTTCTTCGGAAAGGCGCGTTGTGAAGCAAACTTGCTTTCCTATCGGAACGGTTGGTCGACGTCTAAATGGAATTTTAATGAATAAATTAGTTGAACCGATATTTGCTTATATTAACGATCACCGCCCGTCTCGTTTTCCTGTCTCTTTTTTCATAATAAAAGAAATGAGAGTTTGAGAAATTATCCATGAGCATATTAATGGGATTAATAGAGCGTCGTTTCGATAAATTACCTTCACTACTAATGGCACTTTTTCCATAATTAAACCGATATCGATTTAATTCAGCTTCGATATTTTTTTATTGCTGTCGTTGTTTGTTGTATCCGTTCTTTATTTAGACTGGATAAATGTGTGCATGGATGGAAAACGTTCCAATTCCATTTTCTTTCGCGATAGGAAAATCGACCCATTTAGTCAAACACGACTCAATTCCTATCCTAATCACTTCATTTCTTAAACGAATCTAGTTTATTTATGCGGGGAAACAAAAAGAATCGCGAACAAGCGTTCGATTTTAAATGGTGTTGATCTACTCGCAAAACTAGAAATCGACTGAATCAGCAATTAACGAGAGTTACGTTTGCTGCTGCTGTTATCATTGTTCATGTATAATTGTGTTTTGTTGTCGTAGTGTCAAAGATTAATCACGGTTATCGTAAAGTGTTTTGATCGGGTAATCCCAAAAACAAAATGAAATAGTTTGTATGATTAAGAAAATCGAATAATAAAGATATTAATAATGAATAGCACTTACTCATTGAAACGGTGTAATCCCAACTCTCTGAATCATTCTTGTGTACGTTTAGTTTTTCTGGCTGTAAAGAGAAACAAATTATATAGAATGTAGATAAATATTAAATAGATTTCATTCGCGAGATAATTAAAAAGAAGTAAAAACTAAATTTGCTTTGGCTTTTACGCCAACATTTTCTCTCTTTTCCCTGCATTTTTTGTTTCATTTTTCACTTTCTTCCTCTCTCATAGTTCCACGGTCTCTGTCACTGTTTGTGCATCATACAGCACGTCTACACGCACCGAGCATTTATCTTTTTAATAACAAACATAAATAAGTACCTACATGCATACTACATGTGTACCTTGTTTATTATTAGACGAGATACTTAAGTTTTTTTAAGGAAAATATAATTAATATTTAATTAATTGTCGTCCGGTATGATTTATTATTTTCGTTAATTATCACACGTACGAGTTAAAAATAACATTAAGGTCTCTTCATTCTGGGATATCCGCTATATTCGTTCGACAAATTCGCCCGGTCTTTTTTTGCAATTTCTATTGTACAATGTGATAGTGCTATTTAAACCGTCACATGCCATTTGGCGTTTGTAATAAGCATAAAATATTATTATTACTATGCAAAATAAAGGAGCTGCAAAACAACGTGGTCGCATGTAGGACACACACATACGAAATCAGGTGAGTCACAAGATTTGGACCAAATCCACATGGGAAATAAATTAAATGGAAAAATTATGAATGGTTGTTTTACATGTGCACAACAGAATTATTGTAAATACAACGAGAACAGGATTTATTAGTTTCCACTCCATAGTTTGTTTTCATTCTTTCAAATGCCGAAACTCTTTTTCTCCCATTACAAATCAACCGTTTAGCGAGCGAACACGATCCGCTTTGGCCCGCGTTACAGCAAATCACGTCGATCGAATTGCTCGGCGTCTTAAAAATTCTTTGGCAAGCCACGGTATTTGGAGCGGAGCATCTCCAACGATTTCGATCAATTAATGCGGTTATAAATAGTAAATAAATGCCGAAGATTAATCGCGTTCAATCATATTGCTCTGACTCCTTATTTTCCGCGCGACGATATAAATAAAAACGCACTTAAAACGTTTTAGATTACCGTGGCAAAAGTGAAGAAGAAGCAAACCAAAATTATAAGCCCACGAATGTGGCCGAGTCTATTTGGAGACAAAAAAGGGGGGTAGGATTTCATTATGAAACGTCACACGAAGGGGATTAATGAAAATGATGCTAGAAAAAGGGTAAGACGAACGTGACAATGGGAAAACGGATTCTTTTCGTCCCCGCTCAAGAACCGAGCACCATCGCCGGGGGCAGTTATCGTAAAACACTAGGAGTTGCCACGGGTAACGTACTTTATTGTGTTACGGCAAAGAAGCAAGCGACAAGAACTAAGTCGTAAGCAACCGGCGTCCGCTCTATCTCTTTCGTCAACACGTCCCCATTTTTCTTTATGTTCATTCCTGTATATTCTGTGCTATCCCCAGAGCTGATGGCAATTTCTCTTATACCCTAGTCTTCGTGTTCAAACGAAGTAAAAAAACCCTTTCATACTATAACTTACGTGCAAGATTATGCTAAAGATTTAACGCAAGAAAATTGGATAATAACTTTTAACTTTAAGGAGACGGGACGTTCAAATATTTGATGATAGTGAACGACCAAAGAATCTTTCCCGAACTCGATATCGATTTACAAAATAGAATAAGTTTAATAAATGTTACGCAATTTGAATTTTATTGCAGACGACAATGGGACAATGGAGATGACGTTTCATGCAAAGAGGGGTAATAATAAGATTGTTGGCTGTAGTAGCAGTAATAGTTTATTGATGTTCTCGAAAGAGTAAAGAATCGGAATGGAAAGTACGTGAAAAGTTTTCTCGAGTAGTTCGCCGGAAAAGCGATAGTGTACTTAAAGGAATCCAACAAGTTTCGATAAATATTTCATGGTTTGCCAAAGAGGAAGGAACGAAATAATGGAACCAAACGCCGATCGAATTATAACAATGGGCCCTATTCGTTATCCTTTAACCCCGATCATTATAATTGTTAATAACTTTATGCACGATCATCATCAAGAAAATGATTTCTCTCACACACTAATTTACACCTTCTTAACCGCCATGAATATTTATCAAAGTTTTCTTGGCCTGGATTCGTACAAAAGAAATTGTTTTAAGTTTAAATGATTTATGTTTAAAATTTAACAAAATAATTAATAAATCGACGAACGGTTTATTATTTTAGGGTGGAATATTCAAATTAATAATTGTAATTATTGGAATGAGAAATGTGTTGAAAATTCGTTAAGTAATAAGGTACTAATTTTATGAGAGGAATAAATAAATAAACCGAAAGATGTTGATGGTGAGGTGAAGTGCGAAGATTAATTAGGAGCCTCAGTTACAGCGTCACGGTTTGAAAACTTGCGCTCACTCTTCTTGCTCTTCAGTTGTACCCACTACATATAAATTTCATCAGCATCATTATCTACATCTGTACAATATCGCAATTAGCAATTCGCTAATATTAACTTTTTTTGAATAATTAAAACAAACTCCATTCCTTATTTTAAATTAAAATTTATAAACTCATTTCTGTCGCTAATTAATTAATTAAAACGAATAAAATATCTAATGAGGAAACAAAAAAAATTGCTAAAGTTTTGCAGGACCCAAAAAAAATTCTTAATTATTAGACGTCCAAAAATGAAATAAAATTAACGACGCGCCTTTCAATAAAGTCTAATGACAGGAAAACTGTTTGCAATAAATCTGCAGGTGTTACAGCTACAATTAATTATAATTTTCTGAAAGACTATTTGAATAATTTTAGAAGAACGATCAAAGAAATTCCCCGGTTTCTTCTCAATTACTCTAATTTACCTTTAATTAACGGGAGAACAAAAAAATTTAATTGAGGACGATAAAGAGGCCCGTAAATTTGCATTAATTAAAATTCGTGGAAACGAACGTTTCGACGACGAAAGAAGAAAAAAAAAAGGCATCTCTCGAAGACGCGGCTTCAGTCTAGTGGCCCTTCATTTAGCATAAAAATAAATAATAACAATGCTGAAGTTTTCGAAAGACGGCAGCAAAAGGAGCAAAAAAAACGCGTTTATAACAATCATTGTTCGTTCTCTTTGTTCGATTATTGTCCTCTCTTTCCCTTTCGACCACATTTGTAATTTTTTCCTCTCTTCATCTCTCTGACTTTTTTCTTCCTTCACTTACGATTGGACCGCAGCCAAACTATTTTACTCGCTCAGTTAATAAGCATAACAGCGAAAATTGACGTAATTTACATGAATATTATTCGCAAAGTGCAAGGTTAAAATGCGAAATTATTTATATGGCTGAGAGGTACGTCTCCTCTGCCTTACGCTTCCATAACTAACGCATGATTTATTTACGAATAGTTCAAAAGCACCTGCGTGCAGATTTATTTAATTCTGTTATTGTCGTTCGACGACAACGAGGCCTGAACTCATTTCAATCGACCCACTAAGCTCTGCGGTTTTCACGTGCGGTTATTTTCCGAATAATCTAACAATCAGTTCGCATTATCATCGAGAATATTTAGGAGCTCGGCGAATCACATATATTAACCTGGCCGGGCCGGGCCATTCGATGGTATTAAATCTGTAACGTACTGCTTCTGCGATAGCAATTTATCTAGTTTGCATAGGTAAATCGGGGCATTGTTGCGCTCGAGATATATTAAAATTGGAAATTGCACAATGTCCGGTCATTCTAATAAAGACTTACTTATCCGGCACGCTAAATCTGCATATTGTTAAAATATCTACGAGGAAAGACTTTAGGAGTTTCGCCATTAAATGCAGCAGTAAATTTAACGATCGCCCAGAGTAGGGCGTTCTCGTGACAGACTTTTGTTAGAATGACGAACCGAAGTTTAAAAAAAAATTCTTCGGTTGACGTGAGCAAAAGATGGAACATTATGGAAATTAGAGAGGAGAAAAGAAATTATAATGGCAGCGAAAGAAATGAAGTTGGTTTAAATTGAAAAAAAAATGAGAGAAAGAAAATCCTCGTGCCATTCTTAATATGTATATGTATGTAAAAGATAATCGTTTAGAATTAGTTGCTACCAAAAGAAACTTCTTCAAAAACTTTTAACCATTTTAAATTTTGCAACAAGAGAAACTTCCTTCTCCTTCTACTTCACATAATTTCCTTCCTTGTTTCCCCCTTCGCACACTTCGCCCCCTCATTCTTCTCGAACGATTTGCATGACAAAAAGTCTTTGTATTAAATTAAAGTGAAGTTAAAAGTTTTCATTGTGGAACAATAGGGAAAAGCCACTGCTACCATTGCGTTTCAACGACGTGGAATCGATATTGGGAATCCCATTGCTCTAATTCCATTAAAGAAAAATTAATATTATTTGGTTTCTTAACCAAAACAAAAAGAAGAGACACGCAACTTCTAATAATCAATCAATCATCCTTCATAATAGGTGCTAATAAAGGCATCGAGTTTTAATACGATCGTTGCCCATCCGAAAAGTTATTCTCTTGTGTTGTAACGATAGAATCTTCTTGTTATTGTTCTTGAGACGGTATCGACAATATGACAGATTATGATTTATAAGATAAAGGAGAGCGACGACGACGACGAAAATAAACGTTTAAAAACTGAAACTATAACCAATCTATCAAACCGAGAGACGCAAATTAAGTACGTAAATTTTGTAATAACGATACATCGATCGGATGAAGCTATCACATAAGACGTTCTAAGTGTCCAATAAAATTACATGCTACAGTATTTTAAGCGAGAATCATAATTTTCTCGCAGAACGAGGAAAAACAAACGTTTTCCAACTAAATGCAGTTATTTCTTAAATTATAACCGCAACCAACTACCGCACGAGCAAGAATTTGACTCGTTTAATTTACGTATCATCTCAATTGCTTCAGAGATTTATTTCATTATTAGGATGCGTCTCTCGGCTCTAGAATCGGCAACGACCGGCCGTAAAGCTCGTGCAAGACGAGATTAACGACAAACGTCTGACCGTCGAATCGTTAATCGCTGATCGGCCCTTGTTAAATTTAATAATCCAATGATAAATTTCAAGTAATTAAATATAAATGTTATTTGCGAGACATATGCTATTCCGCCAATAAACGTTATTATCATCATTAACTGTAACCGTTATAAATTGCAACGATGGTGTGAAATGGCTTACGAATAAAGAAAATAAATGAAACATTTGCCAAATTACATTCAGCAAATGTACTTGCCTTCCATAAAGATTCTTTATGCGGACGTATATAGCGGAGTTAACAGACAGATTAATATGTTACATGCGCTTTACGTTCGAATTAAAGTGTAAAATAATACGGAAAGAGAAATGCGTTGCAAAACGTTTAAATTTACATGCATAAAATAATAACTATAGAATGCGGCGGCATAATTAAGAATGTTATTATATTAGGAAGAAATAAAGGGGGCTAATTATCATTAATTAGATTAGAAAGCGCACGCTGATGATGATGATGACGTCGATGACGACGGTTGCTTTTCCTTTAGATATCCCGCGATAGCGTTACTTTTACTGCGAAGGAACCAACTGAAACGCCAACGAACCCAAGGCAAATCGAGGAAAAAGAGTTGTTCAAGAAAAACGGTTATCGATTAAATGCAGTTCAATAATAAATTATCATTTAATTTATTCCTCTTACCGCTACTGTGATTATTATAAATATTAAATGCAACGTTTACACGTAACGCTGAAAGAAATCATGCAATTCCAAGAATAAGGAAGGAAACAAACCGGAGAAAAACAGAGGGAAATAAGAAAAAAAAGGGATAAGAAAACTTAATTAATGGCCATACAACGCCGACTATATAAGGGTTAGATGGCATAAAAGAAAGCTACAACAACAACAACGAGTGTCTTAAAATTAAATGAAACTAAACAAACAAGAGGAAGGCTGCTGAAACGTGTTGAACTCTTCAATCGAAAATAGGTGTCTAGAATATCAAAAGAATGGGATTATTCGTGAAGTGCTCGCTCACTTACTTAACGCTTTTCCTTGTAAGGGCACGAGAGGTAACTCCAGGTACTTAGTTCCTAACATTAAACAATAATAGAGATAGAAGAACGAGAGGGAGAAGAGTAGAGATAAATGGATGAAAGTAAACGCAAGAAAGGGAAACATTAGGAACGATTTATGATGAAATAAGGTTTATTTATAGGGGGGAAAGAAGCAAGTATCCCCTTTAAGCCGATGGATTTATATTAGAAAACCAAGTGTTTTTTTTATTTATATTTATACCACAGGGCGTAAGCAGTAAAGAAGAAAATAAGAGAGACGGAGAGAGAGAGGAAGACAAATAAAGTGAAGATGATTAGAGAGAGGTATTCGATGTTACACAAATTGGAAGTTTAAATAGAGAGACGAGGTTGAAAAGTTTAAGATTGGATTATGCAAATCGTCTCGCTGTTTACGGTGCTTTACAGGTTAGAAAACGCAATAAGACGGCTTTAATTCCAATTGTGCCAAGTGTTAAACAACGAGTTCTTTGCAAGGTATCGATTACTTTTAAATAGTTTCATGTTTCCGTAATTTAACTATTTCCGGGGCCGGCAGATTTAAATTACCATTTTCGATCATAATCGTCAACGTGATCGCCGGTGCGAATGTTTTTTTTTTCAGTGAATAAACATCAACATTGTATAATAATATATACATGTATGATGGCAAAAGAGAATATTTAACATAGAACTAGGCCATTATGCGTTTTTGATGTTGCTGTTGTTATTCATACAGCACGTAACCGAATCTTTTTGAAGCCTCGCTTTTTCCATGTTTGCCGCCATCATCATCATCGTCGTTATTATCTGCATATTCCATTAAATGTTCATGTAAATGCGGCACGACCTCAACAAGTTACATATCAAACGTTTGTGTAACAATTCTTTCCTCTCTTTACACGAATCGAAAGGCCTACATTTGAATATAAACTCAATTACGCGATTTCCTTTCGCACAAACGCGATCAAAATTAATTCACTTTTGTAGTCGAAATTTAATGAGCAATTTCTTTACATAAGTTATAAATTATTTAACGCTGTGTTAAATTATAATTACGATAAAACAAACACATTCTTTAATTATAAAATGGTACTCTGTTTGGGTTAATAAAATATTTGATAATAAAAGTTGTATTAATTTTTTATAAAAAAAAACGGGGTAAAAATAAACTGATTTCCGCTGGTGATGGGAAACTGTGGGTGAAGAACGCTCTAAAATGCTTTATTTTCATGATAGTTGTCATAAACGTAAAACAAATCTAACAGCGTACAAAGTAATTTTTATTATCTATTACCGTTAGCCAAGAGCGATAGCGAACTGGCATTAAACCGCAACTTAATGGACATCAAATTAAAAATCCCTTTTCCCCCATCATTTGGCAGCTATAATGCGACAAGGAAGAAATAAATGGCAAAGATTGTAATCTAAGGTAGATAATCGCATAATTAAACGAATAAAATCGATCTCTGCAGTCGGAAATGATCACAATAAATGACAATGGTACGGGCAGGCAAGAGAACAAACAACAAAGTTAATTTTTTATTAGACCAACACCCAAATGATTTTTTTATGACGACTGACAGCAACTTTTCGCAAGGAAACCGCATCGTGGGCATTGTCAGAGAGAATCCAACGATGACTAAACCAGCAAAAATTATTTATACACGAATAATTATTAATAGAAGTAAGTACACGTCGAGGGTAAAAAAGGTAGCATCTTCCTTACACTTCAATTTTCAATATAAGACACTTATTTTCTGGTTGCAACACAAAAAGAGCAAAAAAAACAACGTAAACTCTATTTATAATCTAACGATGTTAACTATTTCAAGTGTTGTGTTGTGTGTAATGATTTTTAAAATTGCTCAACTCAATTTTCTATAAGCTCAAAATTTTCCGAAGTGCGAAATTCATGTTATGGAAGCGTTAAGGTATTAATGGCCTCTGTCTCTCTATCTATTTCCTGTTCTATCGTCTGTACGGTTCAAAAGAGAGAGAAAACCGGGTTTATTTGCAAAACGAAACCAAACGTAAACAAACCATAAACAGCCGTCGACGCGGACGTAATTTGAATTTTATTAAAAAAAGGCGTTATTGTTAAATTGAATGCGAATCCGTGCAGAAATCGTCATTTTTGTTTGCTAGGAATAAAAAGTTCGAAATCGTTTTTTTTTCTTTGCGCAACGAAACTTTATAAAGATCAGTTGCATAAACGTACGATCTTATTTGAAATTAATTATAAAAAAACCTTGATTTGAAAAATTTCATTCGATTCCTCTTTTATCTTTCATTGTGTTACTTACATTACACCGTTTAAATAAGACGTCAAGAACAACATCATCACTTCTTGTACCATTTCTCTAAATATAGCGTCCGACCATCCATGATCTAAATATTTAAAATACCGATTTTTTTCCGGACCGAATTCATTCTTAAATAACAAGCCGACCCACACAAAAGCAGCACGTATCAAGATTAAGACGAAACTCTATTGAAGCGGAAAATATTGATCCTCAAGCTTTAATCATAACAAATTCCCATCTAACAAAACGGAATAATTGCAATTTCGAAAAAAAAAGTTATAATCTGCGCATTAGATAATTTGCTTCTCTCTACTAATCGACCATCTTCAGTTAAATCAGAAAGCATTTTTTAATCTACCAGTAAAAATGACGATGGCTACGTGTGTGGGCCAAAAATACACGAAACATAAAGGAAGTTGCGAATGGCGAATTTGAACAATAGTCGTTTTATTTGTTTTCCTTCTGTTCTAAGTATGTTACTCGCGAACATTAAGGCAAAAGAACAAACCCGAACGGTTGAATTTAATTGCTTGTAATTTGCAACAAGAAAAAGGCGAACACGCAATGCTTGTCCGAAAGAAAATGAAAATCAACTTTTTCCCCATTTCGACTTCAGGTCTCACGAGTACGTTCGTAGTGTCCACTCCTTTCTCGTTTGCTTAATAATAAGTTTTACACCAAATGTTGCATAAAGACCGAATTTATAATAATAAACGTGTAAGTAATTAACATTGACCCAGTTTTGGAAAATGGTTTAAATACAGGAAGCGAGCTTCAACATCATCATCACTGTCGTATTAATAACAAAAAGACACAAAAAAAGATAGAGGAATGAAGCAATAATAATAATGACGAACGAGCATGAATAATTTATTATTTCATTTACTTCAACAGGAAAAAAGTAAATAAACGAGGATGGCAACAAATATCGAGTGAAAACCTTTTAAAATCGATGCCAACAACGAAAACGACGTTACGGCATGCGTATTTGTTTAGGAATCGATTTTCTCTTCTTGATCCCGCGGTTCCATCTAATTGAATGGGATTTTATTTATAAACGAAGACAACATCTATCTTACTCGTTCGCGGCGCAGTTTCCTTTCTCATATTCACTTCTTTCATAACGTTTATTTTGAGTGATGCGTGACCCTAGCGATTTGCCCGAATTTATAAATAAATAAACAACATCAAAAATGAAGGAAGACAAAGATTTCCAAACTAAAAGGTGAGCAAGGATGTGTTTAAATGATGCGATTTAAACGTACGATTTATATGATAAACACACGCTTCCTCAGTGGTGTCTTCTTCACTTATTAACACCTAGAGCAACACGTAAAAATAACAATAACAACAAGTCTATTTACGTTGTAGTCTTCAGCAAGACCAACACACGTCGTTGCTTCATGTTTGTATGTTGTATCATGTCACATACGCATATACGAAACGATTCTATAAACTGCATTTTGATGATTTAATTGACGATGGCATCTCGTTAATTTTGTGTTGATTAAACAACGTTCATTGTTGAAACAATTTCTAACGACTAAAAAGATGCAAACTACTGTTTTACTGTTTACACGGTATTGCAATGAATGAATAAACGATGCAAGTGTTGCACGAGTTTCGTTAGGAATAGAATCTGAAATTAAACGTTTGTTTCTTTGCGGAACATGCAAAATGTTAATAATTGTGATTGTGCAATTTGTTGCACGATTTCTTCGTCGCTCGATGTTAATATTTTAGAGATTTCGTTAACTTTAACGATGCGAACTGACTGTTCTCATCTCTCGACATGGTTTAGAAAAACTTGTGATAACTTTGCGAAGAGATGTTTCGGAATACGGGCGAAAAACGATTTACATAATGCAACATTAAGCAGTTTCTAGTCTCTTTGGAACAAAGAGAGGCAAAAACTTTGGCGATGGAGATGGAAGCAATATGAGAAATAATGGTTGTTCGAGAGAAACGAGATTCTGTTTGAATAGTTTTGTTTCTAGAAGAAAAACTGGAATTGGACCGAAAGTTACAGAAAAAAAGTCGATCGCAGCCGAATTTGGTATCAATGTCTGAATAAGCAATCGAAACAAAGTGATAAGTGATCTCCATAATTCAGCTCTTTTTCGAAAATCTAATTGCAAAAGGCACAATGTCGCTTTGCTTTCAGAAGAATCGTCCCTTTAAAATAATAATAAGGGATGGATTATTACCGAAACGGAGGCTATTAAATGCTAAATCCTTTCGTCTCCTCCATTATGATATGTCATCATTTTTATTACAGAAATTGTACGTATTGGATAAAAGAAGGGAAATAAATTACGGTGCGTTTATTGGCATCTAGCGTCTTCTACCAGTTTCTGGCCTTTCGTTTCAGGATTTCGTTTTTATATTTATTTTTTGTATGTAATAAATATTATTTCCAAAAAATTTACGAGTTACATACGCAGCAGCGACAAAAGCTGCGTAAGTTACCATTGTCAATGACGTCTTGTTATACGATTCTAATAAATCCGAATGAAAAGGAAGATGAAAACTGTAACTGAACCTGATCCTAATCGATAAAATGAAAACATTGATATATCACATGACAAAATTGGATTTAAAAATTGCAAATCGTAAAACCACAAAATTGGAATCGATTGCGAACAAATCGAATTAAAAAAAGTTAATTATTTGCATGCGTAATAAAGAATAATAACACCAACGGTATCCTATAAAGTTTTTAGTTATGTTCGTCGACAAAAACAAATATCATTCGTTTAATACCTTTTTTGTCCCATCAAATTGAGTGATTTTACGTTTTTAACGTCCGGATGCACATGAATAATTTTTCTCCCATTTCATTCGGCTATGATCCATTTCCCTTTATTTCTTATTCACTCTTCTCGCAAAAAAAATAATCCATAAACAGTTAAATTCTTTAGAAAGCGTTATTATTCCGACATTGCAAATTGTTTGTATCAAATGTTTGCAAAAAATATTATTATGGTTTTGTCACGGTGTTATAATTGTAACGAGCTTTTGTATTGCTAACCTTTATGCTAATAGCTCATAAACAATGTCCGTGCATTAAATAGAAAA
This sequence comes from Hololepta plana, assembly GCA_963695495.1. Classification (NCBI taxonomy): domain Eukaryota; kingdom Metazoa; phylum Arthropoda; class Insecta; order Coleoptera; family Histeridae; genus Hololepta; species Hololepta plana. Next base: position 5,029,800 of record OY968837.1, on the reverse strand, counting down.
TGCGTTATTATAAGTTGTAATTGAATTCCTTAGGTAAAGCGAAGACACCGACCCAAATGCTGACAATTCCATTCTAATGAAGCAACTTGTTAAGAAATTCGTCGCACTTTGCTATTTTTAATACGATTCGAGATTAAAGGCGATCGATGATGAATCATAATTATCATAAATCGATCTTTAATTAACGAGGCTACAAGCGTTCCTTTGATCTCGCACGATTTGCATGTCGTTTATTTAAAACACGAATGATGTGCAATTTTTCCAACCATTAATTTCCCGTCATAAATTGTATTCTCTTCGGTTTCTCTCTTTCCTTCTTACTTTCGTACTCATTAATAACATCTGACAAAACTACTGTACTATAGCTACAAAAATTTAATGGAGAAACTTTTGGAAATTATTACTTGCAAAATTACCATTTTCAATCCTCTACTCTTTCGCGAAAAATTCGATTCTAAAATGAAATTTGTTTGAGCCTTACGTAATTTAAACAGACAAGTTAAAATAATCGATTAGATAATAATAAACGGTGTTATTAATGAAGATGTGGAACTACGACAACAAAAATCCACCTACCGGTTCTCATTTTTCCGTTCTTGTCACCGAGAAAAACCAGTTTGAGTATGGAAATACGTAACCCGGCCAGTCAACGAACTACTACTACCACAACTCACATTAACAGCTCGGCAAAAACTAGTTTGGTTCCGGTTCCTTTTCATTCTTACTACTTTTTTTGCAAACATAAATTCATTGTATTTTTGCAACGGTATCCTCCATCCTTATGCATATTTATCGTTCCATTTTTCGTTTCGGATAAATGGTAAATATGACTGCGAAACGTGTTATGGAACAATTTATTATCTAAATTAATTGCAACAATGGCTTCCTCTTCTTTATCTCTTTTCTGTTCTCGTCTTCCTCTTTTGGGTGGGAGGGCAAGTTAATTTTATGCAAAAGCACCTTTTGATATTTACAATGAATATTTTAAGATAAGATTACAACAGCGTACTTACTAGACAATAAAAGGGAATAAGATGCTTACTTACTTAAATTATTAAATTCCTGGGTTTAAGTTAAGCGGCATTATGGAACATTGTGGGGAAAACTTTCGTTTAAACAGTGGAAATAACTGAAAAGTGGAAGAGTTTAAAGAAGTCTGAAATCAGAGTGCGATTTAACGAGTAGAGAAATTCAGTGTTCAATATTAGGAAGAAAAAAAAAGCAAATGATTGATCGTTTTTAATACGTTTAATAATACGAAACTGTCAGCCAGTTGTTTCTAATCTAATTTTTTAAATTAGAAATTGACGCCCGCACTTAATTAATAATTCTCAACTGGATCGTCTACCCACGAAAATAAAAGAATTCCTCCTACTATCCCCGAGATAATGATGATGACCGTCCTTAAAGTTGATCCATTAATCTTGTTAAGTTCGAGTATCGTTCGAATGCAAATTAATTTTTATTCGCCAAACTCTTCTCGACGGCATCGTTTGTTATCGCGGTTTCACGTTCGAACGGTAAGAGGAAACTCGTTATCGATAAGATGATGATGAAGGGAGACGATAACAGCCTAAACTCGGTCCATGTTTGTAACTATCGAACCTTCTTGATGATTTCCTCCCCCACAATGAACTGATCGAATCGTGCGGGGGATGATGATGACTGACAAGAAGGGGAAACTATTTGCAGCCATTTTTTTTATGTCCTTGCAAATAACATTATAGAAAATACATTTTAAAATTGTTGAAAGCAAACGTTTGTAAAGAGGAATTTCTTTCGGTAAAGCGAGCAAAAAAAGGCAAAACTAGTTTCCCAGTAGAGCAACATTGTGAGAGGGTCAATTTCATTACATCATATCGTACGGTCCACTAGGTAAACTAAATAATACCGGTCAATCGAATTGTCCTTAAGGGACGACGAGACAGCAGCAGAGGATTCGCAAAAAAAATTGCGACAGCAATGTAGGGCGAAATGTTACTAAAGAGGGAACTGCTAACCGAATATTGGGGCATCGATGGTAGCAGACTGTTGATGACATGAGGTTTACTTTAAAAGCTCTCTTCTCGCAATTTTATCTTTGGGAAAATACATTTTATTTTAACACAACAACGCCCGCCAATATAAGAGCGAAGTGGTAGATGCTTTTCTTCCATCCTTTTCTATTCTCTCGCGATACAAATTAAACTTGAGTTTTCTGCGGTGGAAAATTCCGCAACCTTCTTGTAAATATTTTCATACGCTTCGATTAAGTTATTGGAGATTAAGTAATACGGAATCATTCGACGTTTTCCACATGCTAATAATTTATTGTTGCACGTGCCAGCTAAATCCCGATAACCATTGAAATTACAACGAAGTATTAGAGTTTAAGAGATAGGGTTACCGTGATTTATATTTAAGAAACAATAGGCAAAACGTATTGTTGTGTTTAATGTAATAGGATGCCATTAACGAAACGGAAATGTTAATGCGTTTAACGATACAAAGGGAAAATGACGACGGGTAGGACAATAAAGAAACGGATTCGAGAAGCATCGACCAATGTCCTTTTTTCCTTTCTTTCTTTCGCAGTCCGCATGCACATTCCGTCCGGTCTGTTAATAATTGAACGTCGGCGGCAATTTATACGAAATCTATTCTTAACGAAAGCGCACAACGGATAGTAATAGTTGAGTACGGCTGCTGCTATTGTACCGAAAGGATTTGCCATTTAGCAAATTGCAACGACCAAAAAGGAGCGATGGAAAAAAGAACGCGCAATGCCCAGAAGCATTACCGTCTATTTCTATTTTAAAACGCGTTTAGCTATGTACAATTCGAAACATCTAATTTGTCACTTTTTCTATTGAATTATATCCTGCTATCGTTTTTATTTTATTACTCTCTTTTTAATTCCGTTGATGGTCTATGTTAAGAACGAGCTGTTCGCAGCAGTAACAACAATAACGGATTGTTAGTTAGCATTAATACTTATTATTTACGGTTAGATGAACTGCCCAGTTATATAGCTGCTGGTCCTTTGGTGATGGTGGTTCTTAGTGGTATTAGTAAAAATAATCCAAATAGAAATTCCTCGACTTGTTTTGCATTATTTACCGTCCAGACTTAAAATACAAATTAAAATGGCAAGTGCAATTACGTTAGCGTGTATTATTGTTATTATTCTATAGTCGCAAGCGAAACAATTATAATTGCATGTACTGGGGAGAGTCACTTCATTGTTCGCATTTCAAACTATTATTATTATTGTTTGCCCGTTTCTTTGCCTTTTTTGTTCATCAAATCCTTGCGCTTCTGTTAATATTGCATGGATTTAAATGGAAAATGTCGTCCGCATACTGAATTCGAAATGGAATGACGAGCGATCTTTTTAATAATGAAAGGATTAATTATTGCATAATATTCGCTCCATGCCAATTCACTTTTCTTTCTGTACTTTGCAGCGTACTTTTTTCGGTTTCGCACTAATTTATTCACTCCTTTTACATATACAGTTTTTTTATGGATGTACATTTAAAAAAAGAAGTTTTTAATATTTCGACGGATTTATGTGATAAATTCATGGCCATCAATTATTGCTAATGTTCCATGCGCGAATTTATTATTTAACGCCATTTTTTTGCGAGGGATTATGATTAAAACGAAATTCGACGAGAAGCAAAAAGGCGAGCATTAATAATAATATTATAATAGTGCTCCAACAGCAATTAAAACGAGCTTAATCTTAAAGCGCCACGAAAGAAAAAAAATTATATATTGTTAACGTACCCCCGTTTTACATACTAATCCAATTAATATTAACATCATCAACATATGGCGTTATTAACAAATCCATTTCCCAAACGATATGATCGCCGTCCTTTAATTAGTAATAATGTTACAAGGGTCCAACGATAATTTATTTATTAGGTATGTATAACAAATTATAATTGCAAATTACTATAGCGGAATTAATAATGATATAAAAGACACTCGCGGATACGAAAGTTTAATTTTTCTAATACTTTAATCCCGTAAAGAGAAAAGCGGACTGAAACAACAAAAAAAGAGATTATTATTGCAAACTTTCACAAGAAAGCTCCAACTCTCCGTCCTGGGTATTCGATAGAAAGAAGTTTATCTGTAAAGCCGGGCAAGACAACTCGAACTGCATACATTATCTGTGCATGCACGAAATAAAGAAGTAATAACGTGTCATTCAACTAGATTATTCAGTTAATAGAACCAGATTTTCTGGTCGGCGTAATGGAAGAAACGAGTTCGCTTTTGGTCTTATTTTATCCCTTCTAGTAACGCAGAAATGATTTTGTTTGATAGACTTCTAATAAATGATTATTATAGTGGAAAAGGATGGAAAAATTAAATGAAGTCCACCTATTGTTAACGCTTCCTTAATGTAATTAACACGTTTCTGAAATGAAAAAAACACTCGCCCGAATTTAATTTGATGGTAATTGAATTTTGCGAGTAATTTTGGACTGAATGAGAATTGTAAAACATCAAACCATATTTTTCATCGTAATCCCGGCATAAAGAAATATTAGCAAAATTAATTAATTCGATTAAACCGCAACGAATGCAATATACTCGCTGCCAGTGACGATGAACAACTAAAATATCCGGACTAATTGATTACCTTACATACAGGTTGTTCCACAAAAAAAAATTCACTGGTAATAATTCGCATCGATCGCAGGCGCAAAAATTCGATTAGGACCACTCTAAATGTGGGAATTGAACGTCACTTCTGCCAACGGAACGTTTAAATTAATGCCAATCGAAATTTGACGAGAGACAACCCAATTGATCGCTCGGTACATGATCCGTTATTTAACATTATTTAATATCATTATTACGGCCATCGAGTGCTGTTTTAATGTGAATCGTTGTTATTTGTCACTAAATGAAAATGATAACGTTGACGTTCGTTGTATTACCAAATTAGCAAATCGACAGACACATGTCAATGTCCATGTCGAATAAATACGATTAATTGGATATTTGCACTAGGAAATGCGATCGACGGAAATAAAGAGAGCACAATCTCGCGCTGCACAAGTTTAATTATGGCAAACAAACAAAAGTAATAATAGAATATCCGATTAGATTAATTAGCTTTCACGTAGCAATCGACAAGAAATTGTTGTAATTGATGGATTAAAATTAGATCGCCTTTCACGCAAGTTTATTTCTCTTTCTTCGGAAAAAGCGTTACTTTAAAAAAATTGCAATTAACCATTAAATATGTTGATAAAGCATCATTTTAACGTTTGATACGTTCGAATAAAACGCCAATTTCTGCGATATATTATGTGTTACACAGAGATATGACAATGGCCGGTGGAAAAGCAAAAGGAACACATAATAAATGGCCCAGAAATATATCAAAGAGATATGCGCTCCACAAAGGGGAGCGAACTGATCTATAGGCAATTTACGCGGAGAGAAAAACAAAATGAAAAATTGAGTTTATTTTTACAAGACACTTTTAGCGGCGGTTTGTTTCTATTAGCCTTAATTAAAGATATATTAAGACCTAGAAAACATCTTGTAGCCCGTTTAATTGAGCCTAACGTAATACAATACGTTTCGAAATGACCGTTCGTCATCGACAAAAATAAATACCGCAAAGTCGAAAGGAAGGAAAAAATCAATCTATCGAAACAATAATAATCAGCATATTAAATTGCAATTAACAAAGGAAATTCTTTTGCTTTCCTTTAACTCAATTAACATTAACTGTGTTTATTTAAATTAAAGCGGAAATAATGCGAGCAAGATAAACAAACTACGAAGCCGTTCCCCGTTATAAACGATCGATTGGATTGGCAATAAAACGAAATTAATTTGCAACTAGTTCGCAGCATTTTTAACTCGAGGAACAACCGCAACGAAGGAAAACAGAATTTAAAAAATAATAACGTGTCGCAAGATGATCCTTTAAGAAAAATTAATGATTTCCATTTTTTTCGTCCAGTTTTCCCTTACTTTCCAGCATCGCATTTCTGCGTTAATCCAAGCAAATTTAAGGTGTCATCGTTCCGAGGATGAATGGTTTAGGCTTTAGCGGGAAACTCTTATTTTTTAACGATCTTCTTACCGTCTGATGGAACATCAAATAATTTATAACGCTCATTTATACATATCAGATTGTAACCAGAATACGTTTTTTTTTCTTCTGTCCCGATTAAATTAAACCCCTTTCCAACGGCACCAACAACAATAACGTACGGCCTAAATGTACATTTAACCGAAACGTATTGATTCCACGGAAAAAAGCAATAAATCGCAAATTTAAAAAAAAATTGTTTGCAGAGCAGTTAATGAGTTAGATACGGTCGGATTTATTCTGCGGCTATTTGTTTTCTGTTCTCTCTCACCGACCGTTTAATCCGTCCATTACAGCGATACAACAGCGAATGATTTGGAATTTTCAAGTTAACCAAACTTTTATTCAAAAGACGATCAAAAATTGTAAAAACAATCCATGGCAATTTTCTTTGTGACGCGTTCATTATCAGTTTCAATGCGAATTCGTTAATGCTGAGTAGTCTCGGGGACTCAATTAAAATCTACTCTCGATTCTCCACTATTTTATTCTTCTCCCTTTCAATTTCGATAATGCACATCGGCACAAAACGCAAGCACACAGCGGGATGAGGCGATTGGAGATCAAAAGAAAATAATGCATAAAACGTCCTTCGTACATATAAGACAAGGTATGAACCGTCAAGATGAAAATAAGAACGATAATCATAACGTATTGTTTCTTGTTACGCCCGTGTCAGTGTACGCATGGTAAGATTAAGAACGGGAGAAGAAAAAAAAAACGTAAAGGTAGCAAGACGGTCTTTGCTCTCTTTTAACCTTCTCCGACGACAACAAGTTTCTCATTGCTTCTTGCGAATAAATTTCATCTAGTTAAATGAGTGTTTCTCCGTATGTAATATGTTTTTTACAATATCGGTAGGATTTGTAAATGTTCAAGGGAAAACAATTCGAAAACATTGATTAAGCGATAGGCAATTATAATCCGCGCTTATAAATTTCCAATTAGGGAAACGATGATGAATAATCTGGATAAAGCTTTTAAATAAACAAAAGGAGAGAAAAAACGGATAAAAAATCAAATGGAAATTAAATCAACTGGGTGGCCTTTGAACAACAGCAACAACAAAAAAAGAAAAGAGTCGGATGGAGAGAAGAAATTAATTTCCCTGCGATACAATGGGATGAGGAGAGAACCGAGGGGAGGAATATGATTGATCGTTCATAAGAGAGACCACAATAATGCACATAATTGCCAACAAAGAGGCCTTCATTGTAAAATGCAGAAACGGGGGAGGTTCTTTCTCTACGACGCGAACTCATGCAAACACGGGGTTGTATTCATTTTTTCTTTGTGTGCGCGCTTGTTCCCATATTAATTAACAGACGTAGACGTACTACTTATTACTACGTTCATTAAAACGTCTTGCCGGTCTTCATTAACATCCGAACACAATGTAAACGGATAATAAAAGCAAACGTATTGAGCCATTAAAGGCTAACACGGACGGCGTACGGGCGGATTTTTTTCTGTTTTCTTTTACACCCGCAACAATAATAAAATTCTAACAAATTATCCATAAACATTTTACGCATTTCTATCTTTCTCCTCGCCTAGCTGTCCATCTTACTGATAATAAACCAAAGAGATGATAAAGAAACGGAACGACGCCGGAGCGAAAATGCTCGTTTCAAATAGCATCTTTTTGCAAATTATTAGTTTTTTCCTAAATTATTCCTCGTATTATACGAATGGTTCAATGAGCCTTCGCTTAAATAATAATAAACGTCCATTAATGGAATATCGATTCTTCGACGTTTCATTTTTGTTGTATTTTTTTTTTCTTCTGCACAATCGAATCGATACAATTTTAAGGACGATTCCAAATGGCGGACGGGCCCGAATAAAACGGTTTTTCGTTTGAATCGGAATCAACTCGGTCGTTTAATACGAACAAATTGCAACGGAATGGAAACAAATCTGCGAAATGAGAAATAACAAAGAGCACAAAAAAGTGAATGAAGATGGGCAGGATTAAACGGTTTCCATCTAAAATCATTCCTTTTTATCTTCATTAAATTGAAATCACCGACCGTAGGCAGAAGCAGAAAAATAAATTATTAAAATAATACAAAAGGATAATGAAATTGTTTCCAGAAACCGTTTTGGACGATTTAATTACATTATCCTGTTCGCGGGGGGAAGGGATTCAATTTACAAATTGCGAAATTGAAAAACCGTTCTACCTTTTAATTAAGCGATTTAATTTTTTTCATAAAATGATATGCTCGAAGGAATAAATATTGGAAGGATTTTTCCATCCTTAATAATAACGCAAATGTATTTAGAAAAACAGGGGCGCAAACATAAATACATTCGGAATTGTGCCATTCTACTTTCGTCGTCTGAAAATTAATCTTCAACTAACAAAGGAATAACGAGATGAAAAAGGCTGAAAAGGCTAAATTGGTTAGAAAATGAGTGTCACAAATCCATCGTCTCACATATTATTTCTTGCCTGTTGTTGAATAATAGGAAAAACGACGAAGGAAATGACGTCTGAAAAAGAAGACATTAAACAAAGAGTGACGATTGTAAATTTGAATGACGCGTTGAAAGGACCGTGAAGGGGAGGATGGACACAGAGTATATTTTCGTCAAATCTAAAAGAAGTTGAGATATTGAATAAAATTAATGAAAAATAACAAAACCAAAGGAACGTAACAGCTGTGACGCTCGTAAATTGTAATGATACACACAAATATACGGCAAGAGGAAAGACACAGAAAGACGGAGAGGCAAATAGACCTTAAATAACAATAAAGACGAGAAACGTGGATTTAAGGCCGTTTAATCCCATTTCTTCCTTCTTTTTTACTATTATGCCACGCTTATGATAATGATAATAGCTAATCTAATAATAACGACGGCAATAAAACGTCGGTCGAGATGACGTTTTTAATGTTCTAATGCACGAGAAAAGGAAATATACTTGGACGAAAAGCTAGTGAAATGGAAGGAGGAGTTTGGCGTTTAAAAATTCAGTTCGACTGAAAACGAAACTTGTCCAATACGAAAAAGAACGGCTTTTTTAAATGACACCCACTTCAGAAAATTATATCAGGTTATGGCGTTACGTCGATTTGTTGGGTGCGAGCTAGAATTTGGACCGGGACCCTATACAAAACAAGGAGAGAATGAGCAGGAGAACCGCGAATTGGTCGAAAGGAATCGATACCTGAAGTAGTAATTAAAGGGCGATCAAAATTCCAAGCTCAAACAACAATAGCGCCTCTCTCATCGAAGCAAATTTCAAGTGCAAAAAAATTGCTGCCGTTCCTCGACTCAATTAATTCTACCTTCAAAATTTAATTACGAAATCGTACAAATTTCTCTAATCAAGCGTACCTACACAAAACTCGCAAAAACAAATAAATGCACGTTTTAAAGGTCGTTTCGAATTATATTCGACCGAAACATATACGCAGGGTCCTAGTGAAATTAATTACGATAATGGTGCTAGGAATTACCACATGGAAGAACTAAAACGAATCCGTAATGACGAAGATGACGACGACGATGAAACAATTAAAAGTTTCGCGTCGTTAATTAAGTTTTAATCAGGGACGACTTGAGGACGCTTTTAGCGTTCGAAAAAATTTAATAATTAATTTTCAAAGGGGCTCGAGCAAATGGTAAATAAATAAATGGCTTAAATCCTATTGTTAGCGTTAATTAAAATATCGTGCTAATAAATTTCGAGTGTAATAATTTACAAATCCGCGTTAATAATAAATACGATAAAATTTATTATTATAACTTTTGGGATAAAATAGCGTCGTATAATGATAAAATTTGCTACCCGATTTTAATATAAATTTAGTTAAATAACATATCGCGCAAACCCTCTAGTTAATGACAATAATAATAATACGAGGGAAGATACGTGGCGTAATCAGAAAGTTTCGCATGAACTTGAGTCTAAAATCGAATTGATTTCGCTGTCACGTCGACGGCGACATCATTCGAATCTCATTAAGCGTCAGCTTAACACTTATTCCCGACCATATGAATTCGTTGGAGGATCGATAACGAGTTTTCTTTATCGGGGACGAAAAAGCGGAATCGTCGCATTTTTGCTCGAACCTCGTACCAAAACACAATCAATCCGGTTTACAATCGATACGCGATTTTCGGAAACCGCTACGATTATTACTCGATCCGATACGTAAAATTATGAACGTACACCGCCGCGTGAATTATTGCGAGCGTTTATCGCAATCGCTCGCACAACTAGGTCAATCCCAATAAATTCCCATTGATTGATTATTAATTATTATACAACCGGTTTCGAACGGGATCAGGATGATGTTTGTCGTACGAGAAAGAAAACGCTTTTAGTTCTCGAATCGGTGCCTTTCAAGTTAAACCGGCCGAACGTGAAAAGTCTGGCCGTCAAGAAGCAATGTTTATTAAATTTTAAATATTAAAGTTACGTGCATTAGACGAGAGTTATCAAAAAGGAATTGAATAAAATGAAATAGAGGAAGGAGAAAAGAATTCAATTACGGGAGAAATAAACCGCGAAGGAAGATTTAATGTATAAACTAGTTCAATTTCCTCGAGTCTCGTTGATGAAGAAAAACACGCTTCTTGCCTCTTTTCCCAGGCGGAGCGCTGGGGGTGAAATGGGCGAAGAAAACGTTATTTTTCTACGTTTCAATCTAATAATAAGAAAGGATATCTGTCTCTCTTTCTCTCGGACAAACAAAATGACATAATCCGTATGTAAGGGCGGTTGAATAAGAAAATAATATCAGCGTTTGCGATATTTACATGTTTACGTCATTTCCGTCTTCGTCCTATTCGAATTCAATCTTACGTAACGGATGAAGAAAATCGTGGAAAAAACACAGCAATTGAACTTGTTAAATCTTCCCAAAGCGGTGCAAATGACTGGAAAAAATCCTTGCGGTTTGCAACGTTTCGCCCCGGATTAAATTCCAATCGAATGTTTATAAGAAAACTGTTGTTACAGTATAAAATAGACTTTTTTAAAAACGGACTCACCTTCGCAAAATCGATCTTTAGTGTGCAGCATCCCGAATAAATGTCCGCTCCGTTTAACGTGTCCTTCGCCCTGACGGCCGACTCCACATTGTCGAACGTATTTAATAGTTAAGGACAATAGCGTCGATGAAAATTTAGTTTGATAACTTATTCGAGAGTTTGACGGCAACAAAAACGTATTTCGAAATCTTGCAATGGAGGAAAGTCGAATATTTTTCTCGTTTCATGCTCTAAACTCGACGCTAATTAAACATTCAAACGGCGTCGCCTATTCATTCGCGAGCAACGGAACTAGATCGCCGTTACGACGAAGAAGGAAGTACGATCGAAAGGGGAAAAAAGAAGCAACAATTTCGTTTATCTTTTTCGCTCGCTACTTTTTTCTTTTTGCACTCGCCACAAGGACTGCAAACGGGTTTCCGCTTTTATTTCTCTTCCTTCTTTTTCTCTCTTAACGTCTCGCATATCATCTTGGCATAGAAGACGTCAAAAGCGTTTAGTTCGTGGCATGTAAATTATTACAACGATACGTATGCAACGATGATAATGTTGTAGTAAAAGAAACGTAAAGAAGGAATGAAAAAACGGAGCAAAAGAAAAACCCGAAGCGAGTTAACATGAAAAGTACTTTCTCGACATGTACGAGATAGGGGTCGATGTAATAAAAACATTGAAAAAACAAGATGACTGCATGAGGGGTTAAATAACGAAATTTGCGATACGTTTTCTTGCTTCCTCTTCGTTCTCGACGTCTGCATTTATGCGGAAGTTCGCAAAGAAATGGGCAAATTTGCGTTCGAGCGAACGAAACATGGCGAGCAGCATACGAATGTGTGTCAATTTTGCGTTTTACTTTTCGAGTTGATCACGAAAAGAGAAACGAACCGCTGCCCGGCAATAATCAGAGCAAATATTAATTATACAGAAACCGAGCGAAAAGAGAAGCGAATCGAACAAAAAAAATAATAATAAGCGACTGGAACGAATTCTCTTTTTCTCTCTCCCTGTATCTATCTCAATCTGACACACATTTCGCAAAATAATAATTAAAAAAACAAACGATTATACGATTCCGAAATACGTCTTGTTTGCCGCTTATTGGTGACGATGAATGTTGTATTAAATGAAGAAAAAAAAGGATATTCAACCATCGCTTGTACGCCATTTTTCTTGAATATAACGATCCTGAACACTTGTCCACTTGACTGACATATCGTGTGAAGTACGTCCTGAAACAGAGAGATAAGCTTGAGCGACGACAAATAATAATAAAAATAAAAAGGAACGCGACACATCGATCTATATTTACGGCGGAAAATATTGGCGATTATTAAGGAGGATCTCGAATTAACAACTTCCGTTTTTCTCCCCAATGAAACAGCTTTTGCCCCCCATTGAATCCTTCATAACACTTTCAGGATGTTAATGGTATAAGATTTTAATGGGCGCAACAATCGACAAACTTTTTCTCCCTACTCCAAAGAATTTCGATGCTTTTTACATTAAACGGTATCGCAATTTCTTGAAAGTAAAGTAAATCCTGAAAATTTCTCGTTTGCAACTCCCTTGAACAATTTTGTTCCTCCCGAAGGAAATAAATGCGAATTATATATAAATAAGAAAAACCGGGAATTACAGTGCGAGAAGGTTTTCAAACACGAAATTCTGCCGTCATCGTTGACGTTCAAATCGTCCCTTTAATATCTTTAACGCAACAAAGGCGCTGAAAAGGAAGATCCGTTTCGTAAAATCCCATATATCTATTGTTGCTGCTTCTCTGTTCTTTTTTCCTTTCTTTAACTCTCCTGCTGGTAAAAACGGACGCCTTCGGCTTACAGATTACAAATCCTTATCGAATCTTGCGCTTTATTTATTTCTCTTATTTTGAGAACGTATCAAGGGAAGAAAAGTGTTTTCTTCTTCCTTTTTTATTTTATTATTGTTTTTTTTTTTCGTTTTAACTTTACTGTCAACACCTATTTCATTTCATACGAAAGGAAACGATCTTGTTATTGAGCAAAAAGTGTCAAAAAAATTTATTCGCTTATTAATAAAGTAGGACGATAACTTATACATCGCCGTTGCCCCTCTGCAATTTCGAATGGATTTATTTACTTGCAGACGGGAGAGACATCGAATCTGGGACAAAACCGAGATTAATAATAAATAATAAAACGGTTGTTTATTATTATTATCTAGTTCATTCGGTAACGATTTAACATTGTAGATTAAGTCTCTTTTCTAATTTAAGTGTCTAGCATAACCGGATTCCTTCCTATCTTCGCACTACAACTATTTAATAAAGAAGCTACTTTATTTTTAATAACATTGCATTGAAGATGTAAGGTGAATTGAAAATGATTCATGAGGAAAGATTTCGGCTGGATTACAACAAACAATAACATCAACAAAGTGTGGAAGAGTAGTAATGATGATGTCGAGGTGCATGAGGAGGAAGAGAGGAAGAAGAATTATTTGTTTTTCCGCTATAATGTCCCTTGCGGAGGAACGGTGCCAAAAAACGGAATAAAAAAATCGATTAATATTTATTCGCGAAAAAAATGTAGATCTTTCCGCTATCGAATTATTTTTTTCGCAAAACTCGCAAACTTTTTTAACATTTATTAATCCGTAAACTATTATTGCGAATTTGCATTAACAAGACGTGATTCATCATTATTAAGTGTCATTGCGAATCCTCCTCCTTTTTCCTTGCGCGGCAAAAGAAGAAAGTCAGAAGATTCATTCATATTCGCCAACTCTTACGTGTTCCCCTATACTCTATTGCATAACGAATCTTAATAGAATTCCATTTCGAAAGTAGTCGGCGGGATCCCGGCCGAATGAATGAATACGAAATAATGAATGGATTTTAATATTAACAACAATAACGAAATCTGTTTGAGGCGCTATCCTTGAATTCGAAATCATGACCGCTCGAAATCGCAATTAAACGATGGCACAACTGTTACGAATCGAATTGTGTATTGAAATGAAATCATCGTTCTTTAAAAAGCATCGGGGGAAAAAATCAAAGCAAATTTTTTTCACTTGCAATTTCCTTCGTGTACGTTAATATGAAATATAGCGAGTACGAGAAAAAAAAACGTGTCCCGCGTTAATCCCGACGTTTAGCATGACAAGCGGTCGGCAGGTGTCCGGGCTAACTGAAGCACGACCGAAGATGAGCCATATTTCTAAACATATCAAAGTCAAATAATAGAATGAGAAATAAGCGGGCAGCGCTTTAGTATTAGGTCGGTGCATAATTATCCGCCGCTTTTTTAAAGCTATTTTTTAGGCAGTTCGCAACACAAAAAATTATCGTAAACACCATTAACTTATTAATTAAAGTCCAAATTATCATCCATTTCAATTGCAGCCTCTTATTTGCTTCCGAAGTGGCCAATTCCACTAGAAAAGAGCTAAAACCTTGCATTACATCGGTCACCAAGTAATCAAAATATTCACAAATATCACAATATAAATCGATCGTTGAAAAACTGCTAAAGTGTGCGAAAATTTAATTTACTTGGTAACCGACGTGATTCATGATGCAATTTTTTAGCTTTTTTGTACACGTGGAATTATTGGCCACTTAGCAAGCAAATAGGAGGCTGCAATTGAAATGGACGATAATTTCGGCCTTTATTCAAAAGTTGATTTACGATAATTTTTTGTTGTTGCGAACTACTTAAAAAATAACTTTGAAAATCGGCGGATAATTATGCGCCGACCTAATATTTAGCGCCCGTTTTCCGTGTACGTTTTCTCGTTTGCCTTTTTACAATTTGCAAAGACGATGGCTCTCTCGTCACTTTGCCTTGCCCTAAATTAAGGCGAAAAGTAAGTTAGCAAGTGACTAGCCCACGTACAAGTTTTCTTATTTGATCGAGTTGTTGTCTATTTCGCGCAATTTCGTTTCAATGCCACCGGGGTTCTTCTAAATGATCCCCGTTTCGAACGGGCGAAAGCCCGAAGAAAAAATTAGGTCGACGTGGAAAATTAAATCGGAACGAAAGGAAAGTAACGGAAGTGAAACAAAAGGGATGATGGTTGATGAATAATAGAGCTGCCAAAGAGGAAACGCATCAAACGGCTCATTCTTTTCCTCTCCTTTCGCTTCTCTTTCGCTCTATTTGTTTAATTCGTTCTCGTAGACGCGCTCGCTCTCTTTTTCTTAAACTTATTTATGTATCACTCCCTAAATATTAATTGCGATTAAACACGCGATTTTTGCTAGCCGCTACCACTACTCGCAGTTTTCGCCATTTACTTTTTTTTCGGTAAATTAACAATGATTTATTTTAACCGTGATTACGTTTCTCTATTTTCTGGTCGTTGATGTCGTTTAATTACTTATTAAAATAACAACAATAATTGCTCAAAATTTAATCGTGTTGTTGGCTATTATTATTAGCTGCGTTAATTCCGTAATGCGTGTAATTTGTCATAAACCATCGCTTTTATATGTATGTTTGCGTGTGCGTTTCCTTCTTCAACTTTATATTTCCTTTGAAAACTTTTCGGTTTTATTTGCTTTCGTACGGCTCACTAAAGTTCGTGCTAACGTCAAAATGGAAAAGCAAGCAAAGAGGAAGATTTAATATTTGATTTTTTGTTATTCTCGTCGGCCTTAATAAATGAAAATGTACGTTAAATTTTCGCCGCCTAGCGAAACGTATGCAATCGCGTTCGTCTTGTTTAGTTAACTAATTTTACGGTAACGTCTCTGTTATGCTATCGTCGTCGGTGTTGGTTAATTTGGACGTTTACCTAATTCCAAAATAAAATATTTCATTGAATCCTCTACATGTGACAGCGTAATCGCCTCTTTGCTTATTTCATTTTATCTCTTTATTTATTAATTAACCGTCCTGTGTGGCGAAAATTACAAATGGCAAAAAAGAAAGTCGTTTTGCATAAACTAATTGCATTCGTTCATTCGTTAGAGAGATAATGAATAAAACGGAACCGTCCATCTAGATTTTTATGAAAGATTATTATTCTCTGTTTCCCGTCGCATTCTATCGACTCGTTTCCTCCTTCGTTTTCAACGTCGTTCTTTTCCCCGCGCCGTTACCTACTTATTACATGATTTAAATATTTTCTAATAAAATCCCAAGAACGAGTTAAGTATCGCGAATGCGATTGGGTTAGGGAGACCGTACGATTTATGCGATCGTAAAATTCGAATTTATTGGCAATTTATTATTGCACATTTTTTATTTTGCCGTTTTATTATTATTAATTTTTGGATTTTACAAGCGCGTAAAAGTGAAAGAATTAATTTTTCACCGAGGAAGAAACGAACAAAATTCGGCTCGTGATTTATGCACATCCTTCATAAATTTCTATTATAAATATCGCATCAATAAAAACGTCGAAAACCTTAATCGAATCACAATTACGCACCTGCCTAAAATACGCACGATTCCCACATTTATTATTCATATGCGTTTAAAGCGGTATTATAAAATTGATTTTCCTTTTCTCGTTTTTTGAACTAAACCGAGCATTTTGTTCAAACATTCAAATCCATACTGAATCAACATATTCGGATTTCACCTGGTTTCCATTTCTAGCTTTAACTTTGAACGCAAATATTATAAAATGTTTCGCTCAAGCAAGTGATTTTAAATAAAAATAGGCCCGAAGCGGCGACTAGCCGAAAACCAATTGGAAACACGTTGCTTTGATAAGAGAGCGGGCAAAGAAAACATTTTTAGCCAATTTTAGCATTTCATTTCGGTTACGTGGCCCCCGGTACAAAAGAAGTCCTTTTCCTTTCTTTACTCTCCCGTTAAGTAACTATGTGATGTTTAAATATCAAACGATGACGTGCGAGAAATCTGTTTGCTCGCCAATTTCAATGTCTTTGTATCTGCGAAGGTCTTCGCATATTCAATGAATAGAATCGATTCGCAGTCAATTAACAATTTAATTTCTCGAAATTCGCTTGCGAAAGAGATTGTCTTTCGGCCAAAGAATCCATCTCGACGCGCAAAAACATGCTCATGAACGTTGGCATTGGTAAAATTTAAAAGGAGCTCTAAATAATTAGCGAGAGGAAAATATATCTATTCGTCGGCTTTTTTCTTCTTTCTCTTCTATTTCTGCCGCAATCCAACCGACAAACAGCTGTTTCAAATAATAACAACGCACGTTCGCGAAACGAATTCTTCCCCAAATTGTTTAAATATCATTTATTGCAATAACAATTAGAGATACGTTTGTTTAATTATTTAACGAGCAATTCGAAATGCGTACGTGCGGACTGATTTATTTTAACGTCCGAAATCGAGGAATGGAATATTATTAATTAATTAATGTTATGAACGCGCGATCATATAATTAATTATACTCACCACTGTGATTGGATACATGGGATTTATGATCGTAAACAATAATATGTGATTCGGTTTGCTCTCGTCCTGTCTTTTCCTTCGCGCATCGTCCGGATTGTAATTGTTGTTCCCGGCGTGACCCTAAGGGACAGAAACAAACGATTAGATCTTAGTTAAATCCACAAGAACGAACAAACAAAAATAAATGCCTTGGAATAAAAAGGAACGATTACACAACGACAAATCGTGAATACGATTGCTACTATTAAAAATTGTTAACCAATTTATCTTGGCAATTTGCTCGGTTAACAAATTGCTTTCTTTTAATGTTATTTAACGCACATGTGTGATGCTTGCCGTCCATTAAGAAAGCGGAAAAAAAACGCGAGAGCAAAAGATCCACGCTTTTTCAATTACGATGCACCAACAATTTTCGAAAATAATAATAATCATAACGCACGTGGTTAAAATCAAAAGTTTGGACGTGCCTTTTAACTTGAGATGCGTTATTACGCAAAACCTGACAAATTGATTGACTGGCTCTATGCAAAAAAAAGATTAAAAATACGAAAGATATTGACAAACGACAACTATTTTAACACATTTACCAAACAAACGTTGACTTTCAACTACAAATTGGACACGTGCGGATGAATCTCAATTATTTTTGGATAGACCTGATATAATAAAAAAATGAGACTAAGGGTTGGAATTTACGATTTCTTCGGACAATTAATCGAAATTTATCGTCGGAGGGAGATGAGAAAACTGGGATCCTGTCGCACGTTATAATGGATAAATAAAATAACAAACATAAATAATGGAAAATGATAAAAAAGAATCGCTTTTCTTTTTAGTAATTCTAAATTAAATTTATATCTTCTACCATTTATTTTTGGAATTTTCAACGATTGGCTAACGGTATTTTATTTTAGTTCAACGACATTCTCCTCTAATACGCATTACGTATGCGTATTATAATAAACAAAACGATGAGACACGAGTTTTGAGAGGAATAAAGAAGGAACGTGAAAAATAAAGTTGAAAGGAACAAAGGTGCGAATAAACTAATAAAGATGTACACGATCGAGATATTTCATATGGCTTCGTGACATATTTTAAATGGTTATTATCTATTGTTAATAAAATGCGTTGCCGATGTTATAAATGATCTTTTAATCCTATTCATTCCGAAATCGATGTCGCACATCGTTAAGTTGATTTCATAAACAAACACCTGGAACGAATCCACGTGTATAATTTATAAAAGGAAAAGCCGTTGATTCAAATGACATTCATTTTCGAAACAACTATCATCAAAGGGACAAATAGAAAATCGCCTTTCGCCAAAACCACCATCACCGAAATCGAGTGCGTAATACAATTCAATTGATTTTTGTTTGCAGGTGACAACAACTAGTCTCCCGTTTTTTCTCTTTCGCCCGATCTCAAAGGATCCGTTCTAGCGAACGCCCCAATAATTCGCGACACTCACTCACGTTCAATGCATTTCAAACATCCACGTCTGACACGTTCAATTAACGGAAATACGCGAGACCTCTCATTTGAAATAAAATATAAGCCACGAGCAACAACAACAACAAAAATTATTTTTCTCTCGGCACGATAATTATTCATCCTAAAAGAATTCTTTCTAATATTAGTTATACGCAAACGTTTATTTTAAACCCAATGATTCCGAATGATTTCCAAATGCTTTGATGCCCATTCAATTCGCCCCGATAAATGAGCATTTTCTTTTTTTTTGCGGTCTCGCGAACATCCTAAAGAGTCATCGTCGTGAATGGATAACGATCCCCGTCAAAATTAGACCGAAACACTTTACAAACGAAACGCTCCGCTTGTGGATTGCGACGATAGATAACGGCACGGCAGCACGGTAATTATTGAAATTAGTCCTCAACGATTAACGGCCGGTAAATGAATCGGCACAAGAACGAAATTAATCAATTACTCGAGCTTGTTTTTGGATGATTGATAAGCAGCGACACATTAAAGAAAAAACACGTTACAATTATGCCAGAGCTTAAGACCTTAACAGGGTTGGTGTAATATTTAAATGCTTCTTTCGATTAAGTCAACGACGGACATACTTTTATAAATGGGCGGCACGCGCGGGGTTGTTTCGAATTAAATAAGAGCCGAAAGACCCGCCACTGATGATTTAATCATTTCGAACCGAAATTGAAGCGATAAAATCTGAAAATCAACTAACCTAAGCGAATTATTACTTTTGCTTTTCCATCGCGATGATAAAATTGAATCCATTGCGAAAGAAATGATTTTTGCGTTTCGAATAAGCAATTAAAATTAACTGTGCAACAACAATGAATTGAAAAACCGGTCTCATAACTAGCATGCAGGAATAATGAACGAATTGCATAATTCAATTTGCTTACACGTTTTGAATAAAATATGTTAAGTGTTTTCGATCGATCAATAACGATTTATATCGTTTTTATTTATTTTCCTTTTCGAAAAAAAAAAGCGGAAAGAACGCAGAACTTTATTGTAACGATAACGAATCATCAATCAAAGTGTACATAAACCAAAAATAATAATATAATAATAAAATAAATACCAAACTAAGGCAAATATTTGCATTTGCTATTATTGTTGTTATTAATAATACGGCGTTAACAATAACAATAAATTATGCCTATTCGAGCCTGCTAATGGCATGTGTGTGTGTTTCCTATCAAAAGAAACGCCGCCGAATTGATAGGGCAAGAAGAATTTTATTAGCCGTTTAAGGAGTCCTTGAAACGCCACTAGGTTCTAATTAAAATCGAATTTATCTCGACACACGTTATTAGGCTAATCGATTTTGCATATAATGACCGTACTGAAAATGGGAAATTTTTACGCAAACGAAAAAGAAAATTAACCTTCACGGCCGTCGTATGGAATTAGCGCATTAATAGGAAATTATACGGAAGAATAATCGCAAAAAAAAACAATTAAAATCACTTTTACCTTTATATTTTAAAGTCTGCTACTTACTTCGCAATCCGCACGCAGAAATTTTAATAATACGCGAATGAAGTAATGTGGTTGTTGCTGTTTGATATTAAAATATTTACATAATTCCAACATTATTAAGCGAGACCTTACGAAGATTTCCCCCATAACTTTCATAATATTATTTTCCTTTTATATTTTTGTTTCGCATTCGCCCAGGAAGAAGTTTTAATTAAACACAAAACGCGTTAATTATCGAGCAGCGTCAAAGGAAGATGGTAAAAATGATCGCATTCCAAATAACATAAACTACGTGCAAGTAAATCGAATTGCAATGATGCACGACGTCGCGAATGATAATCAAGGTTAAATCGAATAAAATGCGCCTTTTTCTACATCGAGAGGTACAATTCATTTTTTCTTTCTTCGTTTGGCCGTGTCACGCAAACCGGACATGTTTATGCCGAAGAAGAAGAAGAAACGGGGCAAAAAGAAATCGACAAGAAGATGGTACTGGAAAATCGTACGAAAAGGTTACGTTCACCGCTTGAACGTGATCGCAAAATAAAAGAACCTTGGAAATTAATCTCGAGTTATGCGAGTTTTCGTTGCGAAGAATAATAACAACGCTGATTTTCCGTTTCAGAAAATCGTACCTCCGGTGTTGAGCGAAGACGATGATGATGATGAATCCCATTAATTCCTACAAGAATTTAGCAAAAGTCGTTCATTCGTTCCCATCTGATCTACAACTCGAGTACAATTTAAAGAGATATCGATGTTGAATTAAAGAAATTGCAAATTAATCGCATAAATTTCGCTATTTGACTTATAAATAGGGTAAATTAGATTTCGCCGGATACGCGAACAATTTCGAAACTCTAATAAAATTTATACGGGAAACGCGAAAGGGAAGCAAATAATAAATTTACATTTTATAATATCAAATACAATTTATCGAAGAGAAACATGAGGAAATGATATTAATTAAGTTTTTCTCGTGTTTCTCTTTCTCTCTCATTAACTAGAACAACTTTCGTTATTGATTTATACCAAAACGAGCGACAAGAAAAAACGAATTCGAATCGAACAATTCGTTATTGATTAAAGTGAAAA
This sequence comes from Hololepta plana, assembly GCA_963695495.1. Classification (NCBI taxonomy): domain Eukaryota; kingdom Metazoa; phylum Arthropoda; class Insecta; order Coleoptera; family Histeridae; genus Hololepta; species Hololepta plana. The sequence goes on along the minus strand of OY968837.1, from coordinate 5,008,233 downwards.
TATTTAAATTAAATTTATTACAGACATCGTTAGAAATTACCTTATTTAGAAATAAACACACGAAAAATAATGGAGAAATGACAGAATATCGCTTTTTTCAGCAAATGATAATTTCCATTCTAATGCAATTTTTTAATTTGCCTCTTTCTTCTGCTATTTCTTTCTCGTCCGAACGACAAAGAAGCTTACATTAACCACTTAAGAATAATTGCACGTTATCATTAATGTGTTTTAATATTGTAGAAGAAACAAGACAAAAGGGACGAGCGAAAAAAAAAACTGAAACGAGAAAGTAATTATAAGAAAATGCGTTGTAAACGTGTATGAGTATTTAAAGCGAACGAAAATGCTCAAGAAAAGCAAAAGGAAAACCAGCGACTCGAGGTAAGGTAAGTGGTGCGACAAAAACAAAATAAACGAGCAAGAAGACGCGAACGATTAATAATAACAATAATAATAAGAGTGAGCTATTAAATATTTTAACTAAACGTAACACTTTTATGTGTCCCGTAAAACGATTTCAACAAGTATTAAATACGACGGAAGTTTGGGATGTAAACTTTTGTTTGTTCCCAAAAAACCGTTGATTCTCGCTTGGAATTTTTCCAAATGGTATGAAGTCGCGAAAGAGAGAGTGAGAGAGAGAGAGAGAGAGAAACCGAGACAAAATGATTTTTTTTTAAATGAACAAAATGATTCACTCGCGGTTTTTGCGATATAAACGATTTCAAAACATAATAGTATCTACTAAGCGGTCAAATTAAATGGTGACAAAGTTAATCATCAACCGTGAATCGATTGCAGAAATCGCTAACGATTGCTTTTACACTTCGAATCGCCTCGTTAAACCCCCCTAAATTTCAACGTGCAAACAGGAAATAGAATTCCCATTGCAACAGATTCTACCAGAATTCTTCTTCGACTCTCCGATCTTTATTGGAACGCGGCGCTAAAACTATGTTCGAAGTAACAGAGATGATGATAGCGTAGAATTTTAATTTGCACGCGCAACTTTCGAACAAAAAAATAATGTAAATAAACGTTAAAGACGGCGAAGATGAATAAATAATATCGTGGTCTATGCGTGTTCGTATGTTTTGTGCTACCTGAACCTGATTGAACTGCATCTAGTTGGCCTTGCCGGGTCATTGGCTAGTGGTAACAAGACGGCGATTTAAACTCGAATGTTATAATATAAGAATAACAAATGATAACGTTATTTATTTTGTTTATTCCGCATTCTTCCATAAGCGAAACGTTCGATTGGGATTATATTTTGCCTCAATAACAAAATCGCGGGGTGCCTTTGCCAATGATTTAGGGCGTGCTACGCTGCTACTACTACCCTCGTGACAAAAGACAAACAATAATAAATGACATCTCTTACGACGATGTAGTTCGAATCGGCGAAAAAAAGAACATCATTTTTATGAATCCGATTATCGAATAATTAGCGTAATTCGCAATTATCGTAATAAATTTAATAGGCGCAAAGAGATGTAGGAATTTTTGAATCCGATCGTAGGGTCTATCGCAACCTACTGATGAGTTCCTCTCCGATTGCTCTTCCCTTGATTTTATCAATGCGATGACAGATATCGGACACAAAACATATCTTCGATCACAATAGAACAGGTTACGAGAAAACCACTTACAATTTTTCATTAGACAATTTACAGCGTTAACCTGACATAATGTACGGCCTTTATCACATGATATCACAAGTACACTATTTTTACCATCTAAATGAAACACTTACTCGATTATTTACGGCTTCCACATCTGTCCTTTGCCGCTTTGGTTGTGGTCCATCTCCATTGAACGCCATTTTGAAACAAACACTTTCAACTTCAAATTATCTCAACCAACCGCTACTACGGCACGCGCAGAACTGACAACATTTTTTGACCGCACACGGAAAAAAACACCGAAAATCGCTCGATAACGCGAGTCTTGCCATCTGTGGAACCATCGTCGCACTCGCCATAACAATCAGTTCCTGCAATATCGACGAGATTATAAACGCAGGAAAAGTTCACGTTTCAATTGTGGAGAAATTCGTTTCATCAAAGATGGAAAAGAGTCTTTGTAGTCGAAAGAGATGATTAAAAAAAACTGTTCAATTCTGACAATTTTACATTTAACAATTTATTTTTTCTTCAATATATCATAAGTTGTCAGTGATCTGCAGCTGTAATAGACATAATAAAAGGAATTTATTAGTTGTTCAATGTTCATCTGTGTTAGTTCGAATTTCTTTGCACAACATCTCTTACGGATGCTACAGAGCGTTTGCACGTGCGTGTTAATCTCGCCCCGGCCTATTTTCGAATAGGCTTGATTCAAAACGAACGATCCCTTGAGGATCTTTAAATACGCTTCGATTTTCTCAATGGGCGCTGTCGCCTGTCTGAAGCACTTTTTGGATGTCTTCACTTTCGAATAGTAATTATTCACCAAAGTCTTGGTCGTCGGCATGAACACAATCCTTAGAAATTGTGCAATTGCTTTGGCACAATTTAGACAGTTGAAAATTTGCATATTGTGTTTCATGTATTTGCGAATGGTATCTCTAACGAATACAACGTACTTTTTACCCGTAATAACAACCGAGCCGTTCTTTCCGTTATCCAAAGTAATTTTAATGTTGACTTTCAATTCACTCTCAAGTAAATAAATGAAGGCCTTCCCTAATGTGTTGTTAATGAAATATTTAGCTGCCCAATAATCAATGGTAAGCGTCATTTCCTGTTTCGAACTCTCTGCGCTCGATAACGAACTGGGATTAACGAGCGGTAAACAAGAAGCGCCCGGCAATTGTGAGACTGTAGGAGCTTCTGAACAAATTGGATTTTGAATATTTATGTCCGGCGGAAGATGCGAGACAGACGGTTCGAAGCTGAATTCCCTGTTATTTGTAAAATTATTATCGTTCGTGTTGCCGCTGTTCACTTTAATCACGATGTTGTTGGCGGACGTCGAGAGAATTTGATCGATGGATTCAGAATTACTTTCATTATTGGTCTTGTTTTCCGTCTTCCCGTTGTCGTCTACGGTCGTTGCGGCTTCAGATGTTGATGCCTCCACAATTTTTACATTCGTATCCGTACTACTAGCATCATCGATATCTTTCCTTTTTCGTTGTTCAGTTCTAAAGCGTTTATAATTATAAACGTCATTGTAACTCTTCACGTGAGGATCAACCGGTGGATGCATCCTGTGATATTTGCAGTTAAATTCGTAATGACCCTGCGATCCACATCCCGAACACCAACGTTTGTCTTGCGGCAATGCCGATGGACCAGACGGTTTTAAAGGTGCCGTTTCCGTGATCTGGAGAAAATTTAATTAATATGCGATTGAATTCAATCGAGTACAACGTACAGTGCTGTGGTATCGACGCCACAAATCTGGGCAACGAGCCATTATATGACCCACTAGATTGCATATCTTACAACGCATCTTTCGCTCATGAATACAATTTTTACATGAGATTGTAGAGAAGTTGCTGTGTTGGCCACACTAAAAAAGTTACATTTACTTGTGCAGGTAAAGATATAAGTCTAAAAATCTGAATTTACCATAGTGCATATCTTATTAGGACATCTCGGTTCCATATGATTTTTCTCGCCGCACAAACTACATTTAACCGGCATATCCTTCTTGGGACATTTCGTCGCTTTGTGATCCGATTCTCGACATATGTAGCATCTCTTGCGGTTAGATGTCTGCATAGTTAGGTAATATCTGTCTGCTTCGGAAATTTTCCATTTATTAGGATCATCTAAAAAAAATTAAATTAAAGCTTGAACATATTGTATATGGCAGCAATAAATTACTTGACATGTTTGCCATTACATTTTCCAATGTAAATTGTTCCAAATCCCAATCCTGTTCATAAAATTCCTTTATGTCCGCCTTCCAATAATCACTTAATTTTCTTGGTTTGTAACCATTTTGGTTTTTGTTTGTTAGATCCGTTGACGAGCAATTTGCCAGATTTAAATCCGTCTTCAAATTATTTAAATCAGATAACATAAATACTGACGATGCTGTGCTAGAGTTTGAATTACAGTCCACGGCTATAACATCTGGTGATGGCTTTTTAGATTCCGTTTCTTCACTTTTGATTTTCTTAGATGGATTCTCGCATGATTCGATGTTCCTGCGTTTGTCACCAGAAACTACCGCATCCGGTTTCAACTTGCTCTTCTTTTTCTTCTGTTTCGATTTTTTCGAATGCTTTTCAATGCCGTCATCGGAATCGTCGTCGATGATTTGTATTGGGCTCAAGTTAGGCAAATCGTCCGTCTTTCGCAAATCGGATAGCTTACATTTACGCATTGTCACTTCGCTATCGTATTCGCTCTCTGAACTGGAATCGGATTCACTGTGTACTAAAAGTGAATTCTTACTTGCCGATTCATTTAATGGAGTAACCGGAGTTGATTTCTCGGAAATGTTTGGCGTGAGATCACGTTTGGGCACGATGTAATTACCGAAATTTTCCAAATTGTCCTTGAACAAATCGTTATTCGATTCGAAATCGATCTCTTGAAGAACAGGGTTCTTTAATGGCGTACTGCAAAAGTCGGTAGCGCTGCAACTACTTTCCGTCTCATAAATGTCGTTATTGTCGGCCGGGGTCTTTGGCCGTAAAAATTCTGTTGTTGTAGTCGGTACAAAATCCGATCCATGTAAGCTAAAATTGAATTTTTGTTGGACGCCCACAGCAGTGGTGTCTAAGAAATCATTTGATGCAGTCGATTCTGGCGTGCTAAGCATCTCCTTCCTTTCACTTGGAGTTATAACATCCTTTACATTACTTGGTTGCTTCTCACTATTATCTTTATCCTCAATGCTGTCAACATAAGAATCATCAGGGTCAAGATTTATAATGGCATTTGCTTTTGGATCTGGTGGAATGTAGATTACATCATCATCTTCGTCCATATCAATCCCTGTATTACTAACAGATAAAATTGAATTATCTTTTGCATTCTCATCCTTAGATTTATCTGATGTAACATTTTGTTTGTTCATCTTGTCATAACTAATAATACTTAATATTTTGTCACATATTTCAGTATTTGCAATTGATGAACCCTCTTCTGGATTGTCATCATCTGACAAACATATAACTTCAACTGATGATTCTATTATTTGAACATCAGTAGATTTATCTGACAAACACGTTTGATTAGCTGAATTATTTTGGTTTTTTGTTCTTTCCATCTGTTTTCTCTTCTGAAACTCCTTTCGTCTTTGTTTCTTTCTTTCTGCACATTTAAATTTCTTATGTTTCATTTCATGTTGCCATTTTAACAGTTTTTTATAGTACTTGTTGTTTTTACCATCAGAAGTAATGATTTGTGTTGGTGCTGGTGGTATCACAACAATATTATTTACTTGTGGTTGCATATAAATGGGTGTTCTTAACATGGGACTGAAACCAACATTCTGCACATCTACATGCTGACAAGGAATACTATTATTACTAGTAGTAGCACAATGCTGGTCTATATAATCTGAAAGGTTTTGATGATATTGTAAGAAGTTAGCACTATTCATAGAATTATTGCTATAATATCTACTCTTCTCCGATCTGTTACTCAATCTATGAGAATTATTTGGTGATTGAAACGTGTTATTAGCCATTTCATCGTCGTTATTACCGTGAAACACTTGACTGTACAACATAACCTCTAAATCTTCGATGTCTGAATCTGTGTTATCCTACAATTCAATTAGAACATGATCAAAATGTTATCGAAAATGATCTTTGCTCACCTACCATTGTAAAACGACAAAACACAAACAACTCATGTTTCTTTGCGTTCTAATCAGCGATTTACTATGAACGAGACGAACTTAGCAACATCTAATGTCGCACGTGCATGTTATGAATTTCAAATGAACTGTGCTTAGGCAACTTTACATTCATGTAACGGGTATGAATTAATGCATCTTCCCGGATTATCCTTGTGATGAATGGAAGAGGATCATTGATCAGAAATCGTAGGCTTTTGAATTGATGCATTAATTAATCCTTACCCAACAAATCTTATTTGAAGTTTGAAATCTTCTGAATTAAATAAAAAGGGATTCACTCGAAACCTTCCAGCAATTCCAGAAACCTTCTTTAAATCAATAAACACCTCTTACATAAAATTTTCTTGCCAATTTTAATGTCAGGCATTAGATAACGACACAAATGCCCCGCAATTACCTGCAAGACTGTTAGCAAACGAAATTAGTGGCTTGCGTCAATTGAATCGGACGTTCCGTTTAAATTTCGCAAGAACAAACCATTTCGAATTTCTCAGTCTTTCTGGTATACGTGATATTCTTAAGACACATTATAGAAATTACCCAGAAAATGGCAATACAATCAAAAAGTGGGGGAGATATCGTAGGAATATATGAGGAAGCCCGCTTCTGAATTAAGTTTCGTCGTGAAAGTTTAGCCGGAGACATTTCTTCATCTCGACCGGGATAGATGGTCGTCGATTGTTGAGTGTTGAGACTCGAATGGTGATTGAATTGGTCTAACACGTTCGCATACTTTTTCGCATCGATTGGCTGTTAGAATAAATCAATGTAAGTGACTTTATTTGAATATTATCGAAACAATCAGAACGATTCTTAATTAACAATTGGAAAGATCGAGAGTAACGACGTAAACGCAGGACTAAGCGATAAATTAATTACAAACGCAATTGGATTTAGAATGTCTAAGCGATCGCTTATTCTTATTTTGGAATTTCATTTTCGTTCGTGTTACGCGCAAAGACAAAAGAAAAGTCGAATTACTTAATACGATTATGTAATTTCAAATCTTTATTACTGGCATTTTCAGCATCACTTTCTCCGCATCAGGAAGTCGATGATGGCGCAAAGTTGGAAATTTACTTTGGGTTCTTTTTTTTTTTTAACTTGTTTACTCTTACTTTCTCTTTAACGTATTACATAATTTATTTGTGCGCATTGTACCAAATTAAAATAAGTGATATCTAAGGCAATAACGATAATAATAATTTAATAGTCTCATTAGAACTAGTGCCTTTAGTCGACATTTCGTCATTGCATTGGGAAATAAATAAAGAGACGCTTTCACTCGCCTCGTTGCAACAAGCGCAATCTATTCAATTGTCTATCTTATCTCGTTGCAGAAAATGTTCGTGGCCATATTATTGTTCGTTGCAATTCTCGTCCTACTTTTATATCTCGACACGAAGAAACCGCACAATTATCCGCCGGGGCCCGATTGGTTGCCGCTGATCGGTAGCGCTCTGACCGTGTACCGTTTACGCAAGAAAACCGGCCTGTTGCACCTGACGACGGCCGAATTGGCGAAACGATACGGCCCGATATTGGGCTTGAAACTGGGCCAGGATCGCATCGTCATCGTCCACGGCATGCCCGACAATCGGGAATTCCTCATGTCCGACGACTTGGCCGGCCGCCCGAACGGCTTCTTCTACAAGTTGCGCACGTGGGGCGAGCGCAAAGGCGTCCTGCTCACCGACGAGACGTTCTGGCAGGAGCAGCGACGCTACGTGCTGCGCAACCTGCGAGAGTTCGGTTTCGGCCGCAGGAACATGTCGTCGATGATCGAGGAGGAGGCCGCCCACTTGGTCGACCATTTGAAACGGCGCATCGTCGCCAACGGCGGCTCGCTGACGATCAACTTCGAGACGTTCTTCAGCGTGCACGTGCTGAACACGCTGTGGACGATGATGGCCGGCATCCGTTACAATCCGGACGATAAGATACTGCGCGACTTGCAGTCGAATCTGAACAAATTGTTCTTGCAGCTGGACATGATCGGCACGTTGTTCAGCCACTTCCCGATACTGCGGTTCGTCGCGCCGGAATACTCCGGCTACAATTTGTACGTGAAAACGCACGAGCCGATTTGGCGGTTCATACGGAACGAGGTGCGGAAGCACAAGGACACGTGGGACCCGAACAATCCGCGCGATCTGATCGACACGTATCTGAACATATTGAACGGCGCGGAGAAGTCGGAGAGCTTCTCCGAGCTGCAGCTGTTGGCGCTTTGCATGGACTTTTTCATGGCCGGATCGGAGACGACGAGCAAATCGCTGGGGTTCGGCTTCTTGTACTTGCTGCTCAATCCGGACGTGCAGCGGAAGGCGCAGGAGGAAATCGATCGCGTTATCGGACGCGATCGGTTACCGTCGTTGGACGATAGACCAAAGTGAGTTCCGTAGTGAGTTCATTGTAACTTGGGGGGGCGTAAATTAAATCTGTTCTATTTTCAGGATGCCTTATATCGAAGGCGTCGCTTTGGAATCGATACGGATGTTTATGGGCGGCAGTTTCGGCGTGCCGCATCGGGCATTAAGAGATACCACATTAAACGGATACTTTATACCGAAGGTAAGATGGGGAAACGAAAGAGACCGCAATAAAATCCTTCTCCTCGCCGCCCCACGCGAACGGTAACGGTGGTCCAATAAGAGGAGATTTATTTATGGTCCAACAGATGAAAGAAGTCCAGGGCAATGGAATGTTAGGAATGTTATTTAACGCCTTCAATGTCTTACCGCGTGTAATTTTTATCAATCATTAATACCAAACGAATGCACAGTTATGCCAAATAATTACTCAGTATAAAATCGGTCCACATCTACTGCGTAGTAAACCAAATACGCTACAGAGGAAACGTCGACGAGTCACGATAAAAAATTCTTTGTGCTACTCTTACTCTTGTTGTGCTTCTTTGTGATTGCTCGGTTCTTCACCGATTGCAGAGTTAGCCAAACCTACGTCTCCCTTGCCGCACTGGACTTCTTTCATCTTCTTTCTTATAACATTTGCAACAAGAAGTTAATGTGCCATTTGTTTAGGACACGATGGTAATATCGAACGTCTATTCGATCGTACGCAGCGAGTTCTCCATCTACAAGGATCCGGATCGATTCGAGCCGGAGCGACACATTAACGACGGCAAAATCGAATTGTCCGACGCTTACATGCCGTTCGGGTTCGGCAAGCGTCGATGCTTGGGCGAATCGTTGGCGAAGGCGAACATTTTCCTGTTCGCCGCCACCGTCTTGCAACACTTTAACTTGCGAATACCGGACGGCGAGGATCCGCCGAGTACCTCGTGCATGGACGGGGTCACGCCGTCGCCGTTACCGTATAAGGCTCACATTACTTTGCGGGAGCCTTTGTAGCTGTCGTTCGCGTCGTAATTGTAATCGTCTAAGAAGCAAACGGAAGAAGTTTCATTGCAACCGTTGATGGCTCAAGGAGGAGAGATAGAATTAAAATTCGTGTTGGTCGTTGCGAGAAATTGCCGATTTTTATTGATTACTCTGTTCTGTTTTTCTTTTTTGTACACAAAGATAGATATAGCCGTTTAGCGAAAATATGAAAACGAAACTGGATTTGCCTCTAGGGCCTTTTGGGGCGTTCGTAATTCCAGCACCCCTCGCATATATGTATATTTTGTTGTATATGTATTTAATAAATAAAAGCAATTCATTGTTTGTTATTCGCAAAATTTACATAAACATTACATAGAGTGGAAAACTAAAAACTTCCTTTATAGCAGGATTAGCATTTTCCGATAAGCTAAATAAAAACGATCCACGTTTGGCTTTCAATTAATTCTCATTTAAGGCATTTATTCAATGTTCGTTTATACAATTAATCAATCAACAATTCAACATTAATTAACAGAATTATAATCTCGTTTCTTCAAAGAGCAGAATTTGTTTGCTTCAAACGCAAAATTCTTGAAACAATCGAATCCTTCGACTCTTTCTGCATGCATTCTTCATCTCCTTCGTCTGTGTGTGTTACTGTGTACAAAAGGTGTGGTCTTTCACTAGATTAGTTAATGAACGGTGTCTCATTTTATATTTGCGTGTGTGTGTGTGTGCCTAATTGCAAAAAGAAAGCAGGTGAACTTAACGAATTTAGCGTGTGTGTTATCGATTTCTAGAAGTAAATAGGATCCGTTCTTGATGATGGGGTTTATTATGTAACTTTGAAATCGCTTTGATCTTGTGAAATTGTTGATTTGAACTGTTTGTTGTTTTATTATGGTTAAATTTCCTGTCATCTACTTACTTCCTGAAAGCTTTCCGCCTAAAGCACTCAAGCTACTAGGAAGAAGATTGCAATAGCCACGATTTCCGGCAAGATTTTCATCTAAGAAAAAATAAAAAGTTCCTCTTCGAATGCTTCTCATCCGTATTATCGATATCGTGATTAACAAATATTTAACAACAATTAATATCGTTAATTATTTCGTGATATTTTACCATTCATTTTATTTAGTAATTTATATTACATTGTGTACATATATAAAATACTTTTTAATTTAAATATATCATCCTTATTATTAGAATTACATTTAATTATCTTTCAATTAATTAATAGTTTACCATTTATCTTTTTTTTTAATCATTTTATGCCACATGGTTATTATAATTTATTTACATTTAACAAATTCTTTACTTTCGGTAATTCCATTTATTTATTCGTTTATAGAAAGCATTAATTTTCATATTACGCCCAACGATGTCCTTTTATTCTTCGAATTTTATTAATCATCTCTTTAATTAGCTTAACATTTAATCAAATCCATCGTGTGTCTTTGTTTGTTATTATACCTAACTAATTAATTCATTCGCATTAAAAGATATTCGTTTCAGTATTCAATTGCAATAATCTAACTTTTAATTAGCAATCGACTGCCTTAATTTCGACGGCGTTCTTCTTCAAATTGCCACGTCCAAATTATTTGCGATTGCTTTAATAATTGAAATGCTACTCTAATTGAAAATGGAGAGAATGTTCGAAATTGTGATATGACAAATTAACCGCTGTTTGGATTTTAATTATGAACGAATCGTTTTGATTAAGTTGTTTGATAATTAACGACGATTTTGATGGGGAATAAATCCTAGTGAAGTGGTATTGCATAATTTAAAGTGAGCTTACTAATCTCGACCTCATTAACGAAATCGTCTCATTGTTCCGCGAGAGAGCAAATAAATTGGTCGCAATAATGAAAATTGAATTTGATTAATTTCAATGAAACCGAAACGACTCCTTGAATGAAATTTGTTTTAAAAGGTTTGCTTATAAAGTTCTGCAGTCTAAACAAAAGGAGCGTATTTATAGTCCATTTACTTCGGATATAACGAGGTCAGTGAACATTGTCTTAGTGCACATGACTGATTTGTATGATTTATTAAGTCCTTTTGATGATGAGCCATTATATTAAGGTGAACTTTAGAGTGTTGTTATCTCGAAAGCGATTTTCATTCTCCTATAATCTTCGATTTCGGAAGAAAATAAGCAAGTTTAGATTGGGTAGCTTCGTATAAAAAATATGTACGAGTATATTTTGTATAGTGTATTGGAGTTTGATTTGATTATTTTCTGTTTGAATGATCCTAATTAGTTTCGATTTATTAAAGAAAATTGACGAAAGATAAGAAACCAATTTCAAAAAGCCGCGCCTAATTTGATATTAATATTTTGATAAATGGTCCCTGATAAGTAAACTAAAGATAAAAGATAATTTGTAAATAAACGTGATTTTCTGTTTAAACAACGGTTTGCAATCTCTCTAATTAGAATCGAGTCAATTAAACAAACATTTTAGCAAATTTATTAATTTTATTTAATGGCGATATTGCAAACCTTCATTATCAACTAAAACATATACATATAACAAATAACAATAATTAAAATTAAAAAATAATTAAAACCAAATAAATGTAAAGCAATAATAAAAATTAATATTAGTAACAAAAAATAATTTCCTTTTTTTATAATATTCATAAAATAATAATGACTTCTAAAGTTTTTATTCTTCGTTTCCCTTTTACGCCACGTTCTCCATCGTCGTACTTATTTTACATATTCTAAACATAAATCTGCTAAATTAGGAAATTTCGCCGGGTACGGTATCTCCCTAAAATAAATGCGCACCCTTAATTGACAAACATTAATATACAAGTCAACCTTAAACGCAAACAATCCACACGTTTATACTGGCCGGATACATATAGAACAAATCTGGAATTATCTTGCAAACAATCCAGACTATACAACGCAATTAATCATCTAAAATGTTCATGATTAATGTGATATTATCATAAAAGAAATAGTCAAATCCAATTGCTTTAGTCCTTGCCAAATTTCAATGTCACAAACATTTTAAATTGATTTAAAAAAAAACGTTAATGCAGATGGAGAACGTGGCATATTATCTAAAGCTAATTTAAAAATGAGAAAATGTAATATGCTATGTAACAAACAACGTGAACTTTCGAAACAGTCTCTCGATAAATTGATTGAATTTCCATTCGAAATGTTCGCTTTGATATTTGGTTTGATAGAAATATAAAAATTAAAACATTATAACAAATATAACAATTAATAGCGTTCGCAATAATAATCGTAGGCTCTTCCTTTGCACAATAAACCTAATTAGCGGTAAATTAATTAGACCTTAAAAATTTAGGCTGCATAAAGTGGTATGAGGCTTTTTCTTCGTCCTCTTACTACACAATTTGGGGAAACGTTTAACAAACAATATAACTTTTCACATGTCTATCTCTCTCTTACGTTTCTTCTCAAGCAGTTTCATTCTCCCGTGTCTTTCGCATGATTAACTTTGAGAAAGCAAACGAGGCTGTCGAGAAGGAAAATGGGGAAAATTAACAAATTAAATTCAGCTTTTCTTCCCTTCTGTTGTTGCTCTTGCTTTCTTTTCTCCTCTTTTCAGCGGACTTTCGTAGATGGAAAGATTGTAATCTCCGTTGAAACAAACTCCCTTTCGTTCTCAATTTCAATTACCTCGGAACGGATAGAAATTTGAATTTTGATTAAAATAAATATAAACAAAATAACAAACCGAAGTTTGATACAATCGGATTTTCTTTTCAACGGTTTAAGGTCGGATGATGGTAGACGGGAAAACTTCGTCCTTCTTTTCTCCACTCGTGCTCGTCCTTCTTCTTCTGCTCGTTGTTTTTCTAGTTCCTTATACGGGAATTTACGATGTTGCATACGAGCGGCTACAAAAACAAACAACAACGAAAAGGGAGAAAATAATAAACCAGGAGAAACCGAACGTAAAACGGTTCGAAATGTTCCGAGTTGAATTTTTCATAATCTCCATCGGAGAGCTTGCAACTAGTTTTCCCTCCTCGCTTCTTTATGCAAACCACATACGGACAGAATGAAACAAATTTAATCGTTGCGTCGATCATTAGTAACCTAAAGTGAATGCAATTCATAATCTGCACAATTAAAAAGAAATTTGATGTTTCCCTGCATACAAATTCTTTATTCTCCGTTCTCCAATATGAAACTCTCTTAGCGTAGAACCTTTTTGACGACGAAACACGTACATCAAAACATTTATATATAAATATAATCAGCTTATTATCTCGCTTACAAAATGACGATTCGTCTTTCTCTCTCTCTCTCTCTCTCTCGTTTCGGTTTTCTGTCTTTCACTGCGTTCGATTCGTTCGTTTGTTGTACGCGAAAAGGGCTTTCGGGTTTATCACAGAGGATGTAACTGGGGACGATCGAGCATATACCTATGTCGAACATGCGGAAATGGGAGTTGCATCGCAGACGATGCCGACGATGAGGCTGCTGCTGCTGCTCGATCGCCTTTTTCTGGTCACCTTCCCGTGAAATCGTCCTGAATGTGTATCTAGAAGTAAGTCAAACGAAACAAGATTATAGAACAAAAGTGCACAAGTTGTTAATATTTCGATTTTGATGGCAAGATTTCAGCTCGTTTCCTGTTGAATTAATAATGAAGCTGATGGGTTAAGGAGAAAGAGTTTCAAGGCGTACGTTTAACGATTAGACTTGTGCAAAAGTAAGGAGGAGGCAATTTCTTATTTGGTTTTCGCTTTGAATTAAACAGTAGACAAATATTATGGAGCTGCTACTGCCGGCATTTACATGTAAATCACGAAACTTTCTTAATAAGGGTGAGAAATGGAAGCAGAAGGAGGAGGCAAAGTGAAAAGGAAAAGAATGTTTTATTTGTTTGGAATTAATTGAGAAAAAAAAGTTGGCAATAGAAAAGGCAAGGGCTTGAAAGTGCGCGATTATTGATTTCGTTCCTCTATGCTTCGGGTTTAATATTTAATTTAATATATGGGTGAAAGCATAAACGACGCAAAAAAAGTGTATTGCGAAGTATTTTGTTTTCCATTCTTGGTGGCCGGTCTCCCGGTAGGTTTAGAATTGGAATCCCGTGTATTTATGTGGGAACAAGTCTCGCTGGCGCTGTTGCTTGTTTATGCAAGAGAATAAAAAACATAAATTAGTAAATTATTCAAAACCGTTTCGCGTTACGAAGTCGCAATAAAATTCAATTATACGCGAAAGTTTCCATAATTTTGCAAAACTTTAAAATGCTCTACTTAAAAAAAACGACAACGACGAAAAATACCCTTGTTGAATTAAGGCGATGTTTTGCAAATTATGAATAGCAAACTTGTTTTCGAAAATCGACTGAAACGTTCGTGCAAAAAAGAATGAAATGAATGTACGACAGAGTCGCGACGTCCTTTTGTCTCTCTGTCTTAAATTTCAACTTAAATTCTCCCGAATAGATTTACATGAAATTTGTATAATTCGCTTTAGAAATTAATTTCGACTCAAGAAAACTCGGAAAACTTTCGCGGGTCGTGAGGGCTCTTTAAAGATTTTCTTCATTTCCGCTGTTTGGAACACTAAGAAAATAAAATTCCCAAAAAACCGCCTACACTCTGCGAATGGCCGATGAATTCATTTTAATCCTCGTTAAACGAACGCTCATTGAAAAACGAAAAAAAAAAATCCGAAACCCGTTGCCAAAATAGCAAACCACGCTTCTTTATTACTTTCACCCATAAGAACCGCTTTTACGTTCGAATCTAATCCGTTTGTGTTTAACGTTATTACCATAATCATTGCAATTATTACTATTACGTATATAAACGAGATCCCGCGCTTAAAATGCCAGGAAAAAGCGTTCGAACCCCGACGATCACCAACCATCCGCCTCGTGCACGTAACGTAGATTGTTTGCACTCATTATATTAATTATTCCTCGAACATTGCGACGAACGGAAAAACTATTACGCCTGTTAAATTTTAATTAAACGCACGTTCTGCTCGAAATGTGATAACTTCCATTTGCCACCGTAAAATTCCCCGGTGCCATTTATTATTACGTGGTATTTCTTGCAGCGAAGGTAATTGAAACGTGCACGTTTCGATACCGGCAAAATGTTTACCCACTCGAATTGGCTAAATGGATGCTTTAAAGAGCGAGGCAAAACGCCTCGAGCTCACTTAGGTTTAACAACAATCAAAAAAAAAAGGAAAAAACGTAACGGAGGAAATTCGCATGGAACGATGATATTGAACTCAATTGCATGCCGAGTGGAGAGGAAATGCAACTTACCTCGCTAAGTATGGCCCAATTGTCGCTTTCGCTGTGCACGTGAAGTCGCAGAATCGAAATCCTGCCGATGGTCTCGTCTAAATTCGCGGTCGCGATGCCGACGTTATCGAATTTGCCTATAATCAGAGAGAAACATAGAAGGAAAAAGAACGACAAGAACGAGAGAGATATTCGAACAAATGGAAATCTCGTTACGCGCGAACCTTTTAAGCTGTCGCCACCTTTTTCCATCGCCCTTATTGAATCGAAATGAAACGTATACGTTTTATGGGGCATCATTTCGCTGCATATACGTATGTGAACCTGTGCAGATGGTGGTAAGTTGAAATCGGAATAACTTAAGAATGCGAATTTTACAAAGTAATAATTCACGTTTCCTGAAACGTCTACCATTTGATTTTCCCTTGCACTTATTCGAATGAAACGAAGAATGTTGGATGTAAGTAATGGCAGGTAAAAAGCAAGAATGTGGAACCGCACGGAGTTTCGCATATAAAATGCAATATCCCGCATTTTCCTCGTCGCTATTCCACCGTTTTCCTTTGGTTTTAACATTTATATCTACCCGAAAATATAAAACTGCTGCTACAAGAGCTAAACGTTTCGCTTTAACGTAAATTTATGATTCAATACGCGGTGTTTCCCATTTCGAGACAATAACACACGGCGAGAGCACTTCGCAGATAAGCATCGTTCGCCATTATTTCCCTTATTCGTTCATCTAAATCGATTACGCTGACACTTCTTGCATAGATAAACGTAAACGCATCTCGACGGCAGTTTATTATTAAGCCATTCATCGCAATAATGCATCGCCCGTCCATTACCATCGTTGTTGTCCGATTACGGTCGGATAAACGGAGTCGCAATTGCGATGATAACGAACTGGCTGAAGCGGATTCGACAATTGATTCAGGACGCCGATAAACTTGCACGGAACGCTACGGATTAAAGTGGCGTGTTAATGGGCGAAACGGCGAGCGAACGAATGATGGCAACGGGATTGAATTAAGGGAAAATGCGTCTCCAATTGAATGGGAATAGAATTTCCTTTTAGCAATTTCAGTTGTAAAGCGTTCAAATTGCATTAGCGGCAATAATAAAATCGAAACCTTTCGAGAAGTAACGTGATTAGCGATCCAACCGGAAATAATAATTCGAACTCATTCTCGATTGCGTTCGCAGCGGTACGGTCTCTCTATAAACATTATCAATATCATACTTGCAAGTTGCTAATATTTACCCATCGACTGCGGACTGATTTTGCATAAATATTTCAGCAAACGCGATAATAAAGCAAATATAATGCCTCTATCATCGAAACGTATTACGTTCACGTGCTCGATATTAATTAAAGTTACATTTAAATACGGAGAAAGAACTATTTATGCGTTGTTTAAAATTAGACAAATTAAACGTTTCCTTTACACAAAGAAAACAAGCTAATTTGAATTTTTCTCGTATCGTGAACCCACGCGGCGAAACAACCGAAATATAAAGTCTTAATTTGACGAGAAGTTAATAATCTAATACGTAACTTGAAGCCAATTAAACGCCCAATTTTTTTTCCATAACTTTGACCAATTTTAGAAATAAACTTCCTCATACCGACTCCATTATCTCATACTGAGCGTTCACCGTCTATAAATAAATATTCATCTTCTGGACGCGTACGTTCCTAATGGCTGCAAGTACAAGAAAAGGAAAACGCACGAAGCATAATACGCGAAGCCGTGGAAGAGGACGGGCGATTTACTTATGTGATATACGCAGAAAATGTTCGGTTCTCACGTTCGTTAAGACGCAAGACAACGAGAAGAAACGCACGAACCCGTTGCTGCAGCCGACTTTGGCCGCGCGAAATTTATTGAGGAAATTATCAACGATTATTTATTATTCGTCTCCTGCGTCTTCGTTTCCATATAAAATGAAATCCTCGCACTCGGCGACTCACAAAAGTCGGAACCGGTTTCGAAACGAAGTGGGTAAGAATTTAATTATTTCCCCCTTTTCGATTCGGTTCAATTAAAATCGAAACTAATTGAATTCAATTTGAATGAGCGAGTTTTCAACAATCTCTCTCTCTCTCTGTCTTTCTCCCCCTGCGTGTGTTTCGTTCCTTAATTATGTCATTGAATTTAATAAACGAGACGTACAATTTCTTCGCCGCCGATTTCGCTTCGTTCAAGTGCAATTGATATATTTGCATGTTTCGCCGAAAATGTATTGAATCGTAAACCAAACGGAGAACTTGAAAGTTTCGTTGACAAAGGCGCACTTTTTTAAGTTAATAGATTCCCTTAATAAGTTACACCAGCTAAATTGCTGATATTATAAAAGTTAGTTTGTTACTCTGCGAGCACAAAATCGTTTTATAAACTATTCTTCGACTACATCCATTAAACAATTTTCTTTTGCAGCCTTACTACAAAGTTTCGTTTAAAATTTCAATCGAATGGTAATATTTGTGCGGTAATTACCTTTTAACGAAAGGAGAAGAAAAAGAGAGGTCACAAGAAGCGTTTGCCTTCGAGGCTTTTTAATTATGTAATGGCAACGGGCAGATGGAAGGAGCAAGAAATAAAGAGCGAGCGACGCAAAATAGGTGAGTTGTGCGAGAGCGATCGAAAAGAAATGAAAGAAGGAAGACGCGAGGAAAACTGTGCGGAACGAACTAAAGTCGGCTGTCAGCATTAAAAAGGGAACAGAAGGGCGTAGCGAGGCCGAAGGGAAAGAGGCGGCACGTACTAAATTAATATTATTTAAAGGGAAAAGAAAAACAAACTGGCAAACACCCTCATTATTCAATATTCGATTTGCTGACGGCGACCTTTTCGATGCCGATCTGAATATTTCGATTTTCCTGCTAAATTGTTGGTAGTTGTGCAAATCGCGACCGAATTCGCTAATATTTCTCGAACGCGTCTTTTCTGGTGGAGGCGCCAGGATGCACAGCTTCAAATCTCAAAAAAAAATCTCGAAATTTCGCCGTTCTCGCACGTCCGCCTTAATCAATGCGATTTCGGCAATGGGAACGGGGAAATGTGGAAAATGTTTTATGGAAAAATTGAAAGCGTTTCCCGAATGGGGCATACGTAACGGTATAAATCATCCGACGCTTTTATCCGTTCCTTTGCCCCGTTTTCTTCTGTTTGTGCCGTTGATATCGGTGAATGTCTACGTAATAAATTTCACTTACACACACACATACACTTAGAGTGTGCACGTCGGACGTAAATTTCGCTCGTTCTTTTTTTTTGCGTTTTCGCAATAAATTTGAGCGCGTCAGTGATCCCGTTTCGAACGTTATTAACTAGGAGATATCTATTTGCAAATATTCCGCAAACGTACATTTCGTCCGTTTCGTCCGCGTCGATCGCAAGGAAAAACCGTATGGCCAACATACGAACACGGTTTGTACGTTCAATAAACATTTTCCGCTCCGTCTCCATTTGAACTAACCGACGTTGCGAAAGGCGTTTTAACGGTCTTATTTTCTCGCCATTGTCGCATTTCTCCTCAACTAATGCCCACCGCAAGCGTTTAAATTTAATTCGCGAGAAAGACGAATGATAATAGACGAAGATAAAAAAAAGAGCAACTCACCGACAATGAGATAACCGTCGGACGTGACGTTCGCCAAATTTGCATTGTTGCTAACGTACTGATTATTGCTATCGACCGGTAGTATTTCGACCGTCGTGTTGTAGAACTTGTCCGACGGATGTTCGGCGTTTCCGCTGCGGAAAAAGAATCTGCAAGGAATGTAATCGAGTGACGAAAAGTAAAAGAAGCCAGTTTAACACGAAGATTTGCGGTACCTACCTTTTTACAACGATGGGAATGGCGAACTTGAAGATTAACTGATCGCCCGGTTGCGGCAAGAGGCCCCAGAAGAACGTCTCGCCCGCGTACGCTCGCTCCAGCGTGTATTGTTTGTAACATTTTATGCCGGAGACGACTTCGGCTTCTGGATTGCTGTGCGGATAAAATAGCGCCACCTTGCCAAATTGTTTATCCTGCAAATTGTTTTAGGAATTCCTCTTACGTTATACGGTGGAAAATGAACCGAAACGCCCGAAGGCCGTTACGACTTCTTGTCAGCAACAACAACTGCGAACAATAACAACAACAACAAACAACTGCACCGTGTTGTTGTTTATGATAATAAGCGAATTTAATTATAAATTTGCGCCATTGAAAGTGCGAGGCGGACGATTTTTGTTGTTGCCGTTTGTTCCGAGTCGATGGTGCTATTATGACGAGTTAATTTAAGTGCTTTAATACAAATTAATGTACTTTTCGTAAGAATAGGATACATCTTAGTTGCAAGGATGCAAAATTTCTGGCATTCCTTGAAATTTAACTAATTCAAAATTGAATTCATCCTTGCTTCGGTAAAATAAAAATTATCTAATGATTAGTTTGATAACAGAATACGCAGACAAAAATACGAAATCACAAACAAACGAAGATGAATTTGATTTTATCAAAATTGAAGTGGAAACACACGAAATCGCGTTCGCAGAAAATAACAAAACAATTATTTAATCTTATCTTATCAACAAAAGAACCGCCCGCCTTGATACATGTTCTCGCAGTATCGGCATTAATTAAATCGACGCCCTTCTTAACATTCAATCATATAAAGTTCGTAAGGCACCAGTGAAAATGAAAATGAATCTACTAACATTCGTACTACTGTTCGCATTCTCCGCCGCCATATCTGGTAAGTATTCGCAAATAATTCTTGTAAAACATAATCCGATACATTATGTCTTGCTTTAAAGGATCCGAAGTGCCGAACTTCACCAGTCTGGATTTGGGCAATAAACGGTTTTATTTGGGATTGCACTTTAAAGTAAGTCTCTCGCCTTCGTATCGAACACAACGAAATTGTCTCTATTACGCAGGCTGCCTTCATGGAAGCCGCGGAATTCTGCTCCTACCACGGCATGAGTTTGGCAACGGTGAATTCGCAACGAGAACACGACCAGTTGCGAGCGTACATGATAGAAATGGGTAAGAATCTGACTCGCACGTCGGTCCATCGGCGACGAACATGTTTCGATTGTTGTTTAGGTATCGGTGACCAGTTTGTATGGGTGTCGGGCACCGATTTGGCGCACGAAGGGAAATTCGTTTGGCTGTCGAGCGGTCGCCCGTTGATTTATAAGAATTTCATGCCGGGACAACCGGATAACGCCCATGATGCGGAGCACTGTTTAGAAATCAGACCGGAGGGATGGAACGACACGCCGTGCGCCGTGAAGAGTTATTTCGTTTGCGAATTCTAATCCGTGATTTCATCCGCCGAGCCAGGAGATTGTTACTAATCAAATACTTAGCGAAAAAATCGCTTTTATCTATCGCATCCTGTGCAATAACAAAATTGTCGTCTTATCAAATAAAAAAACATGTTTGTGGAATAAATTTTTTTGATCACAGTCTGGTATTACCATTTAACGCTATTTTTATAACGCACTGATAAAGCAATCAAATACGCTCCTATAAATTTGAACGTTTTACGTTCTTTAAATCAGTATTAAATTTTACGAAAATCCAACAACATGTTCATCTTCGACGTCGCTTGGCTGTCGCTCTTGGGAGTGGCATTTGCAGGTAATTTGCGGCAAAAGTGCGCTTATTGGCGATTCGATCGAATGTTATTATTATTCAAGGGCCCGTGT
This sequence comes from Hololepta plana, assembly GCA_963695495.1. NCBI lineage: Eukaryota > Metazoa > Arthropoda > Insecta > Coleoptera > Histeridae > Hololepta > Hololepta plana. The sequence continues at coordinate 4,987,068 of OY968837.1, read as the reverse complement.
ATCAACAAGTGTCCGATAACCAATTGCCAAACGTCGCTCACATAAGTCTGCAGGAAAAGCAATATTACCTAGGATTGCACTTTAAGGTAAATCGCAAATCCTATACGTTAACGCTATGCAAACGAGTCCTTCCGTTCGATCGATGAATTGCAGGCGAATTTTTACGAAGCCGCCGAATTCTGCAATTACCACGGCATGCGTTTGGCAACGGTCAACTCGCAGGAGGAGAACGACAAGTTGATCACATACATGAACACGATGGGTAAAAGCAAATCCTATATCTTCCCTTCTTCGCATTTGAAATTGATTTCGTCCCTTGCGATTTCCCTTGTAGGCATCGGCCTGGAGCACGTGTGGCTATCGGGTTCGGATTTGGGACACGAGGGTAAATTCGTTTGGCTCTCCACCGGCGTGCCATTGACCTTCGTCAACTTCATACCCGGACAACCGGACAATTACAATAAAGTCGAGCACTGTTTGGAAATCAGGGAACGAGGCAAGTGGAACGATCTGGCGTGCACGGAGAAGAACTTCTTCGTATGCGAGTTTTAAAACTTTCTCGTCCAATGACGGTTTCGCTTAACTCGCTAAAACATTCGACACTTATGCAGACACGTAGGGGCTTAGATGCGGCGATTATTTCGATAAGCTTTCGCCAACGTAAATATTATTACGTCTTCGTGGGCACTAACGCAACTCATCGCATATTTCACGCAACCACGCACGCAAGAAGACGGACTCCGAATAATTAAATGTAAATGAGCCAGATTCGTTCTTATCTCCGGCCGCTATTTTAGCGTTTAAATAGGCCGGCGCGTCATCTTGATAAATTCGATTAGAACAAATTTGGAGAAACTATTTCGCCATCAACGAAACGTATTATGACTTAATTCGCTAATTAACATTCTCCGCCTAAATATGTAATAATGTGGTTTCGAATAAATCGTAGATAATCGTCTCCACTAGTCGATACCTAAATCTCCAATCTAATCCGTCAAGCAATTCGGGGGTAGGTAATTTAGATTAATTCGTCGGTACGTTATGAGGAATTGGCTACGAACTGAATTATTAAATACCCTAACTGGTGGAACGTCAGAAGACGGAGGCGCATCAACGTTAGTATTATTGTCTTTAGGCGGCATCACAATGCACGCGTTCTAATTAGAATTTAATCGTGACGTGACGCTAGGAATAATAATGACGTACTTACAGTGAGAGGGAAATTAAAATTTACAAGCGAAAGCGTCAATTAATCCTTGCATTGGCAATAATTTTAGTTGATAGCCACGGATTTCGGTTTTGGTTTGCAAAAAATCAGTGCCGATTGTGAGAATGTCGCCCTTGTACAATCAAAACCCTTTCCACGAAACCTATTGAAAAATCTTTATTTATTGTTGTCTTGCAAAAAGGTGGAATCTAGGTCGACGTCGAGAAGGGGCAACGAAACGTCCAAACTTATTATTTGTTAAGGGACAAACGGAGCGCTTCCAATGTAGTGCGAGCTTTAAAGAAGTTAAACGGACGGAATTCGAGCAAAGGCACGCGCATACATACATACGTGTGTGTAAGACGTCACATTTTTACCTTTAACTTTTGTACTTTTCCTTTGAGGGAGGAATGCGTGCCGATGTGCTGGAACAGCGACGGCTTATAATGGATCCACATTTTTGCTTTGTCCCTTTTGCAATAATCCTGCGAAACAAACAGAAAAGGAAAAGATGTAAAAGACAGAAGTTATTCGCTGTACGTTGTATTATAATTCGAATTGTAAATCTATTTATAGGTTTTCTTTTCGGCAGGGTCTTTGTGCGAAACAAGCGAGATCGCTCGTTTGTTAAACAGTATCTGACAGTTTTTTGCACAAACAAAACTTTAACGATAAACTCGCGTAAAACAAACTAAAAGGGCCAGAAGGGCGAATCCCCCACACTCGTTATTACGTGCGGGAACGATATCGAAAAACTATTATCTATTGCAAAAGGAAAACGCGTAGATTTAACTCGCATTTTCGCTGAACCGCGTGATTAGCAAAAGGGCAAAAACTTGCGTTATTCTTCTCCCAGTTGCAAATCTTCGTGTAGATCAAATGATCCAGCAGCCAATCGACCGGTTTGTCGTTGTAGAACATCTGGAAGAATTGTATGAGCCACGGCAGTTCGGCGCTCTTAAACATTTTCCCTGGAACCAAATCGAAATTGAAAACCTCGAAGAATTTATTTATTCAATAATCAACATCGTATTTTTTCTTTCGTACCAATAAATCCCAATTGGCAAAAATCCAAAACGAACCACGGCTCCTTGCTGGCAATCTTCTCGATGGCAAACTTCTTCATCTCGCTAATGTAATACGGTTTCGCCAATATGTCGTCCTCGAGTTGTACATAGAACGTGCCCTTCGGCTGACAATAGGACATGAGGAACGCAAAGTCGAGGTTCTGCTTCGATCGCCATCGGACGCGCTCCGGCGAGTCGCCCAACGTTATCCGTAACTTGTCCAGGTCCGGATAATAGGCCGGCGACGGTGCGACCACTTCGATTAGCCCGGATTCCACGTGGGTCGGGAACCTATCGGGAATGATTTCATTGAAAAAATGCAAAACGAAATAAGCGCGTTTCGCAAATCGATTTCATGTTTTCAATTGTACAAAGTATTTCAATTTCCTGCAATTAAGTTTTCTCTTTAAATGCCGATTCGATATGCAATTAAAATTCCAATTACTCGTAGTAATATTGAATATTGGAAAGAGATTCCGTTATTGCGTACGTTTTAAATGGATCCTTTTTTGCGGATAATAAAAGTGGTTTCATATTTGTTAAAAACCTATATCGACCGGAAACGGTTTACTAGCCGTTAATTGTGCGCGCAAAAAAGTAACATTGATGGCCTCTAAACGAATGCCACTGAATTGGAATAACAGATAAGCATTGTTTGCAAAAATGATACGCACAACGCAAATAAGCGACTAATCAAGAGATTAAGATTCCGTTTCCTACGGCGACAAAGATTTTCGCATATCGTATCGAGATTCCGCCATCCCATCGATACTTTTTTGTTTGCTATCGGACAAAAAGGAATAACGATCGAAATTGGTAAAAGAAAACAGAACTAAAGAGGAGTGGTAGAGAGAAATGGTGGCGGCGGTGGGTCGCTAACAAATCGCTCCCAAGAGCGCGACGCACATATAAACACGTGACACAAAAAGGGAAAAGGAGTCGGGACGTTGGGAGGACGTGGCAAATGGGTGGAAGGGCAGGAAATGGATGAGGAACGTAATAAAAAAAGAAGAACGCGCAAATCGGCCCGTTTATTAACGACAAACATAACGTACGTTACCGGCGACGGACGGTAACGATTTGTACTCGCGTAACGGTGTCGTCGATGATGATAACGACGAGCGAGAAGCGGCCGCCGAAGGGAACGAACGAGACGGCAAAGAATTAACAATTCACGACGCGTACGTTGGAATCTCGCATTTCGCTTCGTAGTCAATTGGAATATATCAGGTTCAGTACGCGTTCAAATGCATTCCATATACATAAGATAAACATACATTAAGCCGTATACGAATGAATGCAATTTACAACGGCGGCAATGAAATCTTAACGACAAACGAGAGAAAAACGATTTTCGTAGCAATTAGAGAGCGCGGGAGAAGATCAAGTTAAGCTATGCTGCTACGGCTATAAATCGGCCGTTTTTGCGCAATTGGAAATAATAGTAAATAATGGAATTTCCAGCGTACGCTAGCATCGACGATAATGGATAAAAAGGCCGTTAATTTAATTCGAGAACGGTCTTCTGATAACCGCCCGTATATAACGGGTACGAACGAGCGTGTTATCACTGGCGAAGATTTACTACGTTGGACGTGGTTTGTGTAGATGCAGAAGAAAAGCACAAAATAAACGAAATTCGTTGCTGTTGAATAAGAAAAAGTCGAATTAAAAGCGCAGAGAATCCGCTTATGAAGCAGCAATTTTCCGGAATATACAGGCAAAAAGGTGACTCACCTCATTTCGATGTCCTTCGCCACGTGCAAGACGTATTCCAGGTCGGTCTGCAAATCGAATTTCGATAATTAGCGACATTTTCCCAAGGGTATACAAATGGCAGGCCAAAAAAAAAATCGTTAAAGAAGCGCTTTATTTATATTATTCAGGAAGCAATCTGCTTGTATTAGGTACGAATTGTATATTGTAATAATTGAGATGTCATTCGGCATAATAAATAATTGCTTCCCATAAATGGGGCCATCAATCATCTCTTTTAGTTGATGCCTCGTTTTTTCTTCATTATTGCTGCGATTCTCTCTCCAATTTCCAAATGCAAAAATAATACTAAATGAAAATGGGATAACGTTTTTATTGCGGCATCATTTTCGTTACAGTTAATCTGAATTGCCATTGTCGGCATGCAACGAGACAACATCATCATCATCATCATCAACAACGACAAAAAAAAAACGAATGGTAAAATAATTTCCCACTCTTCGTCCTCATCATCATCTTCAAATTATTGTTATTGTTCGAGCTCAATTACGCGGCATTATCATGTGAAGAAGTAAATGAAACGTTGATAATTATCCTCGATAATCATGGAGAAGAATAACGTAATTTGCTTTGGATACGAGATACTTGAAAATTCACAACCGTTCTTTTTCTGCTGTTTAATTTAGCGTTGACATTTTCGTGCAAAAGAAACTGCAAACTTTTATTACGATTCGCAGGATATCCGTTCGGTAATTGCGAGTTGCAATTTCACGAGAAAATTGCGCAACTATCGAGAATTAAGAATCCTTGATACTTATTAAATTTTATAAACGATATCGGTTATCGATTGCACTGACCTACTACTTACGAGAACAAAGAAAAAAGTGATTGGCAATGGTAGAAAAACCACTTTTGCAATCGCGCTCGTTACGTTATATAAAATAATAAAACAAATAGTAGCGATTCAGTTTTATTCGCGTTGACGAAATGGTAACCAAAATTGGCCATTTGGACGATCGTGAAACCAAATATTTGTTCCCGACGTTTTCTCGATCGTCAGTTTTAAAAGTCCACTTTCGGGACCAGAAATGCAGGAAATAAAACGTCTCTATGAATATACATTAAGTCCATCCACCGCGAAAGAAAGGTTGTGGGTGAAAAACAAAGGCAACAGCAATAATGGCCGTAAGACGGTGATGATGCTTTTCCGAAAGCGTTCTTCCCCGTATAAATTGAAAGCGTGCCCGTGAAAATGCGAATCTAAGAACGCGTTTAGACGCCCAAACGATTCCATTTAAAACAGAGGCGACATCAAAGCGGATGACTCGCTTTTATTAGCTACATCATCATCAACTTCGAGTAATACATTAGAGACGCATTTAACGCTTTCAAGTGTATTATTATAGGTCGTAATGCCTTATTTTACGTTTCGATTCGATCGTCGTGCGATTCTGAATTAGCTCGATTTAAAATCGCTCGAAAATTACTTGCAAGGCGTACGACTCTCTCGAAGCGTCTTTTTAAATGATTTACGTGCCACATCCATCACACATTTCGACGAATAATAAGACGTCGTTAATGTTAGAGAACGTTAAGACACGTCTGCCTTTTATGCTAAAATAAAATGCTGTTCATTATTATTTAGCTGCTAGTCAAACAACAATATCATTAATGTGCGTAATCTTCGGGGCAAACTTCCACTTGAAAAAGACACGCTTAAACTCTTCTCTGAAGTGTTTATGGTCGGGGAAATTGTAGGAAAGTGGCGGGCGATAAGTAAATTGCTTTCGATGGGGAGAGAATGGAAGAGGACGAGAGGAATGATGCATTTATTCGAATCAATGGTAATAATCGAGAAGCAAAGCTCGGTGGCGAGTGCAATAAGAAGCTAATACGAAATTTGGGTCACGTACTTAATCTGAATCCCTAAGCAAAGTGGAAAAAAAGAACAAACAAACGACTAAACGCTAGCAGATTTGCGACGCGATCGGATAATTAACTGCAAATTTAATTCGTCGCAAATGATTCCTTTTATTTCTCATTTGCAATTCGATCAATTCCTTGGTCATTTATTTTAAACGTTTCCTCTCTGTCTCGCGATATTATTTGCTAGATGCACAAGTGGATCAATATTCTTTCAGCAAATTTGCTTCATAAAAGGGCAAGTTTTAATGCGATAACTATGCGTGGCAGCTGAATAATAAATTATGGATGAAATACGCGCAAGTATGTGGCATGTTTACTTTTGTTGATGGGCATTTTGCGAACAAACAGAGAAAGACGGAAAAAAACGATGATAAGTTGCATTTTGAAATTTATTATCAGAAACGCGAGGTGGTGTATCCGTATTTATCTACAAAAATTGGAACCGAACACCGAAACGGATTATATTGATTAATAAGCGCAGTTTTAGCGAGGGAATAACATTTTTTTGTTGTCGCCTCCTCGCTTAATTTAAATTTGGCTCGACATCAATCTCGTTTGTTATTTACATTTATTCCATTTGGCACTCTATTCCTCCTGGTATCGTTCGAACGAGCAGAAGAACAGCATCCGAAAAAAAAATTAAAAAAAGACAAACCTTTTTTCTTCCTTTGCTCTCTTTGCCTTTGCGAAGAAAAAGTTTTACGATCGTCTTCCTTTTTCATTTACAACACAAATAAGGACCAATTTAAGGCTTTCCCGTCTATCGTTTTGCCCATATCGTATCCGCTTTGTTTTACTTTAGTATTAAAACAACGTCTTCTTTTTCTCTTTTTGTTCTTGTTGCTCTTTTCCTTCGAAGGAAACTTAGTCTTTTTATGCGTTGCACGAAGACCTCTTTGCATTTTAGATAATGGTCGTTTAATCTATAGCGCCAGCGGAGGAAACTTTAAAGGTTAATTAGTTACCCGTTCGCCATTGGATTCGGTTTCTGTTAAGCGCGAAACAAACAGTTGCAATTGCTGTAGCAAACGGAAAAAGTGACTTACTCGCAATTCCCGTATCGTACCGTTACTATTATTATTATTACTATAAACACTCTCATCCACTGCTTATTGTTGTAGCATATTTTCAATGTTTGTTATACTAACCGCGTTTTGTAGTTGAAAATTCCTCGCCTTCGGTGTGTTGAGTACTATTATAACACCGGTCGCATGTGTATGTATGTAAAATATGCGTGTGCCCTCTTTAACAACGAAAAGTTATCTCATTGAAATTTATGGCTTCTGAATAATGCCGGTAACAAGGCAACAGGAGCGAGGGAGCAAAAGAGAGAGCGAGAGAGAGACAGTTATATAAAAATTTAGTGGAAATAAAAGTATAGGATCGATATTAGACCGTTTACATCATTCTAAATGCAAATCCAATTCCGTACAAGCAAAAACCGATTATGTAATAGCGTTTTCTTCTTTTCTCGCTACGGACTAAAACTACCACTGACTTAACAGTCAATTACATCACGTTAATAATATCGTTAATTTTCCTTTTAATGCGGTTGAAAAAAGTAACCTATTATTTTCAGTCGTTAGGAAATGATAACATTTAAATTATTCGCTACGATTTGTAATGGGCAACAACAGTTGGGAAAATGCTACTTGCGGTAAATTGAAGCTATCAAATTAATATTTAACCCTTCCAACAACAACAACGAACGTTAAACGGTAAATAATTTTAATAATAATAACAATCTAAAGCATTAGGATTCGATTTGGTTTGATTATTACCATTATTTTCTGGGCTTTCTTTTTTCGAATTATTGGAAACGGTTTTTCTGATCATTAGTATCGATTTGCGGTACATTAAAGCATTTATCGAATGGCACAAGAGCGGTTTCGCCCCATTGGAACGTTTCGATTTAATTCGCCGTAGAACATAGGATTTGCTTTTGCGTTCGACAGAAATTCAAATTTAGTTCGATTTAATAACGGTTGCCAGATGGATTAATTAAGTAAGTAAGTTAATATCACTTTTATACCTAATAGTTTTCCCACTTGGCTTCAAAAACTTGCGAAAATCATTCAACATTCGTTATTGCAGCTAATGGATTTGGATTTGCGTGTCAATCGCGAATCTCGATCAATTGATGACCAATGATTAATTATATTGTGACAAATTAGGCGGGCTAAATGGAACGTAACGGTTTTTGATTAATTAGTTTATATTAATACGTTTCGTTACTAATTGGGCCGCATTTAATTAAAATCATTATCGCGAATGTGGGGCTCCGAAAAATGTGTTACTAACAAATTAAGATAAAGCGCTGTTTGGGCGAATATCTCGATAACCAAATTATTATTCCTTAATTAGGCGATGATTATCATTTTTTATTGTTAATTAGCGATTTGTACCGTTCGAATTTCCGCTATTTTCTGCGCGTAAAATATGATTCGCTGCACTAGATTGATTGCCATTTAACCGAATTTGCAAGGACGATTATAATAAAACAGCTCGCCTCGCCTTGCATTAATCGATTTCCATCCGATATGAACTATTTAATTGCTCCAACGAGTTTCGCATCGTCATTAACGTCGATTGAGAAAGTTTCCTAACCTAAATTAAATAATGAAAACCTAATAATTCAATCTCAAAATTGAGATAATTATTATCTACAGTAAATTGATTGGTGAGATGTTGACGAACAAGTGCGCATTTGAATTTGTTTGGTCGCTTTGCACTCTTTTTCGCAAATTATGGGCTCTGTTCGTTGAAGAAAAGGCGAGGAAAAAAGAATCGTTCTTGAATTATTCGCTAATTAAATTAACAGTAATAATTGGACGTAACAGTATTCAATTAATTAATTAACTGGAGTTTCGTTTGTATGTAACCATTGTTAATTAATGATTTTTCTTTTAAGTTAATGAGAACACTAATTGTTATGCCAAAAACTCGCATTTTTTTATAAAGCTTTGTTTTGTGTTCAACCTCGTTTTACAATTATACGCAGTTGTTTGGTTAATTTTGAGAAAGAATGCAATTCGGAAGCGAGACATGATTATTTGCAGTAATCTTCACAATTTTTTTTAAGCTATTGCTCCGAAATTAATAATTATTTAGATAAACATTAAAGATCGATTAATAAGAGTTTAAATGTGAAATTTACATCGAGATTTCTTCATTTTTTACGAATTATTTTCTCTTCAAATTTTGTATTTCTATAGAAGGGGGGACCCTTCTCTACTTTTGCATTTTTGCTCAAATTGCAATAAGCCCATTTTGGCGCTCTTAGAGTGCTTAACTATGCAAATGAACATTAGAGGTCGATTAATAATTGTTTAAATGTGAACTTTACATTGAGATTCATCTATTTTGTGAGACTTTCGTTTTCTTCAAATTTTGCAGTTTTATAGAAGGGTCCCCCCTTCTCTACTTTTGCATTTTTGCTCAAATTGCAATAAGCCCATTTTGGCGCTCTTAGAGTGCTTAACTATGCAAATGAACATTAGAGGTCGATTAATAATTGTTTAAATGTGAACTTTACATTGAGATTCATCTATTTTTTGAGACTTTCGTTTTCTTCAAATTTTGCAGTTTTATAGAAGGGTCCCCCCTTCTCTACTTTTGCATTTTTGCTCAAATTGCAATAAGCCCATTTTGGCGCTCTTAGAGTGCTTAACTATGCAAATGAACATTAGAGGTCGATTAATAATTGTTTAAATGTGAACTTTACATTGAGATTCATCTATTTTTTGAGACTTTCGTTTTCTTCAAATTTTGCAGTTTTATAGAAGGGTCCCCCCTTCTCTACTTTTGCATTTTTGCTCAAATTGCAATGAGCCCATTTTGGCGCTCTTAGAGTGCTTAACTATGCAAATGAACATTAGAGGTCGATTAATAATTGTTTAAATGTGAGCTTTACATTGAGATTCATCTATTTTTTGAGACTTTCGTTTTCTTCAAATTTTGCAGTTTTATAGAAGGGTCCCCCCTTCTCTACTTTTGCATTTTTGCTCAAATTGCAATAAGCCCATTTTGGCGCTCTTAGAGTGCTTAACTATGCAAATGAACATTAGAGGTCGATTAATAATTGTTTAAATGTGAGCTTTACATTGAGATTCATCTATTTTTTGAGACTTTCGTCTTCTTCAAATTTTGCAGTTTTATAGAAGGGTCCCCCCTTCTCTACTTTTGTATTTTTGCTCAAATTGCAATAAACGTATTTTGAAGATCTTAAACGGACTAATTATGGAAAAAAACCTTAAGGATCCATTAATAAGAGTTTAAATGTGAATTTTACATTGAGTTTTCTTCATTTTTTACGAATTCCTTTTTCTTCAAATTTTGCGTTGTTATAGAAGGGGAAACCCTTCTCTACTTTTTCATTTTCGCACTAATCGCAATGAACGCATTTTGCAACTCAAATACTCGCTTTCGAGCACATAATTCGCGTTCTTGGGCTGGAGTTTTTTCGATTTCCTCCTGTGCTGCGATTCTACCTTCTTCGTGAACGCGGTACTCGAGGATAAGAAAATTGCAGCAAGTAGAAAGAGACGCCGAAAAAAATCTCGTGCACCAGCCACGACGCGCCAAGTGTCTTATTAATATGAACTTAACAAACTTACCTCGGCAACGAAAACCACCAACAAAGCATCGTCGGCTTCCTCGACGCTCATGCCGTCCAACAAGTTCTGTAGCGTTTCCATCAGGTAACTCTGTTTCTCGCGGTGCACCGTGGGCACGCCGAGCACCATCGAGACGCCGGTGCGTCCTTTCGACAGTAGATAACCCAATCGCAAACTGGCCGGATCGTCCAGCAGATGCGGCAAGAAGTGATACGACGACGGCAATCGTAACATGATCGGCGGATTGAGTCCGTTCGCCGCGCTCATGCCGCTCATGTTCCGTATCAGCTGTTTGATTTCCGGTTTCAGATTGGCGTGCGTCAACGCGACCATCATCGACGCATTGCTACCGCCATTGCTGCCGCCGTCGATCGGCACCGAGATTTGATCGATGTGCTGCGTCAATTGTTGCAAGTCCTCTTGTCGCGCGCGATACATCGAGTCCAAGTATTGCAGCTTCACCTGTAACTCGGCCAAACGTTGCACCAGTAACTGTTCCGAGCTCATGTCTGCAATTACAAATAATAATAATGAGAGAAGTTGTTATTAGTGCGATGATTGTTGTGGAGAAGGTCACGGCTGGTGCGGCTTGTGTGCCAACGATGGACGTTAAACTTTTACGATCGGGAATAAATATGATTATCCGGGTAATTTATGGACGATAACAATAATAAAAAAAGGAAATTTCTTGTGTAATTTTATGTTTTTTAATGCGTTGTATATTATCTTATACGATCGCTTAATTTTCCGGCGCGAGTAAGCCTCGATGAATTTATGGACACGCGTTTAATGTAAATAATAATTGTTATTACAGCTGTAAAATGCGATGATAAAGATGTTTCGGCCGCGATTAACTTCTTCCTTCTTTTAACATCTACGATCAATTTGTTGGCATTAAACAAACACACCGCGGCAAGTCTTCAATTTTTCTTGTTCGTATGAATGATGTTCTCCAAACACCAATCAAGTTCGGCGTTCATTTGGAAACGGCCGAGTTTTCTCTCGTCTCGTTATTATTATTGCATCGCGTCACTTCTTACTCGCGAGTTAATAATACGCCGTTATGCCGTTCCGTTCGTTTTTCCATACTTAAAATTCTCTTTGTGCAATGAAGAAACGTTCGTTAAATTGCTATTTAGATGTAATAAGAGAGAAGCAAGAGCAGAAGAAGAAGAGGCGCATGAAAGAGCCGTAATAATAGTAATGGAACGAGCAGTAATTAATTTCATTAACAAGCTATACGAATTGCCGTTTATTACTATTATATTGTAATCATAAAGTTTGTTTCGAACAAAATAATTACGTTCTTATCATCTACCCGATACATTCACGTGACAAAACATCCAAACTACAACAATAGAATTGAAGTAAACTTAGTAATTTCATCAACATCACCCATTCGCTAGAATTATTAATAGCAGCTTGCCAACCATCTGTTTTCGCAATTCGAATTCGAATCCCAAAAACGAATAAACCGCAAAGAATCAAACAAATCCATAAACAATACCGTAATTTAATCTGAAATTCCAAATCGACAGGCTCATACATATGAAGGAAAAGCGGACACGAAGACCTGCAGAAAGTCAAAAGGCTTCCTTCCTTTTATGACGTAATGCCCTAAGTTCATTGTTATTCCGGTCAATTCTTTGGGCGAAAAGGAATCGCTGACAAAGACAGGATGAACGAAAGAGAAAAAAAAAAGAATAAGAATGGAGCGAAAAAGGGACGAAGACAACGATGAACTTAAACCTTTCACGTTTGTCCTCACATAAAGTCTGTACGTAACACAACAAGAGAAGCTTTTTCAACATCATCATCGTCGCCGTGATGCTTACCGGAAAAAGTGAAATATTCGAAGTGGATCAACGTCTATCGAGCATTATTATGATTATCTGCGTTATTTACACCTTTTTTATTAGAATGTCGCAAAGCGAGGATGGAAGCCAACAAAGAATATAACAAAAGGGCCCCAATCCTGTTCAACGTTGGCTATAGTCTTAATTAAAACGTTTCTAATTATAATAAACGCAAGGTAGGTGTGCATAAATCCGCGAGGATCGTATGTGAAAGCGGAGATGCGGAGTACAATGGGGCCTCGCATTATTTTTCGCCCCTTCGCTTTCATGCGGATAATCTAATTTTCAGCTCGCGCCATTAAAAATTTCAAGTCTCATTCGTAATCATTATGGAATTTTTAATGAATGCCTTTTTGCCCGGCTTTTTCCTCGCACATACTTAAGTATTATCGCGCCGTACAATGTGTCCAGGAGGATTTATTTTGCACGAGCACAAATTGAAGTATGAAAGTATGCGAAAGCTTCAATTTGCAAAACAAAGTCGAATCTGCACTGGCATTTCACTCGACGCAATCAAGTGCAAACGTTTTAATTTCGATTGAACACTTAACACGTCGCCTTTTATCATCATTATCGATTATTGCCGGTCGTTATTAATCGTCAATAACAATTAAAAGTGTAACGTGAGAGGCGAGCGAGTGAAACAACAATTTCCAGAAATATTTTAATGGGCTTTTATGTAATTCCTTCCATGTAATTACACGCATCGACGATAAACGATTTTAGTAGCGGGAAAAAGTTTCGCATTAGTTTCGCTTTATCCGTTCGCGATGGAGGAGAGAAGAAAAAAAAGCGAATAGAACGTGTTGCTGCCATTAAAGCCGTTTTCACACTCGAATAACTACGAGCTTTGCGTTTTAATAGAAAACGGCATTTATTGTCTAGTCCGAAAGTGGAATAACAATATTTAACGAACTCCTATTGCGAATTCCCATGCGGTCCACACGTTTAATTTCCATTAGTACCGTACTAAGCAATAATTGTTTGCAAATATTACTTATGGATTGCTGAAGGTTGTTTCCCAGCAATTTCCCTCGTTATTCGTTGTTAATATTGAAGAAACCACAACAACAAACAACAACAAAGACGAAGAGGACGACGATGGAGGAAGACGCCGATAAACATTCGTTCGTAATTTAAAAGGCAGGCAGAATAAATAAATTACTTTTTCGTATAAAACGGTTGGCAAGCGGGAAAAAAGTCGCTACTTCTTGTAAATAATTAAGAGGGTTTTTCGTGCCATTACGACTACGACGTGCGTACAGCAAACGAAGAGTGCTCGAGAGGAGCGTTGTGAACGCTTTAAAGCTGCTCGCTCGCGAAGGCATCGCCGTGTGGCAAGAAGAGGCAAGTTTGCATCTTCATCGCTATTCAAATACTCATAATGACGAGTAGAAGATGAAAAAGGAAAACGCAGTGGAACGGAAAACGCACAAACTTAAAGCACTTAAAGCACAACGGCCAAATGTGAAGGTAAACATTTGCCGTCCATTAAAAAAATACTTTCATTTCGACGATCATCAAGTACGATTCCCCTGAATAAATACTAGAATCTACGTATGCAATCGCTATTCGCAAGGGAAGAAACTGTTTCCTCGTTTGCGACAATTATCGGAATCCGGTGGAAGAAGAATTGTTAGGTGAAGAGCTGGCATGTCGTCGATAATATATTGTTTCCCCAACTGACACGTTCGATGTACGTATATACACGGCGATAATGAAAATAAAAAGGGAAGATATACGGGCATGGGGTGGAGGGTTCGAAAGACGCATTTAATAATGAAATTGAATTGTACGTCGATGCTGCGAGAGATGCGTGTTGTTGAGGGTTACAAATGAGCGGATACGACAACGACGACGCCGAAGAGGGGTTTTATATGAAATTTATGCGTTATTATGTATCGGCGGTGGGGGCTTTACGAGGACGACGACCGAAAGGAAGAGAAAATAGAAGCGAAAGAAAATGAAAAAGAAAAATATGGGAAGTGAGGAAACTACTAAAAATTCTACAACAAGGAGGAAGAGAAATAATAAATAGGTTATAGCTTTCAGTTTGGCCCGTACTATACAAGTATATAAGGGGGAGAAATTGGAATGGAAAAAGTATCGAAAATAAAAATTGAAAATAAAATGTGCCGCGAATATTTATTTCGCAATACTTTCCGTCTCGTATTGCGTATCACGCGCACGTGTATATGTGTATCTAGTTTTGCGAAATGTTATTATAATATTGCACGAGACGAATTATGACGAAAAACTTTGAATGTCAAACATTAAGCAAAATTTAGCAATATCAACTACCTACGAAAACAAAAATTCATGAATTAAAAGTGTTTACAATTAAGCAAAAATAAATAGCCCGGCGCATCCACCATATTTATTAATGCACCACAACACGCTTCTATTAAAAAGTTCTTGTTAACAAAAATGAATAAGTTTAATTCTTTTAAATAATCATTTTTCAATTTATTGTTTAACCCGAGGCATTGTTGTGGTGTAATTTTATTCTTCCATTTTCATTCGACAGTACGAAATTGAATTTGTTTGTTATACACGTGTGCATTTAATACGGGAACGTTTGCTACGTTTCCGATAGAACAAAAAAATAAATAAATAACATAAATATAGATTGAAATTGTTACGGTATAATTCTACGGAGAATTGCCTAATAAAATCTATCCAGAGTTTGGCCGAAGCGTCGAGGTGGTTGGAAGGCGTCATTTGGGAAATAAATATTTAATGGGTTTTTGTAGTAGTTAGCGAAAATAATGAAATATGTAAATTAATGTTACATCAAAGCCGGTTAATAAATTGAAACCGTGTCGCTGTTTGACGATGAAGAATTGGCGCATATCAGGATCATTATCATCGTCATCACGGCGTCATTTTAAACATTATGATACGATTCTGCCATCGATGTCACCGCCAGACGTTTATTATAATCGAATCGAAATCATTATTACACGTACATCAACGAAACACGTTTGCTGTTGATGCTCTTTTCACGTTTTCCAATTGATGTCCTTTGCCTTCGCCAAAAGGAAAAATTCCAATTTCTCCACCTACATCCTTTAGATGTGCACTTTCTCGAAACGTATCGAATGTAATTTGCCGATGAATTGAAGATGAAAGGACGCGGAAAAGAGGAACGATTCGAATTTAATCGTGAAATTATCCAATCGAATATTATTCCATTCCGTAACAACGCTCGTACTTTAGTATTATTACAGATACACCTTTAATCTAGATTAAGCGAATGAACGAAATCGAACGAACTACATTACGACGCCTTGCAGCAGCCTACGGTTTCGTGTGGGAAAAATATAAAAGATGTAGGTTTCTGGCCAAATGAAATATGGAAAGAAGACCTATTTCGCTATTTCCGCAAAAAAAAAAACAAGAAAGAAGCAAAGCACCGTTTGGATCCACCTCCATCTCGATCCTCTTCATTTATTTTTCATTCTTTCACCTATTTTCCTGCCTTTCTTTTCCTTCGCCTTGGCCATATAATCAGCATAAAAAGTTTATTGTATAATGTACACACGAACAGGGAACAAAACGTATAGAATTATGATTGTATTGTGTTTAGGCAACGGAGTGTATATTACACTCTTTAACTCGTTCCAACCGTTTTCGCTCGTCTCACATTATTGTTCTCTTTCGTCTATTCATCTATACAAGCGCACTACAATATAATCGTGGAATTTAAATTGAATTTAACACAATTTTCGTATTAAAAAGCGATAAGGACTTCTTCATTGTTTTGCCTGTTTTTGATGTTGTGTTGCTGGTGATATACATACGTTCACGGATACCCAAAAAAAAAGAGCGAAAGAAACAATAACAGCAGCAATACGGCCTTTTTCACGATCACACACCGACGAGGAGAGCTCACGAATATTGTAACGCCACGAACAATGGAAACGAAAAATTAATTAAAACGCGTGGGCACCTGACCATAAACGAAATGTAAATATTCCTCCAATTTTTTCCCATGGTGTGGATAACTTCCATCCTTATTTTCGCATCCAGTATATAGCATTTTACAAAATTTTATTTGCGGGTTTGAGTTTAACATCTTTGCCATTGGACTATACGGTTTCAAACAGAACGGACATTACGAGTTCGAACATTAGGGGAACTTTATTTACAAAAAAAAAACGAGAAATTGATGCAGGAAAAATAATGTTAATAGGATTGAATTGGAATGATTGACTTAGAATCGAATAATCCATCCGCAGATTAGATCGTGTACGTTATAATTCTATAATAATATTATCAAATTACACGCGCGGTTTATCTTTTTGTTAAGAGCGATTATTGTTAAATTATGAGTCAATAAAATATTTTTACATCGCTTCCTATTCGATCATCGATTGTAATCCGCCGCAATTTACGTGAAAAGAACCACAACAAATGAAGATGCCCTCGGATTGATACGCCTATACGCATAAATCAATTTATGGTACCGTAATAAATGAAACAATGGCGAAGAGTTAAGTGTGCATAAACTATGCACAATGTACTACACATATTCGGCATAATGTGCGGTGGTTAGCGGTCGCATACATCGTACGGTACCTAATACTACTGCCAATTAATTACGTTATTATTAATGGATGAGGAGCGCAAATTGAAAATTTAATGCGATAATAATAACGTTAATACGTTAAAAAACGAAATTTATCGATCTCGGGCAAAGTCTAGTTAATATTAATTATCCGGCTTTATAATAATTTCACGCTTTTAACATATGACGCCCAATAAATTTCGTGTCGGAAATTAAAGGAAAAAAGTTCGACTTTACAACGAAACAACACCGGCGAACGCTTTGCGGAACGCTCGGCAGCAAAATATATGATTACTGTCGAAGAGGTGAAAAATTTAACCTCCGGACAAGATCATATGCATTATTAACTTTACCTTTTAAATTACCGTTCTTTGTACGTTTCTTTTGCTTATTTGCACATGACCGAAAAATAGCGAAATAGATTAATCGGTTAGTCAACGAACAAGATGCTGCTAATCTTCGCCGAATTAATTATGGAATTAAATCTCCGTAACGATTGAACTTTTCAGGCTAAAAAATAGAACAAAAACGCAGAAATACATGTGATTGCAAATAATACAAAGTAGTGGTAAGCGAAGTAACAATGATAGACCAAAAGTGATCCCCTTAACGAGGATATCAACTAATGCGTCCTTTCCTACGCCGAGGTCCTTATCCCTTAGGAAGCAATCATGATGCGAAACCTTTCCAAAGGAACCCTTTAAACTTGTCAAATTGCAATTGATCGATCATTTCGCAAATGAAATTTGCGGTTAAAAGAAAAATTGAAAGATTATTTGTATGTCTGCGCTACACATAACGGAGTACACGTTTGCGAAAGCTAATCAATCATACGTCCTTCCGCGTTCCCCGCCGATTCTTTTCCTTCTCGCAATCGCAAGAAAAACGGCGGATGGGCACTCCATCTTCTTCTTATTATTATTCGCCTTCCTCCTCGTCGTCGTGCCGTCTCGATAACATTGTTACAAAGGACAAAATATTGCATTATAAATGAATAAATCTCAATAAGCGTGGATCCTTGAACGTAACGTCGCGAACGTAGGCCGTAATTTTTTGTTCGTTCGCATTTGCGAATTATCGTTACCGTTATTATACGGCGAAACGATGGACGAATGAATTGAAAACGGATTTGTCGATTGCGAAATGAATATTCCAACGTTTCGTCGCGAATAATTTGATTCGTGGTCGGATACACAGTGGCAGCAATCGATTAATTAAATCAGAACTCGACGGAGAAGAAGAGGTGGTAAATAAATATATCGGCACGTTGATGCATGTGCGCCATACATGGAGAATATCGAATTAGTTCTGCTTGAAAAGGAAAAGGACGAAAGAAACGCGTGGAAAAAGGAGTAGAAAATTATGGTCACGTAATATTATCAAGAACCTTCGAGTTCTTCTTCGACAACAAAAGAACGGTTCGTTTGCCGTGCCGGCATTCGGATTGATCTATGGAATTGTCGTTATTATTACACACTCCATTTATTTATGTATTCATATACATCCAACGAATAATTCAATAATTCGATTACAATTTCGTTGATGCCGACGTACGCGCGTTACCAATGTAAATTCCATTAAATTCGACTAATTGGACGACGCATGATTCGTCATCGATTTATTAACGATTAATGAACGAGAAGTGAAATACTCATTAATTATTAAACTTCCTTCCTGCATGCTCTGTTCGTATTACGTACACTTACTATCTATAATTTTATTAGTTAACGGTATCGAACATCAACGAAGCAAGAAACGAAATAGAATTTTAAAAATGCAAAGCCAATTAAGTTTCCCAAAACCAATTAAAGTATCGCCAATATTGGTCAATTAAGGCTAATTAAGAAAATATTAACGAGCATGGAATCAGGTAATCGAGATTTTTTCGGAAAAAGCTCTTTAACGATTGGCCGTCAAATTGGGGCTTAATTAATAACGTGATCGAACTAATAATTCGTTTGGTGATGAATTGAATTAAATACATCATATGCAGGGATGGAAAAACTTTTCGTCTGCAACTAATGTTTAACAAATTAAATTTTTCCGTTAAAGGATTTTCCCTAATAGTTGCCATCAATATTTTGCAAAATACAGTTTGCCATTTCTATGACTTTTCAGTTTTGTAAAGTTGATTGGGGTGTGTGCGCTTAAAAATAATGATGATTACAATTAAGGACGTAATTAATTAAAAGATTTTAACTGTTTTAGCATTTATCTCTTGATCGCAGGTGATTACAGGAAATATAATTATGATAGAGTGCAGAATGGCGTAACGCATAATATTTAATATTTTAATAGCGATTTATTAAAGTATCATATTTTCTCATAATAATTGCACATTGCATTATAATTAAATTGAATAAAATCCTGCATTTATTACTATAATTGTAAAAAACTATTTAATCTCTCTGTTCGAACTGGAGGAATCTATTTATTTTTTTCATCCTCTTCATTATCGCAATTTTTGCGACCGTTTCGCATTATTATAATAGACCTTATCATTAAATTGTCAATAATATCCACAACATTAATCACTGTCTGTATTACTGATTGGAAAATAACTAAGGAAGAAAACGCGAAATGTACTGTTAAGTAAAACAAAATTTGCGAAAAGAAATTAATCGCTGCTACTGCTACTACTCATTTTTGTGCTTGTCTCAGGCCTCTTTTTATATTAGCCATCGATAAGAGAGACAAGATAGATGCGTGTCAACGAAATAGAACGATTAACATGAAGAACGAAGCGGAATAGAAGAAAGTGATCGGAAAGAAAAGGAGAGAATTAAATGTGGCTGGATGACCGGATCATCAACGTTTTCTTTTTATGACTCACTCCCATCATCGCCTATAAATTCTTGTTTCCATTCTGTTCGCCTTTTGTCTCGTGTTCTTTCGCTCGCCCGCTTCTAGAGGTTACGAAATTTTTCGAATAATAAACACAAAGCGGGATACTTAATTAGTTTCGGGCCATAAATTTTCCCAAAAAGAAAACCCAGAGAAAATTAGTTGAAAGAATTAACGTCCATCAAAGCGAACGATATCAAATGGAAACTTCTTTGTTTCCACACTTCGTCTTAATGAAATCATATTCCAATTCACTTTGTCTTTGTGATGGTACGACGACGACGACGTCACGAAGACGTTTTAATTGAAAATTCTTCGATTGTATTACGAAGCCGTGGAAATCCTTTAAGGAAGTCGACATTGAATTCAACGCAAGTCCCTCGTTTCTATTGAGACCGACCGTAAATGGCGCACGGATTCTCGGAACTACGAAAGCGGGAGTTAATTAATTAAAGAACGTCGAGGGGATCCAAAAGGAAGAAGAGGAAAAAGGTTTCACGTCTTTGCCAATAAGAAATTAGATACTCCTCGAGACATCCGAAACGTTTCGGGTTACTGCGAAGAAAAAACATCCTTTGTAAACCGAAACTTACCCTTTGCCGAAACAGAAAAAAAGTTTGATCCTCTCGCATAAAGTGAACGCGAAAGAACTAAATGCCAAGTTATTTCTACGTATTAAGCCGCGCAATTAATGCGAATATCGTTAGTATCGCTGGCGCCCCGTACGAATTGATGATACCTCACGGTTATTACCGTACGAGAGAGATTCCCGATAGGCCAAGAGACTGCTATTAAATCGGGTCCCTCAAGCTAAACAATTTAAACGTGTGAGGCAAGATGCCGCTAATTAAATAATATTAGTAGCCCACTGGCAGTGATAATTCATAAGCCTCAAACCATACAAAAAGTGAGCATAATTACGGCAAGAACCATAACTTTATTCGTTAATTAAGATTTGAAGGGAAAAAAGTTTTCATTTTTGGAAAAGAGTCAACGAACAAACTTTAAGAAACCGTTTTTAATCGTTTCTTCGTTAAACAATCGATCCCATCTTGTTCTTGCTGCGATGATAACATCTTGTAATCGTCGTACGCGTGTGACGATAACAAGAGTTATCTAGCGGCATTAATAAGCGGGTTGTATTCTATGTATGGGGTATTAAGTGCCATGTAATCAACTCGAAGAGGGAACCGGGGGTCAGAGGGAGGAAACGTGTCAGTAACCGGTCATCAAAATGAAATTAATGTGCTGCCATAAACACACACACACATACACGCATCGTTGACGATGATAACATCGTGAATGCATGCGGGAAAAGATATAAATTATTGCGAAAATTTGTCCGGTACAACTTCGGTTTTAATTAACTAATTAATTGATAAAACGAAAACACTCGTTGCCGAAGGATTATAAACGATCTAATCGCAGAAGTTGTCCTATCGCATGAAGTTGGAATTAAGTAATTATCGAAATTAATTTATCGAATAATCGCAAGTGGACCGATTGCAATTCGTTTTAAGTGCCGATCGGTGTTTTATCGTTTGTGAAACTGTTTCATATTCGATCGGCAAGAAGCGGAAAATTGCATACGATTATTTTTTTGTTTTAATTTGAACGCGTCATTTCATTTGTTAAATGCAAATAATATGTGCTTATGTTGCAACAATGTCATTTTTAATGCAAAAATCGAATAATAAAGGCGACCGGTTTACGTAAATGTGTACACAGAATGCTATTAATTTCAAATTATTATCGTATCGTTAACGTTCGAATATAAGGAATTAATTTGACTTGAATCAATTAAGTTTTAATAACAACAACAACGTTTTCCACGTGTCTACGATATTGCGCGGGTTGATAATGGCTGATGATGATGGACGTGGGCAATTTGAAATGCCTCTAAATTTAGATTCAGGGGATGGTTTTTCTCTTTGATAGACAGACAGAAACCGCTCCTAAATGAACGTTAATAAATTTTAATTTATAATAACGTACCTGCGTTATGTTTCGATACAATAATTCGCGAACAAAATATAATTTAGCAGGTACAAGCAGGTAATTAATTTTGATTGTATTAACACGGAACGCGTTCGTTCGTTCGCTTTCTATCATTTTTATTAGAGTCAATTGATTATGTTGTTCATTATGAAAGAATCAATTACCCTTTATCATTAATTTCGCATTTTGAGCATTGTCCTTTGTTCAAAAAATAACAATCGAAATGAAAATGTTTTGCAACTTGCGACTAGAACATCGCGTGCACTAAAAATAAATGAGCAACAGTTTTCCATTATTACACTTCAGCATCTTTAACCGTTCATACGGAGAGGAAAAATGATGGACCTTCGTATAAATAATGCGAGTGGAATTCCAGCGTGTTAATTAATCAAATTGGAATCTAATACGCGACCGATTTCCCATCGTAGCGTAGAATCCGTTATGGCGCGATGGCAAGATTTATTCCATTTTGCAAATGATTAAACATTAGTCCATTGTAATTAATGAAACAATCAATTTGAATCTTGCATACGGAAGCTTACAAAATAAATGCACTTTTTTTATAACAGTCAATTTCTCCTGTTTGTTCTTCATCTATTTAAATATCATCCTCGTTAAGCATCTCGCTTATTCTTCTCTTGCGAAGGAACATTTTTTGTTAATTTCTTTGGATCGTTCTCGGTTCAAAAGGTTATCCCAATGCATTTTACCTAGTTTGAAATAATGATGTTACGTTGGAATCGAGGACAAGCATGTAATAGGCGAAGAAGTAGAAGTTTCGTGACGGGATCGTGTGTACTTTTTCAGCGATAACATGCAAGAAAAGAAACTAGATAATGGGCGTTGTAATGGTAGTTAGTAACGACACATGCACAGCAGTATGTTAGTAACACAACGTCTTCCGTCTTCTTCTTCTTCTTGATGTCGTTGTCATTGTTTCGAAATGGTAAATATCATTGTGAATAGCGAAAGAAGAGGGGCAAATGAAAACGAGGTAGAGTAACGCATGTTGCAAAACAGAATTATTGCACTGTCATTTGCAATAAACGGGTTATCGCCATAATAAAACTTAATGGACTCAAAATGGTTAGTGAATTAGTCGGCATTACCTAAATGGACGTATGCGGAGCTCGGACTCGTACGACAAACGAATGGTTTGTACCATTATAATTATTATTAAAATAATGTCAAATGTAAAAGTTTAACGAACGTATGACCACAAGCAAATAAGATATAAAGTGCAAATGATGGTAATGTTAGTGGCAAAAAACGGACAGCAAGAGAGCGAGTATTAAGTTGATTAATGGAGCATACGCCAAAAACACAATTCCACACTTTTGCAATTGCGACCAATTCCACCTGCTAGTCAATTGTAATATGTAGAAAGTGTGACAAAAATTATAGCGTTTACACGACCTTGCTTTTTTGCTTTTAATTTTCTCATTTAAAACAACGTTTATTTCATCATTTGCTCCGTGAGCAAAAAAAAATCGTGTTTACCATTAAAGTGATTAACGAATTAATCGAGGCGCACAATTCAAATGCAATTTCGTTTTCGTACAACAAATACCGCACGAATGGCGGAAAAACAATAGTAATGCCCGCCTCCGTTCGTCGATTGAAACAAGAAAATCGAACTTAATTAAATCGGCAATTAACCGATTTTCATTTATCCGTCGCTCTTAACAATGACGATTATCACGTATGAATACCTGTCGATCGTTAAAATTTAATTAACAGCGTTCGTTAATCCTCGCTAAACAAAGAATCGCCCCATCAATTTTGACATTATTAAATTAGCCCCGTTAGAGAAAGACGATGAGCGCGATATAATAAATCGTCTAGCTCGTTTCCTGACGATGACCGCAAATCGTCGCCCACGACATTAATATACCATATTTTCCGTCCAGGAAACATTTAATAAAAGAAAAGAAAAATTGTACAACAACGATTGCGACGCAGTGTCATCAATTAGAGCGTTTATCTTAATGCGATTGATTTAACATCTTGATGTTAATTACAAAACGGAAAACAAATCATCACGTGATTTACGAAGATAAACGCAGAACTCGTAACATTTTATCTCTTACAAATTGCCGATAACTAATCGAAAATACAAGACAGTAAAATAGAATCTTCGAGTAATTACTTATTTACGACTCGAAACGTCCAATATGATGATGAGACATAATAATCGACTAAATTCTCGCAAAAGACATTAACAGTTATTTCTCCTCGTTTCGTTCACGTTTTTTCTTTGTGCGGTGCTAAAGAAATGTGTCAGTATACATCATAATCATCATCTGCATCGTGAAAACAACAACAACAACAAAAAGAAACCCGTTTTCGTGCGAAGAGTCTATTGAATGGGCAAACGAGCGGACATACTGTATAAAACACATCATCCGAACGAAATCTCTATCCCCATTGTTATTTATTATCTATAGCCGAAAGGCGCGGGGCCATTAATATGCATATTTCGTACGAATCGGACAGGAAATCGCTGAGGGAAAACGAGAGAGAGAGAAAAACATAAAACTGAAGGATGGCACTGGGATAACACGATAAGTGACTGGCAATAATCGATTCGGGTTATGTGGAGCAAAATGGTACGAAATTTTCGAAGAAAAAATGCTGAAATAAATTAACGTGTCTCGCGAATATGATTCGGAAAAAGAACGCAGAAATAAATAGGTACCGCAGCGAATTAAATGGTATGAAATATTATAAACATTATGATCGTCATTAATCCTTGTAATCCTTTGCCCCGTTTTTGTTTTTATGGTGACGCTCTTTTTCTCTGAGAATTTTCAATTAACTCACGACGAAAATTAAATGAAATCGCCCGCTCGGAAAAAAGAATAGGGGTTTGTGTTAGTCGAATTTTAAGCTACCCAAAATTATGAAAAAAATAATAAAAACGAGCAAGGCTCTGAGCTAAACTCAAATTTATTAAGCCACCGCGTAGATGTTAAACCGTCGTTTGTGGAACTGCGAAAGTTCCCTCAAAGTCGTTCGCTCCTTGAAGCGATACGCACCTCCTAATGCATTCAAGAACTTGCTCTTCGCAACTAAAAGCATATTTCCCCTTATTATGGCCCTTTAGGTTACGAAAACTAACGTTGGGTCTGCGTGTGCGTCGCTCCCGTTTATCCTTAATAGATAAAAAGCTTTTGTCGGATCTCGCGAATGATCCCTATTTGCACGCCTCCACTGCCACTTTATTAGCATAAATTTTTAGGGACAATTGCGGAAAACTCCCATTATTCAAATTGCGAACGGAGTAAGACGTTTGTCGAAGACGAGAGAAGAAAACGAGCTTAGACGCGCGTCTCTCCGTGTTCGAGACCATCAAATTGTGCTGCATTGTTGTAACTGTTAAATTTAACGCAAGGACAATTTTAACGACTTATTAAATTATATTCTTCGCGTCCATCTAATGCGTACGTGTGCAATAATAAATAACGAGTTTAAAATGGAATTAGTTTTAATGTTCGTTATAACTCTGCGACGAAGATCGAGCTCTTTTTCTCTCCTAATGCGTGTAAACTTCCTGCACTTAAACTGGATGCGTCATTATTATCGCGCTTTATTAACGTTTCTAATCCAACCGAATTCCGCATCATTATCGCCATTTAAATGTATTGTGAGTTTACACGAAGGCGACAATGCGATGTATAGGAGATTAAGGAACCTGAATTGAATAATTATCTCCCCGCGTACACTCGATAAGGACAAACGGCTCTAAATGCTAATCGACAATTGTACTCAATTTCGCTCGTACAGTCGAGATAAATCGTCACGTTTAATTACCATAATAGGGACACGAACGTGCGTACTTTCGTTGCAACGTCGAAAACTTAGAAGCATCCAACGTTCTCGTGTTCGATTTTTAACGCCTAATTGTTACACGTACCGCAAAATTATTTATGCATCAATTTAAAATATTAGCGAGTATGTGTTTATTCCAGCCGCATACACCTGCATAATATTAACATTATCTCTGTTGACTAATAACTTTGATAAACAACATACACAAACAACAACAACAACAACCGGAATTTAATTTAAAACATAATTTCTATGCACGTATACGCGTATCCACTTTGTATCATCGTGGAAATTCTATGTTCCTCATATGAATTTCGCGAGGAAATTTAATAAGTAACAAATATAAACGAGATCGTGAAAATTAAATCGCCGGCAAAAGAAACTAATATTTGCGTTAGATAATTAGAAAATGCTCGCCTGTTGGTGGTTGATAGTAAAAAGGGGTGTCAAACGCGGGTGGGAAATTGTCGTTACGGTATCAATTCCAAACTTATACGCGAGAAACACGTTCCAGTTGTAAAAGTTTTCCGGGGCGAAGGCAAGGAAAAAGTTTTATGAAAACCATTTTAGCGATCATCAAATATTCAAGCGGAATAGTTGGGCGGATAAGAAGAGAAAAGGGCCTCCAGGCATAAACTCTTAAATGATTGAGAGCGAATCGTTTCCGTGCGATTATCCAAATGAGAATTTGCAAAAAGCGAACCAGTTTTCTCTCGTAAAGTAATTAAGAAACGATAAGGGAGTAGGTAAGTAAAATTAATGACGTACCTATTTAAAAAAAATCCTCGTCATCATCGTCTTTTGGTATTTGTGCCACGATCATTTGCCATAATTAATCATCTCGTGTAATATTATTAATGAAGGAAGATTTTTCGTCTTTATTATTTTTTCCCGAAGCCTCCCACGCTATTTTCATTACTAATTTCCGGCAAGACCTTTTTCTTTTCGCGAAGAATTTCATCAACATCATCATTAATATTAACGCGATCAATTTGGCGATTCATTAAATTCAAATTGAACGATATTCATATTAACCGATCGATGTCAATTCGTTTTTTTATTACTAATTGCCTTCGATTAACAACTATCGAATTCGAATCTTCTTCATTGTTAAATGACAACAACTTATGATTACAATGACCTCTTCGAAATCTTTATTCGATATTCAATTGAAATTGACGGCTACGTGTACGAACGTTAAATGCGGCGGTAGAGAGGACACGTGGAAATAAAATTCGTTTCGATTTAAAATTAACCAATATTTCTTGGAAGCGAATGGAAGGAATGAGTAATTTCGTAATGGTAAAAGGCTGTTCGGTTGATTTTCCGCTTCAAACTAAAATTTTAATTGCCCTTCCTCATTATATCCTCGGTTTTAATTGTACGGAATTTTATCCAGCAAGATATCGATTAGTTCGTAGATGTAAAGGAAACTTGAAGACAAAACGGATCTTGATAATGATGACGAAAATGATGGCCGGTTGGTTATTAAATAATTATAAGCAATTCCCATTACAATTTCGTAATTGCAAAGTTTCTCGATTTCGTTGCGAAACTTTGCCATTTGGAAATTTGTTTATTCAACGCTAGAATTGATACTTTTTTTGCGTCTCTCTAATTTCCTTCGAATTAAATTTAATTTGGAAATTAATGCCTTCCAACCGTCGCACCGTAGAACTCTGCACACGGCATTTACCCGACTCGACAACTTCTCCCGGATAAACTTGTCAAAGAACGCGAAGGTTCATTCAAATTTAAATCATCCTTTAATTTAGAATCATTGTTAATTTTTTGTTGGCATAAACTTATTGCAATTTTAATTATTTCCCGTACGGCTGACAGTAAATTGCTATTATTATTATTATTATGCCATCTCTGTTGCTCACGTATGTTCCTGACGTGCGGGCGATAAAAATCTTTACTCATTTCGTACGAGAGGAAAGCGAATAAAATTGGATTCTTTTCTCTTTTAGTACACTTTATCTTCGTGCAAACACTGAACAAAGGACAAGGGAAAATGATAGCGGGATTAATTATTTTCAGTTGTAATATCTCCGTGTCTCCTTTTTTTTCATTTTTTTTTCTTTTGACCACTTTCATTCCATTTTCAATTTAGATCCGAATCGTAATTAATTATACAATTTGTACGAGTGCTGATGTAGATTCCGCATAATATTTCTTCAACGGTTTCCTTTTACTACGTTATTTGATTGCACTTGATGATATTTAATTGTAATAATCATTATCGTACATTTTCCTTTTTCTTGTTGTCCATCCTTGAATTACACCCGAAAAAGAAGTTTATTTAATTGAAGCTGTTACCGTACTCTTATTATTTATTCGTAGCACGTTAATAATTCCCCTTCGACCATTTACAATTCAAATGTAAGCAACTTATTTTGCATTTCTTTTTCGAATTCTACGCCAGTAACTCGCTGCTGCTGCTGTTACAATTTCTTCGTTTCTTTTTAACAGTAAACTATTCATTAGAGATTAGAAATGCTTCGTTTCCATTTTATTTCGTAATTAGTTGAAATTGCTTTCTTTTTTTTTAATTTGCCATCGACAAAGAGAAATGTGTAAAATGAGATTCCTTTTCGGAATGAAACAACGTATAGTTTTTTAATTGGCTGCGATGTTGTATATGTACGGGAAATCTTCAAAGAACATCTAAAGTTTGCCTTCGCCAATACGCACACGTATATCTTTTTACCAATAATTCACCGTTAGCTTAAAGAATGTTAATGGGAAAACGTTTCTCGACGGACTCCGAACTTTGTGCTACCGCTGTTACACCCAATTATTTTATTACAACCGCGCACTACCTAAATTACATAATACGTATGCCGTAAGTGGTTTAACGTTTAATAATTCATAGCAGTTTATTATTCCCAATGTTATCATTATACACCTTCATTCATTCGGTCACCCACAAGAAGCAAAAGAAGACCAAACATTTACTTTCCTATTTCCTTTCCATTTTTTCCGATCTTTAACGGGGACACAAATAAGTAACCGAATGTTCGAGAGATGAAAGCGAGTATTAATTAGCGGAACAGAAAATTGCCAGAAGCGAAAAAAAAATCGTAGACAAAGGATTTTTTCCAATAAAAAAAAGAGGAATTCGTGATTCCTGGGGAAAAACCGGCGAGATTAACAACGCGCTGACATGCATACGTTTACATATTGAAACGAGCGAAAACAAATGGGATAAAAGGGATTAATTCGGATGATTGTCCGTTGGAAAAAAAAGCAAAAAACGACCCAAAAAATTAGAATAATTTTTTTTTTTCACGATTGTCCTTCGTCGTCGCGCAAATCCGGTTCTTTGCTACGTTCAAATGCGATTTGAATCGATTTAACTTCCAACGACAATTTGATGCCGCACCATTCGCAGTTGAAAGATGTGTTGATGCAGATAATTACTTTATAGAGAGACGACGCTGTTTTAATGGGGGTTTATGGGGACACTTTAATAAGAACTTTGACCATACGCTAAGACATCGTAAACTGTTTACGAACATTGCGAAACTTATTTGCAAGTCACTCTAAAATTAATCCCGATTGTTCGAGAAAAGAGGAGAATGTCAACGTTGAAAAGATTCGGGATTAACCATTTCCTAGAGAAACACTTAGACGGAGCGAGAAACTTTCGAACGTCAAAACGTCAATGGCGTCGTGTGTCTTTCGGCGTCGGAAGGATTTAATGGTTTTCTAAATCCTTCCAAGAGAACGTACTTTCGTCTTCGACGACTTATAGGTTTGGCTTTATATATATCTTCTTCTTTAAGAGCATTGATTATGATTTTAGGACGTAAATGGCAATCGATGTCGTTGGAAATTTCGTTTTCACGCAGTTGAATAAACAAACGGCGCTGAAAAGTTAATACGACGACGATCGAGACCTTGTTTGTTTTGACTTGCTCTTGTATTTCCACGTTGTGTATATGACTTTTATCTTTCTGTGTCGCTCGAAATAGGCAGATATAAAAATATATTTATTGTGTTATTTATACGCCACATGTACGGTCTCTCTCTCTCTCTCTCTGTTTCTCTCGAGTCATCTCGTCCACTATTAATACTAACTAACGCATCTGCTTTTTTCCGTTGATAAAAATAACGTCTGCAACGATTCGAACGGTAAACATGTTCATTCTGCTCGAAATTTCGAAGATTATTGTTTTAACAATAATTATTTACAAATAATTCGTCAGTTTTGCACAATTTCTTTTAATTAGCGACGAAAGCCTAAAATTCGCTATGTGAACGGAACAATTGTCATTTAACGAAAGATGCTGAAATATTGTTAGTCGTACGTTAACAATAATAGCAACAATCTCTGTTATTGTTGATGTTATTCATTGTTTTAATGTAATAAGAAGCATAACAACATGACTAGAGGAACCTAGGATTCGGTATCGAAACGGTTCAGATTTCTGAACTGAATAGCATTTTGTTGTTATTGTTATTGTTATTGCTGCTGCTGCTGCTGTTGTTGTTCATCCCACTGAAACCAGATGAAAATATAGAGAAGAAGCGGTGGCATCCGTTCGACTTTGTCCCATGTTTTTAGCATTTTATTGTTATCGGTATTGAAATCATGATGAAAGAGATTTCTTTTCTTCGCAAGGGAAATAGAAGGGACAAAAGCTAAATAACCGGATCGACTTTCAGGAATCGTATGGATTTCAATCGTACAATGGAACCGTTCGATAAATAAAAACGGATTTATACGATAAGTATTAATGTTAGTTGTTAGCGTATACATTAAATAGTTGTGAAACTAATGTATCGATTCGGATCAGATATTAATTCCATCATCGATCCGTCGTT
This sequence comes from Hololepta plana, assembly GCA_963695495.1. Classification (NCBI taxonomy): domain Eukaryota; kingdom Metazoa; phylum Arthropoda; class Insecta; order Coleoptera; family Histeridae; genus Hololepta; species Hololepta plana. Next base: position 4,956,604 of record OY968837.1, on the reverse strand, counting down.
CGCGACGTTCGAATCTTCAATCAAAGCAAATCGATCGATAATTTATTAAGCTAATGCTTATTAATGGCGACAGAAACCGGTGTAAACAGCGTAGCATCTTTTCCATTCGTCATTACCTTGACTTTGTAACGTTTTTCTAATAGGAAAATCCGTTTGGTTAATATCAAAGGTACACAACGAGCACATTAATAACGATTTTATTGAGTTGTTGACCGCGGGTTAAATGGTTTTTTACGAGTTACGTTGAATAATTAATATAAAAAATTTAAACACATTATGGTGTCCCAAAGAAAAAATAAGAGCAAAAAAGCGCGAAGGTCTCGAAGACGAATGAATCACGCCAGGTTTCCAAAGAGGTAACGCGAATCTAAATTGCCAGATACGAATTACTGAACCGTTTTACGTTATCAACCGTTCGCATTTTCTTGTTTGTTGCTCGCAAGTCGGAATGAACCCATTTATGGATATATTCAATCCGAAGCTTGGGAAAACGCACGATAAATTAAGATGTCTGTTTGCTGTCGGAATGGCAAAATCGAATGGTTTGTTATGCAATTTTTCTCGTCGTTTCTTGCTCCCCTCGCACAAGCAGAAATACTACTTGCAGGAACGTTGCATAATAAATAAAATAAATTGTTGTAGTAGTAGTAGAGCGGCACCGGCAATCGTAGAGAGCATGTATTTATTCGGTGAGCGAACATAAAAATTTCTCTCTGAATAACGTCTTACGAAATAATAAGAAAATAATAATAGCAATGGGTAGCAGTAGTGCGACAGCGGAAAAAGGACGAAGACCAACGAACCGATTGAACTGGTACCTCTACCATGATAATAATAAGAGAAGCGACATACGTAGATTTACAAATGTATATGCAAGGAGACGCTGGATTGTTGATGTTGTTGTTAAATTTTATCTATTTCTTACCGAACGGATTTATTTATATCGATATTCCTCATTCTTCGCCGTTTCCCTTATACGACGCAGAGCGCAGAAAAAAGGAAGAACCGCCATCGAAAATCTATTTGCATTACGCTATTCAATCCCGTCGCTATTTTGCATTATTAATAGAGGAAACGCAACGCAGAAGAAGCAGAAGATAGTAGATTGGAACATCTCATTTTGAATCGAAATTACAAAACTTTCCATCGTAGAATTCCATTATTGCAAAACAGGTATTTAACTTTCACTCTCGTCTCGGTTCTCTTTTCATAAAACTAAAATTATTTAAGCGCTCGACAAAAGCAAATGAATTTCATGGCGAAATGAAGAGCGGTCATCTCGCTCTCTCCGTTCGTTGTCGTTGTCGTCGCCGTTTCCTGCGTCGCCGTCTTTCGCTATCTCATTTAACTTTCAAGTATTATTATCAATTGTGAAACTTTGAACTAACTAGTATCAACGCAAGCAGCCGTCGTTGTGTTGCGTACCAGAAGGCGATTATTATTTGGAAACTTTTTAATAAATCCCGGTTTGGAAGAATAAAACAAATCATCATGTATATATACACGATGACGCCAACAGTGCGATGATGATGATACAGGAGAACGATTTATTTCTTCGTCTTATTCGGGTCAACGAACAATAATTCAATTTTTTGTCATCTTCTCCAAAATAAAGAAAAAAACAATCTTTATTATTATTTGTGTCGTACGCTGAAGCAGAAAGTAATTTTTCGTTGCCGTTCCTTTGGCTTTTACTCAATCCATTTCCCCGCAAGATGTGAGGTCTCGCCGTCAGATTACGTTTTAAAAAAAGCTTATATTTTCATTTCCATCTTTTTTTTTCTTCTTCGTTTTTGGTCACGGTAGAAATGGTTAAGGGCAACGTGAAAAACTTTTCCACCGTCTATTTCATTCGGCCTTTAAATGTCACTTCGCATTATTGCTTGTTACCCCACTACGATTCTTTGTTCTTCATCATCATTCATTTCTTTTTGCTGCTTCATCCTATTTGCGATGTTATTACTTTGCGATACCGTATTTGACGTGGACCAATTATTAATAAAAGGATTTTCCTCGGCGGTTAATTAATTAACCATTAGCGAAAATATCGAAAACATAATTGATTAGCGAAAGCACTTTACGTCTTAATCTAGCCATTTATTTGGTTTATTCCAATTATCTTATAACAGAACGGCGAATAATTAATATGGAAAGTAAGAAATATAAATGATGATGATACACATTACGGTTGATAGCGGTCGGTTTTGTTTGAGAGGCGAGCGAAAAATGAATGGGAAAAAGGGTTTTTAAGCAACTTTCGGAGTTTCGCTATTATTATAGTGGCGTGGCCGACAAACTAATGGCCATCTCACTCGACATACGTTTGCATTTAAAATGAAAATATATGCTCTCATTAGGGACGAAAGGGGAACGAATGAAAGTGGCCGAATTCTAATGGAAAATAATAGGAAAGAAACGACAATTGGGTTGCTATTATCATCACCATCATCAGCGTGGTTGTCGTTTCGCTGGGCGATAATGCTCGGAAACTTCGCGAGAATCATCCACTCGCCTTTCGTCCTAACTTTTTCCTTGTACTTCATTTTTCCATCCGAGAAAAATGGAAAAGGAAACTACTTTAGAAGAAGTTTAACTCTATATAAAGACGAGATACGAACGAAATAATACGAGAATTTCACGCTTCTTGCCATTATTACCGCACACCGAAAAGGAGCGAAACGAGGGGAAAAAACGAAAACTCTAATGGAAAATCTAGTCTAGTATGAAATATTGCATAAATTGTACTTCTCTCTTCTTTTGCCGGCTATTAATAATTTTCTTCGCCTTTTGTTTGCTTTATTTAATTTATTTATTTTTTCAAACCGAAAATGCAGTTTCGTTTATTCGCAATTTGTCTAGAATAATTGATTCCGCAAACGGGCGCAAATAAAACAAACCAACATATTCCGTCTTTATGGTGAGCCATAAATCTCGAAATGTACGGAGAGAAAAAAAGAAGATTTTTATTATCCGAAAAAAGAAATGATTTCATAAAGCATAAAAATCTCTTTATGTGTTATCCGACTTTTTAATTCATTTTACACAAAAAAAATATTACTTTGTTGATATCTCTGCACTATTGTTCAACAACAATAAATAATTGTCATACTCAATTAAATCCATTATTGTTATGGATGTTTGATTTTAAATAATGGAATATTATTATTACGTACTAACATCTTTCTGTTATTAATTTTGATTTAGTTTTTTTTCTTTCTCATCGAAAAGCGAAAATCAATTAACTTTTTCAATTAAAATTTATCATCCTCTCAAATTGAACAACAATAATTAATTGACAATTAAGTTTATCTGCATTAATGTGTTCTATTTTTACCAGTGGCAGTCTGTCCAACATCAACTTGCTTTCTTTTACAATATTCAAAATTCAATTTGCCTCTATCGTTTTATCCCAATTTTAAACAAAACTTCAAACGGTCGTACAACGAAAAAAAAATCGAGGAAAATTGCAAATTAATTAACTGCTATAAACGTTTCAATCAATGCCATCATATAATCATTATCGGTTAATGGTACAAAAATTAAAAGAAGAGCCTTGAAACGGGGAAAAGAGGCAACCGTCGATGGAATATCGAACAAAATGCTAATTAGATAATTGTGAGAATAAAGAATTTACGTTCGTTTTACAAGGTCGCATTGTTAGTCAGAAATTCCGACCACATAAATGTGCGATTTAATGTGGATTTCGAAATTAAATTTGGATCTGTTATTCGCTGATTCTTTTTATTTTTTATTTATTTTGTAAACCGCACAATTTCCATATTCAAATGCGACTTATAATAATAGCAATAATCGTAATAATAAAATTTCGATTCGGACGTGGGAAAAATAACAACAGCCGAGTTCAAGAACATAATAATTGCTGTTTAATCGCAGAAATGAGATATCAATTACTTCGATTATTAAAGGCGAACGTATGAAAGTCGCGGACGTAGGCGACACGGAGACAGAGCGAAAATTATTAATATTTATCAAATTCCTCTCTAGATTGACTACAAGTGGCTCGTGTTACTGATGATAACGATGTCGTTATTGCCACGCACTCTCTAACATGTGCATCTGTAATTTAAGATTGCCCGAGAGTGCGCCAAATTAACAATAATAATTCAATTAGTGTTAATTAAATGTATTGAATACAAAAAGCTACGATTGCGATTATAATTAATTTGTTTGCGCTAGACTAAGCGCCTTGTTTCTCTTCATCGCGATCACCATCCTCCTCCTCATCATCATCATCGGTGTTTCAAGCGTTTATTCAAGGCTCTGTTATCATCGGTGGCTCTAAGAAGATTACCATAATAGTCAATTAGCGAACACGCACGTTACGGTGGAACACGTTAATATTTACACGCGGGGTTATTTCGCGATTATTTACTACATGACGCAGCATCCATCCGACCGTGAAGATTGCTGGAAATTAATTACCGGCAACGTGCCGTCGACGATAAATTAAAAATCGCAAGTCCATTAACGCTCTTTGCGCATCACGTCGTTAAAACCCTTTTCCTTCTACGTGACGAACCATCATCAACAACAACAACAACAATTTTATTCATCATCAGATCGCTTATTCGTCCAGAAAGAAACGAATAATCGCTAAATCTTACCGGGCACGGTGAAGAGGACGAACACGCAGAACGGTATGAAGAAGATGAAACCGAGCACCAGGAAGCAGTTGCGCCGTCGCAAAGGGGACATGGCGAAGTTGACCACCATTGCCATGTCCCTCCGTCACACCGCGACACACTCATACCGGCACATCGTCGTCGACGTCTTCGTCACCACCATCCAGCGATACCAAGAGCACCGGGCTATTTGAGTGCGGTCTTCGTCCGAAACGGAATGAAACGCAAAACGAAAAGCGGCGCAAATTCGCACGGACAACAGCTGATCGAATCGGTTTCAAAATAAAAAATCCCAATCGACAAGAATTCGCCAGCAATACGCCGAAAATCTTGCGGGGTCGATTGATTCAACGAAGCCGCGAATCCGGTCGATCACTGGCACCTTAACGAGCTCACGTGAATCGTGTACATGATTAATCCACGTATGAGGCCGACTGAACGGACACGTGTGCGAGCGTCGTCGGTCGAATTTAGACTGAAACGCAATCGAGGCGACGGGCCGCTTTTAATGCTTGTCGCGCGTCGTTCTTCAATCGCAAGAAAGAAAAAACCTCGGCGTGAACCACGCGGTTCTCGATCGAACGCGAGCTCTCACGACGACGAACCCCGCCTCTGTGACGAAAAGCCAGCGCGCGCACGGCCTCGTCTATCGACCGTCGGAGTCCGGTTCACCAGGTCGTTTATTTAAAGCACTAGGTTAAAGTGGCGACCGAACGCGACGTCCGCGGCGAAACTATCTGTCGCGACTGCGAATCGACGGCATCTTCACGTTCCTCTCGCACCTGTCTATCGTTCTTTCGTCCTTTGTTAGTGGAACCATCGTCGTCGGCATCGTCGTGCCCAGTTTGGTCGTACGAAGTCGGACAAAAGTTAAAGGCGAATTCGTGGCCTCCGCGCGATTAACTGTAAACGAGTCGCGCACGAATCTTCGCCTCGAAGCGTGGCTCATCCAAACACGCCCACCTCGTCACCGTCGTCGTCGCCGTCGTCGGCGGGCTTAAGGTCAAATGCACCACATCCGTCGCGAGAGAGGTCGATCTTTGCTTTACGGTTATTGTTGTGACACAGAACATCTGCCAAGTTAATTTGCGATACTGAAAATGCCTGTGACACGATGCACCGTCGACCCACAGCTCCAAATCGAGCATTTATTCCTCTTTTTAAGGTCGCTTTTTTGTTCTGAAGTTAATAGAGTGGATTTTTTTTGCTAAAAATTGTGCGCATATTTAAATATAAATTTACTTCATTGTGCACGATGGTAGATCATCGTAACGATCACGACCGTTCTTTATTTTTTTTTCTGTAATAATTATTGTTATTTATAAATATAAATAAACCTTTACTTCTTTGTTCTGCGTTTTACCGCTATATTTACTGGTTTATAATGTATTGCCGTGTAAATAAATACATCCTCATCGTTTTTCTTATTTGATTAACATCTTATGGATCTCTCTCTCCGCCTCGTTCTTTTATTCTCTTCGATTCTCCTCGAATGTGTTCCACATGTAATCCTCTTCCATTAATTCCATATAAGAAATATGTTGCTTAAACATTTCGTTTTGCTCGCAATCGAGTTACAACTGTTTGCTATTTTCTTTTTCGTATTGAAACAAAGCTTTCGGAATTCGATATTAATTTTTGCAAATTCTAGACTCTAGAATCTAGAGGATGCGAATTGGAAAAGAGAGCGAGACAAGGAAAAATAAATCGCCTACAATTATTATCATCATTATTGCTGGAAGCAGTAGAGTGCATTACAGGAAATTACGAGAGAGGGAAATCATCCATTTCCCACAGCATTTAAATTTTAATATTCCGCGTAGTCTTGAATTTTCTACATAGTTTTAATTAAAATCTCTCTCGATCTATCTCTCATTAAAACGAAACCAAACCGAGAGAGAAATTAAAAAGAAAATTATTCAACCGACGTCATTTCGCCTCTTTCTCTTTTTTGTTTCGCCACTGTTTTCAATCTTGTCCTTTTGATTGACACAAGAAGATGTTCATCCAACAAGAATTTTCATTAGGCAAGAGTGGAATTTAATTTTAATAATGAAAAATCCTTATCGATTAAAAAAATACGAACGAAAAGCAATTAGAACCCTCGTCACAAAAGATGAGCGATCGTCGCGAATTAACATTTCTCCGTATAATCTGTCGTCTGGAAAGATGGTGGTATTGTTATTATCTGCTCGCCGTATAAATAATTTCATTAAAAAAAAGATAATGAATAATGAATAAGTACGATAAGTGCATTGTTTAATGCGAACAATTAAATGAAACGGAAACGGAAACTAACTTCCCTCTGCGTCTGTATCGGCCGCACAATGGTTTAACTCTATGGAAATTGATGTATGGGGTGTCCGGAATCGTGGGGATTCATATGACTTCACACGCATTTTGCACAGTACACGATCTTGATTGCAAAATTCCCACTTTTACATTGTCATGTTAAGGTTCAAATTGACAAGCGTTTCATAAACGGATTCTCTTATTGTTAGACAAGCTGTATCTGGAATCCCATTCAATTACGATTCAATTAAAAGTTACAAAATTATCGATAGCCAAAAGATTTTAATCGCTTATTTAATTAGCGAACGTCAAGAAATTAATTATTAAGAATTTAATTGTTAATCCTTCGACGTCGTCCTGTAACCCTGACAGCGCAAACAAAAAAGTGAATGCCAAATGAAGGAACTTTGAATAACACAACAATTATTATAATTATCCATCTCCCAAATTACGTTTTCCTCGCCAATTCCATTTCCTTTGCCTCGAGTTTACGAAGCAGAAATGGAAAATGTTCGTATTGTGGTTGATAGTGATTATATGTACGTTGCAACATAAACATGATGATGATGATGAACGAAGAACCAGTTTTTGGACGCATACCACACATATACGCACTTAATAGAGGTTTATTAACAGTTATCTTACCCGTGGCTGTATCATTATCATTATACAGCCAGCTTACTTAAGTTTCGATTCCTCATTATTATTTTATTCGCCTCTCTTCGACTTTATTTTGATTTATTGCATATCAATTTTACAGTTGAATAACAAGAACATCGACGATAAATCAAATACCACATCTTGTTATTGTTATTATTCCTCGCTACCATACATAATTAATGTTAAATCATATTGCAACATATAAATGATATAACGTTGGATTAGAACCTCTCAAATAAACGTTTTCCCACATTTACCAAAAATCTATTATAATTACAATTGTTTTATTGAGCAATTTAAATTGGTCCTTTGCTCATTAATTTAAAAACTATTACGGATCGCATTTATTACTTTCACCGTTGTGCCTCAAAATAATCGATCAATTTATTGAACTTCCAGCCGGAATTTCGCCTCTCAATTAATCATCGTTTTTAAGTAGTCATTTACGAAAATAAATTATGGTCGCATGTTAATTCACGTAATCGTCGTCGGACAGACACGAAGATCGCTTGCGTTGCGACTTTCGTGGTGACCTTTTGCCACGTTTTATTGACTTTGAAGGCAATAACGAGCGTTTTAACTAAGACAATGAATAGAAATATCAATCGACAAAAATACTAATCGATGAGACCTAAACAATTACAATCCAGATGAACGATAAGCCGCTTATGAGAATTAAAATTGTTTGTTCAATTAATTCACATCGTTATTTATAGAAATCGATTCCTTTTTTTTATCGTTTCGGATATGGGACAAGAATAAGAGTAAACATGAAAATTGCTCAAATGCTGTTTGTAGTTGGAGGCACTAAACGCTATTCGGCGCTTCTTTATTCTGTTGCCTCTTTCGTTCCCATTTCTTTTGCCGATGCTCTGAAAGTAAACACTTTGAGTCACGAACTAAAAGAAGTATGTACGGGTGGGAAATAGACAAAAAAAAAAAAGAAACGGTGAACGATAATTATACATCAAGCGCGAGTCAAAAGACATTGTAACCCTTTGGCGGGCATTAATTTGCGATACCTCGTACATGTCGTACCGTAAATGTTCTCCCATTATTACAACCATCAAATGTCCCATAATAACAATCAAGAACCGAACGAGTCGATTTCGATTGACAATAAGCAGTTTCAGGTAAGTGGCTGTACGATTTTTCCTCTCGCCCTTTCGTTTACGAATAATTTTAGGTGAAAATAATTGTGTCGCCGCAACATGCGACGCACCGTGGCGGCGGCGGTACGACCGAAATCAAAGTGATGGGCGGGATTGTGCCGCCACGTGTGTCCACCAGAAAATTGCCGCCGATTCCTAATCCGCAAGAAGCTTATACTCCACGTAAGTATACTTCAATTACGTTCGTTATGAAATGCAATTGATTGAAGACTGTTAAATTATCCGCGTCGCTATCTGCGAAATGGGCTAATGGATTCTATTAAATATCGAGCTATTTTTATATACGGCAAACAAGCAATATCAACAATGGGAAATTGATTATGGAAACGTAATACCGTATGAAATGCTCGAGTGCTGAAGAACAATTTCAATTGAATTTAATAAGTACGGAACGGGTTTCAATTGCATTTGCGGATGCTACGTGTCTGAAACGCCGCACTTCGTATCGTTGCGCGCAGTTTCCGTTAGCGAAAATTCGCCAGTTCCCTTCGCCAGCAATTGGCGAATTTCCACCGAAAAATGTAGCAAAAACCACGAAGGATACGAACGTTGTAACATAGATGTAGTGGCTAAAAGATCCTGTTAGTATCCTGTAATCGTCCTTCGATTATCGCGCAACGTATCGATTCGAATTTAATCGTTATCACCGCGAATTACTATTTATTAGTTGTTACCAATTCTGTTTGTTTCCCTGTCTCTGCATATCGCCTTAATCTGCACACGCCCACACAGATGCAGGTTCAATTAACGAACTTTCAAGCTCAATGTTGACTTTAAGGCGGAGATATTTAATGCCGAGTCGCTCGCCGTTGATAGCTATTAAAACGGGGGGAAATTATGCGTTTGAGCCCGGCGCATCCACCAGAAACGCTAGATTAGATTAAATTTCATTTCGCCCCGGCGCTGTTTAATATTGTGCGCCCGTTGCTTGTTTTTAATAAACGATAAGTTTCTTATTTCGCTAACGTGCACACGTTGCTTTTATAGGGCGTCTATTTTCCATTAGTTGTAATTGAACGAAAACAGCGAATATATTCTTAATAATCTAAGAAGCGTTCTAAAGAGGACCGATTGTCATGCGACGTTCGTAATTTCAGCAGTAAACCAATATATTTTATTACAACCGTTAAAGTCAAATTAATTAATTTCCAATATTCGCTGTAAGCCAATTAGGTTAATTAAACGTTAAACATAAACGCACACATAGTTCGCTCTCGGTAAATTGGACATGTAGGAGTAATTCACTATAAAATCGAATTGAATTTGCTTAATGTTAACGATCGGCCTCTCCAATTATGCTTTAAATTTATCTAATTTTTTGCTAATTACAGGCACCAAAACCATTACACGTCGCATAAATGGCTCGATGCCAATAACGACAATCACGACAACAAGATCGAATGCCAATTATAACAACAACAATAACAACAATAGACGTCGATATTCGTCACCGAGAAGATCCTCCTACTTCGAAGTGGACGTGACGACACCCAGGAGATTGATTGATCATCGCGGCGGTTACGATTGTAAGTTGAATCATTAAAATACGGGACCGTTAAATCGAATTTATTGGTTGCAAAGGCGTTTCTTTGTTGCAAATATCTCCTTCGCCCTTTGAAATGTACGATTAGTAGTTCTTAAAAAAAACGCCGCATGAAAAGACCTCATGCATCGTCTGCAAGGTTTCCTTTCTAAATACAGTAGACTTTGATGTTGTTGCTGATACTATTGCGACTCGCATTAGTCTAATTAGCTCGGCGAATTTGAACGTTAAACAATAATGTTTGTTTATTTTATCATTGTTAGTATAGTAAATAAATAATTTTCGCGAGGCATGTGTTATCTGCGTACGCATGGACTGAAAGCCGTGGCGTACCAACAAACAATAATGCTTTATCGTTAGAATAAAGATGCTGGCTGGCGTTAGACGTGCAAACCTAAACGCGTGCGAGCATTTTTCCTTTTTTTAGATATAAAAATCGTCTCCGGCAGCGGTAGTGCAAGTTGGACGCTTATAATAGTATTATTATTATAAAGGAAGTTTAGTAGGAAGATCGGCGGGCTAGCAAACGGTACGTGCAGTGCTTTCGAACGGACCGGAGTTTCAGTTTTGATAAACGACGTGTTCGAATTTCGCTTCTGCGAACGTTCCGCTCATGTCTCCTTAATTTGCCACCGATTCGTTAATTTCTCGGTCACTATCATCATGTCATGTGGAACGCTATCGTTAATCGGATTCTTCTATTCTGTCGCACCAATCGCGAGAAACGTAAGTAAATTTTCTTGTCGTTACGTAAGTGGGAAAGCAATAAGTTGAAACACATAAAACCTTATCAAAAGGCTTATAAAATCTAACAATAAAGATTAATTGTTTCTAGCTGGTGTTGTTGTTGTTGTTGTCACGTGGCATTAGTGAACGGTTTGTTATCAAGTGATACGTCCGTATTTTATTTGGCAGTTTTGCAAACGTTTTAATCGGTTTTTAAAGCATCGGATTAAATCACGTTTCTCTTTGGCAAATTGACAATTTAATGGGTCGCTCGTCGGATATGATTTGCTTCGACTTTTGCAAACTTTCGCTCCTTCCATATTTCATCGATTTCGAGACGAAACTTTTCGAAATTGCAAATTTATGTGTACCAATAGATATTTATTTACAAACTTTAAAGATTGTTAGTTAATGCACTTGTTGCACAATGGACTTTAACTCACCTTCTAAAAGGAAAACTTATCAAATATTTCTTTCCTGCCGGGGAAAACTCGTTCCGTTATTTATTTTATACGTTAAATCAAAAACGTCTATTTGAGGTACGTGCAAGAATGGGGAGACGAACGAAGGGGAAAATAATATAAATAAAAATTCGATTGATTCGCGACATCAAAGGCTCTATTTTTACTTTCGCTTGTATCAAAATAAAAAGTGAAACCTTGACATTCTTTAAAACGAAAAAAATCCATCAAATCTGACAAGCATGAAATGGTTCGTCTTTGCCAGTTGCAAATTAATTTCCTTTTATATCGCTCGAAAATTCTTGATTAAAATTTAGGTTTATGTTCAATACAAACCAGATGCTAATAATTGCTTTTTTCTTTTAAGTACGCCCGCATTTTTAATGATACGTACAAATAGCAGATTAGATAATAAAGCGTTTTCCCATACTTTACGGTTCAACTTTCCTGCAGTCCATTGTATTCCAATAATGTTATCATTTATTATTATGACATTCGCATTGAATCAATGATTTATTACGGATTTTGCCTATTCATTAGTTTTCTTTTCTGTTCTCGATCCGAATGTAAATTTTCAATCAAATATACAAATTGAATTCGATTCGCTTTTAGCCTTTATCTAAATATAATTTAAACGAACAATTCGTTCAAATAAAACAGAGTATGTAGCCAAAAATAAGAAAGATGTGTCGTGAAAAGTGCAAAAACAAAATCAATCAGCAACAATTTCGCATTTGCAACCAATTCACGTGAGCTGTTGATGACTTTATAAATTCGACTTGACAATCGAGTTCTTCCTTAATATCAAATCGATGCGTTTCAAATTGAACAAGAGACAGTTTTAAGAGCAATAATTTTCTTTTAATATTTGCAATCAGGAATCATATCGATCCGCTTTTCCAATAATTCCCTTTTCAACTCTAATGTAACGATATAACATTTCTTTCGATACCATTCAAAGACATTGTATTAGTAATAGAAACTTTTATTCTATGCCGTGAGTAGAAGAAGTTTGCGTTTAGAAAAAAAAAAGAGAGCAACAAAAAAAGATTATTATAAGAGTCCAATAACTTGCAATCCGTGTGCGGATTATTATTAAATTTTTGCGAACGCTCCTTGTGTTATGTAAACTCGATATAAATCATCCCACATTATTTATTTGAACAGAAACCATTTCGCAACGAAACGAATGTACAAATACGATAATATTATTTTCGTCTAATGATTCGCAAATAATTTCCGTTTGTCCTCAGACAATCAGCAGGTAATAAAGGATGATTTTCGGCAACAGGCTAACATGTACGGTGCATCAGCGATGGCTCGCGTCCAAATCACAGGTAAATCATTAATTAGCAATAAAAGAGGCATTATAAACTTGTAAAACGCTTTCTCTTTAATAATTAAAACTCCAATTTCATTCGAAACCGTCCACGACCGACGACCGGGCAAAGAAAGTTCTAATCCCTTTCTTATTTATTCCTTCAAGCAATTTAATCTCTTTCGGCATTATTTATTATTTTCTTCTTTTCTCGGCCTCGTGTTCGTACGGTTACGTCTGTAGCAGAAAACGTATCGGATTATTTGCATGCGCATCCGGAATTTCTGGAACGTTACGTAATGGAAGAGATAGAATTGGAGCAACTGGAGAAATGGATTATCCGTCGATCGCAGCGGTTGAAGAAGAAGGCCGAAAGCGGTGCGGCGAAGAACGGTAACCGGAAGACGAGCCTCTCGCGATGGAAGTTTTGCGTGCACGCCGACAAGCGACAAATGTTACAGACTCTGACGCAAAGTTTGCAAATGAGTCCGACCAAAGATCACGTGCTATGGGAACTGGCTCATTGCATTTGCTCCGCCGTCAATGCGGACGGATTCAGGTAAAGAAAAACCGCGTTTCCGATACCGGCGAATCATCCATCATCCGTTATCGAAATCTCTTTCCACCGCACAGACTGTATCAGCCAGACGCTGGTAATCAGGACTCGTTGGCGCAATTTACGACGTTGCAACAATCGCACGTTGAATTTAATCCGAAAACCATCTCCAAATCGACGACGATACCGTCCTACGTGGCGAGAACCCTCGAGACGGTGCGTTATTCGAAAAGCTCGTACGATCCACGATTTCCCGATGGTATCGCTGAAGAGGTACGATTATCACTTTAATTTTGTTTTTCCATCCCTCGCCCGAATAAAACCACACACACGCATCCATTGTGCGGGTGGATGCGAGGTATTCGCACGAATTCGCATTCGTTTATTGGCACATATCATAAATTTCAATAGGCCCTCGGAGATAAATATTTCATAAAAATGTAATTAAATTCTTCGCGAGCACCTGCTTGCTTTTACCACTTAATAGACCGAACGCCCGCGAGGTGGTGCACAATAATATTCGCACGAATTAATTGCGAAACCCTCGAAAAATACAACCACAACGATTGAATGATTGGACAAAAAATTAATATGTGCTAAAACACAAGTCTCGCGTTCACGAAGAGGGTAGAAGAAGCGTCGCTCAAAAGGGAATCGAAAAAGGTCCAGAACATGAGTTGTTTGCGTGGAAGCGACTATCTGAGTTCCAAAAGGAGTTTATTGCATCTATAAAAATGCAATAGTAGAAGAAGAAAAACTTATCAAAAAGTGAATGAATCTCAATATAAAATTCACATTTAAACGCTAATTAATATATCTCTAATGTTTATTTCTATAATTAATCACTTTAAGAGATCCAAAATAAGTTTATTGCAAATAGTGCAAAAATGCAAAAGTAGAGAAGGGTCCCCCCTCCATAAAAATGCAAAATTAGAAGAAAAAAATTATCAAAAAGGGAATGAATCTCAATGTAAAGCTCACAATTAAACAATTATTAATCGACCTCTAATGTTCATTTGCATAGTTAAGCACTCTAAGAGCGCCAAAATGGGCTTATTGCAATTTGAGCAAAAGTGCAAAAGTAGAGAAGGGGAGACCCTTCTATGAAACTGCAAAATTTGAAGAAAACGAAAGTCTCAAAAAATAGATGAATCTCAATGTAAAGCTCACAATTAAACAATTATTAATCGACCTCTAATGTTCATTTGCATAGTTAAGCACTCTAAGAGCGCCAAAATGGGCTTATTGCAATTTGAGCAAAAATGCAAAAGTAGAGAAGGGGAGACCCTTCTATAAAACTGCAAAATTTGAAGAAAACGAAAGTCTCAAAAAATAGATGAATCTCAATGTAAAGCTCACAATTAAACAATTATTAATCGACCTCTAATGTTCATTTGCATAGTTAAGCACTCTAAGAGCGCCAAAATGGGCTTATTGCAATTTGAGCAAAAATGCAAAAGTAGAGAAGGGGAGACCCTTCTATAAAACTGCAAAATTTGAAGAAAACGAAAGTCTCAAAAAATAGATGAATCTCAATGTAAAGCTCACAATTAAACAATTATTAATCGACCTCTAATGTTCATTTGCATAGTTAAGCACTCTAAGAGCGCCAAAATGGGCTTATTGCAATTTGAGCAAAAATGCAAAAGTAGAGAAGGGGAGACCCTTCTATAAAACTGCAAAATTTGAAGAAAACGAAAGTCTCACAAAATAGATGAATCTCAATGTAAAGCTCACAATTAAACAATTATTAATCGACCTCTAATGTTCATTTGCATAATTAGTCACTTTAAGTGCTGAAGAGCTTTAAGAGGTCCAATGCGAGGTTGAACGCAAAAGAATGATTCATCCAAGAACGCGAATTGTTGCCATATCAACTAGTTATTCATGATAAAAGAAAAATTAATTCGAAATCTCCTTTTCATCTCGCATTTTAATGAAACATTAAATGAAGATTACTGATGATAAATGTGATTACTTATTATATTTTTTTCAATTCGGCTAGGAAGAGGACGACGTCGGGTACGTCATGTGTCAGCCGGTCGTACAATCGGACGGACAATTAGCGGCAGTGCTATTGTTGTGGCGTAACAATAGTGGTGACGCGTTTTACGAAGAGGACGAGGAAATCGCCTGCAGTTACTTGGTGTGGGGCGGCATCGCGTTACATTACGCCCAGCTGTACTTCTCGATGAACCAGCAACGGAAACTCAACGATTTCTTGTTAGCGGTGGTCAAGTGAGTCAAGCCGAGGAATTCTTTCAATGCGCATTAATCTAAAAAACAAACCCCAACCCGTTCAGATCAATTTTCCAAGACATGGTCAGCATGGACATGCTGGTGATGAAGATAATGAATTTCGCGCAACGACTGGTGGACGCCGACAGGGCGTCGTTGTTCTTGGTCGATTCGAAGAACAAGGAATTGTACGCGACAATCTTCGACATCGGTCTGGAGAACGGCCAGAACGTCGACGAGGAGACGATCGGCAACAGCGAGGAACTGTTAAAAGTGCACACGTCGAAAGAGATCCGATTCCCGCTGGGGACCGGAATCGCCGGCCAAGTGGCGCTAACCGGCGAGGTTCTGAACATAACGGACGCTTACGCGGACGAACGATTCAATCGGACCGTCGATCAACTGACCGGCTACCACACGCGCACGATCTTGTGCATGCCGATCTTTATACGCGGCTCGATCATCGGCGTCGTGCAAATGGTCAACAAGCGTGCGGGTGCGTTCACGAAGGAGGACGAGGAAGCGTTCGAGATGTTCGCGATTTATTGCGGCCTCGCGCTGCACCACGCGAAACTGTACGATAAGATACGTAGATCGGAGCAAAAGTATCGCGTCGCTTTGGAGGTGTTGAGCTACCACAACACGTGCACGGAAGAGGAGTTCGAGCAGGCCTTAAGCGAGGGGATACCGGACCGCGTGCCCGGACTGGACGACTACTACTTCAATCCGTTCGACGTGGAGGACTACGGGAAAGCGCGTTACGCGATCCACATGTTCAGCGATCTCTTCGGACTGACGCGCTTCGACAAGAACAGTCTGATACGGTTCACGTTGACCGTCAAGAAGAATTACAGACGCGTGCCGTACCACAATTGGACGCACGGTTTCTCCGTTGCCAATTGCATGTACGCCATCATCAAACATTCCGAGGAGACGTACCGTCCGAACGAGGTAAACGCGAGAGGAAACCGTTTCATTCGTTCAACCGTTGTTTCCGCAATTTCGCAGTGTTTGGCGCTGTTCATCGCCGCCCTCTGCCACGATCTGGACCATCGCGGCAAGAACAACAAGTTCATGCTGGACACCGAGTCGCCGCTAGCGAACATCTATTCCACGTCGACGATGGAACACCATCACTTCAATCAGACCGTGACGATCTTGCAACAAGTCGGTGCCGTTTCGCTAATCAATTCGAAACGAAATCAATCGATCTTTTGTTCAATTTCGTAGGAGGGGCACAACATCTTCAGCAAACTGTCCGGCAACGAGTACAAGACGGTTCTCGGATTAATAAAGCATTGCATATTGGCCACCGATCTCGCGCTCTTCTTCACCAACAAGGCGAAGTTGAAGCAGCACGTGGCCGACGGCACGTTCTCCTGGTCGGATCCGGATCACAGGCAATTGATTATGGCGATATCGATGACGGCCAGCGATCTGTCGGCGAGCGCGAAACCGTGGGACGTGCAAGCGCAAACGGTCAAGATCATCTTCGAGGAGTTCTATCAGCAGGGCGACGCGGAGCGTGCGGCCGGCCGCAAACCGATACCGATGATGGATCGGAATCAGACGAATCAGCAAGCGTCGTCGCAGGTCGGATTCCTGATGGGCATCTGTTCGCCGTGTTACACGCTTCTCCACGCTTTGATACCGAAAACCAAGCCGTTGCTGCACATGTGCCAGGAGAATCTGAGGCGTTGGCGACGGATCGACGAGGAGATGAGCGGAAAGTCGAAGGCGATCGAGAAATAGGTCGATCTCGTTGTTGCTGGGTGCTTCTTCAAGTTGAAGTCTCCCGTTTGCCATCGATTGAAACCGATTGAGAAACGCTTAAATGTTTCCAACAATATATTTATTTGATTGCAAATCGAAAAATAATTAATATATATATATCATCGTATTTTACGTGTGTTTATATAAACTGAACGCTTTTAAAAAATATCCTCTTAATAATAATTCATTGATAACAAAGAAACTTTACATTTGAAAATTACAAATATAAGTGCTAATTTATCGTTTAATTATTATTGACTACATATGCAATGTTTATATAATATGTACAAATTGCACTTAAAAATATTGTATTTCATGTACTAAAATTCATATAAAGCTAGTCGAAAATTGTTTATTTTTGTTGCAAATCATACGTAAATGTATATACAAAGAATACAATTGCAAGAAGATGCGAACAATAATGATAAAGATGATGATGATGAGATTCGGATGAAAAACATTTTAAAAACAACATGTCGGCCCGAGACAAATTCTAAACTAGCGATTAAATCAATGCCGATTATAAATTGGACCACGTATTTTGTTTTTGTTCTCGTTTTAAATTAAAATTGAGCATATAAACATTTATTGATGATCGTTTTTCTGTTTCGTTCAATAAAAAAACCTTTTCCGAATTACGAAAATGATATAAATTAATTCGATTCTGATGGAACAGAAAAACAAAACGAACATTTTAATGGAACGCAAATAAGAGACCTTTGTAACGAGGAACGATCAATTGTGTCGCTAACCGGTTCTGCTAATTTACTATGCGGACATTTAAGCACAAAGAGATTAATTTACAATGGAAAGTTCCAGATTCAAATGCGAAAGCAAAACCGCGACGAAACAGAAATGAGTTAAAAAAAAGTGGTTAAATAAAATATCATTTATTTTGTAATAATAAATAGCCGTGATAGAAAAAAAAATTACATACACAATATAAAACCGCATCATTTTCATTTAGAAATATATAATATATCTATAACATATAACTTAAAATTAAAGGGAAAAATAATGATTTCAATGAGAGAAAGTTGTTCTGTTCAATTAATATTATCGTTTCGTTAATTAAATTAATTAACCCTTAATTTACGATTATTATTATTGATAATAATCTGTTCCTTTTCTATAAGTGGACGTTGAGTTTGTTTTTATCTTGTTTTAGCTCTTTAAATATGCATCACGATTTTGCGACAGCTTCCTTATTCAATAATAATCAAAATATAAACTATAATTTACTTTTTAATCTAGCATAACGTCACAGGATTACGTAAAAAATAATAAATTGTATGTTTGTGTATATATATTCTCATATGTAATATGTAGAATATTAAAAAGTCGTGTGATTCATTACGTATAATAGTTCGCTTGTCGCAAGAACCGCAATTTATTATTATTACTATTAATTTAAAATTCGCATCACCTATCATTTATATTCAATTAGCTACGCTTGAAGGTAAACATCGCTAGATAATCTAATTAGATTGTAGAAACCGATACGGAGCAGATGAAAATAAGAAAATGACAATTTGAACTAAGAGACTTAGAAGATGAATCACATCCCACAACTGGCCGGTCGCCTCTTTTCGTTTCTTGTTTCGCCAATATTATTGAACTCGTTTAAATTACATCCCTCCCCGATCCTCTTGTAAATGTGACCCATGAAAAAGAAACGTATACGTAACGTAGAAACAGAACGAGAAACGACCACATTGCATTGCGAATTTAACCTTAACGTTTATTATCGTATCTCCTGCCATCAGAGAGTAATCGTCGCGTAAAAGGCAAATGCTATTTAACGGGATCGACCATATCCTTTAACTTCTTCATTACGTGCGAACCGATATCGGCTACCTCCGGCCATTGTCTTAACACGAACACCGACGCTAAAACTATGAACAGGGTCGTGAGGATTCGTACCCTAAAACAATTCGAATAATTTCATTAGCCAAAGGATTAGAAAAAGTTTCGCTGTTTGGACAGAGGATGCAAATTAATTGATTATTTAGAGCTTGATCCATATTTAATCCAACGTAAAGCGAATTATGAAGCAAATTTCCCAAAATTAAAAGCTACTCTCGCACAATAACACAGAAATAACACTAAAGTCGGTCTAGGCAAAACGATACATGTTGTTAGCACGCGGGAGTAAGTTGAATGTTAGTGATCGAAAGTGACTCGAGCGATTGGTAAATAAACTAAAAACAAAATTACCCATGATGCACGGACTATGATTTCGGTACCGTTCTCGACAGTAACGTACTTCTCGTGGACGTTAAGGCCGGCAAATTCATCGATCCGTCGATGGTCACGGTAACGGTTCTATCGCTCCTAATGTAAATTCAAATCGAATGAATGCAACACGAAATCAAATAAATACGTGGAGTTGTAATCAATTGCCAAAAACGCCTAGACCGACATTATACGACATCGATGCGATGCATAAATTTCGAAATCAGACGTACCTCGTACGCAAAAAAGGCATTATGATACCGGCGCCGGTCGCCACAAGCAATAGGACCACTTGCAGCACGGTCAACAGGACGTTGATCAGTTTGACGACGACCGCCCTCGCATTTGAATTGTCCAGCCCTTCGAGCGTCACGTATTGTTGCTGCTGGGCGGCTTGGTGCTCCATTTTTTGTATCTAAAATCAGCGGGTTTAGTAGCTACCGTTCGGGTAACGCATTTCTGCAACGCACTTTCGTCTGACAATGCTCCAACACCTCGTGTATGTCCCGCAATCGTTCCTCGCTCTGATATTGCACCTTCTCCTCCATGTCGGCCATCGCCTGTTTCAAGTTCTCCACCTCGTTCTGGTGCAGTTCCGTCAAATCGTTGATCTGCTCCTCCAGCCGTTCGGTTCGGAACTTTTCCTCCTGCAGCGCCGAACTCAAGTACTGCAACTCCTGTTGTAGATCCTTCGTCGTCTCGATCTTCTCCAGAACGCGCTGGATGTCCTCGTGATTCGTTTGCAGCTGCTTGTACAACGACTTGATGCTGTAACCTTCCGGATGCGACGCGCCCTCCGACTGTCTGCCGTGATACCTACGGATCGGGGAACGTTACGCGATCGGTTGCGATAACGAGCTGAATCGATCGGCAAACCTTTCGATGCTCTCGCTGGTCACGCTGCTGCACTCGCTGCCCTCGTCACTCGGGAATTTCGGCGGTGGCTGGCGACCCATCGAGTTCTGCGACGTGGCTGAGTGCAAAGTGGCCGGTAACGTTGCCGAACCGTGATGGTGCGTCTTCTCGCCCTGTTCGCTGCCGGCGCCGCCGTTCGTCCCGCTGCACTCCGATCCGGTCGTTCCGGGCCCTATGTACCACGCTACGGATATTAATCGTAAACGGTTACAGGGTGCGGTGCGCAGCCATGCAATGAGAACTTTTAGTGCAGATTGGCTGGTTAATGTATTTACAATTTAAAGAAAATGAGAAAGAACGAAAAACAACAACACACACACGCGCAATTAAAATGATTACGTAAGAGGCAGAATTAATATCAAAATCGATTAGCTACTTGGATATTTGTAGAAAATAATTGTTGGCATTCGGCACGCAATACGCGTTCAACATAATTAAACAAATAAGCGATACGTACTGGACATCTGACTGATATTGTCGGCGCTACCGAACTTATTTTTGATTAGGTGAGCAAATTCTCTCGGTTTCGACATCACCGAGCCGCTGAAACCGGTGATGCCATCCCTTATGTTACCGCCAACGTTCCTGCGAAAGAAAAACAATTATCATCGAATCATTACGCTAATCACATTGCGGCTCACGCAACTGATAACAAACAACTTACTTCAAACCCTGACCCATGTCCCTCAACACCTCCTTAGGCTGTCTATGACTGATACCGTACTTCTCCAACTCGTGCACCTTCTTCTGATAGTTGTCCAACTTCTTTTGCAACTGTGCGATCGTTTGCGCGCTCTTCTGATTCTTCTTCTCGAACACGGCTTTGATCCGTTGCACTTGTTGCTTGTCCGCGTTGGCGGCCAATTTCAAGTATTCGTTCACGTTATCTGTAGCCGGAAAACGATCGCATTGAATCGATTTTACATCGTCCTCGTGATTAGCAACAACGTACCGTCACGTAATTTCTGCTCGGTTCGAATCAGATCCCTCACGCGAACGATCTTGTTGCTCAGATGCTCGAGAATCGCGTTCGTCCTCGCATCGGGCGTATCGTCGTCGTTCTTCACGTGCTCGGTGCTGCCGTTCGACACGAACGACGACTGCAAGCAGAGATTCGAGCTGTCGGTACCGTCGCCGACGGAGTGACCGGACTCGTCCGCATTGTCGACGGTCCGATACTGATGGCCGCCGATCAAACTCTCCTCCATCTCGCTTCGTTGCACGTTGGTCGTCGGCGAACGGTGTCTCGTCGTCGTCGTCGTGGTTGTCGTCGTCGTCGTCGTACGGCCACCGCTACTACTGTGACCGCCTACGCCATCGTGAGACTACGATTAATCCGGCAACGAGAGAAAAACGAGAACAAAAAAAAACAGAGAGAGAAAGAGATGAGCGATTAGAAAATGAAGCGACAAAAAAAATTGTTTTAACAATTAATTAGCTAATTAATTATTATTCACGTGTACGTGGTATGGCGAAATCGAAATTCAGGAGACGATTATTTTTCGCCTCCTTTTTTTTTTCTTCTATTGCGTTGTTAATTTATTATCGTTGTTACTTTTGCCGGTCGTCCATTAATAATCGTTATGCTGTGCGTAATAAGTTGTTCTATTTGTCGTTAGGTTTCCTTTTTAATTAATTAAAATTTCTGCGATCGTTTAAACGCGAATAGGTTTAAAAATAATCCGCGAGCACGCATGCACGCGAATTAGGAATGTGCAAATTTTTCGTCTATCTTCATTTTTTAAGCACGGATCAATTTGAATGGCAAATTTAAAACAGATCACCGGCTCTTGTATTTTAATCGCCACTTGTCCATTGATAAACTCGCAAATCAATGGCGATAAGGTCGATTACGTTGGTTTTCGGCGATAAATGAGTAACGCCGATACTAAAAACTACCGGCTTCGATTTCTTTTTAATCCAGTTTTGCTAAAATTAAAATTATTTAATTCCACGATTTTGCAATAAAATGTGCGACTGATTAAAACCAGATACCGTTCGCAACGAAATTAAACGCGCGTTATTATCGTCATCATCATCGTTGTTAGCCACGATGACGAATCTTAATTTCGAATTGATATTAAACAAACGCACGACCAACGTTAATTATTTAAATTAAATAATACATTTTAATTAAACATGTTCAGCTCGTAACTGTTGTTAGTTGATGAGCATTACGATTCGTTTGCTAATTAAAAGAATAACACTGCGAGATACATATTTTTTTCTGCACGTCTCTCGAGGACGAGATGCTTTAATCCCATCGGATATTAACGCGTGCAAAATGGCTGGAGCAAATGCGATAATTCCTCAAAGTCCAGATAAACTTGTCCCGCAAAAACGCACGATTTACATGCTCGATTCCGTATTCGGTATGTTGTCCGACATGCAAATGATTGCAATTAAGTTAAGATTAAATAGACGAAGAACACAATCGTAAATCAAATTGAAATTGTGATTAAACGAAACAAAAAAGGATCTTGGTTCCAATCAATGTTCGCGATTAAAATTCAAGGTAAGCTTGTTAGTGCGATATTTGGCATGCATTTTATTTCCCGAAAGAACAACTCATTGTTCTTTCAGCCTTACTAATTTCTATCGTTCTTTCGCTAATACGTAATTTAAATTCGCCAATTAATTAAGTGCCGAAAACGAGACTGAAATATTTGCATGAGATAAGACGCGATAAACTTTTTTCGTAATATATTAAGTTTGCACAGCATAATACTTAGTATGATTAAATTGAGATTTCCAATGAGAAGCGCAATTGATAACGGAATCCGAGTGTTTCATCAGCATTTTAAATTTGATTAATAAAATCGTTCTCGCAAAATATAAAACGGAAAATTGGAATCGAAACGTAAACAAATAAACGCGAATTTAAATTAATTATCAGCTTCGGACGCGTACAATAAAAACAAAATAATTTGTACAGACCGAGCGCATTATTATTATTGCACGGTCGCGTTGCCAAAATTAACCGTACGTTTTTATCTATTATTAAATTGCATCCATGAACTTGCTTCGCGATATCAAATTTAAAAAAGAAGCGGACGTATTTATTTTATTCGTACCGACACGCAGTTTGTGCAATTTGCATTAATGTAATAATTTACTTACATTCGAATTAATTTGCGAAAAAGCTGCGTTAGAGTAAATATTTGTATTGTGCGAGAAGATGCAGAATCAAACGGTTTACTTCTTCGTTAACCGCACGCTGAATAAATAGTGAAGATGGAGATTTTCTTTTTGCTTTGACTACACGTAAATTATCCGACTTAATGAAATTTTCATTATAACATTAACCCAATTGAATCGATGATGATTGAAGGTCGTATCATCCACATCGATTTCATAATTAATTATTTATTGTTGGCCTCTTCTATATTTCACTTACTTCCGTATCGCCCTCGTTCTCTCCGTCCCATTAGAATTCAATGTACTAACAGAGTTCTTAATGAAATTTACTTAAAAAACGAAAGAGGGATCATCTGACGAGGGGATGAGATCGATCTAAATTTAGAACTCGTACACGCTTCTATGGGGAGAGATCCTTTAATTAGACGCAATCTTACTTTAGCACTATCCGCTGATCCGTGGCTAAGCGTCTTGGTGTGATGTGCATGGGGATACGATTGTTGCGGCTGTTGTTGTTGTTGTTCGACACGTGGACGACACGGGGAAGCGCTCCTGCTAGACGTCTTACTGTTCGTTTGTTGGCCGGACACGTGCAAACTATCCATTGCACCGAAACTAAAATGGGATTCGATTAGTTAAAAAAAAAAACTTCTAGCCACAATTCCGAAAACAGTAGAAAACTGGTAGAAAGAGGTTTTACGGGGTACAAAGTTTCGATTATTAATTATTTCGTTTGTTGTTTTTTTTTGTGCGGCCTTTTTCTTTCTCTCCCCGACGTTGCGAACCGGTTTCGCGATAAAATGTTAGAGCAATCCCGTATTAAATTAACTAATGAATTATCGTTACACAGAACGCAAGGTCATAAATGAGATTCGCGAATTTCCTCCAACATCCACCACTTTAAACGTAACCCTCGGTCTGCAAACCATTCTCACGTTCAATAATTTCCTATTCGTCAGAAACTCTGTGCAAATCATTTAGCCAAGATTAATTATAATCAGCTAAACATTAATGCAGTGAATTATAAACAAATATTAATCGCATCTAATCATTGTTCGTGCATAATCCATTAGAAAACAATTCGCAAAATGTCAACAATAACGCCTAGAGCGTTATTGACGCTAATTAAAAATTAAAAAATATACTTATAATTCCTGGCTCGAGTGATTCAGCCTCCCCGAGATGCACACTAATTCGAAAATCTCTTGGAAATACACGTGAGTAACACGAAAAAGGCGACACACGTTCGAAACGCGACGATCGGAGAACGTGAACGACAATAACGAGACGGGAGAGAAACTACTTGCTGCTGTTCCTTATTGCTATGATTCAATTCTAAAAACTCTACTCAATCATCGACGTATAATGGATATTATCGGAAACTAGTTTACGTCCGATAAAAACTTGCATCAGATTTAATTGCCGTAACTAAATTTGCCTTTAAATGCAATTAAGTTTGCACGGCGAAGAAACAAGCAAGCGATCGCGTGAAATAGAGAAAAAGGTGGCAGAAAATTTTTGTTTTATTTAATTTAGATTCGAATCGATAAGGATCGAGTAGAAAAGTCGCGTGATTATGTGATTATCGATTTTCTCAATCGTTCCATTTTCGCACTTCGCAACGAATTACACGTGCAATTAATCGCAAAACAAATTCGTTCGACCATCCGTTCGATCGTATCAAAGACGAAAGATCACAATCGACTTACGTTAGGAGATTGTTGTGTATGGTAAACTGCATTGTGTCACTAGACAAATTAAAGCACAAGATAAATTAAACACTAATTGCGATCCACCCAAATAATGAAGAAACGGTGCAATTTATCGGATGAACGTACGAAGTCGTGGTGGTGGCGACAACGACTAGAATCAAGCACGGTTTTCCAAAGGAATCATGCACGTCGCAAGCGAATTAAATTTAAATTAGGAATGAATGCGAAACGCGGAATTGTGGTCTATATAAAACGCGCGACGCCGCATGAACTTTCTATCAGTGTTTACAAATTTTATAAAAATTCTGGCGTATTCAACATTTACAATTTTAATTGATAATGAGGAGCGTTCATTATTAATTGTTCCTTAATCGCTAAACCAAAATATTGTACACAAGAAGTGTGATAAGTTGAGAAATTATGCGCTCTTCCTTGAAATGAAGTTCGTCGCTATTAAGATTTATAAAAGTTTGGCGTGAATCCATTATTTTCCGTAGAAACATTTTTCATGTGCATAAAAAAAACTTACGAGGAACGCGTCGCGACGAATTTCTGTAAAATGCTTTCATTTTTCAAACCGTAAAAGGAAAAACAATACAAAGTGTTCAGTAAGTTTGTGTTATCTTGTTGTATAATAGACTAGGTTCAGGTTAAAGGTTAACTTAGTTCAAGCGACTTTACGCCACTTCCACATACAACTTTGCCTTCAATTAGATTCAAAGCTGGAAAAAGAATTAATCGATATACGGTCTTATGGAATAATAAATAAGTTGCTTTCCTTGGTACGCGAAGACACGAATGTGTGCTTATTATCGCAAAGTGCATAATTATAATTAACGAAGACAAATTACAACGTTTCCATACATATACATGTTCAATTATTATGCAAAGTTCCTTTGTCCTATTATTATTTGCTCATAATAGCAATCCCATAAAATGGCACACCACAAAAAAAAAACAATGTTTTTATATGTTTATGTATAGAAGAAATTGCAATTATCAAGGCAACAATATTTAAACATTCTTTCAACTAGCTAAGAATTTAAACTGTTTTCAACTTAAAATTTTGCATTGCTCGTCAACTACCATAATTTTCTTTAATTGGTTTAAAAACTGCTAGAATGTTATTCGAATTTCGTACAAAATTATTGTATATGAGCAACAACAAACAGACGGAAGTTCAACAACAACAAAATCTCGTTTTTCAACATTCGGTGTTATTAAACCTTGATTGTTAAAATGACCTAGAAAATCTCTGTACCAAATTATAAAAGTAAAGATACACTCTGATACAATAATAAAGGAACGAAGACCAATTACACAAGCCTAGATATAAAAAAATCTCCAGTCTTTAATAATTGTTGACAAACGAGTGAGTCATCGTGCACAGCACCCGTTCGTGAATGAATA
This sequence comes from Hololepta plana, assembly GCA_963695495.1. Taxonomy (NCBI): domain Eukaryota; kingdom Metazoa; phylum Arthropoda; class Insecta; order Coleoptera; family Histeridae; genus Hololepta; species Hololepta plana. The sequence continues at coordinate 4,929,812 of OY968837.1, read as the reverse complement.
ACAAACACGAATATCTCTTTTTCAATTGATAATAATAAGGAACAAACAAAAATAACAACAGAGTAATTACACAAAAATTATTTTTGAAGGTAATTCATGAGAGAGCCTCTTTGTATCTTCCTTTCCTTGTCTCTTGTTAATCTCCATACAAATTTAAATTAGGGGACTAAAATTGGCAATTTTAAAAGTAAATTATCGAAAGCAGATAATACCTACACATTTATATAATAAATTAATTTAAAAATAAATCAAAACTACAAACCTCACCTTATATGTTCCAATTCATTGTCATTCAATATTAATATGATTATTAATATACATATATTAAGTCTTTACGCACAAATAGGAATTAATTTGAAAATTGCGGAGTACTTTTATTCACAATTTAACATTTCACTTAAACGCAAACAATTTTACATAAATATTTTAATTAAGCCGAAATAAAGTGTTATTATGTATAGAATTCTATTACACTTCGATCTGTCACTGTCAAAACTTTACTAGCTATAATGTGAAATTAGCAACAGTTATTTTCCTATTTTGATTTTTTTAAAAAGCTCACTATTATATATCTGGATTAAACTATTGTAAAGCATTTAGCTTATCTAATAAGCTATTCCCGAATGATTCTTGAAATTTTTTACTGATTGTATTAAGTAAACTGTACGGGGTTTCATGATATCGACCGTTTTCGTTAACGCAATCATAACCCTTACCAGCTATACGGAAACCATTTGAGGACAATTCAATAGAAAACTGTTCGTTTTCTAAAGTAGTTAAATTAAATACTATGCACTTATTTGTACTGGGTATATTATCTGATAAACGTACTTCTTTCACATGGTGCTTTATATCGTTTATCACTGCCTCAGCTTCTAGTTTCCAACTTTCAGCGTCCAACACTTGTTCACACATATTATTTGAATTTTTCGATTATATTTAGAACTAATTTTACACCATCGCACAAATAACACCGAAAATATGGCAATTATTTCAAATATTTTGGCAAGTCTCCTTATGACGCAATAACCAATCTCAAACTGACAATTACAATTATGACACTTTAGTTGCACGCTCCGCAAGTACTGTTGGTTGCCTGGACAGAATAAAAATTAATATTAGAAAAAAATAATTAGCCAAATATTATAAATAAATTACTAAACTTAAACAAATTACATTTTGGCGATAAAATTCAGTACTATTATTTTATTCTCTGTAAATATTTACAAATGACATGAAATCATTCATCTTATTTCTGGAACCAACAGATTTTTGTCTTAATTTCCATTAATAAATACTAATTATAGAATTCAGTAGACTAGGAACGTGTTTCGACAACATTGGCCCTGCAGCTGTCGACACATTGCGTAAATGCAGCTACTTCTTTAGCGCATCTCATTGGCTCATTTGGATATTTTTTGTAACATGCCAATACTGCTGCTCTATTATCAAGACAAGGTGGAGATTTCAGCTTATTTGAAAGATCTTCCTTAGATCCACGTACTTCACTTACCTAGAAAATACATATATTTTTAATTCAAATAAAAGCACATCTTGTAGAAAGGAAAGTAAATAATTAAATATCAGTCTTTGCAAAAACAAATAGAATACCTACAGCCTTGTTGTATTCACAATCCATTATTTGATCTATCTGACAATGGTAGTCCTTTAATTCTTCAATCCTCTTAGCCCAGTATGCATCATTCTTTTTCATTTCTTCTAAGTTTGCCTGTCGAATTTGTAAGGAAGTTAAACTAGGTTCATAAAAGAATGGTTGTACCCCAGCATCAAAGCCCTGCAAATGTGATTGTTTTGGAACACCACTAGGAACAGGTCTTACCGCTAAAACAACATTTATTATATTATGTAATACTTCTTCTATCATTATATGATTGTATGGTGCAATAAAAGAGGATGTCATAGTAAAGATTAAATATCAATAAATTGCAAGAACCTTAATGTTTAGCTAAATTTTGATCAGAATATATATGGGAAAAAAATAGATTTATAATTTGGAGTTTAAGGTTATCACATGAAACTTACCTTTCGATCCTCTTAATCTCTCGACAACTTCATCGGATACTTTAATTACACTACCTGGATCATCATTTTCCAATGTTATTTTACGGGTTCTACTCTGTTGGCCTCCCATTTTGCTAAATTTCTAGTTTAACTTCTTACAAATTTTGACAAATTATTTCGCTCATAGTCTTAATATCATATGATTGCGCTCTCTACAATTGACTACAGGAAAACAAATGACCTGAAAGAAATGTCAAAGGCTGAAAGTTTTTGCAAATATTACAATAATGTGTATTCGTAAAAATAAGTATCAAAGTGATTTGATAATAATAGTAAGTTTTTAAGTAAAGAACAGATCATTTGTGGGGCTAATATATTATACTGTAAAAAATGTGTTATGCCATTGATTTTACATGTGTATTTCTCAGAAAGCGTACGTGACGTCAAGAACGTCATCACGTATTTTCATACCTATAATACAGCTGCGAAGATTAGAAGTTTGTGAAATTTGTCTGCGGTGATGAAACAGCTTATACGCATTCAGAAATTAAATATTTCACTATAAACAATTACAATGATTTCATTTTAACGTGCAAATTGAAACCTAATATACTTAATTTAAAGATTTATAAAATCGGTGATTTAAATTGCATCTAAATAATTATTTAAAATATTTATAAAACGAACTACAACTAATTAATAATGGATAATCCTAAGAAAAACTGGGATCCTAGCCAATTGAGAAAATATGATCTTGCTCTAGAACAAATACCAAGATTACATTATGAAGATCCAAAAGTCGATGAATATATAGCACAAAATGTGTGTTTGGCTAAATTTCTTAAGTTATCATGCACTATAACATAACAATGTGTTTCAGAAACCTGTGGTAATTGTTGGATCCAAATTAGTGAAATCTACAGAGAAATGGAATCTAGATTATTTAGAGCAGAATATGGGTGGTGGTAATTACACTGTGTTTATTTCCGATAGTCATAAATTCAAATACTATGATGAAAAAAAAATAGCAAAGCCAGGTAATCAAGGAAATGCTGTTGAATTCACTCCTTCAATGAAAAAATGTCAAATGAAACTACAAGATTTTATAAAAAAATTAAAAGAATGGAAAAAGGGTGATGACAGATTATATTTTCAACAGGGTTTAAATAATACTGTTGGTATTGCAATAGTCGAAGATTTCTTAAAGTTTGACTGGGAATTCTGCATGAACAAACAAATGAAACATAATTGGGGTCCACTCACCTCTAATCTACTACTAATCGGAATGGAAGGCAATGTTACACCATGTCATTATGATGAACAGCAAAATTTCTTTGCACAAGTTTATGGCTGCAAGAGATGCATACTATTTCCTCCAAATAATTTCGAATGTTTATATCCATATCCAGTATTTCATCCACATGATAGACAGAGCATGGTGAGACATCAATTTCATTAAATTATGTAAATCAAATTTATATTAATCAATTTTCAGGTTGATTTTGATCGACCAGATTATAACAAATTTCCAAAATTTAGAGATGCTAGAGGATGTGAGGCTGTAGTTGGACCTGGTGAAGTACTATATATACCTGTATACTGGTGGCATCATATAGAATCATTAATGAGAGGTGGACCAACAATAACCATTAACTTTTGGTATAAGGTATGTGAGAATTCCTAATGAGGTTTCTGTATATTCTGAAACAATGGTTTTCAGCTTGCTCCAAGTGGACCTATCACATATCCATTAAAAGACTATCAAAAAGTGTCTATAATGCGAAATATAGAAAAAATGTTATTAGATGTACTACAAGACCCAAATGAAATACCACCATTGTTAAGAGCATTAGTGCTAGGAAGATATACTGAATGATTATTAATTTGAGTTGTCCTTAAAAGAATTTCCAGTGAAATGTATTTCTTAATTTAAGTAGATTCTTAGATGAAATTTACCCATATTCTCTTCCTAGTTTTGATTCATAAGAAGACAAAATACCAGATACTTCATTATAAGAGAAATGACTGTATTTTTATTTATATATTATCTTTATAATTATAATTATTTATAAGAATATGTTATAAGTTATTTATAATATATTACATACATTAGAATATTGACTTGATTTGCATGTCATGACCCCATAGCACATAAATTAGGTAATCAATTTAAAAAGAAATTATACAATTAATAATTGAAAAGGTACCCAAACCTTTATTTTCCTTTGAAAATATAAATTAGAGAACTCACAAGTATAAAATACACAATCTAAAAAGAAATTGGACTAGCTAATTAAATGATTTTTCTTAGGAATGTATATTACACCATGATAACCCGTTTTTTAAAGACCACCGAGAAATATTACCCTTGGGTCCGTTCTCGTTCTTGCTAAAACTCTTTGTAGATTGTAAGAAGTCTCCAATCCCCAAACATCTAAAGGTCTTCTATCCATACAAGCGATCCTAAAGCAGAATTCGTGTGAATAGAATTCCATTCTTTTATGGAATTTTATAATACCTTCCACCAGAAATATTATGTAAAAATGTCCAATAACTAGGTCGCAAATTCATTGGTTCTACTAATGCTGCATGAAATAATGTTGCTGTACTGAAGCAGTATAAAAAAATTGTAAATCCTGGAATTCTTGGTAATACTTTCTTATCAATACCAAGAGTATATACAATCTGAAAAATTTTAATAATGAACTTTAACAATATCCATCTTAATTGAATATTTCAAACTTACTTGAAGCATCTTCCAAAAGACATAAAGGGCAATTGTAGTGTCCTGATATTGACTAAAAAATAATCCAGCCAAAATACCAGCTGGTAAAGCATAAATTGCGGAATCTTTGTTGTTTATTCTGCGCAATAAACATAATATGGTCTGTAATATTTCTTTGTTAAATGAAAATGGAACACTTAGCAAATTTCGTGAAAGTTCTTACCCTAAATGTACCAGTAAATCCACTTAGAAATAACGCCAGCTTTAAATTATTAAACCGAAACAGTACTTTGCCTAGGCTTTTGGGAGATTTCAATAACCTAAGGTTTAATATTACTTTCAAAGCCATTTGAATGCCCAATCCAGATGTAAACATCTTGGTAGCACCCTGAAGAGAAACATAATATTGCCAAAAGCATTTTAACAAATTTGTTGATGCATTATTAATATTATTACGTGTAATGTATAATATATGCAACTAAATGGATGTGGGCAACTTGAATGCCGATGACAACATTTCACTTTATAGATGATTTTTTTGTAAATTCTCAACGCCCTTGTAATCAAATGGAAGACGATATTCTTTGGTTTTCTACTATTCCCTTGCCATGCAGTTGATCTTGAAGTGCTCGGCACATTTGGAACTTCTTGTCGTGCATTATTTATTTGACTTGATCTAATATTATAATCTTTTTCTTCATAAGGACCAACTATAAATCTGAAAATGTTAACAATCATTAATAAATATATTAATCATATATAAGAGAAAAATACTTTAAAACATTAAACATAGAATCCCTGTGCTCCTCACTAGTGTTATGGTAACCACTCTTGAAGAGATACAATAATATTGCTATGCTTGTGCTGTAAATTCCAATTTCCGCATACTTTATTGATCTTATCATTTTTCTTGATAAGGCCATATTCCATAGTGTTTCAGTTGCCACATTACTGACATATAAACATAATAATGCTCTTCTTGATGGTCTTTCAATCAATATGGAAAAGACACTGGATAGAAAAGCTGGCAATGCCGAAACTGTAAGAATATTATAATGTCCCAATAAGCGCCTGCAAAATTAATGAGATTCATAATGTCTGAGAAAAGTATAATTGAAGAATGTGCTACCTTAGAAGACAGAGGAACATTGAATAACCAAACGCAGTACCACTTAAAAAGGCTGTTGACTGTAATATACCATTAAGAGTTTTTTTCAGTTCTTCTCCACTTGGAACCTTTCCTTTCATTAAGAGTGCAACCTGAAGAAGATGATTTAATAATATAGTGTAAATAGGAATAAACTTACACATACCGTGTACACTGTGGCATATATTCGAAATGAGTCAAATAAGGCATACAAATAAAGTCCAGCAGTTGCTTCAATACAGCTATCTGTCCATGGATGAACAAAAGACTGGCATGAGATACCAATTGGAGACAGTTTACTCAATACTTGCACCATAATTCTTTTGATTTAATAATACTTATAATAATGGTAAGACCTTAAACAATATAGGTTTACTTTCTAAATTTGGAACACAACAAATTGATTACCTTTCCTCTAATATGTCCAATACTTGTTTACTTTAACGTTTATCGGTTTTTTATCGTTATCAATTTTCGCCTCTAAATAAGGCTGTATAAACCATTGACGAAATTGAAGAGCAAAATTGTTGCCAAGATAATTTTCATAATTCTATTAATGGATTTAATTAATTCTAAAAAAATAAACATCTAAATTATTTAAATGTTTAAATATAACCATTTAAAACCAAAGTCCGTACTCATTTATGTTAGTTCAAGTCTTCCTCTGTATTACACAGCAAAAAAGAAGTCACTTTTAATTGAACGACTCATTACACGATTTACTTTAATTGAGTAAATAAAAAATTTGAAGTTCTTTCTCACTATAAAAATAGTTTATATTTTCAGAATAAATTAACTGTCATTATAGAACCAACAATACACGTGTGTCATATTTTCATGTGACAAAGTTTTTGTTTATTACCTTTTAGTCTTCAAGTCGATAATCTGCGAAATTCAAGTTTTATCAAGTGGAAATAGTTTATTGATTGTTAATGGTCTAATGAAGAATCAGTATTATGGTAATTAACAAAGATAATATAAATTGGGTCGACAAGGTTATGTTTACATTGGCATCAATCATTAACAGGATAATTATTTCACATTAATTGTAAAATGCTAATCAGGAAAACCATATTACCTAGAAGTATAAAAGATGGATTGGTTACGGCGTTCGTTTTATTTATTGTACCGATAATATATTGGTTTGAACTGTTTATAGTTTTGCCAACATTTTATGAATTTTGGTCTGCTTTGTACATCTTCCATTTTTGTGGTGGAACATTTATATTAATCAACATCGTTACGAATATGATTGCAATAGTATTATGTGATACAAGCATAAAAGGGAGAATATTGTCATCTGATTTGAAACCAAATTGGCATCTATGTACTGTATGTGAAACATTAACACCGCCAAGATCTTGGCATTGTAGCATTTGCAATACATGCATATTGAAAAGGGACCATCATTGTGTATTTGTCAGTTGTTGCATAGGACATTTTAATTTTCGATATTTTATAATGTTTGTATTTTACATATTCATTGCTACAATGTATGCAACATATTATAATACATATTTCATTTCTACATTTCTAGAATTCAAATCATGGATGAGTTTTATCAAAATAGCATTCCCATTAGCAATGATATTCTTTGATAATTCTCCAAACCAAATTTACTTATGTTTGTACCTTCTTATTATAATAAGCTTTTTATTTACTGGTGTATTGTTATATTTCCATTTGAGGCTAATGTTAAATGGTTCTGTTACACATGAACGTGATTTCAAAAGAAATGTTTATGATTTGGGCAAAATGGAAAATGTTAAAGTTGCTCTAGGCAATAAATGGTACTTGATTTGGTTATCACCATTCATCACGAGTAATTTAACGCACGATGGTATTAATTGGGAAACTATGCACTCGGCAAAAGCCAAATAACTAAGTAAAGGAATTGCATAAAATTGTCTTATTAAAATAGATAAAGAAAAACAAATTGTATATCAAAAAGTTATTTACGTTTATTTTTGTATGATTACAGATTTTTTACATGTAATTCTGTACATTCTTTAAAATAAAATTCTGATGAATGTAATTGATGAGTTGTAATTAAAAAAAATCTAAAGCAAATATTTGATGAAGATAAACCAAGTGTAACAGCACATTAAACCTGATAATCTTGGAGCTATTATTTCAACTTCCGTTCTGTCTTAAGTAATTTATTCAAGTAATGCTAGAGCTAAGGCAGTTAAACTTCATGGTATAATTATCACTTGGTTTCTAAATTTAAATACACAAATAGGTAACGCTAAATCTAAATCACATTACAATTTGCATTTAATTCGCGTATTGGTCGTTATTAAAAAACGGCCTCTTCTTGCATTTGCTGCCTATTCGGCGGTGCTCTCATTTGCAACAATTCACGTATGAGACTTGCCTTTTCCCTTTCTAGCACCGTTATTCTTTCGCTCTTCTTGCCCACTTCCTGTTTGTAGAAAATATTCGAATTATTACGTTAAAAAAGAAAAAAATGTGGTTCTTTACGACTAAAGACAAAGAAATTGATTCAAAGAAAGAATGCAATAAAAATTCCAATCGAATGCAATCACTAATCGAGTCCTAACGATCGTTATAGAATTATTAGATTTTATTATGGAGCAACGGGATTCTTCATCTTTTACTAGCTTACCTCTGTTAGAAGATGATTTTGTTGCTTCAATCTGGCGGTAATGTCTTGAGGAAAATGATTAACGGCCAGGTTCATGTGCAACGGAAGACCTCCACGTTCCCAACTATCCGTTAACGCCGATAAGTGTCTGTTCACCTCCAGCACGCGAGCTCTTTGCAATTCCAAACGCTCTTGCTGCGCTTCAGTCCAATGTTCCTGTACAATGTTACACATTAAAATGGGTTTGAATAGATTAATCGTGAATTGCATCAAGTAAATTTATAGCGAGAAAGAAACGTGGGAACTGTAACTTTTCTAGCTTAAGAAACAGGAGATTGAATGTTAAATAACGCCGCTTAATTAAACGCATTGTCTAATTAAAATTGAATTATTCTCCTATATTACATCATGCGCCAATAACGAAACGTTTAGCTGGTAGAGTGAAAGTCGGTCTTTTTTTTTTGCTAATTTCCGAAGGCAACGAATAATTGATCTTTGCAATTACAAAGAGAAACTCAATGTGTCAGAAGTCAACAAAACTCGTTGTGCGTGTGTGTGTCTTGAGAAACTCATTCCGCAAACATATTTTTTCTTCTCAATGGGACCGTCATCTCTCGCAGAACGCGGAGTTGCAACATTTCGCTAACGCATACTTACGACATGTCCCATACGTCCCAGATACTTCATCTTCTCCTGCACGGCCGCAATCTGTTTCAAATACCAATCTCTCGCTTTCTCGATCGCGTTCAATCCCTGCACGAGCACGTCCTTCTCCTGCTCGATCTGCTTCATCCGCTTCAACATGTTGTAATCGATGCCGTTTTGCAACGTGTGCCGTCTCGGCTCGCGTCTACGCGCGTTACCCTTCTTCTGATACATGTTGCCCTGCAGTTCCGTTTGAACGGCCGCCTTCCCGTCGCCCATGCTTCTGCTCGCACGCAAGAGCCCGTTGCTTTGGCCGTTCCCGTTGTTATACTTCTTGTTCTCCGCATCGTTCATTATCAGGCCCATTTGCCAGTTTTGCAGCGCCGTGCGTATCTCCGCACGGTCCATGTTGCCGGAGGGCATGCCGCGTTCGATGCCGAGAGCGGTGCGCGGCGGCTTCGGCGGGCCGTAGAGCGTCGGTTTGTTTACGTTCGGAACCGGTTTCTCGAACGTGTGCACGTCCGCGTCCGGCTGCACGTTTTCCTTGCGCTCCTGCAACAATTGCGGCATGCTCAACGTTCTCTGTTGCGACATGACGTTGTTCGGACGTATCGCCACCGCGTTGTTCCACGGATTGTTGCTGTTCCCGTTGCCGTTCGCGTTCTTGTTTTGCGGACACTCGACGATATCTAAGATGGGCGCCGACGGCGGCCGATTCGACGGGTCACTACTGTCGGCCGCCGCGCGATGCTGTTTAATCGATTGCATCGGATTGTTGCGATCGACTTGATTCCGCAGCAGGCATATCTTCAGGCCGGCGCAAAATCGCTCGAACGACAGCATGCCGTTGGCGGGCGTCACTTTTCGCAAGCTGTCGATGACGCCTTTCGGCAATCCTTTCGAGCCGTCGTCTTGCCATCTGTGCTCGATGTCGGCGAAATTCACGAGACCCGTGTGTTTATCGTCCATTATGTCGAACAGAGTACGCATAGCGTTCACGAACTGTTTGGGCAGACCGTCCAGCGTCGACGATTGTAAAGGCGATGACGACATTTTCGTGCACTTTTTAATCACTCCACCACATCGTTACCGCGAGAATCGCGTCAGGAAGGATCGATTCGCAATTAACACCGATTGTTATTGTTGCGAAGGCACGGTTTCGACGAGCAAATGCCGTTGTTGTGTTTACGATTTGATTTCAACTCGCGAGGTAAGAGTCTTGTTCTACCACATTTACAAAAGTTGGCGCAGACGTGGCCAGGTAGTAATAATGGTGTAAGGTGAGACAAGGTAAAGGAGGCAGGTAAGTGAAGTAAGAGAGAATGCCGCGTGTATTCGTCGTTGCCAATAGGTGTGTTATTCAAACAACGGGTTATAAGAACAACGTTCTTTTCTAACGTGCAAAACGTGTAGTTGACCTCATTATCTACATACGTTACATCTAACGACGATTCTTGAAATCGCACGTATAATTATTAGGAAGATGACTCTTTGTTCTGTTTTTTTTTTTAATTTAATTTCCTACCACATCCATATACAGGTAAAGGATACTCATCGTGAAGACACGGATTGAGCGCGAGTAAAAAAGAAATTCGTATGTGTAACACTAATCTAGAAATTACACGGTCAAGATGCGAAGTGGACGAGAGGAGAAAATGGTTGAACATCATGCTGATGTTATTCAAGTTGTTAACGACGTACAGGTGCCATACCACAAATCAAGATATGCGTAAGATAAGCATTCGAATGGGAAACGTGCGACGCAGCTATTAAAAGTCGCTGTGAGAAACGTAGAAACTGCTTTGCAATAGCAAACGGGCAGATAGATGGATACTTACTGCTTCTCTGCATAGATATGCCGGTTATTAAATCGCATAGAAACCCGAGATGAAAGCGCTTCTTTTGCTTTATAAGTTGAATAAAAAGAAAGAAGAGAGCAAATTTGCTTTATTAAAAAAAAGAGAATGATTTATTTATTAATCGGTAATTCTTTCCACGTTATTTACAAATAATAGATGATCAATTACAATAATAATTAATAAACTATATTTAATCTAACAACAATATATGTATATATTTACATCAGGCATAAAAAAATATTTGTAATGTATAGAAAATAGCGGTAGTAATAAGTAGTAGTAGTAGTACATTTAGGTACATTAATTAAAAAATATGTTTAGGACAAGATCGTAATTGAAGACAAATAATCGTAAAATTTCGGACATTGCTGGCCAGCAGCTTGCTCTAAAAAGGATTGAAACGATGCAATATCTGTCTTTCTATCTCTCTTTCTCTATTCATCGGCCGATTTTAACAATTCGATTCGGCCCTCGGCACACGTAACTGTTGCAGGACCCGTTGCTCAATTTCCTAAAAAACAGAAAGCGTTTTAACGAATCGGAAAGGAATCATTGATCGATCAAAACAACGACTAAAGCGATAAATCTAATAACAATGATGATAAATGATATATGATTAGATCTTAGTTTAGACGCCATCGCCACACACGTTTAATTCCCATCAATGTTCAAAACGACACGTGCAAACGAAAAGCGCGCAAAAGCGTTAATTATCTGCCTAAATATTTGGGAATCCGCATTGGAAATGGCGCGTAAATTAGATGATCAAAAGGCAAAACCAAGAGGAGCGTGAAAGTAGGACGATTTCGGTTAGTCACAATTATTATTATTATCTGCCACCCCCGAAAGAATGTATTACAGTAGCGAAACATTTCCTCTCTTTTTTTTAAACAGATACACCAAACTAAGAAAGAAACACAGCAACAAATTAAACCGCCACCACAATAATCGATAATAATTATAGTAATAATAATGCAGATCCGCTGATTGATCTTATCGATCGATCGTCTTACCCTAAGCATGATACTGTTTTGTTGGTGGCGGGCAACTAATTCGTTTTTCGTCAGGTACGCCAAACTTTCCGACTTAACAATGGCGTCCTCCAGTTCCGGCCTTAATTTCGGCATCGCCGTGTTCTTCTTGCGCAACAGCGATTTCACGTAAGACATCGCTTTGCTGTTGGTATTGTTGCCGTTCGCGCCGTACTCGGTGTTGTTATTGTCATCGCGTTCGTCGACTTCGCCATCGCGATTGCCTTCTTCGTCGCCGTCGCCGTCATCATCCTCATCTACAATCCTCGATTTACTATCATTACAATCAACGACGCCGTCGCCGGAAGCGATCGCTAACGCTTCCGACGAGCCGCTGCGGGCCGGACCTTTGATTTTCGCAATCGTCTCGTTATTCCCGCTAATTGTGACTAACGAGACTGACTTTAAGTTTTGCTGCGAGGCGTCTTGCGCGTACAAGGAAATGACGGCGGTGGATTTGGTATTGTGAATGATATACGTTTTGGATGATGACGATAATGATGTCGATGATGATGATGATAATTGGTCGCTGCCGGTCCCTATGTCGCTAATGGACGAGGCCGTCGACCAGCAGTTGGGCGTGCGGCTCGCGCTCTTTCGATTCGTCGGCGAACAATAACCGGACGTGCTCGTGCTATTATTAACGACATTCGCGGCGATTACATCCAGCATTCGCTTACCCTGACGATGCTGCTGCTGCTGCTGCTGCTGACGCTCTTCGGTTGCGACCGTCGACGAAGCCGACGCGTCGCTCGCCGGCTTGAACGTTAGCAATTCCGCCGGTTGGCATTCAACGATCGGCGCCGACAGTTCGGCCATCGAGCCGCATGGACTCAGCGTCTTTTCGCTAGTGTTATCGCTGCCGTTCGCGCCCTCCTTCCATACCGTCAACGGTTGCAAATCCTTGCCGTCCAACGACGATTTCGGTTCCGACGGCGTGTCGATCGTGTTCGGACTCTCCAAGTCTTGGATCAGCTGCAACGCGGCCTCCAGCTCCTTCGAGAACTCCGCGTCGCTGCTCTTGCCCGAGCGCGACGACGACTCGTGGCGACTCGAGCTGCTCTTCGAGTTGACGCTCTCGCTCTTGCTCGGCGGCGACACCGCGCTCGGTTCCTTCTTGCACACGATCGCCCGCTGCAGCTCGCGCATCAGCGACGCGTACTGCACCTTCTCCATCTTCGGACTGGGCGTCGTCCGTTTGATCGCGACCGCTTGCGGCGCGTGATAGTGCGGCTCGTTGTCGCTCTTGTTCGAGAGCGTGCTGTGCAGACGTTGCCGATAGATCGTCGGGTTCGTTAACTTCTCGAGACACTCGTAGATCGGCACGGCGTGATGCGACTGGTTCAGGCTCAGTTGCGAGGACGACGCCGAGAGGACGATCGGCGACGCCGATGGCGAGAAACTCTTCATGTGACAGAGCTTTCGGTCGCTGTTGCTCGTACTGTCGTCGGACGCTTCCTCGATGTGAACGACCGGGTTGTCGATCACGTGGGCGGTCGGCGCGTCCTGGCCGGACGCCGTCGCGACGTCGGCGGCCACGTCGAGGTCTAACTTTTTGAATACCTGCGGCGTGCCGTTCTGCGATATCTTCAAGTACGACGTCTGATCGTTTTGATTGTTCGTCGATTCGTAGACCCAACTCTGCGAGTACGGACTGATTATGCTCGATTTGGAGGATTTCGGCTGCAAGAAACGATACGGTGTTTTTTGAAATTTATTTTTTAGTTGTATTACGTTACCCTTGGAATAATATATTCGATATCCGAGACTTGCTCGTGCGTATCGGATAATTTTACTTTATCACTATCGCCGGGCTTGAATTGCATCGAGCAGAACGATAATTGACTATCAACGAACGACATGATTATGATGGCACCAGACGAGAAACGGGTTCCGTAAAACGCTGTGGAGGAGCACACGAAATCGATTGTTACTTTCGAGAAATTCAACAATCCGCAGATCGTTTACTCACCATATTTAATCAGTGTCTGATATGAATTGTTCCTGATCAATTCGAGCACGTCGACGTTGTAAAAATTCCATTCGTTATAGAGCGCGTTCATCGTGTTCGTTATCAATATCGATACCGACATGTAAAGCAACACTTCTTGTCTTAAAGGCGACATCTTCCCGAAGCATGCCACCATACCGACACTGATACCGATTAATACGTTCTGCAAGGCAAATATTTGTTAAAGGATGATTAGCTTCTGATTATTGATTTGAAATAATTCAAAAGTTACCCATATTCCAATCCACAAGTTGTTACTTAAATTTAACGTGGGAACGGATATAAAGAAGAATATCCCGGCGACGAGTTGTGCCGCACCGCACACCACGTAGAAGAAGCTCCATAGAACGTGGAATATCGACCATACGTATTCGCATTCTGGGCTCATCACGCCCTGTAAATTAATAAGAAACATTGTAATAATACGATATAACCGGACCGGAAACAATATCAAATTAGAAAATTAATTGCATTGTTGCGGATGTGAGCGGTATGGCAAAAAGAACAACAAAAAAAAGACAATTTGATAAATAATTTAAACCGCAACCGATATAATTGCATTCTCTAGAAATCGTTTAATCATAAGGTTGCGAGAGTTTTATGGAAAATTATGACGAAAGTGCAATAAATGTACATGAATAAAATGGTGAACTTTCTTTACGATCGAAACGATTAAAAGAAAACGGCCGTTTGCGGAAAAAAGTGCAATTGCCATGTCATTTGAACGAATAACTTTGCAAGACATTGACGACGACGTCGATAATATGTAAAATAATAATGAAAAAAGAGAAGCGAATGAGGTCGAGGCGATATCGTGTGATTTATCGAGGAAAATATCTCGATTAAATGAAAAATGGAAAATAAGGTTACCGAACGTGCCATAAGTAGATGGTACGTTCAATTTGAATTGATTTAATGAATGACTGGTTAATTGGAACGAATCGATAAACACCCGATTCAATTATTCGTCGCGACTATTTATCGTTTGCTTGTTCTTACCGGATTTTGCGAAATAATTACGCACGAGTCATTTGTGATAAAGTGTGGAAAAACTCTCCAAAGGAAGCGCTTTTCATTGATGCGGTTTTCTGTCTGTATTAATAAGCGAGAGAATTGAAATGACGAATTAACAACACACTTCAATGCCACATGGATGAACTGAAAGAAAACACAACCGAACGAAACGAGAAGTTTGCCATAAATTATTATTATAAATTCTCACTAATTAAGTGATAATTACTGGATTCAACAACAATAACAATACATATGACGTAATTTAACTATAAAAATGACGATGTCTCAAGAAGCGTACGTACATTTTTAAAGGGAAACCTTTAACGAAATCATTTAACCGCATCGATTAATTAATTTCGTAGCCGAACGAGATTGATTGAGTAAGAGCCCAAAAATAGACTGTTTCTTATTACTTATTCTTCTCACTCGCAAACCGATTGTTTCCTTAAATTATTCACTTAATCACGAGCCTTTCATCCATAATCAAATTAACGCCATTAGTTTAACATCGTTATTTCCGCTTTCCTCGACGCATTTCTTTTCGCATACAGCAGAAAGTCGCTATTCCCATCATATGTCAGCTTTCGGAGCCCTCAGAATTCTGCGGATGAATCTGACAATTTAACAGGCATCTGACAATACTTTTCTTTGTAGAAGAATCAAATCTTCATCTCTTGAAATCTCTCTCTTCGTACATTTGGCATTCTTGCGAACAGTGGTTGATGCGAAAACGTTGGAACAACAAACTGGGTCGCATCCTATAAATAAAGCGTCGTTTTTCGAAAATATACTTTATGATTATGTTTGTTAATAAAGCAAAAGCGGAAACGTTTCGGTAAACTTCGAGAGAAAAACAAACTATTCGACTCTGAATAGACGAAGTTTTGATTTACTCTTTAGATTCAATTGAATAAATAACGTACCTTTAATTACCTTTTTATTAAACAACAACGTGAGAACGTAATTCGAATCAAATCAGAAAAGCAAAGTTGACCATGAATTTTTGGCCAGGGAAGAAAAACTTTGCACCGGATACGAGTTAATTTATTTTTCTTTGAATAAAATTACGGGCACTTTATTTTTGCCTTTTTCAGCTCATCTCAGATGCTTGTAGTAAAAAAGTGATTGTTTTCCTTCCTCTATTATTCATAATAATAATGAATTAATAATGACGAATGGAGCAACAACGAAAAAGCGAACTACACACAGCAAAATATGTACGAGTGTCCTTGCTATTATTTATAACAATTTTTTTGTCAATGCAAATAACGTTACCGTACAAAATAAAGATCGCAAACGATTTTGTATTAAAATTTATATGCACGGCAAAAAATTATTTGAATCGATACTGAAGTGATTTCGGTTTCATAAATTCAATTAACTCGCTCATTTTTTTTTCTTTGGTTATTGTTCCTATTCATAATTAAATCCACGGATAATTGCCACCAAATATAGTTTCTGATAAAGATAGCGCAATGTGCGCGCGTGTTTATGTGAATCGTCCAAAAAAGCAATCGCAAATAATAAAAAAGAGTTGTTTTGCTTTTTGTATTAATATTTTGTAATCCCGTAAATATTCTTCCATTTCGACCAAAAAGAGTACGTTAATTATGCCAGTTTCTTTATAACTAATTATTTTTATTTCATTTATTCTTTCACAAAATTAATACTCTATATATTTTTGTGTTTGTGTGTGTCTGCGTGAAATTTAAATAATTAACCGGTCTCATGAAGCTAAATGCACTGCGTTATAATCATAAAGTATAGGTCGCTTTTTGAGAAAAATAATTTTACAGATAATTTGTCTCATTATAATTATTAATTACCTATAAGAGAACGATTAAATTAATTAGTTTTAATGCGTTCATTTATTTCTTATTGTCATCATTATCAACGTAAAACGTACTTGACGTTAACAAAAACGAAACGTAAATATTAATTACATAGACCTGAGTGGTGGATGTAAGAAAGGTACAATCGAACTTGACTACAATTATCTTACCATTATTATTACTCGTTTACAAGAACATGCGATATTATTTTTAACATTATTTTACGACGTACACGGGTTCGGTTAATGTAATGGTAATTAGACAAATTTGGTATGTCATCTAATTTCAATGAAACGTGAAGAACAAAACGATAAATTTAATGAGCAAAACCAGAAACTGACGAAGAATCGAGGATCTTGAAATAATCCATTTTTCCACAATTTCAATTAAATTTGCTTAGTACAAGACACTGACAATACGTAGCTGAAGAAGGCGTCCCATTTTACACACTTCATTTGGCATGCAAATTATGAAATACCTTCGTTTCTGTTTTTGCTTTAACGCGAAAAAAAAATTTAATTGCGAACGTTCCCACTCTTAATCATTAATTTAAACCTAATTTTTTCGTCACGTAATTAAATCTTACGAAACATCATCAGCATCATCGTCTTCGTCATAATTAATTAAGCCTTTTGTTGAAGGCAACAATACAACTATTTCATACGATATATGTAAACGAATTTTAAAAAGCTCGCTCGTAATTAATTACAGGTTTACACTTGAAAAATTGAGCCTCCTTATTCGATTGTTGCTCTAAACAAGAGCAGAAGTAATAAACGGTAGTGAAATGAAAGACTAAAAAAGATAATTAAGTTTATGATATTTATTCAACAAACTAATTACTTTACATCGTACGTAATTAAATATGTAGATATACCGAATTGTTTGTTGTTACCTTTGAATAAGGCGAAGACGGAGATAAAAGGAGCGAAATTCGTGGATCGTAAAATCAACGAACCCCATTGTAAAACGTGTACGTACGAATGGTTACACTTACTTACATATTTATTTAATTCGTTCCCTCGCAATTCGAAAATGTTAGAAATTCCTTTAGGCGTCCAACGAAAACTCTCTCACACACACACACAGCACACAGAAATTCTAAATATCAAGAGATGCGTGTCTTTACATTCACTTTCGTAACTGAAACACTTTGGTATCGAGCGAACGTAATAACGGTTAATAAATAATCATAATTTAGTGGCGAAAAATCGATCTTTTACGGATTTACTTATTAAACTTCATAAACGTGATCATTAAATAATAGACCAAAAAAGGGGACCGAAAAGGAAAAAGTTGTTGCATAAATAAATACGAGCGCAGCACACGCAACCATCTTCGAATCATTATTACACAATAACGCACCTAAATGAATTAAAATTGCTCGTTTTTTCGTTTCTTTCGTTGAAGTCGGACGTTTCCACAAGGAAAACTGAATAAAATTCCGAAAGTTGTACGACGACATCAGCGGAGATTTATTACTATTATCATTGTAATTCTTTTAAGATCGAGTAGACAATAATAATTCCAAGCACGTCTCGTGTACATTAATAATGTGAATTGAAGAGGCAGAGAGGAGGAAGAAGAATTTACCTACTTTTGAGATCAACGACAGAGGTCAATCATTAAATTAAAACATCTCGTATTAGTTAAATGCTACATATTATTATAAATAGATACGTGCTCAATTTAATTGGTGTTAAACGCTTGAAATATTATTTAAACGGCAAAAGGCAACTTCTAACAGGAATTCGTATCATTTTGCTTCACAATGTCATAGGATACATATCAAATTCCATTATTTTTTTCTCTTTCATTGTAATTAATTCAAAACAATTGCCGTGTTTTCGTTTAGATTAAAGTGGTTTAAGTGCAAACAACAATCTATCGATACGTTAATTAAATCACGTGATCAATTAATATTGTTGCCATTGAAAGTTAATTAATTTGCATAAAGTATGAAATAACGGATTTAAATGAAACGGTTTTCATGCAAACGATTTCTTGTACTTCTATCAATCCCCTTTTTCTTGTTTAGATTTCTTTCCTCTTCCTCTCGATTGCTTACGGTACGAATTATCGACGTAAAAAAAAGCAAAAACTGTTCTGCACACAGGATAAATAAGTAAATGCATTCTTGTAAAATAATTGACTCTAACAGTATTATTTATATAATACTTTCACTTCGTTGCTAATTCCTTTTTTTTTTTTTTTTCGTTGCAAATCGCTAATAGTAAATATTGAGAAGCAATGGTAATGATAATAAGAAACGCGCAAACTTTAATTGGAAATGAATGAGCATTAAACGAAAAAGAGGCAGAAAAATTGCTTAAACTAAACGAAAAATGCTATCATATAATTATTGTAAATATTTGCGCAAAAGAATTTCTTCTATTGCGGCCGTCTTAATGCCAATAATAATCGCCCTCTCTCTCTTCATCCTTTTCTTTCTGCCCATTGAAACGCACTTCGGTTATGCATAATTAACGTGAATAATAATTACGGCCGACCATTTCGCTTGTAAATTTTCTCCACTTGATACCCACTTTGAAAAGCTAAACGATATCGAACGATCACGTAGAAACGTATTATTGCATTTCCGGAACTTTAACCATAATAATCGTCGAAGTTGGAAACGAGAAACTAATTTATCTATAACATAAAACAAGATCGAATTATAGGCAATGCCCCTTCGTACTCTCTATCATCTTATTCCATTTGCCGTAGAGAAACTCTTAATGACAAATCTAATATCTGTACGCCACGAAACGAACGAATATCTCCGCAACGTCTCCGACACGTTGCGTGTTACGGTCTTTGCAAAAAGAATCGTACGTATGCGAAATCTTTTGCAAAAGATAGACAAATTTAAAAAAAAAAGTGGAAAATAATAATAATTATAACGAAAAGACGTCTTTTAGATAACGTGCGATCACGACGAGTACGACCACTTCTCAAGATATCGTTAATAATAATAATAATAATCCTTCTTTTATTCGTATTATTATTAGTCAGTCCGCACATATCCATATAGGAATCCTTGACCGTTTCTTGCAGGGACTGCTGCCACCATTAACAAACTAACAAGTTGGTAAGTGCTCACTTCGTACAGTTTTTCCTCATTTATTACTTGTTTCCTTTCATGTTATTTTTCAGCAAGAAAAGTCGTGACACATATAATACACTCAACTCTCTCTCTCTCTCTCTCGCTCTGTGTGTGTGTGTGTGTCAAAAAGGATGGAAAAATCGACGGAAAAATTGTTTGTTAATAACTTTTCGCTTTTTGTAATTCGGATTGACGGCCTCGCCGTTGATAATTATAATAAATAGGTTCTCTCATCTACATTGTAGTCGTATTATTATTGCAGTAGGTTTGTATTATGTTACCACTGCATGTAAATAATAAAAGGAAGATTCTCCTTTTTGTTTGGTTGCAAAAAAAAATATTGGCAAAACAAAGACCCAGCAAGGATAATGTCAAAAAAAAACAGATGAAGAAGAGGATGAATTAACAATGAGAAGAAAAGGATTAGTAGAAAGACGTCAGAACCTATTGAAAAGATAATGGTATAGATTGCTTTCAAGTTACGTTTTTACCATTATTCCCGACATTGCTGCATACTTTTTTTAATAGTAATAATAATATCGCGGCTGTGTTACTTCTTGCACGGTAATCAATCATTTCTTTAATACCGTCCGAGTGGAATTAAAAGAAAAACGAAAGAAGCAGCCATAAAGAAAAATTTATTTTGATCATAGAAAATAATTGCAAATGTTTAAAGAGACAAGAATGAGAATAACAAGAGGAAGGACAAGCAAAGACGAACGAAAAAGAGAAAAAGTGATCGATTCTTATTACAACTTCACCAGCTGAACGTTACTATATACACATGAAGACAACGACCACGATGATGATGTCTATTTTTATGTTAACTTTATTATCTCGTTACAATACAAGTTATTCTTTTTCTTTTACGAATGATGATGATGACAAAACAATTTTTTAATTAGCGTAATGCATATTGAATTATATACTTATAATGAGAACCTGATACTGGTTCTGCTCTCTTTTTCTTTGCGCTGAAAAAGAAAATTCATCATTCCCTTATTATAATTATTACTTACAATCCATCAACAAATTGCAAAATTGCTTTCTGAATTCTTTACCATAAACAATCTGTGCGCATCGCTCAAACTTTCCCATACATTTTATCATAAAATTTCCAGTTAAAGAGAAATAAAATCAAAACAAAGCGGTCGGTTACATAAAAGAACGTGATGTGATAATTGCAAGAACAAAAAAAACAAGTAAATGAAACGAACCTGTTTGATTTGTAGCATTGAAACCGAATGCGAAAACGGTTCGCTAGCGGAAAAAGGTCGAAAGGAAAATTCTCCTCTACGGCAGGAAAAGCTTGCATTCGATGGCGCACATTGCAACTTGGTCGGTTTAATTATTTGAAACGACTTTAAAATAAACGTTTCTTCGATTGACCCCGTGACCCACACACAACAACACATACTCGGAACATGTGAACTACAAGAAGCGAAAATCTTTACCGTTCCTTTCGTATTGTGCAATCGATATCGCGCAATTTTTTTTTTTAGTATTCCTCCGTAAATAAAATTGCCAATTAATTATTACGTAACGCACCTGTTTTGTTTACGTTATTGTATTCGCAATTCAGCTGCATACCAACTTTTCACATGATACGCGGGATCTTGTTCGTTGATCAATCTAAACGTATAGAAATCGAGCGAGTGAAATGTGTTCTCATCCATTTTAAGATCGTCGTAAATAATTTACATAAAGTTTGGTCGATATTATTTAGGTAAAGGACGTTTTGAGCGAACGCAATCAAAGAAATAAGGCGATAACTATTAAAAATGAAAGTGGTTTAAATATGAATTAAATTACATAAACGTATGGGGTTTCTTTACATAATAATAATTGCTTCTGTTACGCGAACCGAATTTTAGGTAAGCCATTAATTAATGTAAACGGTTTGCTTTATTTTATTAATAAATCTTTGGCGTGGATGATAATGATGATGAAGATGGAAAATTTACTGTGAGACGTTATTCGAGTGTATCAAAACATTTTCGCTCATAATTCATTCGTTTGGCAAATAAATAACGTTAAGTCGATTGGAAACTATCGATTCCTAACGAGCATATTTCGATTTTCTCGAGGGAAACGTTATAATTATGATAAATTCAACGCATATTTTGTTCTGCATATGCAGTCGTCATTTGTACAGGAATCAATTCTCGTTAGTTTCATTTAAATTCGCTCGCTGATACATTGGCTAATTAACTGAGACGTAATTCTGAAATGCAATTTCTCGCAAACATAAAAGTCTTTACGATAATAACGATAATGGAAAGATAGTAAAAGTGAAATGTTTGGTTTTCTGCATTTATTTTCCTTTGTTTGCAAGAAAACGGATTAATAATTTCTAATCAACAAAAAAAATGAACATACTTTCACTGGATTAATTAATTAACTTAATTCAATCAATATTTATATGAAATATGCGCTTTTTATCATCAAACAATTCGTTTCTCGTATTTCCTTTTTTGTGCGTTTGTGCAATTCTCTTTCGGGAGCAAATAAACATTATGCCAATCAATTGCACGTTTAAAATTTATGCTTCGAATTCTAGCTCTTTTATGTGCAAATTGTCATTATAAAAAGAACAATAATCCTATCATCCTACTGTGTCGTTTTATTAAAACAATTCAACAATCCACTTCGACAATTCAATTCGAATCAAAACGCACAACAACACGTACGTCGTCCTTTTAAACACCCACCATTATTATCGAAACCGTATTGTCCCTTATCAAATACCCATTGGCCATATCTTTTTCACTCCGCTTCTACCTGGTCCTATCCACAAGAAAGAACTTTTCTAGCAAATTCCTAAAACGAAACTATCCCTGTTACCTTAACCGAAAGGAAGGAAAGACGGTTAATTAAAGTCAATCACGTGGATGAAAATGAGCCTCGAGCGAATGGAAGAATGATTATCAATAAATAATCGCATTGCACTCACCTTGCCACGGAGAAAACGCTATGGCAAAGAAAAATCACACTCCGATTAATAACTCCAACGGTTCACATGGGAGCGAGAATTAATTTCCCAAACGATCGTTTCTTGCCTCGAACGCCGAAATGATCGCCGCACACATATAAAACACACACATCGAACACGTTACACAATAACCCAAAGACACAGTTGTGTAACTGGGTGCATTGAGGAAACGAAACGGAAAATAAAAATTAAAAAAAAAAAACAAAACGAAAACGCGCCGCAGAGGACTTTCTTCTCCTTCAACCGACGTCTTCCTCTTCTTGTAACGTTAATAACAATAATTGGCCGGTAGTTTCAAATATCATCGACTGGGATGGATGGATTGGATACCTGGTCGCTCGCTTGCCTCGATGCTGCCGCACGTTTACGATTCCACTACAATACTAAACACCAGCTACACATTATTATTACTACCGCTACATAACGTGTACGTACACACACACACACACCGATCGGAACAGGTGCATGCGGCGTTTTCTCTCCGTTACCTACGATTACTTACTTCTCACTTATAAATTCATCAACGGCATCATTATTCTTCGTCCACTAGCTTCTTGGACGCGATAATCGCGCACTTGAATGAGTTACGACGACGGCGACGATGCTATTAACGCGTCGTGTTGCGAACTGAGCGTATTTTCGATTTTTTGTTATTAATTCTTTTAATTTGCTACACACAATTTTTCCCCCGTGTAGGAGATCTTTTTCCGCGTTACGTTCCCTACATATTTTTTTCGTTCTTCTCGCGCTGTTTAATAATAACGCCGCAAACAAGTGCGGAGTAGGATAGGGCATCGGGCCAGCGCAACGCAATCGGGGCCCGTAGCGTCGTGTGGTGGTACTAGTAGAAGCAGCAGCACGACGTTTCCAAATATCGATCCTTCCGTTTTAACGATGATGATAATAAAACTGGTCCAACCGACGACGATGCGGCGAGAGATGTTCCTTTGGCAAAGGAAGCGGGGACCGTTGGCAAACGTATGAACCGGCTCCTCGACGTGCGGCAATTGATTTTGAAAAGGCGCCGCCACGTACGCGACGATCTCGTGAAATCAATCCGCCGAAATTGCGCCATGACCCTTTGATATTTCCTCGTGCGGAAGAGTTGCGTTGTGGAACGAAACGCTTTTATTATAAAAGATAAACTTCAATAGCTAGAACCGAAACGAAACGAATTGATCGATGATAGAGATTTATAGCTTCGCTCATAAAGAGGCTGCTAAAAAAATGGGACAATAACATCGCGTTGTGATGATAAAAGAGAAGCCGCGCCAAGTGGACACTTATTAATTTCTTTTGCTTCTTCTTCTCCGTCATCCTCGAGAGAAAGAATTGTGTCACTAAAGTGGTTTACAAACGCATGCGAGGCCGTAAGTGTGAAGTTTTTTTTGTCGTTTCTGATGTCAATGTGCAAAATTGCAAAAGGAACGAGAAAGAGGCGAAGCGAAATGAATCAACGAAACCAGTAAACGAAAACACGTTCGTATGAAACGATTTAAATCTATAAACCGGGCATTTAACAAACTGAAGAAGTTGGTTAAGCGAAGGAGAACGATTAAAATTAATTTATATCGAGCAGCGAGTGGTTTAAATTATTTTACGCTACTATCATCATCATCGTTACTGTTACGGCGTTTAATAAAATTTATATATGTGCGAATGGGACGTAGATTATTGATGCCTGATATAATGTAAAGTGCGCATTAAAATAGTGAAACGACGATGGAAATGGAGCGGCACGCACCTGATTATCGACTTTACAATTTTTATTTTTTAATTTGTCTCGGCGTGGATTTGCATTATTTCCATTGCGTCTTGAAACTCGTGCCATCGCCGTTGACGAGCACGTAGGTCAGGTCGAACAATCATCTCGAACGAGCGGAGAAAATGTAGGACAACCGATCGACCCTTTCCACTTTCCACGTGCTTTTCATTCTCGTCCTCCTCGTCCGTTCGCATTAAACGGAATCAAAACATCAAACAGAATCGTAATAATTATTACGTGGAAATCGCCGGGATATTTTAGTAACGATTTGCTCGTAACAGTGATCGCAGGAGGAGGAAAACTCCGTGCTTATTGGCTTAACGCAATTGCAGTTCTACAAAAAAATTAGATCGCAGGAACGAACAATACGTCGTATTCGCACATTGAAACGAATTATTGCACGTTATTGTTAAATATGTTTCTTCGAATCATAATTCGAAATAATACAATTACGAGAACAATGAAAAGAAATTCCTTTTCGTATTTCCACATCAGCAAATCGCATAAGAAACACAATGCCTCAGACTACATAACGCGAAATATTAATTAAGCTAATTAAAACGATAAACATTGTATAATCTACGCAGTTAAATTAGCTACCCTTGTTAAGCGAAAGAAGAAACAAAATAGGGAATAATATAAAACGGACCCCATTAGTATGTTACGTTTGACCCAATTCGTTGTAACAACCGTTTATTTATTCAGCGTCCATCCGCGTTTCGGTTCTTTAATAATTTAATAAATCCGAAATCCCCTCGTCATTTTGGACGACGGATATCAATAATTCCATATTTCTCTTCTTTCGCACGATTTTCCTCCACAATGAGAAAAAAAAAAGGAAATCCAATCTCACAACTTCTGCTTTTTCATTTCGTTGTAAAAAGCATTATGCCTTTGTTGAATTCAAGAAATTCACATATCAGCTTTCTTATCATTGAGCCTGGGTTTCGTGTTACGATGCACAAGAACGGCAACATATAAGAATTGGATGATGACACTTAATGCATCGGCAAACAGAATTATCGATTCCTAAATGACAAAGAAGCAGTTTGCAAATTGCCCCACAGGAAAAAGCGAACTTGCCGTCAAATTAATTAAAGGTCTTAACGCGTTATTGGTGTCAATTAATTTCTGTTTTTCTCTTTCGAGTGTCATTGATCCATTTCGTAAATAACAATAATTCATCTAGCGCGTTACATAAATTCGGTTTAATGTTGATATTATGCAAATTAATTTGTATTCGCTAATTAATCGCGTAATGCGGGACATTTGCGGAAGGGGAATTTATCGAAAGGCGCGCTTGTTTTTTTAAAGAAATTTAACCGAAAACCTCGTTAATCACCAATAGAACCCAAATACGTGTTCATTATGTTGATGAGCATTTAACTTCTATACTTAATTTAGAAGACGCATTATATATTGTTGGTCACACAGGCGCCAAATATCTTGAAATATTTTGATCAATTTTTTACTAACGCATGCGTTTTCTTCGTGCAATAACGCTAGCCGAACGTGGTATCGTGTGGCTTGTGGACGCCCGAAATAAAATCCTGGAAATAATCGTATGTCGAATCCGTTAAACGAGCAATAAATCAATTAACGATGACCTGGGGCTTTGTTACGTGCGGCCCCAACGAAGCGTTAGTCATCTCAGGTAACATGAAATTAGTTTTGTTAATTATCACTAAGAGATTACGTCACGTGACGATAATTGATCGTGCTCTCTTTCATCTGCGTTCATTTTCTACGTAAGGATGCTGCTACGGGAAGCCACTGTTAATTCCGGGCGGAAGGGCTTTCGTCTGGCCATCGATACAACAGATTCAAAGGTAAACATTGTGGAACACGTGCGTTCCGTTTTAATAGTCGTTTGCATTTTTTTTAAGGATATCATTGAACACAATGACGCTCCAAGTTGATAGTCCCACTGTATACACCAGTCAAGGTGTTCCCATTTCTGTTACTGGAATTGCACAGGTATAAAGAGTATGCAAACCACTTTACAATTGCATTCGATATTTAGTGCACTACTAAAGAACTTTCTTTAAATCACACCCAATTAATGCCGGTTCTCAGGTGAAAATTCAGGGTCAGAATGAGGAAATGCTACTTGCAGCCTGTGAACAATTCTTAGGCAGAACAGAGTCGGAGATCCAACATATAGCTCTTGTTACACTAGAAGGCCATCAGAGAGCCATCATGGGATCGATGACTGTTGAGGAGATCTATAAGGATCGCAAAAAGTTCAGCAAGCAAGTGTTCGAAGTGGCGTCGTCGGATTTGGTAAACATGGGCATTACAGTTGTGTCGTACACGTTGAAAGATATCAGAGACGAAGAGGTATGATTCGTTCATGAAATAAGCGTGGTTCTTTTCTTAAAATTTAGTTACAACTTTTTATTTTGCTAACAAGGGTGCCAAGGTATGTTTACGTTATTTCGGTTCAATGTGACTATTAGGCACTGTATAAGAGACGAAAATTCGCTATGCTATTGCAAGTTATTTCCTGTTTTTTCGTTAAATTTTTATTTATGTATGATATTCGCCGCTGTTTATCTTTTTTGTTTTGCTTCTAATTACGATAGCAAATATTAGATAATTTGTTGCGAAAAAGCTATTCATATTTGTTAACATTACGTTTCTGCGTTCAGGGATATCTGAAAAGTTTGGGTATGGCACGTACGGCCGAGGTTAAACGTGATGCAATAATCGGCGAGGCCGAAGCCCGATGCGAAGCCCAAATAAAGGAAGCCATCGCGGAAGAACAACGAATGGCCTCCGTGCTACTAAACGATACCGAGATCGCCAAGGCCCGAAGAGATTTCGAATTGAAGAAGGCAGCGTACGACGTTGAAGTACAAACGAAGAACGCCGAAGCGGAACTGGCGTACGAATTGCAAGCGGCAAAGACCAAGCAAAGAATCAAAGAGGAAGAGATGCAGATTAAGGTCGTCGAAAGGACGCAAATGATCGCGGTGCAAGAGCAAGAGATTGCGAGACGCGAACGCGAATTGGAAGCTACCATAAGGAGACCGGCGGAAGCGGAGAAGTTTAGATTGGAGAAGATCGCCGAGGCCAATCATAAGAAAGTTTCGCTGGAAGCTCAAGCCGAAGCCGAAGCGTTAAGACTCAAAGGGGAAGCGGAAGCTTTTGCTATCGAAGCCAAGGCGAAAGCTGAAGCCGAACAAATGGCAAAGAAAGCTGAAGCGTGGAAGGAATATAAGGAAGCCGCAATGATCGATATGTTATTGGATGTGTTACCGAAAGTAAGTTGGGATATTTAGGAAAGGATTTCATACGATTGTATTGCGAACTTATTCTAGGTAACTGCTGAAGTCGCGGCTCCGTTATCGCAAGCGAAGAAGATAACGATGGTATCCACGGGTGAAGGTGACATTGGTGCAGCTAAACTATCCGAAGAAGTTTTAAGTATCGTTTCTAAAGTGCCAGAGCTAGTCAAATCAATGACTGGCGTCGATATTCTTAAGGTAAACGTTGTTTCTATTATTCATCTTAAATATTTAATGAGATAATTCTATTTTATTCCCTTTTCAGAGTGTTCATGCCGCATAAATGCTTGTTAATATGAATGAGATAATTTCGAATAGGAAGTGACAAAGTTTTCGAGAGCTTAAAGCTTCTAATAATGAAACTTCCAACCAATATATGATACTTGGCTATTTGTGTTTAATTAAATTCGTCGTTTGCAATTCTAAGTTGATGTTGTGAAATGAGAAACGGATTTGTTGTTAACCATAAATTAAATCATTTCTTGTCTAAACTCTTTATAAAATCCAACTCGAGATACACAAATCGTAACAAACAGTCATATTCATTTTCTATGTACAACTTTTTACATTCGCGACTTCTTGTAAGTCTTGATATTATTTTATAGATTCGTTTTACATTTGTTATTTGTTTATATTAATTTTTATTATAATTTTATTGTTGCATTACAAGAAGTCTTTTAATTAATCATTATGTATTGTTAAATGTATAAAAAAGCATTAATTATCAACTAAGTGACTTTTACAATATAGAATATTTTATCTCGTACAGGATCGAAAAATATTTGCTTACAAATCGATACGATGTGTCTTACGAACATCTATAAATTAATTCGATGTAATGAAACGAATTCTCTGCGTGTTAATTATAAAAGAGCAAAAATAGCAAGCATACATTTTGTAATGGGCAGAGCTAAAAGAACTTTGGTAAATTTGGAAGATATTTCATGGAATTGTCTAAATCTAAAGATTATTAACTTGCTATTCCATAGTCAGTCCATCATGATATTTGGCTATTCGTAAGGCAAAGCGATAAACATATTCTATATTGGTAGCATAAATATTCTACAAATATACACAACCATATTTTGTGACGCATGTTTATAACTAATATATATTATTGTAAGAAATGATTAGAAATTCTAAATAGTCAACAATCAAATAAGGAGAGGATAAATTTGCTAAAGTACCATAAACTTTATGTCAACATATAAAATAATTGTATCTTTGGCTCGTTTTCGAATTCGATTGATTCGACTATTTAAAATTCTTCTCATGATTAATATACAATATATGAATAGATATTTGAAAGCAGTTCTCTCTTCGTATACTATACATATTTTCCTTTCTTAATTTTCGTATCGAGTATAATCATGCAGATGTTTGGCTTAAACTTTTCCCAGCAGATCATGTACGTACATCTTTTTCCGGTACCCTCGCTTTAAAAACATACGAATTAATATAACGATTAGAAATAATGATGCTACATATAGAATTAAACACATACTCGAATCGATGGTTCTTATAATCGACTCGTCGTTTGCGGCGTTACGTTCCAATCCACCGAGTAATAATGTCGTATCGGAACCGATATATCTCACGTTAACGTTATTATACATCGTCTTCAGATAGCGCAGTACATTGTCTTTTTTAAACGTGCCGTCTGCGTTTCTACACGACGGACAATTAACCGCCACGGGAAACTGAATTTTCGGATACTCCGGATCTTCCGTTGCGTCGCCCGCCAATCGTTTGTTAACGACATTATGAGCTTCCCATAACCACAGGACGGCATCGTCGACCGTCGCGACGTTATCTATTTGCCTTTCGGCTGCCATCTCTTGAAAGTGTTTGCTACAGTCGGCGCAGCCGAAGAAGTGCTTTATATAACCGTGCATCGTTTCCAAAACTTTTCTCGGTTCGTTGCTATTCGACAAGGCTGCGTTTACAGTCATGTAATGGAACAGTTTCCATAAACCGCACGGGTAGCCTCTATATTTCGTTGAGCTACCATCGCAAGCGAGCCATTGATTGTTGGAAGCAAATATTTTGGCCTTCGGATCGTCAATCTTGCTGATGATTTTTGTCAAATCCGTTCCGTAGACGGGATTAAATGCCTGCACTTTCTCGTTTACTTCATACAACATGGTTCTACCGTTATGCGTCAGCGGGAAATACTTGAGAATGATTCCTAAAAATGATAATAAAGCGTCCCTCTTCTCGCCACCGATTGACGCCGTACTCGCGATCTCGTGTTTCAACGCGTAACGTAGGGCCGTTTCGAGATCGCCTTGGAAGACTACGTCGCCCATTTTCTTAATCTTTTCCCTCAACGCTTTCCTCTCTCTAGCTTCTAACAATGAGGTCATGTCTGGTACTTGAGCATCGAGCCATTTGCCCGTAAATATTTTCTCCGTTTGATCGTCCGCATTCGTTAATGTAATATCTTTGGATTTCAAAAACTCTTGTATTGTCGTTTTAAATTCTTCCTTTGAATTCAAGTTATTTGAAAAATGCTCTGACTCATTGGAATCTGATAGAACTAACAAGTGTGGCAACTTCTCTATGCCAATGTTTTTAATCAAGTTTACATTACTGGCCTCTGCATGTTTAATCGCTATTGAGGGAATATCGGCGAATTCAATTGCCAATTCCATGCCATAATTTGTATCTTTTTCTACCAGTAGAAATACGTATTTGGTATTCAAGCTTATATCGTCAAACAGATGATTTAAGATCGTGTGATTGTACGACAATAAATTAGGAAATTGCCGAGCTCTGCCATTGACTTGCTCAGAGACAATTTTTTGCAATAAGAAATTCTTATGGTGTGCTTCATCGTCACCCTTGGCCAATTCATCACCAAATTGCTTTGGCCCTTGTTTATAATTCTCATGGAAATACCTTAATGTTGGATAAGCCATTATTTCAAAATCTCTGCATATAACATTATTATCATCATCAGCACAATCTATGGCACCAATATTGACTTTACTCTTCCAGTTACGTATATCTGTGGCCAATGCCTTCCAAGAAGGTGCAAATCTCTGGCAGAAACCACACCAGCTATTATAAAATTCAATGACCCATGCGAAATTCTGATCATAGACACGTTCATTGAAATTCTTCTTGGTCAATATCTCGACATCATCAGTTTCCAGATACAATCCTTGCCCATCAATTAGCTGTTTGTATTTCTTTTCTTCATATATACTTAATGATGCATTATTACTAAATTTCACATATAAGAGTAACAGTATTATTATAAAGAGCTTGTTCCTATACATCATCTCTTCTCATGTAATGCACAAATATTTAAACAAACAATTGTAACAATAGGATCTACAAACAAATAAAATTAGTTAAATATGAAAAGTAATAAATTAATGTGGTAATGGTTATGTCATTAAATAACAACAATAAACTTTGAATACAAAAATGAATATTAAATCAGTCAATTACCACAGAGAGGAAAACACAACTCGACTAATTATAATTTGATCGACTTAACAGTAATGCAGTCTTATTTATAAATTAATTGTTCCTATTTCACATTAAACTGATAATACTTAATTACGTTTTTTTGTTCTGGTGTTTGTTTCAATATTACGACCGATAAGACGTACAATTCCAATCGGTATTAAATGAGACGTGAAGTTGAAAATGTGCTGGGTGCAATATCTTGACCGATCGCCTAGAAAACAGTAATAAAAAAAACGTCATGTTTATGACGATCATTAAATTAATTAATATGCCATACCGATACGACTACGATTTAATCGGCAATCTCGCAAACAAGTCAACCATCTGCTTACACACTACGAAAATCAATTCATTTACACACATTCTTCGCCGTGTCCTTTAAGTTGTCTGTCTATTCTAAGCACTCCGTTACACACACAATTTTCTAGGTGCAATGTATGAAATATAAATCGCTTTCTAAATTATCCTTAGTTCATTCCTTTTAGTAAAGTTTCTTTCGCATATAACTTGTTGCTAAGTCGTTCTTAATTTACTTATGAGGAATTAATTTTACTTAATTGAAACATAAAATAGGCACAATCCGTTTGTTAGTGTATCGATAACTATCCGGTTTGCGTATGTGGTTTTCATTCATATAGGATCTCTCATATTGCGTACACGCAAAAATAATTGTATCAGATAATGTTATAAATTCAATATTGTCAAGTTTTTTTTTAATTTGCGTTATCTGTTGAGCAAATAACTTAATTAGCGGTCTATTACAAAATTCATTGATATTATTATTCCACATCACGTTGCTAAATTTTCTATTATGATAACATCCGTACTTATAAAAGCGATAATAATTTTTAATATTTCTGTTAATTGAGAATGCTTTAATTTAACAGTTATCGTCAATTATTTATTTATGTTTATGCATACATGTTTATAAGATGAAGCGTTTACAATTATAATCGGTTAATGAATTTGTAAATGAGCGTTAAGAAATAATAATAAATCCAGTAAAATAATACCTTATTTGTTATTGTTCTCAAGTTTAATGCTATCAATTTACATTTTTTTCCTATGCGTTTCTAAATATTGCACTAACAAAAAAAAAGTTAATAAGAATTTTTATATTTCGTTTGCGTTAATCGAGCGTAATGGATTTTGAAAGTAACGATAACAAATGCGCAAACTAATTAATAATTCGATTTAAAAGGGATAAAATAGGTACCACATAGATTGATTTACGATCCAATTATATTCATATTTTATTATTGGCCATTTTAACCACCCACGACTTCAATGTATTTTATGGGGTATTGCGACATTATCGATTATCACTAAAGTTTATAAGCAATTAATGATTATTGTAAACCTAGTAGCTCAACGAATCTTTTAGAATTTAGATAACGTCAAATAAAAACGAACACTGATAAAGGAGAAGCAAAATGGAATAATTAAATAAACATATTTCTTGCACGTTTTATTAATAAAAAAAGAAGGAAAACAATTTGCTATTCTACAAAAATATTATTCTTCACGTTCTACATAAAAATATAACGCAAATATTAAATGCTCTTTCTCTATACTTTTCGCGATATAAATTTTTCTCACTTGAGTAATGTTGGCATACCACTAAATTTACTCATGGGCTTCTTGTGTACCTTATTTTCAATGCTCACTTTCACTTTCTCCTCCAACGCATGGATTTCGTTTAAATCGTGCGTATACAAAAGTTTGCACGTTTTAGCATCAAACTTTTGCGAATTTATCATTTCTATTGCATGCTCCAAGCAGTAGTTAACACCATCAACAGCAACCTAAAACAATAATGAGAATAACACTAATGCAGTTGTATTACTTAATCGTTATTAACGAATCTCACCAGTGAAAGATACAAGTTTCTGCTGCAAGTCTCACATTCATATTCGCCGTCTTCTTTGATTTTCTTCTTTCTCTTGGTGCCGTCGTTGAACGGTAATCGATCGCATTCCTTCACACCCAAATCCTCCAACGTCTTCCTGTCTTTTACTTCTTTCTCGCACAATCTACTTATCATCGGTGTCACTTGTCTTAGAACATCCACGTTCGAGCGCGAATCGTTGATAATGCTTAAAAGTAAACGATCGAAACAGAACATGGACGATTCACAATTGATTTTCAATTCTTCGAATGCGTTCTCTGCCGTGTTCAGCCAGTAATGCGGAGCGAAGTAGACGCTCTCCGACACGACATAACCAGTGCTTATACTAGACGTGAACGCTTTCGGAAATATCACGATAAATTGACCTGGTTCCTGTACGGTCCTGCACAAGGACACGCCATTTTCGAGTAACAGATTTGGCGGTACCATTGCAGTGTCCGATGGCAACCAGAGGGATTTGTTTAAGCAATAGCTGGGCGCTATTTTTATTAAAGTTTTGTGGAACTTCTCGCTCATCGAATCTGGTATTCCGTACCATATTTTTCTACCGCCCGTATGAAGATATTCGATCCACGGTAACCCATGCGGATCTCTGTACCAACAACACGCACTGAAAACCATGCCTACGTGTAACGTTGGAACGGTGACGCCTGAAATATTTGCATATGGTGAAAATGGGTTCATTGCATTATGTGAAACCGTACCCATAACAGGTCCCATTGATCTTAAGACGGAGCCGCTATTGTTTGTTAACACTTTAAGGTTCCACGCGTGTCTCGCAAACGGGCTGTTCTTCGACACCGCGAATCCGTAACCCCAATTACCCGAGTCGATCGAGCCGGAATGGACACAAATGTGATGTTGCCTATTTGAAACGTGTTTCCAGAATTCTTGTTCGACCTGAAGAAGACAGCCTTTATATTTACTTTCTTTTAATGAGCTGAAATAATACCTCTTGCGCTGGAGGTTCCGTCGTTTTAAACCACATACTCATAGTGTTTCTCGCTATTCGATAGAAGGCATTTAACGCCATGTTCCTTCCTTTGGTTATACATTCCTCCGATTCGTCGTCGCTTTCCGAATCCGAATTATTACTTAATTCGTCTAATTTATTTGCGGCCTGCTGCGCCCTCAGCAGCGAACGCGACTCCTTTTTGGCCCATTCCGTCTCGACTTCGTCGAATAATTTTTCCCGTTCGTCTAAATAAAAATAAAACCGTTATCTAAACTAATCTTCATTGGCCCTCGTTATTGATAAGTCACCTGGTGATAGTGTGTCATACGGTAGTAAGTATTTACAATAAATATCATCCAATTTTGTCACACGGTCTTGGGCCGATTTAGGTATCTTCATCAATTCGGACACTTTGGGCCATTTCTTTTTCTCTATTACTTCTTTGAGACCGCCCAAAACTTGTACGGTTTGATATAATCTTGGCAAATCGATTTCCATGCCACCAATCTGATACAAATGAAATGATAAGATATACAACTTGCATTTACTTTTGTAAGTCTTACCCATGGAGGTTGTGTTAATGATATATTCTGCGTTTCTAAATACTTCTTAATGGCCATTAACTCTTTAAAATTCGGTCCCCATCTATACAGCATCTTGTTGATGTATTGATTGTAAGAGGTGAATCGCATGTCGTCGGACACTTTACACTCCGGTTTAAATGTGGCCGGTGGCACAATGCGACAAATGCCGAATTTCTCTGCTTGCAAACGTATCTTCTCGATGTACTCCAAAGGATCTTGAAACTCTTTGTCGGTCGGATGAAAGACGGGCGCCTCGACCATTTGTGCCGTTTGAGTCTGTGCATTTGGGAATTCGGTGACGTTGACGGGCAAACAGAAATCCAGTTTTGTGCGGATTTTATTGCCCGATTGTCTCTTATATAATTTAGCGCTCGACGAAGAACTCGCACTCGGCGAACTCGGTACCTTATACTTAATTTCATCCGTCGTGTCGAACGTTTTGTTCGCGTTTTTAATGTTTGCTTTCGATTCTGTTGTTGATGATTTAGGTTTTTGTACGGTACTGTTAGCAGGTGGACACATTGAAACAATACACACAGTTCCTTGCTGTTTAGTTTTACATTTTGTCTGGAATTGCGTTAGAAAATTTTTAAGTCACGAATTGAAAATAGGAAATTATACCTTATCAACGATTTCTGCAATCGGAGTATTCGTTTCTTCCACTTCTTGTTTCTTGCATTGTTCCGTTTTTATAAATGAGGGTAAGCGAAATTTAGCTGCACAAAGAAATTCTCTTTAAATTAGAAATCAAAATGTTTACTTTATTTATTCTTACTCGACATTTTGTCGTCTGCTTTAGTTAAATCTTCTTCAGATCTCGATGTAGCACTTGAAGGTCTTCTAGACGGACGTCTGAACGGGGTGGTATTGAGGGAATCCTCGGTATCGGCTTCAAATGCATAAACGCTACTTTCGTTATTTGCACTGAACGCGTTCAAGTTGGGCGTTTCTTTCTTTTCTTTCTTAAAAATAATCTTCTTCTCGTTCGAAGGCGGTTTCGATTCCAGTTTCGGGATTTTCAATTCGCTCTCGCTAGACGAAACGTTAATTGGCGTTTTGACTTCCTTCTGTATTTCGGCCTCTTTACCAACAAGTAGTGCCGACTTTAAATTATCCGTATCAATAGTATCGGATAATTCTAATGACGTTTCCGTCGGTATCTTTTCGCCGAATTTCAACATTTCCTCCGGTTCGGTCTTGATGCCCACTACGCCAGCCAAAGCGCTCTCCTTCAACCATTTCTCTATTTGCTCCGTCGACATATTTACCTTTTCTTTGCCGTACCTTCTGCCAATATCTTTACTTAACAAATCAGCGGACGGCGGCACATGTAACGTCTTTTCTTCTACTTCTTGTTGTTTTTGGATTTTTGTATGTTTCATCGCTTCGCTTTTAACGAAACCGTGGAAAAACTTATCGTCGTCGTCCGATGACGAGAACAAAGTTAGATAGTTTTGCGGTCTCTTGGTGCATTCTCGTTTTGGTTTGCCGTACGATGGTAATTCTTCCTTAATAGTCTGTTTTTCTTTGACATTTACTTCCTCCACTTTAACGCTGTTCTGTTTGGGTTGCTGCGCCGATTTTTGCTCTTGTTTCAGACTAGTGAATTTTGATAATGGCTCCTCATCCGAATCACTGAAGCTGTTTTCGATTAACCGTTCCGTTTTTGTTCTGGTGTAGCGTTTATTCTTCGCGTTCTTCTCCAGCGGTGGTGAATCGGATGTTGTCGATTGTTCCGAATCACTTTCGACTTTTACTTTTTTTGTCTTCTTTGCGGTTGGTTTCTTTTGAACCACCTCTTCGGCTTCGCTGCTTGACGAAGAGCTCGTTAAAGGTGCCGAAGAACGCGTATGTCTCCTGCTCGTGTCTTTGACTTTAGAATTTCTTAAAGTCATTCCATCCGTTCCTTTTCCATTCTCAGTTTCCATACAAGTTTTACTTGTCGTTGTCTCTTTATTGCATACTTTTTGAACTTGTGACGTGTTTTCTTTGCTTCGATTTGATTTCGTCGTTACTTTAATATTATTCTCTATTGCACATTCTTTAAGATTTTCTTTGACTTTACAAGATTTGTCGTTCTTTCTTGCATTATCTGCATCCTTTTTATCATTCTTCTCATTTATCTTTGCTTTCAGTTCATTCTCACGTTGCTCCATACGTCTTACATTAGGTAATTCGGGAAAACTGTCCAGCGAAATGTTATCGTCATCTTTATCATCGTTCACCAATTTCTGTCCAAGCAGTTCCATGTATATGGCCGCAGCTTCTTTCGTTTTCCTGGTCGGTCTTTTATTTGTGATGACCACAGTCTCTGTTTTAACATTATTTTCTAATTTATTACTCACTCCTTTACATCCATCACTTGAATTTTGCTTGTCGTTGGATTTATTTCTTTCTGAAATCTTAGAGATTTCATTAGTTGCTTCTTTAGGTGAACTATTTCCCTTAATCGTTCTTTCTTTTACACAATCATTTGCTTGAGTCCCAGTTTCTTTACTCTTATTGCCATCACTGAGATTTGAGGGTTTTGCGGTGGTATCCTTTTTATTGGCTCTTGTAGATTGTTTTGGAGGCTCCGAACTTTTTGCAGGAACATTGTCTGCCTTTGCTTTATCGCCGTTTTTCTCTTGCGATTTAGACTTGTCAGTTTCCTTTTTCCTCTCAGGCTTGGTTTTATTCTTCCCAGTCGCATGCTCATCACTATCTTCAGTTTGCGATTTCTCTGTTAGCTTATTTGAAGTATATTTAGTCGTCGTTGTGGTAGTCTTCCTTTGCAATAGCTTTTGCTCTTTGACACGTTTCAGCAATTTCTCATTTTTCTGTTTCACTTCTTTTGTGAACTGTTTCGATTTTAATATTGTATTTCTGGTGGATGGTGATTTCAAAACAGTCTGTGATACTAGTATTTTTTGGCGTTTAACCGTCCTTTGATCTCTTTTTAATTGCTTGTTAGACAGTAACTTAGATCTCGTTAATCTGAAACTAATATCAACTTATAAATATGAATACAGTCAATTTTGTGCAAAAACTTACTTAATTTCAGATGGCTTCTTAGGACCTGGTGCACTTTTCATAGCTAATTTGGATCCAGCAACCTTGGGTTTACTGGTGCTTGCTTTTATATTCCTTAATGAACGAACCAGAGGTTCATCATCATCTGAAGAGAATTCCGATGATGTTGATTCTTTTGATTTGACCAATGGTTTCTTTTGTCGCTTCTTGACACTGAGCTCTTTTTGAACAAATCTACCTTGAAAACTTCTTAGGCACATTTTTGGTTTAATGTTATTTCTCAAACCAACAGGCTGCTTTATTGTTGTTCTAGTAACTTTTACTCTTTTTGTTGAAATTACCTTCACATTTTTGCTTTCTATATTTTTCTTTGTGATAGCTTCACTCTTGGTAGCAGTGGTCACAGATCTGGTTGTTCTTATAACATTTTTAGCTGTGTTTATCTTTTCTGATAATTTACTAATAGTTACTGCACGAATTTTTGCCATTTTTTGTTCTTGATATTTTCTCCTTAAAGCTTGTAATGCCAAAGCTTGTCTACGTTTCCTTTCCATTTGTTTGCTGATCACAACTGGATCTGCTCTCTTACGTACACCAAATGCTATAAAGGGTCTACCATTCTGTGTTATAATTGCTTTTGCATTTATTGGTGATGTTGACTCATCTGATTTAGGTGATGAATTACTATCACTATTGTGCATTGTTGATTGTATTGTAGATGCAGTATTAAAGAAATTTAAGTTTGATGGCAATATGGGTGTACCACGAAAACATAAAAATGTTAAGAAATCCTCAGTATTTGGTCTGTTCATTGGTATTAAATCAATTGGTTCTGGTAGCACATCTTTCCTTTCTGACTTTTCAATCTCCTTTACTGGTGTTAACACAGGGCTATTAACATTGGATCCTTGTGCAAACTTTCTTTGAGCATGGACTTTAGTTCTAAAATTGAAATGACATAAGTACATAATAAGCTTAGATTATTCTTAAATGCATACCTTTTAGGACTGTCATCCAATAAATTACAGAAATCAGTTTCTTTATTACGTTTTCTCTTCATTGTTTCGCTTCTATTAAGGACCATATTTTCTTTCACTTCAAAACATTTGAATTAACACCTACAGCGTTATCTAAAATTTCCAGTTCTTGTAAAATGTGACAGTATCTGCAAATGTGTTCAGTAATTAAATATGGAAAAGTAAATTACGTACAATTGTAAATTGGCATTTTGTTTACCTTCCATTTGCACTAATTGCAGGTATTGCAATTTTTTGGTTATAAAACAGGTATTTTTCTTTGAAGCGTGACATCTATTATTGACCAGAAAAAGATAAGTTTACTGACTAATTGAAATTTTTCAATTTAAACGAGTAATTGGCATCAAGAATTTAGAATTTTTAAGATAAAATATTTATTTAGCCGTTACAATGTACAAAAATTTCTTTCTTAATCAGTCTTAATAATATTACAGATATATATATATATACATATAGATTATCGATATATATACACATGTTGACTTTTTGTTCAATTCTAATTCTTCCTTATTTCTTGCCATCAACATAGAAATTGCGCCATCCATGAACATCCACAAGTTCTGGCGTACAAATGCCGTATTCGCTATAACGTCATCTCTTTGCTTTATTGGGGGTCAACGCAAAATGCGGCCACTTCTTTAATTCTTCCGTCAGCATGAGACCGGGACTTTGCGTCTGCGACAATTGCGTGGCGGCAAAGAGCGAATAATTCTCTTGTATATAGCCGGAATCGACGCCTTTCTTGATCAGCAACTGGCACGCCTTCATCTGGTCCGTTGTCGGCAGCACGTCGTTAAACGTGCCGACGAACGCGATGCCCATGCTGACCGTGTTGTAGCCGAGCGTGTGGGCGCCCTCGTTCGTCCATCCGCGGCCCTCGTACACGTAACCGTCGCCGCCGACGAGGAAATTGTAGCCGATGTCGTTCCACTTGCGGCCATCGATGTGAAACGATTGCACCTGTCGCACGATGAACGTGCAATCGCCCTGATTGAAACATCGGTCCGTCGCCGTGTGCATTATGATCACGTACGGGACCGGCACGTTTAATTTGTTGATCGGTTTTTGAGGCGGTTGCGCCACCCATTCTTTGCGTCCGACTATCTTCAGTTTTCCACCCAGTGTGACCGGTCTATTCGGATCTGTAAACACGTGCACGTGGATTAAACATAATTGAAAGATAGATACATGATGTATGTAAGATGCTTATATGAGGTTATTCAATCGTTTGGTAACTTAAGACTTGGAGAAAGGAATTGTAAAGAAATTGCAAAGAAAATGTAAAACCTATATGGGGCTTTGTAAGGTCGGCATCTTCCAGTTCAGAACTTTCTTCTACAATACCGATTGCATTATTATATTCCTTATAGACGAGGACAGTCACTAAAGTTGCCGTTGTGACCACCACCAACAGCGATAATCCACTGATGAGAACCAAATGCTTCCTCGCCCATTCTATTCCTGGACAATAAATAAGAATAATTAGTGAGAAAATAGTAACAAGTTTGTTAACAAATTTGTTTCTTCTTCGTCAGGCTAAACGAAAAGAATCTATATGAATTGCCTTTAGGAGGAAGTTTTCTTTGGATCTAAATTAATCTCAACTTGAAAATAAAACTTTCGGAATTCTAACGATTTGCACGGGAATTATTTTGACTAAAATGAATTTTAACAAAAATTCGCGAGATTGTTAGGAAATAAAGATGTTAATCGTCGCCAAGAACAGGTACCAATAAAAGTTATTTTTTTAGTTAAACCGCAAAGAAAAAAATATGAAAATGTATTCACATATTGTTAAATGCCAACATTAAAATTGATAAAGCCCACGCATATTCGAAATGCCATTAGCGCTTTAATTAACTGAAAACTATTAAAATATGAATTTAAATTTGTGATAGAAGATACCTTTCGAAAGTTTCGAATGTTTCTTGATATTATCGTCGTGATTTGCACTAACATTATTTATTGGAAGTCTATTGGCTTGTTTATCATTCGCCAAACGATCATTATCATGCACTTCCGCAATATTATTAGCGATAATCGGCGAATCGTTTATCGCCAATTTGCCATTACCGATACCGTCACATTCGAGTGCCGCGTTATTAGCATAAAGGAACTGTTTGATCGTCACCGGTCCTTGATAGAACGTCTTATTGCCGAAATGCACCTCGTTCGAATTCGTCACGCAAATATTGCCAAATTTCGGTGTGCCATCTGCGTTATTGTCACTTAACACTATTGCATTTCTGTTGTGCATTCCATCCTCGTCTTCGTCGCTATTTGACGTTTCGCTGCAATCATCTTCATCATCATCGTCGCCGTTGTCGTCATTGCCGTCACTCCCAACATCTTCGATTTCGATTCCATTGTTCGTAATGTCCTCCACTAAATCCTTCTCTTTGTTATCCTTACTATTATCCGGGTCGACGTCTTGCTTTTTAAGAAACATACCTAAGACCGTTGCGGTTATAAATGATATTAAGATCATTACTTAAGAGAAAACATGTCAAACACCAACCACAACTTAAAAGACCTCCAACTATTTACTCTTCAATGACGTTAACAAACATGGTGTAGTATTATTATTACTGGTATAATTTTTTTTGTATATTTAACTGATTATAAACCGAGTTTGCGCTTAATAATAATAACTAATCACGAGCTGGATTGAGAGTCGTTTCAATTTTACTGTAAATATTTATTATAATGATGCCCATTTAATAACAACAATCAAACACACACGCACACGGATAATGAGATAACACCGATTTTTTCCCGTATTTAATAAAAATCGCGATGAATTCCGTAATAAAGTATCCTTAATGAATCGTTGCACGTACTTATTGTTGCGTTTCAAGGCGAAATCGAACGTATGTCGCGAAACGAATTACTGCGGTTGCAATTCGTCGCTGTTGCAAAGAGAAGAAATACCCAGCGGCAAACGTTATCGGTGAAAGTTTATCAGATTGAGCAACACTCGAGACTTAGGACTTTTGCGGAGAAAGCCCGCCTTCGGTTATTATGCAAATCAATTAGTAGTAGTTAGTCCGTTTCTTTCTTATCCATCCACAAGGCGAATCTATGCAAATCGAACGTGTTTCTAAATGACTACAGAAATAACTGTTGTTATTAACATAAGTTATTTTCGTACAAAAGCGCAAATTTCCCAAGAAATTTCGACATCACTCGCGGATGATAACATTTACAAGCGACCTTTTCGCATCGCAATTTAACGCAACGACGTCTGCTAATAAATGTTTCAGTTTGTATAATGACACGTTTATTTTACATATAACTATGTTTATTTTTT
Source organism: Hololepta plana (assembly GCA_963695495.1). Classification (NCBI taxonomy): domain Eukaryota; kingdom Metazoa; phylum Arthropoda; class Insecta; order Coleoptera; family Histeridae; genus Hololepta; species Hololepta plana. The sequence goes on along the minus strand of OY968837.1, from coordinate 4,887,478 downwards.
AGTATAAACACACAACAGTAACAATAATAATTAATGTTTGGCGAAAAATGTTTAAAATCAACAAATTAATTCGCACATAGGATGTTAGAATGTTAACTGAAAATCGCGGTTAACACGTTATCAACGCGAGAACAGGCACAAACACACACTGTTCGTTTATTATCACTTATCATCATCCTTGCAGTCGTTCCATTTTTTTGAAATAAAATTTTATTATTAATAAGCGTCTGATAATTATAAATTAATTCGAAAACCGTTCACTTTTGCTTTAAAAACGTGTGGCGATAGTGGGAACGGACGGACGAATGTGGCATTGAAGCGTTAATTTTTTCTATGGATTCGGAATAAAAAGAAGCGGTTCGTCGAGTTAATAGTTAATAATAAATTAATTCCAGCTAATTTCTATATCACCTTCATCTCGCTTACAACGAAATCTAAATATCCGACTGAAAAGCAAAGATCATTTCGTACAATTTTCCACGAGCCTCCGTATTATTCATATCATTATCCTTAATAACAATGCGACCTGTTATTTTCCCACTTTGGATTTGTTTACAACAAAATTTTTTTATTATTTCAACATCACATAACAACATTTTCAAGGAGAACTTCTTTGGACGGTTAGCAAGCAGCGCAATAGAAAATATGCTCGTATGTAATGGAAATCAAATTGAATGGATGTAATTAGTTTTATTTCTAACATCTTTTAGAAGTCGTTTTTGATTCGATTTAACTACCGCAACAAATTCACGAATCGTGACCGATCAATGTACAAATTTGGTCTTTGTGGAAGACGTTTGTTTTGTGCAAATCACACAGAGCAAATTCCTTTAACAATAAAATAGTCTAGTCGATTTTTTCACTTATCTATCAAAGCAAATATTTGGTTGGTAATTCCTCTTGTCTCTTTACAATCTTCAATAAAATTTCAACAATCAGAAAGAGGAAAAAAAGAGAAGCCTTAAACATATTATAAACAAATTCTACAATAGCTTAATTCTCTTATCAACATAATAATGTATAATTTAGCGTAATTATCTTCAACTCCTAAGATTACAACACAGAGTCCCTTGCATCATCGTTTAAATTCAATTACAAACTAACGATCCTTATTATGTTTGTACACAAAGCGCTGGATTCAGATCTTGCGCCTTTTTAAAATGAATTGCCGCAATTAGATTTCAGCAATTATCCTCCCAAAGTGAACGAAAAGATCGTTGAACTTTCATCTCTCCAAGCATTCTATTCACCTAAAAATAATATATATATATATATATAATTGAATGCACGTGCAATAAATATGATGAAATAAAACCAATTACAGTCCGTTCAATACCAAGTAAAATTGGTAATCGTCTGGAAATCATCATCGATTAAATGATGATCGGCATCGATCTCGTTCAAAATGACGCCGTAATCGATCAGTTCGCCGATCGCTTCCTTCATCGTGTTCGTCAACTCTACGATCGGTATCGATCCGATCGCGCCGACTTCCATCGTCGTCGCGTTCTCGACGGTAAAATTCCATCCGCGACCGACGTACACGTTACCGTCGCCGCCGACGACAAAGTTCCACAGTATGTCGCTTATGCCGTTATTCACTTGATTGCTTTGCAACTCTTGCATGACGGTGCTGCACGTGGCGTACGTGTCGCAGATCCGACGACCGGTCGCCGTTATGCGAACGAAGCGGTACGGTTCCGTTTTCGACGTGAGATTTGCGATCGCGTCGCGTCCGCCCCAATTGTACTTTTCGAATATCTTATGGCCGCCCTTCAGCATTATCGCACCGGTATAGTCGCGCTCAATCACGTCGCCGATCTCCGTGTGTTTCCAAACGTTCACGAACGACACGATCGTGACGAGGATCGCCAGCAGGATGATGATGACGCCGATCCCGTAGTACGAGCGTTTATTCGATTTATCTGCGAATTGAACGAGAGCATTATTAGATTTGCGAGAGATTTACGATTCGATGGAAGGCGATTGTGAAATAAAAAACGCGGAACCGTCGGTTTCGTTCATGAACATTTATTTCTATTGTCTTACGAAAGCTACTGTCCGTTTGGCAGTTCCGTAGAAAGCAAACATTATCCGTTTGTACAAAATGTTGAGTCTTATTAAGTAAAATCCTTTAATAATATATTAAATCACAATCACTCGACTATCATCGACGCACTTCTCCCCGTCCACCTTGTCTTAAGCGAACGTCCACCTAGTAGGATCCGATGAAATCGGGCCGGAAATGGTTCCACTCCTTGATCACTTTGTAAACGTTCCGTCCGGGACTGTCCGTCGGATACGTTTGATTCTGTCCGACTAGAACGTAGGCGGGCGAGATTTTCATCTCTCGAATCCCGTAATTGATCAGTTCGATCGTCGCCTCGATCATGCCGGGCGTCAATTCGTCGAACACGAAATTGCCCAAATAGCCGATGCCGACGCTGTCGTCCGTGTGCATGTTCCGCAAGTCCCAGCCGCGGCCGACGTAGACGTTGCCGTCGTGGGCGACGAGGAAGTTCTGTCCGATGTCCGACAGACCGACGACGCCGACGAATTGCGCCTGCAGTTGCTGCATGACGGACGCGCATTGCGTGAAATTCTTGCAAGTCGTGCCGGCCGTATGCGAAATAATGACGTAGCGTGCCGGTTGACGCATCAACTTGTTGTAGACGACTTCGCGCCCGTGCCAAACGCGTTTCTCGTACACGCGATGGCCGCCCTTTAGTGTAAGCACACCCTCCGGATCTTTCGATTGCTTATCGTCGTCCCCAAAAGATGCGGTTAAAGCTTTCGTAATGCCGATGACGATTATTACAACGCATATCGTCGCGCCGATCGCAACGTAGCGCTTCTTCAATAACGGACATTTCGCGGTCAACGTCGATTTCTGACCGGTCGCATTCTCGGACGTTATCAATTTGGCTGAAACAGAGAGGAAGAGTTGAATTAGTTTCGCGTGGCCCGTTGCAATGTGCTTCTTGTTGTCATCGTCACTGTGTTTTTTTTTGCTCTCTTTCGCTTTCAATAGCGTCACCGTTCGTCGATGCGGTTTCATTCGATACGTCGCAATCGATCGGCCGTGAATGAAATTTTTATTTTATAATAAAGCAGATCAATAATAATTGTAACAGAGGGTTTTGTTCTCGTGGTTAGTTAAATAATTCATTAAGTTTCTTCTTGTAGTGAAATCTCGTGGTTCCAAAAGAGGTTTGAAACGGTTTCGAATTCCGTCAACTCCGTGATCTTCCGTAGACGCGCTATATTGCGCTTCGCATCTAAAACAAAATGTTAACAAATTACCTCTTCGGATTTGCGGCAACAAGTCCAGATAACCGACACCCCTGCAGTTTTTCGCACGTCGCCTCGAATTAACACGTATCAGTTTCATTTTGGCACAACGTTAAATGCATGTTAGCAACAAAGAAACTCGGCAGGATATAAAGTTAAAAAAAAATAATAATATAAAATTAACTTCAAATCGTTACATTTCTAATGTATATACGTATCGCGAAAAATAAACGAGTTCTGCGATGGAAACTAACAAAAAACTCAATAACGTACGCACACATACACACACATTTTATTTACACGCACCGACTTCTTAAATATTTTTCAAACACTTTAACGCAAGATTGAAATAAGTATGTGCGTCGGGAACGGAACGGTTAGAGAAGGTGAAAGGCACCGAGGAATGGAATCGACCGATCGCACCGTTCGCGTAATGCGAAAATGAGATGTTTAAATGACCACGATCGCATGCAATGAATTGATCTAGCGCAAGATTTCGATCTATTCACGCGTGCTCTCCGTTTAAAGATGGTGCGTTCGTTAGGAACGAACGGAGTCAGTTGTTCGGTCATATTATTTATCATAAACACGGATTAATTACAAATTTGTCTTTGTATGTACAGAACAATGAAACGTATCGCTGCTGATAAGCACATTGTTCGCTTATTATTTATTTCTTTTATCAGAATCCTTTATTGTCACTTAATGAGCAATCCACTTAATTTCGGGCTATCTATTTAGTAAACGGATGTCGCTAGTAAAGTCGAATAATAGGCCGACGAATGAATGATTAAGAACATGTTCCGGTCGTATTATCATTTCAAGTGGCACTCGGAGTAAAACGTGGGTTTTTTTTTCAATTCGAGAGGCGAAATAAGATTATAGCTGTTTTCGTTGCTCGAGATGAAAATGATCGTTTCGGATCGTCTTATACACGGTTAATGCGATTGTTAAAAATTGTTGTTTTGCAGCCCGTCGAATGAGTCACTTTCCACTGTTCTGCGTCATTAGTAATTTTTGCGACGATAATGAGGAAAACAAAAAGCAAAGATATGAATTTCAAAATGCCAATGGCGAAAGTCGGATTCGTCAGAGACAAAGGCGACATTGGAACGACGATAATTCGTGCATGGAAAATAGATTGTAATTAAACGATGAGGAAATGTTTAATTGAAATGCGACTTATCTGGATGAATGACATCAAAGGTTGTGATTAATCTGGACGAACGTAAATATTTACTATATCTATCGCCGATCGACATCAAATTAGAAATCGATGGCCGAAATTGAATTTAAATAAATATGTTATGCAGATAAAATAAACTAAAACCATCATGTCCCCGCCTCGTTATCGAACAATCAGCGAAATTAATGAAACGGCGATCTTTGTTCCATTTCTGCAATCCAGAAGAGAGAGAGTTTACTTTCAGTTCGGCAGTTTTTGCAAATAATTGTTATTGAATTTATTTAACAATAAGGAAGGTTAAACCCATCATCGTTATACCTAGCTTATAATAATTGACCGTGAGTTATTATTATATTATAATTCTGCCATATATTAGCACTTTCATCATGAAACAAAATAATACAAAAAGAAGGAAACGTGACGCAAAAGAATTTCTCTGATAATTTAACAATAAATATTCAATTTCTACTTTTTCGTGCGACATTCATTTAGAAGACGAATTCAAAAATGATTAAAATCGCTTGGCAGACGATTTTTTTTTAAACGAACAACTTCGGTCGGAAACGGTTTGGAAAAACCACATTCACTAACGAACATGTAAATGGAAATCATTTCTTTTACACTGAATAAACTTTAAAAAACTTCTATATCGAATTGCAAGTATAGAATCCACGTTTGGTACTTGCCTGGAAGTTTTCCATCGGCATCATCCTTTTCCCCATCGTTAGTAATCTGCTGTAACGCTTGGTGTATGGTAATGGGCCCGTGGATCTGCGTCACGGGGCCGATGACGACGTCGTTAGAACTATCGATGCATATCCTCGATTTTGTCGGTTTCGCTACTTTCTTCTCGTCCTCGTCGTTAGGCAATGTCGAGGACGACGACGACGACGAAGAGACCGACACGCAATCTTTGTTTTGCACTCGATTCGCAAAGTTTTCAACTTCGAATCCCTTATTCAAGTACTGCACTTGGTTTGAAATGGTCGCTGGCACAATTTCACCGACTGACATCCTTATTCGAACACTCGTTTAATGTGATTAATTAATTAATTCGAATTTCAATGCGGCGGTTAACGAGACTGAAACGATATCCGCCACACCATGGCACTGCTTGTTTGTTAATAAACTAATTTTCTATTTATTTATCTTTTTCGTTGATGTGGTGAGATACTGCGAACTGTAACTTGTGTTAAAACACATAAACATTTTCAAGATATGAGACTAACTCACGATCAGGCTTCAATCGTAATTACGTCGATTGCGTAACACGAAGTGTATCTTTTCTTTCAAAATAAGTTCTATCACACGAACCTTTTGATCCGGACGAATTGTTGCCGCTATACAAATTTAGTATTAAACGTTTCTAAACTTATGGAGGATTACCATGTTGTACTGTATGCCAGCACTTGCTTACACGTAACTATTGTTGTTAATCATTTGTATAATTTTTGGGCCACTGGAAAATTACATTCATTTGCACAAGGACAGCGCTGCAAAAAAAAAGTTTAATCGTTTTAATATGGATGATTGTCACGTAAGACAATACAAAACATTGTTATCATTTTAATTTTTTATACGTAACGAGTTATGGATATTACCTGATTAATACACAATCCTTCTATCAGGAAGTTACCCCGAATATAAAATAGGAAATGCATCCAATGGAACTAGTTTACAAAAGAAGCATACTGAAAAGCCGTTTATAAAGATTAGTTATTTAAATTCAGGAAAATTCAGACATTCTGTTAGTAATTTGAATAAGGAAAATTAGAACTCTGACAGTGAATAGCTCTATTATATAGTTCCAATGGCTTCTTATAGATGTCGCAAGGTGTGTCATTTTTTCAAAGGTTTTGACATTATTGTAATTTGACGAAGTTTAATTGTTTTATGTTTGTAAATTAAGGATTTTTTAAAATTAACGACGATATAATTAAATTATTCATAAATAAATAAGTACGTATAAATGGCTTACTTGTTCTGATTAGATTGTTACAGAGAATCATTGCTTAAATCATGAGTATTTTAACATTACAATTTGGTCAATGTGGTAATCAAATAGGACAGAAATTGTATGAATCCATATACGACGATATTAAACAATGTAAAGGCAATTCGTATGCAACAGAAGCACAGAACTTGTGGTATCATACGAATAAGAAAAATGAATGGTTACCAAGATCAGTACTGATTGACACAGAGAGCAAAGTTACTGCACTTGCCAATAATCAGCAAAATTACCGATTTCAAAACATTATATCAAGACCACAGGGGGGTAGTGCCAATAACTGGGCATTTGGCTATCAATACACGAGTAAAACTCTGATTGATGATGTATTTGAATCTATCAGAAAAGAAATTGAACAGTCAGATTATGTCATTAGCTTTTTAAACTTGTTAAGTGCTGCTGGTGGCACAGGATCTGGTGTAGGATCCAAAATTATTAAGCAGTTGAGTGAAGAGTATTCCAAGAAAATCATAATTAATGCAGTTATTTTGCCATTTGTTAATGGTGAGGTTGTAACCCAAAATTATAATACCATACTGACATTGAGTAAATTACAAAAATATTCTGATGCCACAATATTATTTGAGAATGATAAATTACATAAATTGAGTAGTAGTCTTGTTAGTAAAGATGGTCAAGTTGATTACATGGAGATGAACGAGATAATTGTACAGCAATTGCTGGGGGTATGTCAACCAGTGAAGAATTTTAATTTGCCAATGTTAGTCTCCAATTTAACACCACATCCATCATATAAGTTCTTACAAATGAAATCAGCTCCTCACATTCGCAAGGATAGCGTCAAATATGAGACGCGTTGCACGTGGCAATCCTTAATCAAGACGATCTATAGAGGAATAGCACTAGAGACGCGTGAATCGAAATTGAAGAACGGCTTTAAATGTTTGGGAAAAATATTTGTTTCACGCGGTAAAGAATCCATGAATGTGGACGAATTGAAGAACAATATCAACTTGAAATCGTTCGTAAATTGGATACCGACCGATTCACAATACGAATGCTATCATTCACTGCAGCAACTACGAAATGACGAAAAATATTTGATGACCGTATTAAATTGCAATTTGATAAGCAACACATTAGATAACATCATACAAGATGCATGGGATTTATTCACAAGCGGTGCTTACCTTCATCATTATAAGAAATACAATATTGACGAGACGTATTTCTTGAAATCGTTTCAGCAATTAGAGAGTGTTTTGCATGACTATAAAAATTTGTAATACGAATAAATTATAAACCGAATTTATAAATTGCAACTAATTTAATTCTTATTCCCACTTCCACGTCACGATAAATGAAATAATCAATTAATTTTCCAGTGTCGATCGTTTGGACACCGTCAGAGAAGGTACTATTGCTCGAAGGTCTTCAGAAGTATGGACCGACTCGTCACATCGAAATCGCCAAAACGATACCAAACAAATCGGCGAAAGACGTTTTGCATGCGATCAAGAAATATAAAGAGTTTGCGAAGGACGCGATCAAAGAGGAAGCGAAAGTCGAGGATGCACCGTTGGATACGTGGATAAAAGTGCTGCAGGACGCATCGTCGCCCATGATAAACGAAATCAATCCGTTGGCAAGGACACTGAAATATATTGCCTTATTCGAAAAGCGATGCGATCATATAGATTTTGGGTGACGAAATTGGGATATATTTACTATTGATCCGTCTAATTCTCTTATTTGTTCTAGTATGTACTACCGAAATTTAGAGAGGAGTATGTATGGTTCACCAATGGAAGACATGGATGATCTAACGATGTTTGTGTTTTTCGACCGGTTCGCCAGGTTGGCGCGGCAGGTGAAGGGGCAGGGTCACAAAGAGATGCAAGAAGTTTTGGAAACAATGGATCTTGAAAATATACCACACAATGTTTCATTGACCGATGCGGTGAGAATTGTCTATTTTAAATTGTTTATGAATACTTCTCAATTAAGATATTTTCTAATTGTGTTTCCAGGATTTAAACGATGACAGTGACGAAGAACTGAACTTGGAACGTTACATGAATCCGTTGAACATGCAACCATTCAAATATGAATGAATAACAAGACGATTGTGTATGAGTGTTTGATCTTTAAATGAATAGAATGAAGAAACATATCACATTTTATTTTATCCATAATTCTTCATAAATACATTTTATTATTTCCTTTTATTTTGTTTTCTCTCTTTTCAATCATTTAATCATACGATTTGATATGAAGTAAAATACACTTTCGATTAGCTAAAAATCTTAAGACAATAAATCTTCGTGTTGAAGATCATTTCTTAACATGTTTAGTAATTTACACCAGTCAACAATATATTTATTTCTCTTTTTTTTGTATAATTTTCCTTTTGTACTCACATTAGACTTCACTTTTCTCTTAAATTCTTTTTGATTACAATTCTCAATTACATAAACATCTCATTTATATTTACTTTTAGTTTCATTTAATTTAAAATACGTATACTCTCCTATATACATCGAAAGGTCGATTTAGAAATATTACAACAGTTTTCAATTGATTCATAGAAATGCGATTTTAGATTAAGCAGTTTTGGAAAAGTTGATTGATGTAGCAAAATTGGGCCATTTACGTTTATAAAAAAATATGTAATAAAAATTCAAGAATGTGCCAGGATATTTCGCTTTAATAATCTAATCTAAGAAAACGACCAGCGCTTTCTAGAAACACCTGGTATCTTCCAAATTAATAATTTTCAGTTTTTCGATAAAGTTTAGCATTGAAAAATGTGTTTAAATGAATGAAAGGCCCAAATATTATTTGAGTTAGTATATTAAATTTTGCGGATTGACAACGTTTTATCGATTAAGTTGTGGAAACATGTGTGAAATATGCAAATTATATATTTTTTTAAATTTATTAGATTGTCATATTGGCAAATATAGGTAAAATCTCTTTTACTCTGCTTTTTTCACATTCATTATTTACATACCAATTAAAAACCTTTTCAATCAATTTCAACAAAATTTTGCTTTATAATAAATTGATTTAACTATATTGACCCTGTTCTCTTACGTTTTACAAGCTTGATAATAACAATTAAAGTTTGGAAGTAGAGAAAAGTTCAAAGTTTGATAGGATATGAATGTTTCCTTTTTCATAGCGAACAGGGTGATTACAGTTAGATACGTTTAAAGTCTTCGTCGACAGAACACGTTGAGCAAAAAATGAAAGAATGAAAGTAAAGTGGCACAACCATTTATGACGGAAGGGTTTGGATTATAAGTTAAATACAGTGAGGAGATAAGAGTGATAAAGACGACGAAGCTTGATTGAGAATATATATATAGATTCAAATAGGATCGAATCGAATCACAGTAGGATAATGTTTATTAACAATAGTTGTTATTTAATTAGTTTTAATTAATTTAGTTTTTTGCTTCTTTAGTTTAGTTTAGTGAAAAGTTAATATCGTTTGAAATAGAAAAAGTGTCATTCAGATAGATTATTCTCTAATATCAATAACATTTGCTTGACATGGATTTCTTTAACGTTTAAATTTACGACCGTTGGTGTCAATGTTATTTAATTTTTATTTACTTTAATTAAAAACATTTGATTATTTCATGCAAATTATTTGCTCCTGATATATATATTTTTTAATTTATTTATTCTCTCGCTCTTTTTCTCTCTCTCTCTCGCTCGTTCTCTCTCATTTATATAAGATACGAAGTGAAAAAATATTTTAAATGTTCATCTTCTTTAACATATCTTTGACGATTGTCAAATTGGCTAAATTTTTATCATTAATATTCTTCTCTCTTTCTTTCTCTCTCTCTCTTCTGTATATATATATATATAATTATATTTATTTTATCGTGTAAAGTACAAAGGGCCAGAAAAATACATATGTAGAGGCATGCTTAGACGGTGAATTGATTGAAGGGCTCTCCCTTGCATTGAAAAGAAAGGTAGCGCTCGGTGCTAGAAAATACTCTCTCCGATATGCCATCGTCCGATATATTTAATACGTAAAACTTTAATGCGATCAATTAGAATCTAACGCCAAATGATTTTCATTTTTATAATTGTCCATTATAGAATTGACTTGCATTCTTTCACCTAATTACAAAGATATGTCGTGTGCATCGTCAGACGATTCTCATTCGGATTCATAATCCTGCATTTAGATTCCATTAATCCATTTCGTACGGTTTGCTTATTTTCTTTTCGAATATGAGGAACACTTTATACTTGATAAATACATTAGATTTTTCATACATTAATATATATTATTATTACTATTATACGGTAGATTTAATTGGAAAAATATCTAATTTATCTGACGATGGTTTTCCTCTACTTCTAACTTCTTGTTTTCTTCCTTCTTTTAGTGTAATAAGAGACACTTGGATGAACACACACAAACAGTTAATTAAGTACATCATTGTCTTGAATGAACAAGTGAATGTTAGAGGATGCTTCTTCATTTTTTTTTAATTTTTGCTTTTTTGGTTTGAAGATGATTTTTATCTTTTTCGTTTTATAATTTAATTACTCGCCATGTGATTGTCGCTCGGATTGCCACTTCTACATTATATGTTCGTTTTTCATATGCATGCCATTAATTTTTGCCTTTTTCTTTCAAACGTTTCGTTAAACGGTATCTCTTTTCCTTTTTTTTTGTCTCGCATAAATAGCGAACAGTCAATTTGCCAAAGTTTCGTTATTACTATTTTCTCTCTAGCTCAATATATTTCCGATATAATTAATGAATGCATTCAACGGAAAGAAATTGTTATTGTGATCTCGAGGGGTTTCTTACTGGCGTCCGGCAAATAGCTGATACTGGAACATCAAAAAACAATTAGGCGAGGGCTATTTAGCGTGTCATTTCGTCATTTTCACAATTATATTATTATTTAAATATAAAACACGTAATATAGATTAATTATTAATTTACATTTATCATATAAGTACTTTAAGAAAAATCATAATACAAATACAATGAGAAAGTAGAAAAGTGAAATTAAAGAAGACGAAATTATACCAGAAAGAAGAAAATCCATGTTTACAAAATTACTTGAATAGCCCCCGCTGGTGAATGAAAAATGCACGACAGAGACAAATGACTGTGTGGGAGAAAGCAGGAGTGAGTGAATTAATTAATCAATTAATTAATTAATCATCGATCATTATTAACAATTGTTATATAATTATTGATTTTGTTTGTTTGTATATATATATTTTTTTTTTGCGTTATTTGATTTTGTATTTATATGGGTCATACGTACGTACATTCAGCTAAATGTAATATTCAGGGAGGGGCATTTCCTAACCGTGCTACTAGTGAACGTTCTGCCGTTGGCCTGTTGGTGTGAAGAGGTGATTCTTACCATTCCAGAGCCCAACTGTTGCAATAGTCCCGACCCTTGCGAACCACCAAACACGGCAGACGGTCTCCTCGATCTGATGCTCTGCATACTGCTGCTCAACAGGAACGGCACGCTGCTGCTCGTGTTCGGCATCGATCCTCCCTGCAATTCAATTTGTTACGGTTACTTTTTTTTATTACTTTATCTTTCAACAATCTAATTTATTAAAAAAGAAAAAATGATCACGCTCTCCAGAGGAATCATAAGAGCTTTCCGTAAAATACTAATTAGGGAACTGCGTGACTAACCGGATTTCGGTGGCGTTTAATGTTTGCTATGGGGGAATTCTTCTTTAAGAACAATCATTGACTGTCGATAGAAGACCGCAATTCTATGCGGATTAGAAAGGATACAAATTTGTTATGCAAGTGTCCTGTACTCGTGTGCAGGAGTCATTGCAGGAACCTATGAACGAAACGTGGACAATGGGGGAAAATAAAGCCCGCGATTCCCGAATGTGTTCCTACAGGAGGAGGACACAGTCCTTGTTTACAGTAATCAAATTATCCAGTTTCATTCGCAGATGGCGCCGGAAATGTGCAAAGAAACGTTTCGTTATCATTGCTCTTGCAATATTGTATTGGCGCACCTTTCGAATTTCCGCGACAATCTATTAAATTGGATTTCTCTGGAGAACGCGAATATACGGAAAAACGTCTACTGTGTGTTGAAAACAAAAAAAAAACATTAAATTAACTCATAATCGAAAAGAAAGTCACTAATCGCTACGATTTGCCCTACAGTTGTTTAGTTTCTTTCTTTCATTTAATTAATAACATATACTCACTATCATGCTCCGTGCAAGCTGATATTAGATTGAGAGATACAGCGCAATCAACATTATTGCATGATCCAAGCGGTCGGACGGCACAAATGAGAAATGAGAACATTGATTAACAATAATGATAATAATAATAACAATAACAACGAATGATGATTACACGTGTTCCAACCATCATTATCATCGGGTACCAAAATGAAATCGAATCAAATCAAAAAACGAAAACGTTCTAAATATCGTGTTCTGGAAATCAATTCCCAAAAAGAAACAACTTTTTTTTATGTGTGTGTATGTTGCTGTTGCTGTGATGATGTCGTGCAGGGGGACAACCCATCGAAGGCACCTTCCCATTGAAATTATATTGCGGGGTGCAGAACGAAATAAATCAAAAAAATCAAAGTAAAACATTTGGCTGGTTTCCTTTTTCTCCATCAAATACTTAACTAAAACCATAAAGGGTAATTATGATTAACAAAATGATTAAATCATATGATATAATAATAACACCTTACACGACACTTAAATAAAGGAATTCGTTAACAGAAAATAAAAATACAAGAGGTGAAAACGTTATTCTTACATGATGACTCACATACGACGACGGAACCGATAGGCTCGAGCCCTCGCGGGACACCGAGCTGTACCCTATTGCGCCCTATGCGAAAATCCCACTTTTCAAAATCAATTTTGCATTATTTGTGAGATAATAAATGAAACGAAAGAGATGAGGAAAATAAATAAATCGAAATGACAACGTGTTCCACTTTATAGAACGAGAGTAAAGCAAAAACAAAAAGTGATTAGAAACGAATTCGTACGTTCAAATAAATTACCATTATCATCATATTCATACGTTTATAATCTAATTACTCTAAACTAGAACGACGTGTAAGTAGTACATGTAGAGGTGTTGCAAGAGTAAAGGCTAAAGCTACATTGTTTTTGCATCGTCTGAAAGCCGATCTTTTTTGCAAACAATATCTCATTGTTGCTGTAATAAACTAAATCAGCAAAAAGTTAGAAGAGTTTGTTTTTGTATAGTTTTTTTTTCTAAACGCCAACACAATAAACGTGCCATCTCCTAATTAAATCGACTCGCATCCCGGCGCATCCACCAAATCGGGAAATTGCACGTTACCACCTTATCAAGTTAATACGGTGTGTAAAACTGCATTTTCACGCTAGATTGTGCTCTAAATCTACGTTAGTGAGTGTGCTTCACGTTCAGCTGCCTAACAGATAATAAGATTCGATCAAATGTAGCAAATTGAAATTGCGACAACGGTTCCTAATCCTCTAAACCGTCAATAAGACTCGCGCCTTTCACACGAAAGGTGAGTGTTTGCATCGATATTCAATTATCGGTTTACTGTATCATTTGAATGTGGATAATTACCGTCGGCGGCGATAGATTGACGGTAGAGCCGCGCCGTTCCTGCGGCCCGATGCTCGAGTGTCTTCGAATCGGCAGCCCGCCGCCGGGCGTGCCGCCGGGCGACGACGCACACGACGGCGCGATACGTATCTTCGGCGTCATCAGCGTGTTGTCCGAGAGGCGACGGTTCGGGAACGCGTTCACCACCCGCAAGAAATTGCTATCGGGCGACGAGGGCGACGCGCCGAACCACCAACCGCCCAACATACCACCTAAAATGAACGTTGCAATTAACGAACAGTTAATTGATTGTATGTACGAGGGTGGATCGATGTATATTATATGGCAGGCAACACTTTCGGTTTTGACGACTATCTAATTTTGATCCCTTTGAAGTCCGAAGCGCTTGTGCCAGAGTTACTCGAGCTTCCTGATTCCTTTTTAACACTCAATTCGTTCTCTATCACCTATTACTTTGAGCAAATCTCTTTCGGCCAGTAATGTTTGGAGTTTCGTGAGCAGATTCTTACTGCGATGGAGCTAATTCAGTAGCTTAAGCCTTAAGCTTCATGGTGAAATCTCGTTTTTGCATTGGAATAATGGGAAACGCGGCACCCATCTTCCGCAAGGCCTTTTAATGTGCAATTCATTATGCAAAATAAAATAAACTCGTTTATTTTCGATGCTTGTGGTCTCTATCATCTTGCCCAACATCTTGAATGACTTTATTGTTGTTTTGAATCTCTGGGACATGATGTATTTCGAATGCTTCTTGCACCGGTTTAAAACTTGTTCGCCCAAAGATAAACGGCTTCATAGGAAGAACATGAGTCACCGAATGTGGACGGAATTCGTTCCTGGATCTCCTTCGTTGTTTCCCCGTCAAAAAAACGCAGAATTAAATAGCATTTCGAATTCCAATTTGATCCACTTTGTTTATCACTCGAAACACTTAAATTTAAATGAAACTTTAAGCAACTTATTATTGCCGAAAGTAGTTGCAAAATTAAATGTGCCGTTTAAAAAGATTTTTCTTACCCCCTGCTATAAGTATACGAAACAAGTTATACATCAATCCGCCCTTAAAATTCGTTCTTTTTTTTCTTCTTTTATTTTTACCAGTGGAGTTTTTGCGTGCCATATCTTCGGCGCTAGACGTTTTCCTCTGTTCCACACGTAAATTGGGTATATTGAACGGCGGCACGTGCATGTTGTCAGAACTGTACTGATGCCGTAGCGGTCGATGCCTTTCCGGACTCGGCAACGACAGATTGTCCAATTTCAATTTGTTCCGCTGATTCCTATCGATCTGATCTAACATCTCCTGCAAAACCTCCAGCAGGATGGTGAACTGTTCCAAGTTTAACGAAGGGTTCACCGTCTGCGGCAGTAACGACGGCATCACTTTCGTCGCCATCAGATTAACGGATAAGCCGTACTTCTTATCGCTGAGCATTAATCGGTAAATATCTGCAAGAAGAAGAATGTGACGGACGTAATCGACGTGAAACGATGCTCGATGGGCAAATTGTAACTTACTGACGACCCGTAGTGTTATTTGTGGATCGGATAAGCGGATGTCGTACAATAAGGGCAAGACCTCGTCGATGATTTGGCTCTTGTCCAAGCGGTCTAAAGTGCGTTCGACGCAAGACAACACGTTCGACACGATCTTCAGGTCGGATTGATTCTTCTCGTAGATCACCTTCGTCTTCGGCAAAATCATACGTCTTATGGCCGTTTCGTCCAAGTACTCGGAGACGTTCGTCACCGCTACCATTGCAGCACTCTATAAGAATTCCACAGAACGTTATTAATCTTCAGTTATTGCACATAAAGTGCGGTTAAAGCGAATTCAATAACATTCAATCCGAAACTAAAACTTTGCTTCCTAAGTAGATTCTAGTCAGATTTTACCTAAGTATTCGGTAGCAATTAATAGAATTTGTTAATCACGTTATTTGCATTAATGTGGTACGGATTAAGGTCATCTAACTTGCTTCTTCTGCGTGTACGGTTCAATTCGTTTATATTCATAGAAATGTTTGACGTAAATTCTCTTTTATGATTTTCATACGGCAACGGAACTATCTACCCAGTTTTAAATTAATTAAAACGTCCATTAACAAGTTTCAACATCGATATAATGGACTTTCTATTAATAAATTCCCCGAAACGTTGTGTTTGTCAACGTGCAAAACTTTCAACGTTCGAAAGCGATAATGGGCGAAGGATTAGTTTTGGGCAAGGATTTTCAACGGACGAAATATGAGTGAGGCTCTATCAGCTTCAACCGATTCCTGCTAACATTTTAATTCGATTTCGTCGGTTTTTAATTTCGCGAGTCGGAAGAGGACCGGTGCTGTTGACGAACGTTTTTTTTTTTAATTAAACATCTCTTTTTGCTCGCATTTTCGTGAGCGTAGGTAAATCAAGCGAGTAAATATTTGACCAAAAAATTGCACTTTTTTCAAAGCAGTTTTTCAACATTAAATATTTTCCTTCTCCTGTATTTTCATTATGTTAGAGGACGCAACGCAAAAAAAATCTTTTTCCGAACAGTTTCATCGCAGGGGATTAATTAGTTTTGATAAATTTTAATTAAAGCAACGTCCTCTTTCGTGCCATCTTATTCCGCATTTCGCACCATACATCCTACCTATTTATTGCCCGCATTACCTGTACTTGAATCGTGGTACTTTCGAAAGCGCTATAGAGCATCGGCAACACTTCGGTTCTGATGTCGTCCCGTGGGGTTTTCTCTAAGATCACGTGCAAGTTCTCTAATAACGTTACCGTTGCTTGTACGGATTTTGGTGTCGAAAATACGCTCCTGAAAATGAAGAGGTAAAATTAGAATTGTTGCCGCCGAAAAGAATGGATGTTTGCACATCGTCGAATTACCTAAAGGACGGAAGAATTAACGTTTCATATTCTTCGATCGTGGACTCTTGTATCAAATATAAAACGGGCTGTAACACGGCCGCAAGCACTTCTTGCGTCCTCATCTCCTGTTGTAACGAAGGCCATACGTGTTGGTACCATAGTTTCTGAGCGGGACAAAATGCGCGCTCTCTTAATTGTACGGGCGATTAAATGATAAACGAAAATAACGATAAAGATAATCTTAATTGCTCGCTTTTGGGTAAAAGTGCCGTCGGGTACGGTTTAAGGAACGAAAGAGATTCGATTATTATTCGAGCTCCAATTAAATGTTCTCCTTAAAACAATTTATATCCCTCCCATTGGATGCTGACGATTGTTATTATTCTTTCTTAAACATTAAATGCCGAATAAATTTAACCAATTTGCTAAATTCGAACGGGGAAATTTTCACTGAATCGATTCCGAATCGGTTTGCGATTTTGAGGGATTAGCAGAATAAATAAGACGCAATGGGAAGAGATTTATTAAGCTCGATCACCCACTTTATGATTTTTTTCTTCGCGTGGATGGTGGAAGAAAACGAATTACTCTGGCCAAAAGAAAAAAAAAAAAAAAACGAGCGAGCGCGAGAACTATTTACATACTTTTGATATCGACGAGTTTTCTAAGAATAAATTTCAATTTGAGCGTAGAGTACGCAATAATAATAATAATAAATCGTTTGGATTGGATTAAATTTCTCATTGCGTTTGCAAATGTTGGCTGAAACGCTTTTTTTTTTCTCTTCGTACTCTCGTCGAATTTTTCCTTTCTTTCGTTTTCTCCACATCATCCATTTGCTCCACGGAGAAATGCACTTTTCCTCCAAAAATTTGTTTTCACCATCTGGCGATAATAATGTGAGTCTGTTTGCGTGCACGTATATTTTGTTACCGTCTCGCTTGGGGTCGGTGCTACGACAAATTCCCATCGATCGTCTCGTCTCGCACCTACCTTGGGAATATACGGTAAAGCTTCTTTCAGCGTGTTCCTATAAAAATGAGCCTTTTGAGTCGGATCTTTCATATTTATTACGTCGAGGAATTGAAGGGCATGTACGGCTGGATCGCTGCAAAAGGAAATACAAAACGTGTTGTACAATAAGAATAATGACTCGAAGAAAAATTGCGGGAAGGAATCGTAAATAATAAAATAAAGAGAAGAATTAACACTCGAATACATCCCTTTCGGAGTTCGAAGAGAACGTTTTCCTATGAAAAAGGGGGAAAAAAGTTGCCGAGTGTAATTCACCATCTAAGTGGCGTATAATGAAAATTAGTTCGGTACTTTGGATGGAATGAAATCAATTGAAACTATCTGAAAAGTGTACGTAACACGCTAAAGTGGCTTTAATGATGATTGCACGTTCAACAGTTGGAACACCGAACGATTTAAAGGTCGCTCGTCATCGAGCGCACAGATTTAGTTTCTCACTCACTTTTCACACTTTTTCTCTTTTTTCTTTCAATCATTTACTTACCTAAAATATTTAATTAAACTCAGTAATTGTGCGGTTGGTCTTTGTCTGGTGTCCTTACTAAGTAACCTTACAGTAGCTTCTTGTAATGGTATCGGTATTCTAGGTAATATATTATGAACTTGATCTTCTAACTGCAAACAAAGAGATGAAGAAAAGTCGGACTAATCAAATTTATATAATTATCGAAAACAAAAAGTAACGAGCGAGAAGTTAGTTAACTTTATGGGAATATTTTTTAATTAACGACCTCTTTCTTTTCGCACTAATTGCCAGCCTTCTTCTTAATCTTCTTCTTCTTCTTTCTGACATCTCCGATTCTAATAAGTTATCGATTCTTTTTTCGTTTCGTTTCGTTTCGCACAAGAACAAAAGCGCGAATAAGAAGCAGGCGAAGAAGAAGAAGAAAGAGTGAGATTGTGCGTTATAATAAGGAAACGGCGAGGTTAAATTTTAATTTTGAAAAAATTTGAATTGCAAATGGCCACTTTGTGGACGGATAAAGGGAGCAATCTCCCTTTTGCATTATTACTACCATTATTATAATATTTTGCATTATCATTCATTTTAATACCGACAAAACGAAATTGTCTGTAATATATCATCTTAAATGCAAAAAGAAGAGAGAAATGCAAAAGGAAAAGTTGTTGCAAAACGTTTTCCCCTCTCGCACTTTCATTCCCTCTCTCTCTCTCTCTCTCTCTCTCCATTTCCCATCAAACAAATCGTTACGAAAGACTGAATATCAAGATTCAATTCACTACTTTATCATTGTCAATGGGGACAACGATAAATGAGAAGAACGAGAAAAACGAAGGTAGCAGCCAGAAGGTGTTGAAGACGTTCGAGTGATAAATTTGAAGCAGTTCTTTTCCGTTCTTGTTTATAATGCAGCATCGCAATTCCTCCTCATCCACTTCCTATCGTTATTTGTAGCACGGCGACCGAACATAAGCACGAAAAACGAAAAATTACCATATACAAATTGACGACGCTTTTATTTGCTTAGATGCGTCGAAAAGGTGTGCGAAAGGGAAGAAAATTCAAAGTGTTTCGCTGCAAAGAGATACAGTTATATATGGCCGACGGTAGCGCAATTTAACAGAAGCGGCACGATGAAGAGTTCCTTGTTCCGATACCCATACCGAACGAATGAAATATGCCAACGTGGAAAACAAACGATGTGATAATGAAATATTGTTGACATTGAAATTTTCCGAATTATCATATTATCTCGTATGTATTGTCGAAAGAAACTTTTATGAGTTAGTTTTTCGCAATTTCTTTATTAGATTTACGCGTCAGAAAACGATTTCCTTTTTTTGAGTATATACTTGCTAAAGCTCCAACTTAATTTAATCGTATTTAAATTGAATTTTCGAGCGCCACGTCAAAACGAAAGCTCAGCAAACGAATGTGCCTGGCGAAATGGTAGTTTTGAATGTTGTAATCGTAGAACGTTGGCGTTGATTTAATGGAGTTACGTGCGCCGTTAAAAAAACTGTTCCCATATAAAACGTTGCGTCAGTAACAAGCGTGCAAATTTATTCGCCGTTTGATTTTCAACTTTCCTTTTTAATTTTGGTATAGTCTTCCAGCCGAACAAATAGATTCGCTAACGAATCCTGTCCGTGAAAGTAGCACAGTAAAAAAAATAAATAATGGACGTATACTTACAAGTTCTAATTGCTTTAAATAGGCGGAACTGGAATTGGCAGCTTGAATGAGTGATCTTCCTTGATTGAATATCGAGCAAATTACCATTCCCAACGAGAACATGTCGCTTAAAATGCTACACGTCGATTGCGTTTGCGATTCGGGCGCTGCAAGAAGAAGAAGAAGAATGAGAAAAAAAAAAACAAAAACGAAACGAATGCGATGTTATTGCAATTAAATTCAATTAATTAGCGTTATGTTAATTGGAATTTATCGCTATTGCCGAACGACGGACGAATCCATCGAGCGAACGGTGATTTAATTATTTAACGAATTTTAATTAACGCTAATTTGTTTTCGCTTTTAATGAGTACATTGTAATTATTCAACTAAACCTCCAACACTAATTGATACATCGATAATGAAATTTCTTTCGCCATCAATTAATAACAAATCGATTTGTCGAACTACAATGTTTGCCCTAGGAAATGATGCATTGCACATCGACGGCGAACGGCGCTTTGTTAAATAAAGAACGGAACGAGATGCAAGCAATTTCCATCTTTTCGTTGCGCCGGCATTGAAAAGGAGATTTAAATTTGGGGAAAAAGGTCTTTCGATATCGACGACACGTAGAAACGTGAAAGCTTCCTATCCACGTCGCCGTCGTACATTTTTCTCCCATCCACAACGTTCCTCCTCAAAGCTATTAAATTTTCTTGCTCGAATTAATATTTGCTTTAGTTATTTATACAGAAGGCAACAAAACGAGGGTACAGACCAAGAAAACGATATTCGTTTGCTCGCTTAGCTCTCTCGCAATTCCCACTGACTTCGAGCTTTAAAATGATATTAATTAATCGTAACTAATCAGACACATCGGGTGGCATTGCGATTATTATTTTTTGCTCGATGGATAAGAAAAACGTTCGAAAGAATTGTCTCCGGAATGGCGTAATATAAAACCGTTTTAAATGCGAGGACGCTAGTTGAATTGGAAGGAAATGTAGTAATATAATATCGTATAAAGTTGCGTGGAAGCAGAATAAGATAATGACGATGGAAATAAGAAAACGTGGTGCGGCCATTCGCTCAGCTTCATTAAGTGTCGCTTTCGCAACGGTTCACGTCTATTATCGCCGTCATTATTTGCGATATTATCTCGAAATCAAACAATAAACGTCCGCCCACGCAAGCAGATTCAATAAATAATTTCTAATACCTCACTTAGATAAATTAATCCACGTCTATCGCTTATTTGAGCTGCCCGGGATGAAAGGACGTGCAGTTATTCTTGACGTCCATTGATCGTAATTTGCGATTTAAAAATGCAGTTTTATCGACAATTTTGCAAGGTAAATCGGCATAAATGTTAATTCACTGTTAGCCTTTTAGCTGGCGTTGAATGTCATCCAATTGTTTCCTCATAAGTTTTCCTTTTATACGTTTTCCACCTTCTTCGGTCTCTTTTCCGTTTCATTCTTCGCTAGCAGACAACTCGTTACGGTTCTTTCTTTATTCCCTTTTCCCGTTGCACTCGATCAAAGTCGGAATGAAACCGTGTTAGAAGTCACTTTTGTAACGTTCTCTCTGCTTGTTCTTCCTTTTTCCATCTCAGTTACGTCCTTTCATTATTCAACCCGGTAGAATTGAGTGTATCGCACAAAAACCAAAGCGTTTCCCATCCTTTTCGCAATTTTTATTTCGGTATTCTGCCAACTAACAACAATACCGTACGTATCGAGCGGTGCTGTTTTTTTTTGTTTCTTTAAGCTGCGGGATGAAAAGTATCGAAACTCGCTTGTATCTGGCCAGAAATGAAATGAAAGCGCGCGGAATATATTTTTTTAGTCATTGCAAAAGAAATATTCGTGTGTCGGAGGGCTAAAAGGATCGCCAGATAAATAGACGGCGTTAGGGAAACGTGACATGATTTCCGTTCCCTCTGGAAATTGGAAAGGTGAAACACATTTTCAACTCTTCCTGCATGCCGTTTAAATAAAATTTGCATATGAGAGTAGAAAAGATTGTGAGTGGAGGAATTAATTGTTTTCGGTGCCCGAAAAGAAATCGACGTTGAAACTTCATAAACAACTGCGGTACGCCCCTGGAAATTTTATGTTCCGCTGGTTGTTGTTGCTGTTGCGGTTTTAATTACTCGAAAACCGCGAGAAATAAGAAAATGTTCGCTCGCCGCCGGCAAAATTAATTGCCCGGGACGAAAAGGAACGGTTCATTCGTCGGAGAATCGACGAGCTTGCGTCCTGTTGTAAATCATCGTTATTCAATTTCCCAGCGAAAGCAAAAAATCGATGCAATATAAAATGTGTCTAATAAATATCAGGATCACCGTTGCAAAATGTAATATTAATTAATTCGCGGAAGTTTCCTAACGTTAAACTAGAAAAAAAATGATAATTTCCTGTTGTCCATCTCACACAGACTTTTTCCTCGTCGGGTTTAATATTATAAATTTTTCCTGCGTCATTTGTCGTCGCCGAAACGAAACAATTAAGCGAAATTGCTTTCAATTAAGGGAAACGCTTTCTACGTCCCCCACTTTCGAAATAGGATAATCTCATTTTAACCGCACTGTAGCAAAAAGAATGAACCTTTTCATGCGATTTTGCTTTACAATGAAACGTGCGACTCGTATAAACGCAGTCACGGCCAAATTAATTATCGTGTACGTTGTAAACGCATGAAATTTCAACCCAACGTCCCACGAACCAAATCTCCAACCGCAAAACATACATTTGTACACGTGTATCGCCGTAAATACATACCTTTGTTCGGACGTTGGTCATGTCAAAATTGTCGTTTAATAACGGGACACGACCGCAAATGGCACAACGTTAAACAAAAAAAAAACAACGTTTTATTGGCTTTCCAGGCGTATGAACAATATGAAACGAATTGGCGAAAAGGAGCGAATGATTATGAAATATCCAACGCTTTCTGCTGACGACTAATAGTAATAAAACACAAGAAATTTGAGGTGTCTGTTTCTATTTTCTAAAAATTTTTGCGAGTCTCGCGTTCACGAAGAAGGCAGAATTGTCGCACAAAAGGGAATCGAAAATGGTCCAGCACAAGAATGCGAGTTCTATGCAGGACAGCGACTATCTGAGATCCAAAAATTAATGAATCTCAATGTAAAACTCACATTTAAACGCTTTTTAATCACTCTTTAATGCTTATATCCATAATTATTCAATTATGGAGACATAACTTGAAGAAATAAATATTTTTAGTGAAGATTGGCACATATAAATATGCCGCGTTTCCAAATTGCATTATTTCTCAAAATTCACCAAAAATGTGCGTATAATTGTAAAACGCGGTTGAACACAAAGCAACGATTGATAAGAGAATGCGAATTTTGAGCATGTGAGGTAGTTTCATCTGGATTAATTATTGTGGTTACTGCAAAAGCATTTTGCCCTTTTTATAAAAACAAATGCAATTATCTCTCTTGGATATTACTTTAAAGTTATCCATTGAAAATGTGTGTCAAGTCTACAATAAATTGTCCACGGTTCATGATTAAATCAATAGCGGACAAACGAGAATTTGAGCATTAAATGAATATGCATTAGATTGCAATTTCGATATGATTGCAATCATTTATTTTCTTCGTCGCCCCATGCGGATAAATGTTTGTGGGCGAAATAGTTTGATGAAAAATCGATATTTTAGCACGTCCGGTTATAATGTGCAACTGCAAAAAAAAGCCAACACCTTTACGGACATGGGGTTGCTTTGATGGGCCGTAATGCAGCAGTAAAAATTAAATAAATTGATTCCATACTAAGGGGGGATAGAATGTAAAAGAGAGACAAAGAAATGGACTCGATGGAATGATGTTGCATGTTAAACGAAATAAAACATAAAAAAGCGTATGTTTCAATATCCATTTGTGTGTCAACAGGAGAAAATTTATAGCGAGAAAGGAGCTGAAAATTTCGAAATATATTACAAATTATCGCCACTAATACGTATTAATCTAAATAGGTATTCGCTCGAAATGGCATCGTGGGCGAAGATGGCGGCGTAAACGCTACGAAATTAGTTAATGTTTAATATGTCAACGCTAATTACCGTTAATTAGTATTCGATCAATTTGAAATTCGTTACCGACATGAAACATGATAACTAC
This sequence comes from Hololepta plana, assembly GCA_963695495.1. Classification (NCBI taxonomy): domain Eukaryota; kingdom Metazoa; phylum Arthropoda; class Insecta; order Coleoptera; family Histeridae; genus Hololepta; species Hololepta plana. The sequence continues at coordinate 4,863,200 of OY968837.1, read as the reverse complement.
ACGACAGCACAGATACGTGCTATCGAATAAATTCAAAATAGGAGCGAATACGGTACCTGTATAATCTAAATTCGGTTGTGCCATTTTCGATAATCTGGAAGTCCAAGGTTGGCACGGTACTGGCTCCACACCATCCACATCGTTTACTCTTTCTAAAACAGCAACAAGAAGAAAACGATTATAATCTAAATATGAAGCGTATATTAAATTCTATAAATTTTACTTTATAAAGCCAGGTCCTTTACAAATAACTTAAAACTGATCAGTAATATAATCCATAAGTCGTAATCGAAGATAATCTCCAACGACTCGATGGATTAACGTAAAAAAAATTGAAACAAACACTCGAACTTCTTCAACTTATATTTCGTTTATGTTATTTGCTTCTCTAATAAGAAAACCGTCAGAAGTAAATAAACGTTTTCGAGACGTCGAGTAGGGAAAATGATGAGAAGTTTTCTTCCACTGACTTCGGAAAATTATAATCCGTAACAGAAATTTTCCTCGATTTTTCTTTACTCTTTCCGGTTCGACTAACGCAAATATTTGAATTGAAAATTAATTTCTCACTTTCACAAAATGTTACGTGATTAAAAAGTATCCAGAACGGTGATGGCAATTGATAAAACTAATTTCGCAACTACCTCAACGAACGTATTCGCGAAGGGGCTTATATAATTCGCAAACGTTGTTTTGCTTGCCTGACCGTATCCAGTTTTTGTCGATTTCGAATGTATTCCCAGCGGAATATGTGAACTGTAGTTGGGTAGGTTGGTTGCCGGTTGAAGAAGCGAAAGATTCACTATTAGACGTACCCGTGAATTTTCAGTAAACATTTTCAGTGCACCGTCGCGAAAATATTCATGAATATTGGCGGTAAATAAACATGAATAATTCTATTTGCATTCATTCGATAGTAACATCCCTTTTATTTTGGTTACTGCAAACGGAAAGATCAAACGCATTCGGTGCCCTTAGATACGTGCATACGTATATTCGTCTTAGTCTGCAACGATTTTTCATGGTTTCCCAGCAGCAAAGCAGCGACCCACACACGCAAGACCCAACCAAATGTTGTATTTCAACCCAAAACAAATATAACAGATAACGATTAGTTTGTTGTCGTACACGAAACCGAATTAAATTAAACAATAACTTTCGACTTATCACCGTCATCATCTTCATAATAACAATGATAATCACATCATGTACCAGCAACAGACGCGATGTTACATGGGTTTTAATTAAATAACTTATCGGTCTATTTGGATCTCGATTCATTACGCAACATCATCCAATCATCGTCATTGCGATCTATCAAGTAACATTTACTACAGTAATAACGATCAGAAGACAGAATTTGAATCTTCCACGAAAATTTGTTGGTTCTTATTGCTGGATATTTTAATCTCATCAACTAATTATTCCAAACAATACAGTTTCCTGTTAAAAGAAACAAAATACAAGAAGATATTATTCCGTAATAAAAAATATGAAATTTATATCTAGGACGATATTTTATTATTCGCCTCTTATAATTTAATAATGTCCCATTCGTATCTAATAAGTACCATCCAGCAAAAAAAATATAATAAGAAAATTTATCATTGCATTAAAATCCAAGTGGAGAATATCATTTCTCATATGGAAAAGAAACAAAAAAAAAGGAAGAAGAATGGCAAAAACGGAACGTTAACAGCGCCGACGACGATGATCATAAAAAAGTGATTGCGGCATTCCGCAACTTTCACTCCACATAAAGAATAATAACTTTAACGTCACTTATTAACTGGTTTAATTGACCTCTTAGACCACCAAGAGACATGAAAAATAGAAGAAAGTTTCTAAATTTCGTTTGTTGCTGAGCGAAAAGTTTATCATTCTCGTCGCTATTAAACGTGTGTCATATATAAGTTCGCGATGGGTTTGGCGGTAATTAAGTCGTAAAAAGAACTGCCGAAAACAAATTCGCTGACGCGACGTTAAATGAGTTTTACGACTTTTAATAGAGTCGAGATGAATAGCGGGAAAAAATGGTTCAATAAAGAAAAATCTTTAGACGGCGAGAGATCGTTAAATTTCTTCTTGCTGCTTCCAACCGCAAAGAAATATATTACGATTAAAAGGCGATTAATAGATTGTAGAAGTTGCGCGCCTTTATGTCTTGAGCATTACTATTATTCGCTTCTTGTTATGCATTTCCGCATGTCGAGTGCACACTGGAGGACTGTTAAAGCTACTGTTCCAATATGGAAATTATAAAGTCATTAACAACATTATTAATTGCAAACGATTTCTCCGCATGTTTAAAACGATTAAATTCAATTTAAACCTATCTAATTTCCTTAAAACTTCAACTCAAGTCTTTGAACTTTCCGTAAATTCAAAATGTTTCCAAAGACTCTGTTTATCTCGCATTGACTTGGTTAATTAATAAATGTTGCTTTATTTGTATCGATGGATTCATCTCCTTCATCAAGTCCGCCAAAAAAAGTTCTGCTAGGCGCAATGAAAGCGGAAAATGCAATTCCAATTTTCCTCTCTTTCTCTTTGCTCCGTCCACAGTAATAAGCTTTCTTTGGCAGCTTTTTCTCATCTCGTTTTTACTTTCTTCTTCATTTTCTTCACTTCTTTTCTTTCTCAGTGAACAAGTTTGTCAGCGGATAATTATTGCAGAAGATGAATTCTCGCCCGTTTATATTATCGTCGTTTTTTTTTCGCTCTCGCGAACGAAATAATAATAAAAATGAAAGGGAAGGAAATACAGGGGAGACGAGACGTTTCAAAGACGTAAACTAATATCAACGGAAAGGAATATAATAATAAGAATAAACAGGAGGCGAACAAAAAACGAGAAGCGGCTCGTGTTAAATTAGAGGAAAAAACGAAACTCCGAAGAGAAAATTCCGGTTTGAATAATTGAAGTTGGGTGGAAAATTAAGCAAACAAATAACATAAAAGGGAACCGTGTAGGAGGGTAAATCTTAGAAACGGTAAGTAATTTCTGCGGATCGTATCGATTACAACGGATTTACGTAGGAACGTCGGGAATCGTTAAGACAAGCTTTCAAAATTTAAAGCGGATGTCAGGACGAGAACGGCGAAGAAAATTTCAGGGTGGCGAATTTGAGTAGGAAAAGAACGAGGTAGGAAAGAAAGGAACTCGATTTACTATTTATAACGTTATATGAGACGAAGAAGTGTGGAACAGATGTGTGACTCCCCGAATTGCATTATTACAATTCAGTTTGGATACGGGAGAATCGTTGGATGTGAAAGATAGTGAACGACAAAAAAAGCAAATATCAGTGAAAGCGAAAAACGAAAACGCCGAAGAGATGTTGAGCTTTCGACTTTTAAAACGTACGTCGAGGTAATTTAATAATATTAAAGTACAATATTTCTCATTGGCTTTCAATGCGTTGCCTTTTTTGTTGCCGCTGCCATTCTCGTTTCGTGCAAAAAGCACAAACACCACGAGCTTATCGTGTTCGTTTAGCGTACCAATTTAACGCTTTCGGTTTCGACTTTAATACTAACTTATTAAAAAACGAAACAATGAATTTCTCTCGTTTCTTCGTATTAGTGGAGCGATGAAATGTCGCGAAATAGAAATAAATAATTCATGAAGAGAATGGGTGTGAAGCTCTTTCATAAGGAAGGAGAGAAAACTTCCATAATCGAAATTTACGATAGGTAAATGATTATGGATTATTGTTTTTTATTTTCGTTTTTATATTGCGAGGCGATGTAATAAATATTCGATCGTAAAAAAATGTATTTATAACTTCTTTTCGGTTACATTGTACGACGAATAAATGAGTTTGCTCTCATCGGACCGTGAAGAAAATCGACGAAGATTGGTTCGAGAAATTTTCGGACTATAAATTTATGATGCAACCATATTATTCTGCTTATAATAAATAATAGTTACTGAGAAAAAATGCCAAGACTGTCGACAACAAAATGATTCAACTCGCTTTGAAATTTTAAGCTTGATGAGGAGCAATGTGAAGCTTTTAGAAAGACATTGTTTCATTGCTCTGTGTATCCAAAAATTTAAGAGCTTTCTGCCTTTAACGTCGTGCTTTATACGAGCTGAACTTTATCTCTTCCTATATTAAGACGTTCTCGTGTAGCCAATTCGAAATTTTATTTTTACGACGACGATCGTTCAATTCTTCGTTTGCATACCGAAAAGGAAAGATAGAATTATTACCCCTTTTCGTCGGAAGATTAAATTCGCAAATGGCCCAAAATCAACGGCGCGAAGCGGTTTTTTATCGCTTTAAATAAATGATTACGAAAACGTTAAGTAGTCCATTTTATTCATTTTTTCTTCTTACTACGAGGTAAACCAAATTGATTTCCATTATTAGACTCTTTAATTATTCCCTTTATCGATAACCATCTATTAGTATCTTTTTAACTTTTACCTAAAGGGAAGATGTTTAATTCAAAATTAACTTACGATAGGGACACGCTCATAATATTGCTATAATAAATAAATCCTCTTCTACTTCGAGCCGCAACTTTTTCGTAGGCAAACTTATTAAAAGTTTCCTTCTGATATGTCATATCTCAAAAAGAATAACGTGGCGGGAAACGAAAACAGAAGAAACTGAAAATCAAGCAAGGAGATAAAAGTAACTTACCTGTGAATTCCAATCCGGCAAGTTTCCATGTACCTTTCTTGGTGATTAATATGCTCGCCGGGCAGACGTTCCTGTGCAACACATGACCGGAATAATGTAGAAAGGAGAGCGCCTCCGTTATCTGAAATAAAACCGTTCCTTTTCACAATGGACGTTTAAGTTGTTGAGGGACGACGAAAAATTGAAAGAGTAACAAAGAAACGGCCGAGGGCGCAATTAAAAATTGATCGAGATCGATTTCATCGGCGCCGAAACGCGTGGGATGCGTTCAATAACGTGCCGAATCGATTCGCGTGCGAAACTCGTGCTAAAAGTTACCGAAATTTCGCTAAATTTAGTATCTTTCCTCTAGAAAGGCGGCGAAAAGAGTCATCGAAACGAGAGAGCTTTCTGCAGATGTTGCTTCCTCTTTGATCGATTTCCTTGCCGCATATACGCATTTGGAACCGTCGCTCATACACTCACCTGTCGGTCTACGTGTGTAATTTATATATTTTTAGGTAAACAGTGAAAAAGAAAGAAAAACAATGGGGACCGAACGATGATGGAAAGCCATTGAATTTTTTATATCGCCTCCTAACACGAATTATTTTTAAACAAACTCATCAACCGTAAACTCGATTATTCCCGTTTTGTGATGCCTGCATGCAGAATGAATTATAATTTTGCAATTATCGCATTTTACAATGGGAAATTCGCGCGTTAATTCCCGTATGAATTTAAATTCCGCGGCACAGACAGAGAGCGATTAATTTTACGACGATCTCGTAGTAATATTTTGCCCACGCATTCGTCGCTATGTGTATAGTGTAAAAAGAGAGAGACGTAGAAAGCGGAGCGAAGAAGAAACCCAACGGAATCCGAAATTAATTCAATTATCAACAGGTGACGGATAAAGTGCCAAGTGGAAAACGTGTGTACGAGATAAAATTGCAAAACTAGCGGGCGTCGCTGAAACAATGGGGAATATTCGCGTGTAATAATAACAGGAAAGCTCAAGTTACGACGCTCCTCTAATAAATTTAAAATAATACGACCGGAAAGCGTTATCAGAAACTTCTTTTGGTGACTTCTTCTTGGTTATCAAAGTGCAGCAACCGATTCATTTTAATTGTTGACTAGTTAAATTGTTGCAATATTCTTTGTTGACCTGTCAATCGTATCAAACGAAATTCTTCGGGCGGAGGGTTTAATTTGATGATGCCGCCATTAAGTTTATGTTGCGGACTTTGTGCGCGACTAGAAATTAGCCAAGAACGCGAACGAAATTAAAACGGTTTCAATTAACTTTTATTTTAAAGGTCTTCGCCGTCGTATGTTGCCCACATCTTTGTCGCATTTAACGCAGCCCGAACGGTTTGCAACCGCGTCGAATTCCCGCCGGTTTAATAACGCAAAGGATCCACTCAAATAAATTGAAACGTATTTCGTGCGCTTCGAAAAAGAACGGCTGGAATTGCGCGGAAACGGAACGAGTTGTAAAATTCGCGAACAAAAACGTTTAATTATTACAATTAACCGTAGATTTATGTCCATGTATATCGGTCGTTTAGCAGTCGACCCTCTCACTTGGCAGCGAAAAGAAAAGCGGACGGCAATTTATTAAGCCCATTAAGATAATATGTAGATATATTTTATGAACCACTCGCAACAAAAACTAATTACGATACGCATTTCAATTTGCGAAATACCGACGCCCGAGGCGCAAATTGCAATCATTTGCAATAGCGAGATGGAAGAGAGAGAAAAAAAAACGAGCGTTCGCTTATCACTGAAACGGCTTGCAAATATGAACCTTTTGCTGTCCAGATGTAATCTAAATGTCTTTTTGCGCGCGGACGTTGAAACGTATGTGAGTGCTTCTCGTTTTTTTTTTGTCACTTGGAATAAATTATACCAATTTCGCACACGTGTTGCGAAAATGTACACACGACCCAAAAGAATGAAAAAAAAAAACATACGTTTCGCATTTAAACCGATCGCACCGCACTCTGTTTTGTTTTTGCTGGCTCGTTTTCGTTAGCTCTTGAAAAAACAATCAACGGCGACAATTTCGACCGAAAAACTCCCTCACCTGTAATATTCCGTACTTGTACTCGATATCGAGGAAATTGTATTCCCTGGCATGCGGCGGCCTTTGACTCGGTTGTTGCAGGTTCGCGCCGCCGGTTAAGGTACCGGTTTGGCTGCCGGTGTTCTCTTGGTACGCCAGAATGTTGGCCAAACTGCCGAAGATCGGTTCCGATGCGAACGCCAACGTATCCGCGCATTCCTCGATCGGATGCAAAACGTGCAATATCTTCGGGTGACGGAACCGTTCCAATTGGCGCACGGAACTACGCAGTATCTCCGTGACGGTCTCCTTGCGTTTCGGTTTGTGCAATTTTTCCGCGCAACGTTTCTCGAACAAGAAGACGGAACATTCCTGTAAAAAGAACGGAATCGTTGGCGAAACGTGTTTGAACGATTGGGTTTGCAAATTAATGGTAGATGGCGATTAATTAGATCGCAAATGAACCGGCAGCATTAACCCCGTTTGGGCACGGTTATTGTTTGTCAATTATTTATTAAGTTATTGACGATGAAAATGAGCAACGGGTTGATTAATTCAGGGCTAATTGTTGTCATTATTCGCTCCTTCGATAATTAATTGCAAGCGAAACAGGGGGCTTTTTGTTGCGCATTAATTGCGAAACAATTGCAAAAGAAAAACTTAATGCTTTTATAATTAATAATCATAATAATAGTGATTATCCTCTTTTTTCCTTCGTTTTATTAATTACACAGGCTTTAGTTTAAAGGACACGGTTATAATTATTAACAAGCTCAACTGTGCGCTTTTTGTTTGCTACGTAATCCTTCGCAATGTCTACAAATCCCGACCGTTAATCCAAGCGAAATATAAAATACAAATAGCATCGAACAGTCCTTAATATAACGCCAGCAATAACGTTATTCTAGTTTGTATAAATAATAACGTTCATAATCTCGCAGAAATTGTTTATTTATAAAACAGGAATTGCATTTGATCCCTACGTCATCCCATTATCATCATCGACGAGGACTTTTACCAAATCTAACTCTTTAAATGAGTATTCGATGACGAACAGTTTTGACTAGAGTGATGAGCCACTTCGCATCGAATCAATCGCATTTAGATCGTTGCCGAAACGGTTCCGATATCAATGAGGACGGCATTCGTGGAATTCTCTACCGTTTGGTCACTAATTAAGAAATAATCCGTTTGTCTGCTGTAACCTCGCCACCCACACGCGAGAGACGACAAAGTAACCGGCCGGATTATAAATCCCCGTCGACGAATCACGTCGCACACGTAGAATTAATTAATTTGTTAGTTCGATATTAAAATTACATTTCGCCCGGATTTGTTGCTCTAATATTAATAACAACACAAGACTGTTATGCATTTCCGTCATGAAACAAAGTCGAGAAAACGTGTGTTTGTGTGAACGGTAGTTGCGATGTTACTATATCATTATTACGGTTATTATTATTATTATTATTATCGGAGCAGTGTGCAGAAATTAGATTTTGCAACACACATGCACGCGTTCGTCGAATACAGGTAAACTTTATTTATTATAAAATATATATCCGTACGCGAACTTAATTATGCTGTAATAGAATATGGTGGATGCGGTGATTACAATTTTTAAATTAGCACGTAAGTGCCGGTTACCGTTCGGATCTAAACCGAAACTAAATGGGTTTGTTACGTTTTAAAAAGGTAATATTTTAATGAATTCATTGCCGTTAAGACGCCGCATAATTCCGTCGAGGGCGAAGAGCAAGTTTGCGTTAGAAAAATTCTACCGAGACTTTGCATTATGTGCCATAACGAAAACTCGTTGGCGATGGTAAATTAAGGCAAATAAACATTCTCGCCGTTCATTTTCTCGCTCTTTCCTTTATATTATTCTTGAACGTGGTAGCGTGTAGATGGGACGGCCACTCGATGAATTAAGATTTACGTCCGCGCCTCGGATTAAATAAATTTTCTTTTGCAACGTACACTTTAATAATGAGAAGTGCAAAAACGAAATTGAATTATTTCATTATAATCTCACCGAGTGGCAGATAATTTACGGACGTCTTCGTCGTTGCTTATGTGCCTTCCATTTATTATTACGGTCTATTTATAAATATTTATATTATAACAAGGTAAAAGGAGATGTTGATGATGCTGAATATTGATCGGCATTTAAGTGAGATTCCGTCGTCTCCTTGCCACCTACTTCTTTGCCCAATTTAACCTTACTTACCCTCTCAATTTCACTTGTTTTAACGTGCAAATAATACGACGAAATCTATCCGAAAGGGATTTCCTCAATGTTATTATCGTATCTTTAATGATTTGCAGCATTTGCACCTACGCGAATGTTACGATTTCCTCGCTGAAAGTTTGGAAAATTCTGTTCAAACAAATGAACAAACAATAACTCGCAAACAATTAGTGCCCTTTTATGATGCTGCAGTGTGGCTACAAAAAGCTATTTATTGTTTTTCTATCAACATTTTCTAAAACTTTGATTATTGCAAGAAGGTTTTAAATTCTGTTTGTTTTACTAAATCATGCAGCTGATTCAGTTTTTCTATCCCCAAAGCTTCATTTAGCAACGAATGCAAAACATTTGATGGACGTAAAGGCAATTCAAAGAGCTTGCATCGTCCCATCATCAGCAGCTTATCAAAAAATGAGTTTAAAAAGCCAGTCTCAGAACGTTTAGGACAAAAGGTTCATATTTGGAACCATGTCGATAAGATTAATGCTTAAGAATTGCCATGAATGTTTTAACCTTTTGAACCTTTCATTTTGGAAACATTGTGAGCATTTCTACCAAAATACCGTTGCAAGAATAAGGTTGAGGAATATAAGAAGAGCATTATACTATTCGCATCCAGGAGACGTCATTATCATAAAACCAATTCCCTCATACGTACTCGTTCCCATCCATCGCTCTGCATGGAGCAATTTGAATAAAATCCAAATAAAATTGGTACCTACATACATATCTATATATATGTGCACCTGTAGCTAAGTTTTCCCTTTTCTCTCTCCCTCTTTATTCCGCTCTTTTTGCCCACCAAATAAAATACATTAATATCTCCGCTCATAGTGTTCGATGTTATTGAATGGCAATGATGTTGACGATGATAAAACGGTTTTAAAATTGAAAATTGCTCCACGATGCGCACACAGAGGTAGGATTCGTTTTATTTCTTCAAATATGCGGTGCACACGTGTTCGTGTTTGTCATAAAATTGCAATTGCAAAAGTACGAATTGTTACGTGTGTATGAGTATGTTGTAGGTGTTGTATTACGAGATAAAATTCAGTGTGGTAAAATGCATAATGGAATGCTGCTTTTAATGCTGTCAGCCCTTTTATTTGTTTTGCATCTTTTTTGCTCTCTGTTTTTAATGCGGTTTCTATATAAAATCATCTAACGTGAAGCAACTCTGAATTACATGGAACAATGGAAGTGAAAATCCATTCAGAAGAACGTTACAATAAAGCAGCAACAGTGTGTACGTTTTTTTTTTTCAAAAAGAAATTACTTTGCTTCATTGAAATTGCCATAAACCCTGCTTTTTAAATACTGTAATGAAACGAAATGGCAAGTCCCACGTCGTTTATTGCAAATTTGTTAATTATGAATTTTTGCCAATGTTATTTGTTACTAAATTTATCCAATATTTGCTGTAATTGTATTTTAATAGGCATCCACTAAATTTGCAAAATGTGATAATAAATAAACGCGTGCAAATAATAAATTGGTTTACCAGCATATCTTTGGCCTCCCCTACTCTCCTCGCTTGTTTATTATGTGCCAAAATTCATTTCGTATACACGTGTAAATTTATTTTGTTCATATACGAACAATATTAAATACAGGTAGTGTAACTAAACACGTGTATAAGCGACTTGTTAATTGTTGTTTCATTCTATGTGTATATATTCGTGTTTGTTGCTTATAATGCACTTTTCAACCGTAGATTCGATTTCAATCACAACAATATATTGCTGCTGCTATTAGCGATCATTCTGCATATAACATTTGCCATTCTTTATTCTTAACGCCATATAGCCTGACTTTGAAGCTATTATTCACTGGAAATGGCATAATATTTATTTCTATTGCGCAATGAGTATTATTAATGTTTATACGATGCATAAATGAAATGGAATAAAATAAAAAGAAGATTGACGTTGCGTGATTGCAAATGGAATCGACTGCGAAAATAGTTTAGAAATCGTTATCACCGATAAAATAACGAATTGTTGCCCAATAGAATTTAGTTTAAAACTTTCAAAAAGTGTTAACTTTACGTCCGTTACGTATATAAAAAGCACAGTGGTTGTTTCGGGCTGTAAAAACGAACCCTTTTCCAATATAAAGGAATTTCTGACTCCTGTTTTCGCTTACGGCGAATTGAATTACTCTTAATCGCATGACATTTAAATGGCAAGCAATTAAATAATTATCGATCAGAATTCTTTTTTGTTATGCGGATTACGTACAATAACGATTATAATGGAGCTGAGAAGCGTACAAAAATGGGGGATTATTTTCTGGACGAGGGTAAAATGGATTACAATTTGCAAATAAGAAAAAACAACGTGGGCGAGAGGGGTTAGAAGTGGTAATGAATAATTTGCAAACGTTTTAAAACCCATAAAGCAATCTACTACAAGTAAAAGTGCAGAGTTTAATAGGTTTTGCTATGATGTATTATACATTAATGTATTTAACATGTGATGACGATGGTGAGGACGGAGTAAAGAGTTAAAGTATCACAAAAGAAAACAGTGAAAATTCCATTTTACCTTTCCATCGCTTTTTCGGTATGCATCGTGTATCCTCCATACGAGTTCCGGTCCGGCACTGGCAACCTGTTTGCCAATTTCGAAAAATTGTCCTATGGGATTCGTTTCTAATGGACTTTGGGCACCGCCGCTACTCTTAAATTTCGAAAACATTGCGGTTGCTGGCATTTATTTATATTTATTTGATTATTATTATTATCTTCTTTTTAATATCCGTTTATTTCTCGTTCTTATCCAATTAATTTTGTTATTAATGATATTTGTTATTTTTTGCTCTATGTATTTCTAAATTTTAAATTCTCTTTTATTTCGGTTGCATAACAAATGTATTCATTATTACCATTAAAACAATATAAATTTAATTATTTATTCGTTTATTGCTATTATTGATTTCACGTGTGGTCATCAAGTTTCCTTTTTTTTTTAATTTATTTAAAATTCGTATTATTTTTCTCGTATTTAACCGAAGTCAATTTTGTTAAATAATTTAAAGTCGTTTGATTGTTATGAATTTAATTTTAGGCATCGTAGTTTCCTTATTGTTACTGCAATTCGCCATTTCCTCCCCTTCGCACGCAGCTGCAAAACCTGAAACAAGCAAATCGTTTTATATTGTTATTAAATTAGTTTTCAGCAGAAAATGTCGGCCTCAAAGAGAGGAGCAGAGAGACGAGAGGAATATTTATGGGATTTATGAAAACAATTTCGTTTGAGGATAGCGCACAACGTAAACGTATCGCGAATGCGTTAAATTAAATGTGAACGTATTAGAGCAGCCACGGTTAAAAAACCATTTCGCAATAGCAAAATGAAAACGAATGCTGCTACAACCAATTTTTTGCACATTAATCTACATATCCCTTAGGGTCGAATGCTAATGGGCAAAAAAAAGAACGAGCGAGAAAAATCGATTTGAATAAATGAATTTGCGATGCGAGCGTCGCGATTGGTGACACGCTTTCGAAACTACGCAAAATGCAAAAGAACTGTTTGAGAACAATTTTTATCAATGGACCAAGTTATAATTCGCTAAAAGCGTACGCCGCGTTAACTTTCGACCGTCAATTTCGGGAATCGCTCTCGGGGGGAACTTTGCTCTTCCTTCCTCTCTCGACGTATTTTCTTTTCTTAATTCTTCCTTTTGCAACGGACAGAAATTAAGGGGAACAAATGTGCAGGACCAAATTGAATCCGGCTCCAAGTACGAAACGGTTCCGTCTACACGAGCTGCGGCGAATTCGCGTAATAATAACGCTGATGATGATGATAATTTATTAAAGAGTCCTCGTGTAAATCTAACCGAAATTTAATCAAAAACTTTACGCTCGCACGCATAAGCCTCGAATCAAAAACCGTTAGAGCTGCCAGGTGATTCTTATTATTTCCTTATCAGATAATTAACAAAGTTTGTTTTGCCACATTTTATTATTCCTTTTGATATTATTACACTTCTCGTTACAATATTATTAGCCCAGAAAGAAGTAATTAATTCAAATTCCTTGTTTTCGTCCTTCCTACTTTTCTTTTATCTCTCATCTCGAGTACCCTTTATGCGTTATTATAGCGCAATATAACGAATAATCGTTATCCCAGCTGCAACTACTTTCAAAGAGGTTTTTTTATCGACGTAGTTTTTAAATATTAAAATTGCCATTGCATTTAAACTCGGTTACAAGAAGATCGTCCTCGCCGGAGTCGTCGAGTGCGGTTAAACTTGGATAAAAAAATGCAAATGAAGTTTGCGAATTATAAACGTAATTTAAAGTTAAGATTTTTCCTTTTCTTCTGCTCGATGCAGTCGGCAATCTTTTTATTTGTTTATTACGCACGACCGTTATCATTCCTTATAACAATTCCATTCCTTTTTTTTTTTCGTTAGGAAAGTTACAAAGTTTTCTTTATTCCAAGTTTTAACTTTGTTCTTAAGTCTACTTTTTTCTTCGGCTATCATTTTTTTGTCTCATTCCTCAACGAATATGTTTTCGTCGTGTTTCCTTAATATTCGCATAATAAATCTGAAAATACACGCATATTATACGTAGGTATGAGAATGTTCTATTTCAAATACGAAGTGAAACGTTTTGCTAGTCGTAGTTCGTACTAGATTGTCGGTTTTGCAATATGCATATTTAATAAAGGCACTTTGCAGCGGTTCGTTTACGCTCACATTTGTTTCCATCTTATTGCAAGCAAAATGTTCACTCGCTCATTGTTACGTTATACAACCATTTTATTCTTTCTTTGCTAACATTTATTCCCTCTGTCGCTTTTAAATTATTTCCATACAGCAACGTGCACTTTCTAAGGGGCAAAAGTGGAAAGTTGCAAATAAATCCTGGCCATTAACAACGTATCATCTTTGCCTTACGTTTATGGCTATGAATTAAAATTATTACGAAACTTTGTACTTTTCTCTCTGAATATTATCGAAGCAAATGAAATTAATTAACGCACGCCAAAGTTGATGAGTGTTTTTCAGCAAATGAATGGACAAGAGTTGCAAAAGTCAATTTGTTTGATGATGATTTTATTTGAAATGTATTTTTCTTTAATGTTAGTTATCATTTACCAGAAGCATTGTTTTCATTTTTAGTCGAATCGTAAATATAACCAGTAATTACCTTCATTCACGTTATTGTTTGTATGTTAAAATAATTTATAGCGTTACATTTTTTCCGCATTTAATTCTTATTGCCTTATCAAAAATTCAATAGTAACGTACTTAAAGGAAGAATACTAATAAATAAAATAATTGCGTTATTATTGTACGATTCTTGAATAAAAGGGCATAATGAGCGTCAGAAATAAAAGGATCGCTCTTATTTGTTTGAATAGTCGTTGAATGTTAAATGATATTATTTATTAACGTATAACTGAAAGGTATTTTGCATTAAACGAGATGATTAAATATTAAAAAGGAACAGTGCAATTTGGGGAAATGAAATAAAACTTCGTTAAATAGGATTTTGCATGTTGAACCAAAGCTGAAAATGTATTCACCTTCAAGCTTAAATCAAAATGAACCGAAGAATCTTCCAATTCTTGCTTGTTTTAATTTTTTTTCAACTTTTGGAAAACTCATCAATCGATAATCGATGAAGCAACAGCCTTGTTCATTTGCTACAAAGTTATATAAAAAATCCCGTCTTTATGTGAGGTTAATTAAGCCTTTCGTAAGGGAAACGAGTGAACGAAAGAGAGGCGAACCAAAAAGGAAAAAGATTAATTTATTTGTTACCAACTAGAAAACAATTTGTGTAATTGATTTCTTTCCATCGTTCGGTTAGTTTCCGTTCTTATTTCACCCCTTGTTTCTGTTGTTGTTTATTTTCTTCGTAAATGGCCGCAAAGAATGAGGGAAAAAAAGTGGTCGGTTCGTGCGTTAAGGGAAAACCCTTCTTTTTCCTATTCCTCATTTCCACTATTTTATGTACCTTAGAAAGTATCCTCGTTGTTGTTGTCGTTCGATTTGGCACGTACGATATTCCGTCCTATTCATTTAACAACCGGCACGATTGGCGACGACGACGACGACAACGACATAAATACCGGAATCCAATAAAAAAAATGCGGCGGATAAAAAGCTGCGAATGCAGAATGAATAGAAAAAAAGTGAGCATTTTTTTATTGGCACAACAGTACATCCCTCGGAAGGAAAATATTATTATTGCCTTTCGGTAATAATAATTTTTTCCTTTCCAGCCGTTTAAGTGTAATAAAACTGGATGCAAATTTATTACAAGCTCATTTTTTCACAGCTTTTATTGGTGTAGTCTTGAAAAATGGGCCGCGTAATAGCAGTTTGTAACGTTACGTTAATGTTCGCAATTATACTCTCGCTTTTTTCCAGCTATTGTTGTTAAAATGGAAAAATGGATTTCCTTCTTTCACCTTTTGCCTCCTCGCTTTCTACACAATTTTTTTCATATATATACGTGTTTATTACACGTCAATATGTAATATTGTAACGTACGGGACGAATATTCCACCGGAACGAAGGAAATAATAAAATTTACATTTTACGTGCAAGTCGAACTTGCTTACTTGCACCAGTCTCGCCATAAAACGAGATTAAACAACGTTATTCCCATCTCACTCCCTCTCTTTACATCCCACCTATTATTAAAGGGACGTGTTAAATTTTCTCTGCTTAAAAAGAAATGTTAACCATAAAAGAAAAACCTCATCAAATTAAACGTGCGCTTCCAACAACACCATAGAGTAAACTGGATAAATTTAGCTGCGGAACCCACGCGATTTCGGCACATAAAAGATGGGAATGAAAATATTTGTGGGCGTTCGTCGTCGTTCGAACGAATCGTAATTAGAATACGATTAAAGCCTTTGACTCTGGTGAAAAAGGGCGAATGGATTTTTCATTGAAGCGGTGCCCACATTAAACGAGCGGGCGTTAATACCAAAAACAAAAATAAATCGAGCCCCTTTATGGTTTTCCCCGATTAAAATTCAATCGAATGGAAAACTTCTCCAACGGAATCACGGCTCTTCAATTCCGTATTCTGTGGGTTAAACAAAATCAGTTTCTTATTTAAACGAATAGATCGCTACGCATCATTTATTATTTAAGAGTACGTAGATGCAACTTCAGCGGAAGGAAGAAGTAAACAAATAGAGCATAGAGTAGTTGCAGTTTATCTAGATTAGGTGTGGCGAAGGCAAATGAAGTATTTTAATCATAAAGAGAGCTCGCTGCTGCTGAAGTGAAACAAAAAATAGAGGAGCGATTATGTGGGGATCGGCATTTCCCATTAAACGAATTGAATTTGTAAAAAAACAGGGAGGAAAGTAAACGATAATAACAACTCTCTAAAGTATGATAAAAAGCAATCCTTTAGGCAAATTCTGAATGGAGGCAAAATGGGGTTAAATTTGACTGTTAGGCGAAAGGCATATTCCAGTTATATTGACGTCGCTTCACCGAGAGGAACTTTAAAGTCAATTTAGCAACAGAGAACGATACGGCCACCGGCAATAAACCCTCAACGCTTTAATGCTCAACTTAACAAAAGTCCTAATTTTACATTATTCCTCCTCTTACTTCTTCTTTTCCTTCACTTACATTTTTTTTCGTGCAAAGCTTGCCAAGAATGGAAACGAAGAAATAGAATGGAAAATAATCGCGTAATATAAAACCCAGGAGGACCCAAATAAAATTTTCAAAGTGCCACATAAAACATTACTTTACCTTGCCAAAAGAAAAAAAAATGGAAGGAAGAAGTGAAAGGAGAGGAACATATTCGGGGGAACCCAGTTTTTCCTTTGAGTGATCCTAATAGCAAACGACCATATAATTCACCGAAAAAACCTCGAGCTAGTGGATGAAAAAACCTGCAGTTAAAAAAAAATTATAGGCACCGTATGGAGCAAGAGAATGTTTTACGTTACTCTTATTATTTGTGTATCACCACGTACATAATAACAAAATCCATCAATCAATCAAAACGAAATTTACACAATTCACAACGGATTTCAATGGTTCCCATTGTTGCTAGTTGTTGGTTCTTCTCGATTCAACAATAATTTTATCCCTCCCGCAAAAAGGGATAAAAATACTTACTAACGTAAAGATATTTTCAATTCACGTTGTCGTCGCCGTCGCCTTTGGGTTGGAAAAGAAGAGGTCGAAGAGAAACGAGGCAAAAGGAGGGCGAGTAACATTTTAGTTAGTACTAGATTGATTTCTATACAAGCTTCACAATGGATATAATTCCATTGTAGCGAACTTCTCATCTAATAAAAATGGCGAAGAAAGAGGAGTAAGGCAAAATAAAATGAAAAGAGATGGAGCGAAAGAAAGTCACCATGAATGTTTACATTGGCGGACTCGCTTAAAAATGAGATCGAGAGAATTACATTTGACGTAGCTTCTAACGACGACGGAGCTTTCCCTTTTTTTCCCTTGCTTTATGAAAGGACGTCTCCTTTATTCGCTCGATTTTTTTCTGCTCCTTTCTGTTCATCCCTCGTAGATTTAGGACAACATCAACACCGATAAATTGAAAAACGTCATGTAATCGCTGTTAAATAAAGATCTTTCAGTTCGGGGACAAATAGAAAACGAGTGGAAAAAAATAAATGGCACGAGACATTCATTTTATTTATCGTTTATTTTTACGATTGGAACATGTTCCTCGTAAAATTTTATACTTCTGTTATGTTATATTGGTACCTACTAGTCAGTTAACCGAAAATTTCGGCATTTCTCTTGTTGGGAAATCTTCGCACTGTAACGTTAAATAGCTGTTAATTAAATATTTAAACGAGATGTAAAACTATTGGAAAATTCCGACCGAAGAAGGAACTAGTTGCGAAGTTTGTAAAGGACGACGGGTTAGAAAGTTAATAAAGATAAATATACATGTTGATAAATCTATATTTATACGATAGATAAAGGGGAATTGTATGAATAATTTAGCCGCTGAAGAGAATTTGAATTTATGCAGAAACGAAGATATACAGAAAAAAGAAATAGAAAGTTTTACGCTTCAACTTTTGACTCGTTAGCTAACGCTTCGCACTAAAAGTTACACGAGTGCATTGGACGAGGGAGCTAAAAATGAGTTGTGAAAAATCAACGAATTCAAATGCATTATCTGTTTGATAAAATTGGAATAATTTAATTAGTACCGACAAAACATTTCGTAGCTATTGATCGTTTTCTTTCTTTTTCTAATTTAATCTTGCGTTGCAAAGATTTTCATTTTAAATTTCCCAACACGAACGGAATCAGAATTCTCGCTTCGTGAATGGAACCTTTGAAATCCAATTAGGCAAAATGCAAAAGTTTCTCAAAAAGGCAAACAAGCAATTTTAACAATAAGAACAACGAGAAGAAGAAATGCACTGACTACACGTACTTTAGAAAATATTCGTCTCTCGATTTTGCTTTACGTTATTTTCCTTCAAGTTCGACAAAAGGAAAAGCTTTTTCAAATGATTGCAACTGTTTCCGCAAGTCGAATAGTTTCCACGTAGAGATAATCCAACCATATTGTTTTTCTAATTAATTATAATGCTATCCATTCAGTATCCATTAGCATTTCGCCCTCCACGTTCGTAATTATCATTACCCTGAATAATTTAATGATTAATTAATATTTCACTTGACAAAAGAGGCAAGTTAATTATTCGTAAAGTTTGTTTATGCGTTTGCGAGATCGAGTACTAGTGACCGTATAAGAAAGTTTTATGTAACTCTTCACCGAACAATATAACATCTAAAGTATGAAGGACAAATATTGATTCCAACGAGCTATTGTTGTTGTTCCAAATGAAATTCTTTCCTTGCAAAATTTTCCTATATTTTCTTCGACTTTTTTCTTCCGGTACAAGTTTATTTCAGCGAAATGCGGTTGGACGATGTGGAGGAGAACTCTATCACATAAAAAGATGCGTGTTTTTTTCATTTATGCTACATTATCTTGTTGTCGAGAACGTCGAAGTGTTGGATGCAGAAAAATGAAACTAAGAGAGGAATCGAGTGCTAAAGAGATTCATTAGGTTTTCAATTAATTAATTAACATTAACTTGTGTCGCTGGTATTATTATTATTATCATTCAGACCGATATCGCCATTAATTCAATCGCGTATATTCGTTATAAATTATTGATTTTAACATCAAGTTTTACGAAAATGTCAATTAATAATTATGAAATCGTCAATCATTTGTGAAAACGCCAACGTCGAATTTTCCTCGCTTTCCTTTATATTCTTTTTTAATTCGCCAACGACGTTGTCGTCAACGTTTATAATTCAATTCCTCTTTGATTTATATTACGATATCTATAAAGTATAGGTAACAAGGCACTTGTTTTGTGCCCGCCCCTATCGACTGGTTGTCGAAAAGTTTCCGACTTTTTTAATTAAAATCCTGTAATTCGATAACAAACATTGTACGGAATTTCGTTTCAAGACCTTTGATCACTTTTTCTCCCTCAGAGTGCCATACAAAAGTTTAACTCTTCTCGCCAGAATGCCAGCATCAACTTACGCTCCTGCGTAATATTATCGAGTTTATCGGTCATATTTATTATCTTAAGCTGGTTCGACAAATTTGCCAGTTATAATATTATATTAGTCTAGAACTTAATGGCTATTGGAACGTCCAATATTTATAGAGAGCATTAAACCTTTGTCATAATGGTTGTTCAACTTTATATACGTTCAAGACGAATCATATTATTGATTAATTAATCGAACAATACAAAACCAACGGAAACGAAAACGATTGTTTAGCGAGCAAATTAATTGGTTCTATTTTTTTTTTGTCGTTATTAATAAAGGAAATGTGCTAATTCGTTTGGAAATTTTTCAATTACTACAAATAATAAAACGCTAATTGTACGTAGGAGAAAGGAGATCACCAGCAAGGGACGAAGAGAAGACTGAAAAGGTTTTTTTTAATTTTAACGGCCATTAGAGTCGAATATAATAATAAATCGTAAAATTGTGTATCGCGTGCTTTATGCTTTTCACGATTAGATTATAAAAAGGATTCGCTACCATTACAACAGCAGCAACCAGTTATATTGCAAAAAGAAATAAATAAATTTTGCTAGTTCCGTGGCCTTACGTGTGGGTTTAAACAATTTATCCGTTGTAATTGCTCCTATTCGAACAAACAAAGAAACGGGAAAACAATTTTTCCGCCCGTTTAATCCACGGAAAAGCCTTTTAAGCAAACCAACGTCAACGCAATAAACATAATTAAAAGAGGAGTCGAGCATAGTTATGGACTGTGGAAGATGTTAAACCTACTTTTAATTCTATCAATAACGACGAGGCCGTTGGGAACGTATAAACCCTTGTCCTACCATCGAAGTTTATTTTTATTTCGTTCGTGCCGTGATAGATTTTGAAAGGCGTAACGAATCTGACAAGGAGAAAAATGGGCAGCAAAAGGTATCCGCTGGCAAAGAGAACGAAGAAGAAGAAGAAGAAGCATGGGAGAATAGGAAATGCGATTATGCTTTTACGTTAACGGACGTATGTGGGGGATCTTTGCGAAGAAAAAAAAAGTAATGTCCTAACATATATATTTATAGATGAGATAACAAACTCCCAATAGGGACATTCTGTAATGATATCGATCAGTTTATAAATAAATTGTTGGATTCCTTACATCTCTATTCTCTATGACATAGAGGAGGAAATTTTGCCAAGTTTGAAAGGAACGTTGTAAAATAGTTGCTGTAAAAGAGAGAATTTCGCCGGATGGTTTTAAATTATGCGGAGCGACGACCGAAATAGATTCTTTAATTAAAAAAATATTACTCTAAAGATAGATCCGAGCGTTTATTTGAATTTCGTTATATTTTTGCAAGGTTAAAATGTATGCATAATGAAGTCCTTTACTTGTTTATTATGAAGGGACCTTCTTCAACTTGATTAAACAACTAAAAAGGGTCGACGGTCCATTCGAAACTACCGACCATCACTACCATCAACGCAACAACTTAATATGACTGCAAAACACACTAGACGTATATATGTACGTTCTATAACGAAATTTTGCATCGATTTGCGTTTTAAGCGGGTTTAATCGTTTGCAAATGACCCCACATAACACCCGACCGTAAAAATTGAAAGTATCTGATAGCAGGAATGCAAACGAAATGCGAATAGAACAAAACGCAGACGTGTTAATGCATTGGAATTGTCATTTGTTTTCCTATCACTAAGAAAGATCCTTTAGCGAAATGATGCTCGATTTGATTCCCAGCTAACTTCACCTATATCCTATTCGAATCTTTACATTATTTTCCTTCCACTCCTCTCTCTAGTTCAATCGAAGCTTTTGAATCTGAAAATTCGGTCGCCGTTTATTTACATTAAGTTCGTCTTATGGGATTAGCTAGTTTCGCTTAATAACCGAAACCGCTTCGAGCCACCATCCGGGCAACAAAGAAAAAGAATCGAAGGGATTCCGTTAGTGCGTAGAAGAGATAAGTACCTGTTCCGCAAGATAAAAGAGGAATAGAAGGTAAAAGAAAGAGTCCATTATCGATACGAGTCACGAATAAAGAAAAGCAGAGAAAGGAGACCGGGAAGAAATTTGGAAAAGAGCAAAGGAAACGAAATTGAAAATATTTTCCTCGTTCGTGAAAGGAAAATAAAGAAAATGGCCATCGTTATCGACTATTCGTATTCGACCGTTAACTTCTCATATGGAATAAGAAGATATCGATAGAAAACGCTGCAAAAGGACATGAATGAAAATTAATGACGACTAGGAGGAGGAAATAGCGATAAAAGTGGAATTGAATGTTACACGCCAGTGCAAATATTTTGCAACGACCGATGATAAACGGTTTGCTGTTGGTTGCGATTAAATTAAATTCGCACACTAAAGCAATTAGTCGGTTGCAGCCACCAAAAGCAGCAACTTCTTTTTTGTGATCGTTGTCAACCCACACAAAGTAGTTGAAAAAGAAATCGATCTTTTTAATTTACAGTTTATTCTTTTAATTTAAAATTAAGTCTCTATTTTTGATCATCGTTAAAAATTAATGGCTAGCGTGTTGGAATCTGCGTTATTATAATGAAATATTGACCTAAATAAGTTTTAGTGCCGTATGATTATCCAAGAAATAAAAGATGGTTCTATTAATAAATAGCCCAAATATTTCACATATTTTTCAAAGATGCTTTCTTTAAAGTAAGAGAATTCCCTTGGAAATAAATATAAATCTATATTAAGAAGTTTTCGAATGAGATTTTCCCTTTAGAGCAAAAAAAGGATGACGGCGAAGGAAATCGATGGAAAAGAAGTTAAATTATTATTATTTTTTGCTAAAGCTACCATAAATAACAAAACGTGTGAGATACAATAGTTTATTGCAGAAGAAAGGATTTGTTCTTGATACATGTACCACAAAATGAAATGAAAACGTTGAATTTTTGATAGAATAAGTACAAAGAAAAGTGATTTCTCTAACACGATCTTGATTGAAAACTTATTTATTGCGTGGAACTCTATTCCCATTAAAAACTACAGTGAAATATATTTCGAACCATAAAAATGGTCTTAATTAACAGCATTAAAACCTGAGCGACGTCTCTTAACGACCGTTAAACCGCGTGAAAATCCTTGATAACCGACCGCACGTCGTCCACTCGACTTCCAGTTAAAATCATTTGCACCTGTTTCCAAACGAATTTTCTCCCAATTCATTAAATCGCTAATAATCCGCAACTTAATAAACCCCATTCTCGTCACTTCATTATACACGTTTTCGTCCAACAATCGCAAGTATTATTTCCCCACGCCAAGCGATTTGAGTTTAATCCGCTTCTTTCATTTGTTACGTTAGGAAAATTGCAAAATTTTCCCAATTCCCGTATCGCTTGTAAGTGTATTAAAGGAAGGATAGCACACATATATAAACGATAAAGAACAACATGCAATCCACGACAAATTAAATGAGATCTCACAGAAAAAAATACAGGGCGATTTTTAAAAAGTGTCACTAACTTTAAGGGGCCCAAGATAAGCAGAAAAGTCATAATGTACATAGATCCGCAAATAGCCAGTTTCTGAGATATGGAGGATTCTTCCTTCACGATCTTCAAGACCCCTCGATTTCTTTCATTGGGGATATTTTAAAAGATTGCTTTATGCTACGCTTGCAAATGAGCTTGAGGAATTTAAGCCCATGCTTGATTGCCCATGATTCTCGAAAGTCTTCGAAGGTCCTTAGGACAAAGTCCGAAACCGTCCGTTTCCGGACTCAGGTTCATTAAGACTTTTGTGTTTGTCCTGGGCCATATTATCACCCTTTAAAGTTTGTGACACTTTCCGTAACCCTCTGTATAACACACATTATACAACATTGTATACGCGCAGTTTAAGCCGGATTAGCGTTAGAGATTAAACTTAAACTATGTAATATAGGAGGAACATGGCGTTAGATATCGAAATCAAGGTTTTCTGCTGCTTAGCAAAGAACGAGCAGGGAAAAAATGCAGACGGACGAGAGCGAGATGCAGATGGGACGCCGATTAAAATAAAAAAAGGTGTCGCATTTAATTAAATTTCATTTATCAAACTAGGTTATCCGTCAAACATAAAAAGAAAATTCGCGCTTTAAAAATGATTCGTAGAGATAAAAGTTGATTTTAATAAGATGATGGCGCGATATTGGAAGTAATATCGTTGATTATAATTAACTGCCTCACTTTAACTAACATCTACTGCCGGTAGGTACGAAATCATTTTCGTATTCCTCGTTAATTAACAATTTTACATTATTCATTTTCATTAGAAAATTATTCCGCGCTAAATGAGAGCGAGAGAGAAAAGGGCCGAGGAAAAGGTCGCGCTTTAATTCTAATTCGACGCGTGTCTCATCGCGCGAACTGAAAAAAGCAACAGCGAGACAAAACTTAATTAAAATAGAAAAAATTAATTAATTAATTAATTTATAGTTAGTATACCACTGAATCAATGTAGAATTGGCAATATTTTGTTGCTGCATAGAATCCAAATGTAGCTCAACAGATTCTTTACTGCCTTTAAACTGTTCCAACATTTTTGTTTCGTTCTGCAAAATAGCTGCCTGCAGTTTCTAGCACTTCTTTGAAGAAAATTTGCGTCCTTTCGAACTTGCTTTCATTAGAAAGAGATAGTAATCCAAACAAGCCAGGTGATGTCCATTAAGTTCAGGTGCTCGCCAAATCGCGAAGTTTAATTCTTTAATCGCAAATGTTTAAACTTTATCGATAATCTGTCTAATAAGTCATAATTTCTTGCACTAGAAATGCTATTTTGCCGATTCGTTGAGATATTCATACATTAACGAAGAACATTTTCTCTTGCGTTGCGTTCTGTATGCTGGTAGAAAGAAAATAACGAAATAAATAAGGAATAGAACCGATTCCAAATTGAATCGTATTAACCACGTCTGGATGGTTTGAAGTTTACTTGGAAAATTCGTGTTTTCTGCGCGTTCGTTGCTCGCAATATTAGTATAAATTGCCTATTTATCCCGTACCTAGAACTTTCAATTCCCTCTTTTCTTCGTTCCTTTTTCGTCTCCCCATTTCGGCGATCGCTTCCCTTAACCCCATCGATAACGTAACGTCACCTTTCATTTTGGAACCTCTTCGTTTACATACGCTAAAACGAAGGAAGAAGCATGAAGATAGGGAGAGCGCGTTCTTTCTTTAACATGCTCCAATACGCAAACTAAATAAATTATTCTCAAAGGGCAGGCAAGTGGGGTGACGTCGAATACAAACCTACCAAAATGAAAATCAATGTGTATCAATCGAGTTTTTTTAGCCGTATTACGCTTCCTCTCCTCCCATTTCCCCTTTAATCAAAATGATAATCCACTTTTTTTCGCTCATCTCGTCATTGCGACGTCCACCAACGTCAACGTAACTTAAGCGAAAATCGTCTTTCTTGTTTTCTTTGCGCGAATATCTTCCTCTTCAAATTGCAATCAACCACCTCAATTTGTACAACGCGAGATGTAGGCGCGCTGGAAGGGTGGCAAAAGCGCGCTGAAAAAGTAGTCGAACGGAGTTTATAAATTTCCTGTTTACTTTATTAGGAGGAAAGCGTTTTAGAGGCACTTACTTTATCCGCGTCGTAACCCTTCTTCGTCTCACCGTTCGTTTATTATTAAATCATTTACCTCGATGAATTACTATTACCCCCGTATCGATGTGTTTCTCAAATAATAATAAATTACCATCGTTCCGTATAATAGGCATTTTGCGCTGGATGGAGAGTTTTGTATACTGTTACGTATGTAGAATCGAAAGGACGCGGATGCCGATGTTAATAATAATAATGTTACAAGCGAAACCGCAAACTGACAACTGCCGGAGCATGAAATAATGTTCCATACACGGAGTTAGTTTCATGTTATCTTACCGATTTCTTTTTGCGCAGGAGATAAAGTGGGATGGAAATGAAGCGAGTCGGTTATAGAATTTAAACGCGAAATTTAAATCGATTTGCTCAAAGTATTAAAGATTCGATGGAGAGCAAAGATTCATACGGACCATCGAGACCTTTTTTGATCAGAATATTTTGTGTGTTCGAGAAATTGTTATTTAAAGACATTCCGGTGTTTATTATTCGGGAAGGCGCTTATTTTAACTCTGTTTTGGCAGCATGTTAAACGGGTTTCTTACTGCTAAAGACGGATTGACGGAAAATCAAATTTTGATTCTAAAACGTGTGCTGATTAAATTTAAAAAGTAACTTTTACAAGCAAACATTGCGGTGGCAAAAACGAAATTTAAACGAAGAATATATCTGCAGAAAAGTCATGTTTCATTTGGGCTTTGTGTATACGAGGAAAACGTTTCACATGGTAAATCTAATTTTTCATGTAGATTTAAAAAAAGTAAAAATGTCTCGTAATTGAAGGGCATTTTTCAAAGAACCCACCTTACAGCCTCTTAATTTCATTCTTTTAAGCGACAATCCAGCCAAATTATATCCACGTTAAAGTTGCGGCACTTATTTCTGCATCGTTTAGCACTCGCTATTACGGAATAATCTACGTGCAGTCACGAGGTGATATAATTAAAATAATAAGGACCGTGCGACGTTCAACCGTTTCTAATTAATGCCTTTAAACTCCGTTACGTTTCTTTCCGCCGCTCGTTTAATAACGGAGACAGTTTCGTGCCAAAAACGCGGCTGCAAGTAATTCATTTGCAATTAACATGTCAATCTAATAGAGTAAGAGAGAATTGCAGTCGAGCGGTTCGCAAATATTTGCGTACGCTTTTAGTTCTCTAGAGTCTAGGGCTCTTTTTTGATCCATCCCTTTCTCGTTTTCTGTCATTGTTTTATGCGTTACCATCGTCCACGAGACGTTAGAGGTGGAAACTGGGTTAACAGGTTTTGGATTGACAACGGGAGCGAAATAATTTTGCGCGCGATACTACCAAATGAGAATTTGGTGGAGGTGACCGATGTGAAACAAAAAATGAATTTTCTTTCTACGCTGTTCCTCTCGCAACCTCATATAAAGTCGTTTACGTCGCCGACCATTTTATACGCGCTGGTGGGAATTTACAACGTGACCCCGAGAGCGATAATAAATGGACGCGGAAATAGTTTTATGAACCGTCGCGGCCGCATCTATAAAATAAACATCAAAGGATCGTTTTTTGAGGGAGGAAATTTGTCTTCGTTTCCATCCCGTTCTTCTTCTTCCTCGCTCGGTTTTATCCCCATCTCCTCGTTGCTGCATATAAAACTGAATTCCCTTTACAAAATATTATTATTGAATTACATTCGGCTCTTTATTTTAACGGCCGACAAATTGCCGGAGTGTAATCGAAAATTGTGCTGGGAAAATGGGTGACGTACGATTTTTGAAAGCTACATTTTGTTGATAACTCGATAATACCCAATCGTGTTATTTAATATCAATTGAATTTGAATAAAATTAACCGGCGAATGAACGCAATATAAGCGGCTCGCATTCATCTTCTCTGTGCGGCATTTCACGCGGATTACCATCAATCATTAGCGATGATAATGACGATTATGATAATGTAATTTGCACAAATTATTATTCACTTACCCAAATTGAAACGTACACGGGAAGATTATCTGTTATTCTTTGATTAAAGCGGCACACAAATTAAGTACCCTCAAACTTTGTTTCTTTTTTCCTTCCTTCTTTCGGCCTTTTCGTTGCACTTTAACACAAAACTTTACGCAGTTTCTTCAACTAATCATAACCAACGCTCAATTATTCATCGTTATCAATGGGCATTAACGGATTCGCGTCGAAACAAACGAAATTAAATGTTTGCTAATTAGCAATTAATTCTCGTAATTAATCATGTCAATTCAAAAATTGCGTGGGTAAAAAGCCGGACCGACGTATCTAGACGACGACGACGACGAGGAAAATTCAATCTACCTGTTGCGAAAGGACCTCTTTTTACAGATTGTTGCGTCTCGACGTTACCATAATACTATAAGGACGAATAACGTTGTAGGATGGATTCTCGTCGTGTCTCGCTCGCTCGCACGACTTTCGCGTGTCGCCACTCGACTAGGGGTGAGAGTTGCGCGGCACACGAGAATCTCTCTCTTCTATTCCGCGAGCCCGGACAGACAGTAGTCCGGGGTAGTAGTACCTGACGCGCCTGCTTGCCAAGCTCACTTTCTCACCTGGGCACCCCTCGTCGTCGTTGCCGTCGATGACGACGATAGCAGAAAAATTCTATCGTTTAAAATCCATCCGACGACGATAACAACCGATAAAATATGATCGCCTGCTACCCTCTTATGGTTGTTGGTAGATAAACTTCTGGGGCGAAATTGATGCACCGCTTCATTAAAAATTTGAAGATTAATATTATCAATTACGTCAACGAAGTACCAAAAGATAGTCGCAAGAGCGCAAACTGCAAGTGATCATTGGCTCGGAATTAAAAAAGCGTTAATTTTTTTCTGGTGGATGCGCCAGGAGTTGATTTACACGTGGCAGGCCGCCATCGTTATCATTAGGATCATGAAGTAGTAAACGTTGTTGCGATTATCATTTCGACGATATTTCAAAATTATTTATCGTTTGCAGACAGAACTTTTTTTAATTAAATTTTTTGTTTGCGAACAGTGGGATTAATAATGAAACGTAAACGTTTATTAATGAAGTAATTTCATTTCGCCATGTACGTGTGCAGAAATTAAATGCGGTCCGTCTGCGAGGAACCAGCAAGCTTTTCCTCTTTTTATGCCAACATAACTTGTTGCTATATTAATTCTGCGCCGTATTTTTCTCTGAACTGAATTCGAATTGTTACTACATTTCGCATTGACGTCTTGTTCTTTAAAGAATTCGTTTCTGGGTCAATTCGTCCATTAACTTCGTGTTGCGTCCTAATTGGGTCGCCGTTTTGCTTTTTTTTATGATTTCTGCCAACGTTTTTTTTTATTCCTGCGTGAGATCCTCTGGGTGTCGTGACGTGTAGAGGATGCACGAAATTGGGTCGACATTTCCCTTCTTTGCACGTGGAAACCGCCCACACGTGATTCGTTGTATCGTCCTAATTTAAATTAATCACTTTCTCCGCTTCATTCCTCGTACATTTTTATCTTCGCAACTTTGGCTATTATTATCCGTGGGAGTTGTCCTCATCTTCTTATCTAGGCTGGATGCGGAATTAATATCGCGATTTTTTTTTAGTTCTCGCCGTTCGCGAAAAGTCAATTTCCCAGATGAACATTAAAAAGGAATTAATTTCTGTTTCGTTTCCCATTTTTATTTTCTGCCTTTCGTTACAGGCTTATCTTCAATTTCGGATCCAACGTCTAATCTTTAATCTTGGAATTTTAATGAAACGATTAACTTTTCTTTTTTCGCTTCTTTCATTTCCTTTCCCTTCGTTTTCTTTAATTCTTTTTTTTTTGTTTAAACGAGTTTAATTGATGTGGAATATTACGTATTGCGATCGGGGAGGAAGCTTTAAATATTGCTATCGATCTCTAATATAACAGCATCATATCACCATTCTATAGAATTCCTTTGGGATTTCATTTTTCATTCGGCGAAAGGAAAAATTGATTTAATAGAATTTCGCTATTAGATCAAACGATTGGCATATTGGAATTCGAATTGAACGACATCGACAACAACAATTATTGGAAAATCATTTCTTGTGAAACGTACTCGAGTATTATTCATACGGAGTAAAAAATGAGGATAATTCAAAAATGATTTCTTTATGCGATGCATAAAGTCGTTGTGTACATTTGCGAACTAAATTCGAACAGGATATGAACGTGGATGGCCGGAAATGTACATGGGAAAACTAGGGCGAATATGCCCGCGACACGATTTTAACCCAGTTTTTCGTCCTTCCTATAGAACACGTCCAATCAACAGATATGACGATTCCGCTATACATCGAATCCATTTATCTACGACATAAGTTTATGTGCAAATTAATTTCGCATTCGCCTTAATCCGAAAAGTGGAATCATTATTAGAAGCAGAAAAGAAAATGGAAATAAATTGTACAAAACAAAAAACGACAAATCGAAAATGAAAGTGGGATTTAATTAATACCATTTGCAAACAGGAAGTGAGAGAAATAAGTATCAATTAATTTATTTTCTTTCCACTCTTTTTCTCTTCTGTTTAATTTTTATTCTTCCTCTCTTGTAAACTGACTCCGATTCGGCAAATTGAACGAATTGATCCGTTAAAGAGGATCGAACGAACCAACTAACGCGTACGACCGGATATAACGATTTTAATATTTATTCTTTTCTGGTGGATGCGCCGGGCCGAATTACCGCTTCCTCCATCTTCCTCCTACTGACGTGCGATTTTTGCACGGCGCTGCCGAAGATAGATGTATTTCATTTGAAATTAAGCCAAACCGTCGACTTAATTAAAGGTTAAACGAACCAATAAAGTATCATTATAACCGGCTTTAATTCCGTGAATCGAATCAAATTTTACGGGATAATGTTTTATTTAAACGAAACGGAATTGAAGAGAGCCAATGACAAATGAGGCAAGTTTAAAAGTCAATAATTGAATACTTGATACCGGCATTTATTTTTAGATTATCGCGAGATACTTTTTGCGATAATTACAAAATCATGCACAACCTGCGAGATCGAATCGCCGATTGTCATTCCATCGACGATGCCAATCGACGGAGTTGAACTTCAAACATAATTGCGAAGCGATCTTCTTTGCGTCATATTTCCATAAATAAAACAATAATCCCATTGTTAAAACTCGTAATAACATCAGCGATACTAAAATATTAATGAAGAAAATTTCCTTTTCGTTTCTTTTTCCATCGGCAAACAAGCGAATTGTTCGAGGACAATGTAATAAGAAAATCTTCTTTAAAGTACCATCATCCTTAAGTAAAAGTTTAAGAAGTAATTTTTCGTTTTGCGTTGATATTTTCTTCCGTGCTTTCCTTCCATTCGGGTTGTTGTTATTATTAAAAAAGGAAGAAAAGGAAACACCGTCGAGACAGGCACATTTAACAATAAACGTACGGTGATAAGTGTCTACGTCTTGGGAATACTACGAAGAATGCCAACCCATCCATCCTTTATGGTCTGAAAGAAAGTGAAAAAGTGCGCGCGAGAAAGAGAGAGAGAGAGCGAGGAAACAAATTAAATAATAAAACGAAAAAGTAGGAAATGGACGTGGAATGGAAAAGAATGGGAAAGCTAAAAGGTGTTTTGTTTAAGGGAAAGCGAGAGAAAAAGGGAAAAAATAGGATTAAACCCACTTACAATGTGCGTATACTTTGTTTTGAGCGTCAAAGTGGAATCAGACGAAAAAATCTAGTTTGAAATTATATTAAGAAATGCCTTTCTATGTGATTTGTTGTGATATTATCATCGATCGTCGAGTTGCATCCTTCGGATTAAATCAGACAATATCAACCGAATTGATTAATTTATTTTGCAACATCGATCGTATTAATAGATTTGTAAAATGTACGTACGACTATCTAATATCGGCTATTGATAATCGCATTCTTTGTTTATAATTAAATGCAAAATAAACAAATCCGAATAATCTCTTGAATCGATTTTGAACGGCTGATACGAAGATCATATAAAAAGGGTCGTCGATTTCTCGATAAATTTCAATTCCAACGATGCTATTCTTTACAATTGCCTCGTGCTTATTGGCTCTGACAACGGGTAAGCAAGCGTTCGAATTAAAAACCAATTAAAAACCGCACTCATTCTTTACAAACCGATTCCGTCAGCCGCGCCGTTCGACGACGCCGAAAGGATCGTCAACGGCACCGACGCGGCTCTCGGCGAATTCCCGTACGTCGTGAGTAAATTACCGGCATTGCCTTCTTTCGGCCACTCTAACCGCGAAAACTAAAAAGGTTTCCATCAAACGCGGCGGCGGTCACACTTGCGGCGGCTCCATTCTGGACGCGACGCACGTCTTGACCGCAGCGCATTGCGTTTACGGCAGCGTTAACAATCCGACATCGTTCAGCGTACAATACGGCGTTATCGATAAATCGTCCGATGGCAGGAACACAATTGGCGTGATGAAAATCGCTCAACACGAAGACTTCGTTTACGGCGGCGGTTATCATAACGACATCGCCATCATGAAGGTTGGTTTTCAATAAAAGTGGTAACCGCAATTTGAATGTTTTTCTTTTTCTTCTTTTTAGCTAGCTTCCGCGATTCCATTAGGATCGATTGCGAATAAAGTCAAATTGCCGGCGGCTTCGAGCCCGACGCCGGGCAATAAAGCGGCCGTGCTCATCGGCTGGGGCCGTTTATACGTGCGTTTCGAAGGTAATCGAAAGGAAATGCGGTTACTAAAGTTAGAATCGTTGCAGACGAACGGTCCCTCTCCGACTCGGCTCCAAAAGGTGACCATTCGAGTGTACACCGACGCCGATTGCAAGGCAGCCCACGGATCCGTTATCGATTCCAGGTACAATTTGTGTGCGGGCATACCCGAGGGCGGCAAAGGTCAATGCAGCGTAAGTAGAGAAGCGTAGTGCGAATATTTTGCGTCTGTATTACGCGAAATTTAACGAAAAGGGCGATTCCGGCGGTCCGTTGACGGTCGACGGCGAGCAAGTCGGCATCGTCTCGTGGTCGGTGAAACCGTGTACGATCAAAGGATACCCGGGAGTCTTCTGCAAAGTTTCCACGTACATCGATTGGATCAACAACAAGATTGCAACGATGTGAATGTAGAAAATATATATTGTCTTATAAAATTACATTAGAATTATCTAAAAAAAAATTTCCTTCCGCATTATTTATTAAACAAGGCGTCAACAATGACTTTTGTGAACAATTACATTGACTCTAATACTAAATAAAACGTATGGAGGAAAAATCGAAAACGATTAGTTGCAACACTTAATTCGTCCGTTCAAATGACGAGCGAATGGAAAGGAATCGTTTTCGATTACGAACAATAAACGCTATTCGACATTATTATGTAATACGTCGTACAAATGCATGTAACTAATTATTAGCAATAACAATTAACGTTATAAGAATGTTTATTACGACATTAGAACCTAGAATAAAAGCAACAGTATATATACAATAATAGGTACTTAAGTAACTCGAAAAGAAGGAATACAAACAGGACGGAACGGGGGAAGAACAGAAGGAGGACAGTGATAAACATCTTCGTTTTTACATGTGGTCCGCGGCGATTCTCGTTTCCATTTCCACCATTGCTCCATCGTTAATTACCATAAGTGCCGAGGAAAGCGTTACAATGCGGACAATAGTGATTTATATTCTGACACGAGTCGATGCAATAAGGCATCCAAGCGCAAGGCCAACACCTGAAAGATAATAACATTTTGTTAAAAAAAAACAAGCAAGAAGGAGAACCTGATTAATGATAACGGCCGCATCACGCGGTTAGTGGTAATCTCTTTAAAAGACTCCACGCCCGTTACGCGTCTTCGGAAATCTCACTTACAGGAACAAACATATTAATAACGCCATGCAATGCGTCTTGGAATTGGCCTCCGCTTCCGTGCGCGTCACGATATTGTTGTGGCAATATGGGCAGACGACCCGTTGAGTCTCCGGCCCGAAATGAATCGGCGGATTGATCACGGTGACGTTCGCGTCTAAAACGAAAGGAAAGTCGTTAGGTTTCGCTGCGCGACGAATAAATTACGGATTCGAATTCACCTGGCGGTATGAAGCTCTGCTGCTGGTGGTGATGATGATGGCCCATGTGGGGCTCATACGGCGGCGGCGGTGCTTGAAATCCGGGCTGTTGCACGAAACCTGGGGGCGGCGGATTCTTCTCCATCTCTTTTAACTGCCACGCGGTTACTGCGACTTGGCGAAAGCACTGCGAACGAATCGTTTCTCGTTAATCGACGGGAGTCGTTTTGAACAGAAAAGTAATGGACAATAATGCGAATGGAAAATCGATAAATGGGTTGCTTAGTTATCGTGCACTCGTGACAAGTACGCAAACGGAAATACCGATACATTATTTAACGCCATGCACGGTTCGTTCTTGTCGTTTTAACTTTTGGAAACGAGCGAGAATCGGAAAAGTGAAAAGCGACAGAGAGAGTACATTAACTCTTTTTTTTTTTGGTAAACAGTTGAAAATGTTTAACCAAGGAGCATCATCTCTAAACAATTGCGAATTACTTGGAAATTCCGGAAAGATCTAGCCGAGATATTCTTATGTTGTTTTCGTTTGCTCCACGAAGCTGTAATAGAATACCAATATCCAAGGTTATTCCCCAGACTGATACTCTTGGATCAATTTATTTTAATGTCGAATAGAATAAAGAAGTAACGTTCGTCCACAGTTTCCGTTTTACATTTCAAGCTGCTGCAATTTAATACCGTTGCATTGGAAGTTAATGCACCAGATTGCATTTCGTTTGGCTTCGGTATCGCATTTGTCATTTGTACGTAACGTACTCTGTAATTTTGCAAACGAAAAAGATTGTTCCCTATCGCTAATTCCCGCCTACAAAATCGCATTTTGAAACTAGAAAGGAAAATGTTAACACGATGGCTGATACATGGCGAAAATTCGAATGATACGAAAGTAATCTGTCGCTTATCTGCTTGATAACGTTTCGCCTTTAGCAAACAAAATTCGGTTGTAATCACCTTTATGGGGAAAACAATTGTAATTTAATTAAACGCAATCGAAGGACGTGACGTGTTTCTAGGCCATTTAATTAGCTATGGATGACTTTGAATTGGCGGATGTTGTGGATAACGAAATATTTGTCGGTGGGTTTTTAATTAATTGGGCAAATAATTTGCCGCAACTCTACAGAGTGTTTGCGGATAATCTCGATGCGTTGGCATCAACGAAATAATCAATAATCCTCCATATAGAAAAATATGTTTGTCGAAAAGTTGAAATTTTGAATTGTAAACGTGACCAACTAAATAAAATATAAAAAAAAACGATACTAAAAGTTCATTGTTACACGCTCCATATCTAATCTGTGCGAGAGACGATTGAAAATTAAGGCGTAGAAAATAAAATGTAATTAGAAAAAAACATAAAAGTCTGAAGCGTAACGTCTAACATTAACCAGTTTATTGTCATAAATTCCCAAAAAAATCGCCAAACATTTATTCAATCGAATAAACAACATTTGACCTTGCGCGTTGAACAGAGCAAAAATTTATTTTTAGTCTACAGATAGACAGTATCAAAGAACTAATTAAACTAACTGTTGATTGCAAATGATGACATTAACAATCTATTCAAATTAGGTAAATTCCCATTCTGGAAATACTTACAAAAACAGAAATGCAAAATGAGAAACACTAGTTGCTCGATTGTAAATAAGTTTGGCTTCTTATCGAACACAATACACCAAACCGCGTGTTTCCACTACAACTGAACTGAACCAACAACTCACTCTCCTATAATTTTAAAAACCTTGTACTAGCTGTATATCTTTATATCGTACACGAGCTGAACTCGCAGTGGTATTAGTATAATGAAAAAAAAAAGCATACGTAGGTCAATAATACTAATTATGTACGACAACAATTAAGCAGTCTAGAATTTGACTGTAATCTTTTCTCTAGAACGAAACGTTGGTGTTCTAAAAATCACTTGTACGCTTCCTTCCCAAGAAACTTTCACATCGAAAAGCAGGCGTAAATGTGCAATTGCAATTAGTACAAATCGTTCAATTGCGTAGGATTTAATAACAGTTAATTGACGTGCGATATTGATGGAAATTAATTATTATTAACGTTCGAATGCATACGTGGAATTGAAATTATGTTAATACGTGGCCGAAAATAAGAGGATCGTGTAACTCGCAAAGGGATTATATTGATTTCTGAAACAGAAATTAGCAACATATTGCGGGAAATGATTGCGGAATAATTCTTGAGCATTTCAAATCTATAAACTTGATTGCACAATATTTTTGTAAACCGTGCAACGTCGATGACTAATAAAACGTTGCTGACGTTGAACAAATGCTTGAATGATAAGATGAAATAATTATTCGTTAGTCATATTCGCTTTAATGACAAATTCACATATTTATATAAAATTTTCCAATTAAGAATCAGAATTGACATTAATTAACGAACGCTACTCGTACATTTAGTTTTTATAGCTTTCCAGTCAAATGTTTCCTCTTTAATTTGATTAACTTGAAGCTTATTCAACAAAAACTAGTTTCTTGCTGGGAAAGAAAAATGACTGCTAAAAGATTAATTTCTCAAGAGATTCGTATTATTATTGTTATTACACATCCACTAAGCTACTTGCAGTTTTATAGTTCTTTTTCAGTTTGCCAAACTTTTTACATTTACCAGAACAACAGCAACATCTTCGTTCTTCAAAAAAAAAAGCAAAAGGAAAGCCTTATTACTCTCTATTACTCTATTTATCCTCGTTGGATATAAAGGACCATTTTGTCTGGATCTTATAGAAATTGCTTTTCTTCCCATTGAAATCACTTTTGCAAAAGGCACACGTCCATTAGTTGAAGAGGAAACGTCCCGATTCCCCAATTTATAAGGCCTATTATGATTACTGAATTTTAAAATCCATAAATATAAAATATATAAATTACGACTAAAAAAATGCTCGACAGATAATTTTTTAGATTTAGTTCTCATATTACTTCAGTCATATTCTTTTTTCCTGAGGTAGAATCGTGAACGGGATCGATTTGTATCCCGGACAATTTCCACGCGTTATTGGTCGAATTGCGACTTTTTTGGCTTCAATATCAACCAAGAACCATTTCCAACTGGCGATTCGTTGCTTAAATATCTAAAAAAAGGCTCAATAATCATTCACAAAGAAGTCTTAACAGCCACTCATCGTATCCCTATTCCGTGGATAATTAATAAATTAGGAAAATTTAAGCGTATATTTAAAAGCACATCAAAATTATGGTTTTAAGAGGTAATTTTCGCCAATGAAACAGTTTCGCGAGCTTTTATACGCGCAATTCGGGTTACGTCTTTCTTACGTCGCTACCACAATTTCATTATTCAAACATAAGGGATTGCCGGGGGTAGATGGGGCGATAGAAGCGGGAAGCACGAGAAAAGAAACATTTATTTTCTTTCGTTTTCCCTGCCTTCAGCAACGTGACCCAGTTAAAATTAACATGACCTACATTCAACAGTTGCGCCCCCGGATGATGTAGGATATTTACCGGAACCGGTAGAGTCTTATTATTCTTCCTTTCATGTTCTTGAAATTTATTTCGAAGAAAATTTCAAATCCCCGCTTTTTAGTTTAACTTGTGTGGAACATATTTTCTATTCACGTCAATGGAAAAATTAAATAAATGCATTTGAATTCGGGAAAAGCAAAATTGTTACATTTGCAGTTAAGAGTCGCCTCTTATATTTTTGCTAGAATTTACTCGTTTTGTTTCCTCGATATTCGCGAATCAAGTCACGTTACCCGACAAAAAAGCACCCTATAGGGTCGATAGGGGTTATTCACACGTGAGTTAATCCTATTTGAGGACGCTATTACTTACTAAAACAAATTCTTTTATTGGATCGTCAAAGATGACGACACGGCAATAATATTGGAATTGCAAAATGGGGCGTTATTAATTTATTAACACAACGATTCTATGGAGAGATACAATCATTTAACAAATCCTTTGGTACATGTAATTTAACTCATTCGTCAATTAATCGTAAAAGCTACACATTCGTTGTGGTCGTATGGACAATGTTCATCGAATTTTCGGCGTTTTAACGAATTTATATCATTAAAGAAATTGGTTCAACCACCTCGAAGATATTTAATGTTACCTTTATCGTCTGGGACACGCAACGATTCGAATTTATCAATTTCTTTTTGCTTTTACATTTAACCTGAAAATTGTACAAATTCCGTCTATTTTGCAAAGGGTTTTATGCAAATGTAGTTTTTAATTAATGGTATTTCCAGAAAATAAAATACTTGCATAGAAATGAAGGAAAACAATGTTTTCTTATATTGGTCTCTTCTGCACGCACTCTCTTTTGAAACACACAATTAGTACAAATATTAAAGCCAATTAAGTCGAATGCGTCTAATTAATTCTGTTATTGTTTAACTGTGCAAACTTGAAAGCTAAACACATACTAATGAAATGAATTATTTCACTTCATTTCGAACTCGACAAACTGTATAATGCTATTCTATTTTGGATAGAAGTGAAATTACTCTAGCGTTTGTCAATAACCCACATTATCAATTGGCATTATTTCAATACTCACCTGCAAAACGACACTTTATGCAGTAAATTAATTGATTCTTAAAAAGAATGCCTGTTATATTTCAATATCTAGAAAGCGATTCGTTCTGTTATGTCTCATTTGTGAAGAAATAGAAATTATTTTTAAGAAAGTTTAAACGTTTGAATTTTTTCCATTTACCGCTACTTGCCGCCATCTATTATAGAATTACGTATTAAGACTATCAAAGAGCTATATTTGACAATTCCAGGAGCAAAATTCAATTATTTTGAAGATCTTCAAATTAATAGGTAATCTTTTACATATTAACAATTACTTTCAATATCTTTCAACTTGTTAGGTCTGTAGACAGGATAAATTGATAAATTGTTGTAATAATTGTTGATAAATTACACTTATCCAATAAAGAAAATGGCTGCAGTAAACCATATAATAAAAGCCCATGATATTGATCAAAAGGAAAGGACTAAGGATGTTCTAGTTGATAATAATCTTACATTCAACTCATTAATGTTATCACCTTTGATATTGGAAGGTTTATCATCTTGTGGCTATCGTAAGCCATCACCAATACAACAACGAGCAATACCAATTGGAAAATGTGGTTTTGGTATGTAAGCATCAATGAAGTACACGCATACATTAATAATAGTTCTCTCTTTTTAAGATCTCATTATAAAATCAAAGTCTGGAACTGGAAAGACAGCTGTATTTACCATAATTGCTTTGGAGATGCTGGATATGACAAAATTATCTTTGCAATCATTGATATTAACACCTACAAGAGAAATTGCTGTGCAAATTAAGGATGTTATAAAAAGCATAGGGTGTAAAATGAAGGGTACCTAAAATGTCTTATTTCATGCTCTTTAATTTACCATTTACTTATAGATTTGTCAGTTGAAACATTTATTGGTGGTCTGCCACTGGAGCATGACATGAAGAGGACTAATTGTCATATAGCTGTAGGTGCACCAGGTCGAATAAGACATCTGATTGAAAAGAAAGCATTAAAAACAAATAATATTCGTCTATTAATATTTGATGAGGCAGATAAATTGATGGAGAATGCATTTGCTGGTGACATTGAAGCAATTTACAATTCACTACCAATAAGAAAACAAGTAATAGCTTCAAGTGCAACTTATCCAGATGATTTGGATGAATTCTTGCAAAGTTACATGTCTGTGCCTACACATGTTAGTCCTAGCATAGACACGCCATTATTATTAGGTTTGCAACAATTTGCATCTGTACTAAAGTGCAGTAAGAATGTTTTAAAAATGATGAACACTAAAACGACGGAATTGAATCGCATATTATCTATCGTTCCTTTTGCACAATGTTTGGTTTTTAGCAATTCGCAAATTAGAGTCGAAACAATTAGTAACAACTTGAATAGATTCGGGTGGAAAAGTATGTTTATATCAGCTGGAATGAGTCAGAGCAAAAGATTGGAAATTATGAAGGATGTGAGAGACTTTAAATGCAGAATATTGTTATCCACTGATTTGACCGCACGCGGAATCGATATCGATCATGTTGATCTCGTTATTAACTACGAACTTCCATTAGACATATGCACTTACTTGCACAGAATGGGACGAGCAGGACGTTTCGGTAGTAGAGGTATCGTAATTTCAATGGTATCGGAGAATGACGAATTACCAAAATTAAAGCACATTTTGGCCGAAATTGGTTTAGATTTGTCAATTAATCTCTTACCAACAGACGAACTCAATTCGGAAATGTTTCGCAATAGCCAGACCACTTTCGAACAGATTAAAGCGGAACATATGTTGGACGCAGAGAAAAATACAGAAATAATCGATTCCGTATTGGAAATAAAGGAGAATAAAAGGAAAAAGAGAAAGAAGAAGAAGAAGGAAGGTACAAATAGGGAATTACCAGAAAACGATTTAAGCGACAGTTATAAAACGGAAAATTCTGAAGTAAGGAATATTTCAATAGAAGAACATGGTCATATCGATGATATTGATATTGATTTAAGTTCGAAATCAGAAGTCGAGCAGGTATTGAATGATGATCCACTTGATTTAATAAAAGCGTTAGCCAGTAATCCGGCAGAAATTGAAACTCATAATGTTGAGTTGTCTGGTATGAACGATCCGAAAATGGCATTTGATTTAAAGAATCTAATTCCAGATAATTTGAAGCAAATTCGTCCTACAGGTGGGAATAATTGTGAACAAATGTCTACCAAAGAAAATCAAAGTGATGCACCTGATGATTCTACCATAAAGGAGCAAGTAACCGAATCGGTACATACAACAGATACAGATACGGAGCGAGTTTTGGATGCGAATATAAGAATGAGCGTGTCGCCAGGAGAAGAATCGAAAAAACGTAAAAGAAATGAATGTCGTGTTCAATCTAAGCAACAGTTATTCGAAAAGAACGTGTCTTTGTTACACGTAACTAAGCTGTTAATTGGCGCATTCAATAATTGCGAAATTCCGCAAGAAGTTGTAACGCACGTAAAAGTATTGCTTGACCAAATGAATGCGTTCGAGGCCGAAATGCGACAAAGATATCCCAATGTCGACATCGATAACTTGGATCAATATGCTGCGCTGAATGAGCAGCCAATAAATTCCGACAAGACCATTGAGAACATTTTACAAATAAGTTATGATTACTCAACGAATGCTGCAATGTTGCACTGGGGCATTTTTATGGAGAAACAAGAGAAGCAAGCTTCTAAGAAGTGTAAAAGGAATAATAGAGCAAAGAGAGCGAACCATGGAAGAATGGAAGATGATACAACTTACGAGGAACCGCTTGAACACGATGGCGATTATGATTGTGATCAAGAGAATCAAGAAGAAAACTTGATTGCTGACGAAGAATATGAAAATTATGAGTATCCTACAGAAGAGGATCTTAATCATGATTATAATGCGACTATGAATGACCATTTTATGAATATTTATGAACAGCACAAACGGAAATTGACGGACTTCATGGAAAACTGCAGTAATGCCGCGGAGTTTAACGAATTCTTTAAATATTGGCAAGAACAATTAAAAGCTTCGACTGATTACGTGCAACAAAATTTGTATTTAGAAGTTATGAACAATTATAGGTATTATAAACAGTATAACTGATGAGAATAATAAAACGTTTATAATATTTCCCTAAAATGTTTTTAAAATTTTCGTTCTCTTCATGCTATTTAAGCTACATGTTGTTGAATTTTCCGCATTTTTCATACTAGCCGATGCTGTCGTGCGCGTTCTTACCGACCATTATAGTTGAAGATTGCTTTGAAATGTTACGATTCATCTTTTTTTCCTTTTGCTCTAGTTTTGTTGGCACGCGTCTTTACTTCTAGTTTAATCAAAATTCTAAACTCGAAAAAAAATAGAAGTTAATATTCTTTATTTTGATTATTCAGTGCGCGAATGATAATTGTGCCGTAGCAAATTAAAGTGGTTTATCGTGATTGCTAAAAAACAAAATGTCGATTGAATAAATCTTGCTATTGTTTGAAAATGGTTTACGTTAGATGTGAAGTGATGTGAAAAGAAGAATGGAAAAAAGTTGAAATACAATTAATCGAGATGAATTTAATTAGGAGACGTACATAAAGTTTTACGGCCGTTAATTAATTAATCGTATTCTAAAGGTAATTGACTTTGAAACAAACGCATTTGTATTAATTTTCTTTTTCTTCCTACACCATCCTCGCCTTCTACATTTTACTTTTGAAATCGTGAAAAGGTGCTTTGATTTAATTATAACAGGGATTTTGTGCGTTTAACGCGAACCATTAAATTTTTACCACCATTTATAGGAATCTAGTTAGTATGAATCGTCTAGATGATTTCGCTTGGTAGGTAAACAAATTCATTACGACTCTACTAATTTCATACGATATAGTTATTCGAATGAATTTCTTTAGTAATAGTGTTAGTCAGTTAGTCGCCGATTATTTAATTGTTGATTATTATTTTACTTTTAGCGTAAATTACAGACATGCGTCAAAATGAATGTATGAGAGAGACAGAGATGGCGATTCCGATTGCCTTAACCGGCATCAGGAGAAATCGGCCCACAAGCAAAAGCAGCATCTTTCGGGAACGATGATGGTAGAAGATTGTCAGTGCGCGTTACAAATCCGGGAACGTAAAGTCGAAACGAGCAACGCAAGGAAGAAACGCGCGTAACAATGCGTACGTTTAATTTAATATGAAATGTGGTACAAACTACTGACTGCCTTTACTAATTTGATTGTTTCTTGATTTTCAAGAGAAAGATTATGTTTTAATCCGGAAGAAAGACCTGTAATTGTGAGATATTCGTCCGTGAGTGGTGTACCAATCATGAAAGTGAACATATTTTATGTTATTATCGTCACCATCATCATTGGTAAGCAAAGTTTAAAGGAAATAATTAAATAATTTATTGGAAGTGCAAATATTTAAATGCGAAACTTTGTTCTATAATTGAACTCTGTCGGAAAGAAAGACTTCAATCAAACTCGTCTGCTTTGAGCTGCACGAACCTTTTTCCTTGCTTGTGTTTTCAGCGATGTTTCCTTTTAAGTTGAATGAAAGACAAACAGAATAATGTTAAAGAAGAAATTTAAAGATCCGGCTCAAGATTGCCATCAAAAGATAGGGAAAATGTTAAATATTCTTTTTAACTGTTATCATATTGTAGGCATTTCGCATGGAAATGGGATGATAATAATATGGCACACGACCCTCTTCTTAATATCATCGATATGAAATTCCTATTGCTAATATTGGGACTCGTTTGCTTTTATTATAATCACAACAATAACGCACGCGATTCCTTGGTACCGCATAAATTTTAATGACAAAATGTGTACCGATTATTTTCGTTTGAATATCGTAACGGCAAGAGAGACGACTTAACTTTCTCGAAATATTAAATCGCTCGTAATCGATATTAAACTTCCCAATTACTATTTGGACAAAACTAAAAGTAAAACGCGAATTCGATCTATTATTAATAATTTAATTACCCAAGCAAATTACCATCGTCAAAGTCATGTGCACGTTTTATAAGTGATAAGGGAAAGATGGCATCCATCCATCCGAACTGACTGATGCTATTAGAAGGGAAAGTGAACGTTATATAAATTCTATGTTAAGATTATTTTACCAGTGACAAGTAATTTGGTAACGTTTTCGTGTCAGTTAGGTAGGAGATCAAATTAGATAAAATTGCGGGCCCGAAAAACGGATGGGAAAATGTGTGCGGAGAAAACGTTTTAAAAACGTATTTAACAGAAACGTATTTGAAATTGTCCTGTTTTCAGCGTTTTCCAACGCTAGGTGGAAATCATTTGCCTGCCGACATAATCATTATTTGTACAAATTAAATTATCATCATGCGGATTCCGTTCAGAGATAAATTCTACAGTGGTCCATCATAATAAACTAATGTTGGATGTATTAGCAAGCGCGTTTACCAATTTCTTTTTGCGATTTAACGCCTCGCATCATCCCATATTTTATTGCCATTCATTATTGGGGTAAATTAAGGGATGGGCTAGATGTTTCTCTCTCTCTCTCTCTCTCTCTCTGATATCCTCTGCATAGTTATTTACGTCTATTTCTGTACACAGATCACGTAGGAGAATCAATTCGTTGACATGTGGATGGAGATGCCAATAGTGGAAGAGCAAAAATCTTCGAAAAATCTGGAAAAGGCGAAATAAATAAATTGATATCTATTTGTTAGACGGAAATGAAATACCAAATCACGACGAGCAACTCATTTTCTCCGGCATTCTCTCAATTGCTGACGAATGAATGCGATCCAGAATTCTATTATTATTATTATTATTATTAACATTCAATCCTATTGCGGCACACAGTGATGAAAGGCAAGAAG
Organism: Hololepta plana; assembly: GCA_963695495.1. NCBI lineage: Eukaryota > Metazoa > Arthropoda > Insecta > Coleoptera > Histeridae > Hololepta > Hololepta plana. The sequence goes on along the minus strand of OY968837.1, from coordinate 4,819,575 downwards.
GAATGGGTTCGAAAATAATCACTTGAAGTCGTTGTTGTTGTCCTAGGTAGACAATACAAAAGAGCTTAAAGTTTGAATATTACGCAAATTGGAAATAGAGGGTTGTTACGTTTCTCAGGGAGAGGAGAATTTCGGTTAAGTTAACGATAATGAGTGATTGCATCAGTAAATAATATTAACGCAAGAAATGATACATATTTTCGTTATGATGATAATAACAATAACCACTTCACTTTTGCTACCTTAGTTAATTGAAACCGGTGTTGTTTGAAGTTTTGCAACATGCTTTTAATTAAATTTTTCAAAGCCTTTACGTTCCGCTGTTATAATTACCACATAAAATAACTAATTAATTTCAATAGCTGTTATTTCATTTTAATGGAGACACGTGTCCCTGCATCACCAAATACGTTTATTAAAGCTTTAAAATTTTCTCTTTTTGCTTGTCGTTTCGGTAAGCATTAGCTTACGACACAACTGAACAAAAATACAGTTTCGTAACTAATAGTGAAAGTGTAAAATCTATTTGTTTAAGAAGGCAAAAAGCTTATTTAAACCATTGTGCAAAAAGGGGAGGCTTAATGTAGTTTAATCTTAAGACATTTTGTAGAACAAACCAGAGATGCCTTGTTGTTATTAACTAAAGGTCCTCACGACGTAACTCTTGGCTGAAAGACAAGATCCACTTTCGTTACGTGCCAGCATATAATACATCGACAAAAAGAAATGTTGCCCTCTCAAACAAAAATTTTGCATTAGTGTTAAATTATTAAACCAATCAATAAAACGAGCGGAACTCACCGAAAAAAAGGGGTGGTGCTTTTTTTCCAGGTACAAAAAATGCTTTCGCAAACAAACAAAACTCGGTTTTCATTTCGTTTTCCATTTTACGTTTAGCGCAAAAGTTTCGCATCGGAATCTATTTATCGCCTCTCAATTGCCAATTGAAATTTTAATCATCATTAAATTTCCTGCACGACACGGAATCGGCTCAGTTGTACACGTAGCTGTGCATGTGCGTGCGTGTGTGCTAATTTGATTTGGAATTGATTTTGATGAATTGTACCGGGCTAATTAATATATAATTCAAATGAACACGGGAGTATCGAAGCATTTTCTAATTAGATTGAAATTACGGCAGAAAACAAGTTGCTACAGTAAAGTTATAGTGATAATAACGCGTTACCGTGTATATATCATGTTTGAATTTCTAATGAATTATAATGCGGCGGTGTTGATATTTTTAGAACAGAAGTTAGAAGGAGTGAGAGTAATTATCGCGAAGCGAGATTAGAACTAACAAGTTCATTGCGAATTATGGTTTCTTTTTCTCCCGCTTATTCAACGTAACGTGAAAGGAGTGTTAATTCCTTCGCCTTATTCAAGTCCGCCACTTCTTCAATTAAAAAAGTTTCTCTGCACTTAGTCATCGACGAGCAAAGGACAAGAAATTAAAGCATTTTTCTTTTAGGAATAGATGATGAAGTATTATGCGAAAACACAACCAGAAGAATGATGAGGATGATAATGTTAACGATGATGATGATGGTAAACGTAGAAAAGATATTCATCATAATGATATATATTATTTATTATTATTATTACCGAGCAATTTGCATAAAAATCCTTTCTAGAATCTTGACATCAACATTTATCTTAAGATCTGGTTAGTCATCCCGCCATTAACTCATCTGCCAAGAAAACTCTTTTGTCTCTTGAAAATCGAATGCAACCGATACTAAATGAACGCATTATTTCCAACAATTATCGTTGCGAATTCCGAACATATCGTCACGCGTTAGTGATCAATTTTAATTCCCTCGTCTCTACGTTACGTCTGCTCCATTCGATCGTTCATTTCGCCCTATTGTTTCGCTGCCACGTTTACTTTTTTCTTTTCGCAAACGGGAATAAATTCCCTGCCCTTTTCTTTTAATTGCTCCGATTTTTCGTTCAATCAATCAATTGGCACGTCGCGTTTCCGCTCGAGCAAATATTAATCCCTCCCGGTCCTCCCCCGTCGGTACATTCAATTTAATCGATTCACGCAATCGTTTTCTTCTCCGGATTGCATCGATTACTTAACTTTTAAACAAATAATGTTTATCACGTGCACGATCTTATTCCCAGGACCGCTGTAATCTTAATTCTCGCTTCGCATTTGAATTCTACGTTCAATTAAAATTTTTGTCCTCGCATTTTTGCAGGGAAGTGCAAGAGCGACGAGAACGAGGCACGCTTAATGCGTCACTTGCTGGCCGAATACGATCCGGCAGTGAGACCGGCCGAGAACTCGTCGTTGCCGCTCAGCGTCATCTTCGGCGTTTCGCTACATCATATCATCGATGTGGTAAAATTTTAATTAAAAATGTATTACCGTTTAAAACGTTTGTCTATTCTCCTGTTTCGCTTAGGACGAGAAGAATCAAATTTTAACGACGAACTGCTGGATCACGCAAATATGGATCGATCATCATCTTAAGTGGAACGCGTCCGAATTCGACGGCATTAAAGTGATTAGGATACCGTACGATCGCGTATGGAAACCGGATATTATACTTTACAATAAGTGAGTAAATATTTAATCGCGTGCGGAATTATTTTGTAGTGGTTACTCTCGATGGACCGGCGGACTCGAGGATCAACGCGTTTGCCTCTTAAACTTAATATACACATACAAAGAGAGAGAGAGAGAGAGAGAAACTCCTTTTAAATTTTAATTAATTTCACAATTAATTACTTCTGGAGCGAACGATTTGGCTACCGTTATCGCCTTCAAGCAAATAAATTGAACTTATCGAAATATTAATGATATTTGGCCAATAAACAGTATGGTAGCCGGTGTATCGATTAAAAGTTTTGAATTTTAATTAGGTCTAACAGCAGATATGTTATAAAGTGATTTGAGAGCAAACACAAATTTGTTTCGTTAATGTTTTGGAATTAATGGCGCCTGAGGAGGAATAAATTACACGTTGTAGCTAATTGACCTGGCGCATCCACCAAAATAGCAAGCGCGTTTTAAAAATTTCTTCTTTCCAAGGAACCTCTTCGTTCGTCGTTTACGTCTTTATTATCTTAAAAGTTACTTTGGAATAAAGAATTTTAAAAGCCCTTTTCTCTCTGGACTATTATAATCGTAAAATAGATATATTTTTGCGCGCTCTCTCTCTCGCGCGCAAATAAATAACGCCAGCGAGATATTAAAAGGAAGTTATTTATTTCTCGATGGAAATTATACGATTAGAGGGTATATTGTCGCTGTTTGGTTCTTCTTCTCGTTCTCGTGCGCGAATTATTGCAAGGATCATAAGTATATCATAAATAAATTATCGCGAATAAAGCGATCGATTGAACGAGAAAGATTGCGGGGGAAAGAAAGGGAACGGAATAAAAATATAACGAAGGATGAATCCTCACTTAAAATCTTAACGCCATTTCGGTTATTATCACCCTTTCGCTCCAAATATTGATTTTATGGAATGTGGAATTAATAACTCGCACTAAAAACACTAGAGATGGATAATAACTTTATAATCCATTTCATAAACGTTTTCATTAAGTTCGAACATCGTATTGTCCAACCGCAGGACCACAAACGTAAAGCGGAGAGCAGGCAAATCAAATGAAATTAAAGAGAGAAAATAATAATGAGACTTTAGTTTAATGCCATAGTGGCAGTTATTTAATTAAAATATCTTAATTAATTCGTCTACAGGAACGAACGAAAAAAAAAGACAGGAAAATCAGAAAGGGAAAGCGGGCGAAAAAGAATCCATTTTTCTAAGTACAGGAAGTAATAATGGAATGTTAAAAGGAAAAATCCACGTTTTTTTTTTCTACCGGTACCGGAAATATGCCTATTGCAAATTAACTTATTATCCGCGAAAGTTTCATTCGCAAACTTCAATAAGAAGTTTGTCAACATTCTCAATAAGCAAAGAGAAAGCGAGAGGGCAAAAAGAGAACGAAGTGGATGACGAAAATTCCGCCCACTCGGCATATATTATTTAGATTTTTAAGCGGCAAGCGAGACGCAATCGAATATTTTATTCCGCGAAGAATTTCGTTTACCTGTTCGCAAAGACATAGGCGTTTAGTATTGCTTTCCGTTATTATTAAAGAAAAGGCAGAGAAAGAAGAAGGAAATCGTCAAGAAAGACTCTTATTTTGCGCTTATTCTTTATTAAATAAATATCAATGTTTACGTAATGTTGAATTATAGGCTTCAATACCTCTCCCCATCGAGGGAATATACAGCAATAACAACGAGACGGGAAGGGAAAAGAAATTTCTTTTCTTCATAAACTTCGGCCTCCATTCTAATTTGCCAACAAAACGATTCTCTTTCGCCTTCTTCTTGCCTTTAACATAACAAAGCACGTGCTTTAAATAAAATGCATCGCGTTTCTTCTCCATTCTTTTTAATGCCTACCGAAACGACAGGAGGACAAAGGAAAAATGGTTAACTTACGCTTGGACGACCACCAAGGACGTTCATGGAATAAAGAACACCGGTGTGCCCTTGCGTTTTTCCTGCGCGGTTTTCTCTCGTTTAATTTTAAATACGAAGGATTAAATTTACTGCATTTCATTTCGCATTATTTGCAAATAGTTGCAGCCACAGAACGTAAAAGTCGTAGTTAAGAAGCACCGAGAGGAATTAGCGAATGCCAAACCGTGCGAAACTTGCATAACGAAAAGCTCCGCATTTTTCTTCTTCGCACAAAGTATCTCATCAAGCGTGAAAACGAAACTATTCGCAATTAGACTCGACGACGGCAATCGATCATCATCTCTTTAGTAATAAAAGAAATGGATCGAGTCTGTTCAGTGCGTTTTTCCCCGTACGTCTAATCAACGAGTTTTTCGCTAACACTTTTTCGATTCGTTCGCTTTTGCAGTGCCGATTCGCAGTATCAAGCGTCCGTCATTAATACGAACGTGATAGTATCGAGTAGCGGTGAAGTGGTCTGGCTGAGTCACGGCATTTATCGTTCTTCTTGCGACATCAACGTCGAGTACTTCCCGTTCGACTTGCAAAGTTGTCCGATGAAGTGGGCGTCGTGGACGTACGACGGTTATCAGGTGAGTTTGTAATTAATTTTTAATCGAAAACAATGATGCCGCTAATGCAACTCGCGCTATCTCGTTATCACGCATCATCTATTCGATTAATTATTTATGGCGAATTGATTAAATTTGTTTTCATTTAATTTGCCGATTAAATCGCAAACGTACATTCGCCCATTGTCCCCCCTACTGCAACGGATTTACATTATTATGACAGTCACATTAATCTGCATCAATTTGTTTGATCGTCTATTGCCGCGAAATATTTTTATTGAAAAATCATCCCGTTCTCTTGCCATAAATAGGTCACGTTCAAGTAGCACGTTATTTGTTTATGTAAATCGGGGAATTCTTCGTGGGAATATTAAGATGGGAATAGACGCTCTATTTCCGACGAAGGGTAAACTTGAGAGGTCGTTGCAAAACTGTCGTACGTTGTCGTTCTTTTTTGTTCGCCAGTTCATTTTCAAGTTGATGGTTTTCGCTACACGTTGGTCAAAATCCAATTTATAAGCTTAATCGATGACTTCATAACGTTGCGCGTCCAGTAGTTGGCTTTAATTCCATTATCTGATGGGATTCGGAAGGATAATGAACTGCGAAAAACAAATATTTTTCGATTGAAGTGGATAAAGTGCGATTCTAATTAATGAAATTTCATTGTGATTATTGTTTAATTAGTCTTATTGAAATGATTATAACGACTCTTTCTCGCACTAGAGGTTCCCATTGTTTTATTAATAATAAGGGTACGTTTGGGCGCGGATAAAATTTTGTTGGACCATCATCCTCATTAAACAAACCCTGTTTAAATAATATAGTACGTCCCCCGTTTCTAAATGCGTGCTACATTATTTAAACATTTGCTAACGTCATTATCAATTTCCCATTGCGAAGACGTGTTTAAAATTGTTCTTTGACTGTGTCTTATTGAACGTTTTCAAAAGAATTGTTTAATTGCAAAAAGAAAAGCAATAAACGAAATCTCGCGCTGCCGTTCGTTTCAAACGGAGATACTTAAAATTCCAGACGAATGAATCGGCACTAAATTTCACGTTAAGTTCCTGCTTTCGCGACAAATCTCCTAACGTTACCTGAATTACAATGATAATCTACAAAGGAAAAAAGAACTGAAATTAATTTCAATTTACGGCGAACGATTCGCCAATTTCTATAATTCCATATTCGATTATTAATGCGGGAATAAAAGCCTTTTGTTACACACAAGGTGGTACTATTGCAAGCGTTGCATATTTCAACCGCTAATTCCTTGCAAATTTCCCATTTATAGTTCTCACGAATAGAATGGGTACATTTTTATCCGCTAATTTTAAGATTACACCAAAAACCGTTTCCGTCCCGTTAATTATGTAATTACATTAAGCGATTACGACGACGACTAAATTTAACAGCTCTCCCATCGCGTTGGAATTAAGGGACTTTTTTGCTCGCTTCTGGAAAAGAGAGAATGTAAAATCGTTTTCTAACTGAATTTCGTAATTTCGGCTTCCGCTATGTTAGGTGTGAATCGTAAATCCCGATAATAAAGTTTGTTACCTTGCCGAACAGAAAGCAGCGAGTCGCTTTTTAAATGTTTTCCGTTTAAAATTCCGGTTTTAATTAATTAATATGAGCAACAACCGCACTATTCGGCGATCTTTTCAACCGCCTCGCGTTCATGATAGTAAATTTTCACTGCATTCAATTCCTCCTTCGGTTTCGCTTTCCTAAAATTTCGATTACAATACGTCCGTCAGAGTATTCATTTTATCACGGCGAAGAAAGTACGGAAGGAGGAGGACGAAGAAGATTCCTCTTCTTTTTTGCGTGTGTCCTTTACAATAATCCTAATTCGTTGTATTGATTTCCGTTCCTTCTTTTACCGATTTTTTTCCTTGATATTTATTTCGAAAGACGCCTTTCTTTATTTGTTTTTTGTATCCAAATGGATTACGTTCTGATTAAATTCAATTAGAATTTCTTTTTTACAACAATAACTCCGTCACTTTCTTTCTCCCCGAAGAACGGGCAACTTTATAATAGTTTTTATCCCCGCTATTATACCTTATGAAAATGTGCGTGAAATTTGAGCGAAAACATCTATTAACTATTCCCATTAACGGAACCCAATGCGACAGATAAAAATCGAGGAAATTGGATAAACTTTTCCCTACATTGTGACTTGGAATCGGAGTGGAATAATCGAAATTACATCGATATATATAAATTGGAAAATTACAAACGTAACATCCGGATGAATTTTCCTCGTTTATTCGAGTGTTAATTTTCATTTGACAAATCGCTACACAGTTTCGATTATTCGCAATGTATTGCTAATTTAATGACATCCTAACATCAATTTTTCTCTATTACTAAATTAAAAAATATCTTTCCATTTTTGGTAATAACCTTCATTAAGCCTCAAGGAATGGCTAGATACCAACCGGACCTTTTACATGTGTCTCGCACAGGATTTAATCCTAGTTCATAAAAAAATTACATGTGATCCGTTCATTCTTAGCGTCGCGACCTTTCTCGTAATTCGAAAAGATCCCCGCTTCGAAGCAATTAAAAGAAACACCGACAAATTAAAAACTAATCCAGCACGATCTCTCCACTGCGTGTGTGTTTTTTCCCTTCTATTCAAGGATCATCATCAACCTAAAAGTCTAGACTATCGTTTTAGATTCGTATCGCTGTTAAATGAAAACTTTTATTTCGGTTGCTCATCTAAAAGTTGGTATCACTCCCCCGTATGCCACTCGCATTCTCCCGCGTGTATGTGTGTTTGGCATTAAAGGAGGAGAGTGTGCGAGAGAAGAGAATCTCGTTCCCCTACTAAACGATTCAACATTACTTTCCAAATGAATAACATTATTCACGATGAGAATGGAATATGCGTAAAATATTTCTCTACGGTACGTAACCCCGCGTAACGACCGAAATAATAATTTCTGCAAAACAGGCAAAAAAGCGGCCCATTATTTTCTTGCCTTCTATCTCCTATTATTTTGCGTATAACAACACAACACGCCACGCATACGCAAACGATCGGGCAATATTTCAATCCTCCACATTCTCTTATTTTTCCTTTTCGCGTCATACATCACAAAGTGAACTCTTTCTGCGAGACCATCGAGATTGAATGGTTAGTACGAATATTTGCAATTGATCGAAGAATCTAAGCGATCGCGTGGCGAATACTTTGCATTTGCAAACACTCTTTATTGAAATTACCACGCAAATTTTCATTTCCTTGTCGCCGTAGCAGGAATAATAATTTGCTTCCGCTGGTGCGCCAAGAGAATGATACCAACTTCATAAGATATGGCGGAAAAAATCTGGCTGGGAATTTAATTGAAGAAGCCTCGCACGAAAACGAAAATACTTTTCGCAAGAAACCCGAAAAAAAAAGGAGACAAAACGAGCGAGCGACATGGAAAATTGAAAGCATTTAAAATATTTCTCCGTCGAAGCAAACTGAATCGATTTGATTTATGACAACGTTTGAAGTCTTCTTCTTCCTCGTCGCCGTCGCAGCAATAACCGTCCCTCGTGTTGATGCACGCTCACACACACACGAACACATTACTAATATATATCAATCACCGGATTAGACAAACTTCTTCTTCGCATTCGTACTCCTCTTCCGTTTTTCTGCACCATATCGAAGCCGTATCAGGACGCTTATTGACAGCAAACGGGTGACGGCGTCTCCTCCTCCGTCTCCGTCCATCCGCCATATTATTGCTATTCTTCTTCTTTCGCCAACTTCTTCTGCCCTCGTTATTTGCTATCATTTGACGATTTCTACTTCGTGTTTCAGGTGGACCTGGTGAAGCAGACGGAAGAAGGCGACGTTAGCAATTATCAGGCAAACGGCGAGTTCGATCTGGTCAATTTCTACGCGCTCAAGCACATACGAATCTATTCGTGTTGCCCGGAACCGTATCCGGACATCACTTATACGATTAAGCTGAAACGAAGGCCGATGTTCTACGTGTTCAATCTCATATTGCCGTGCATCCTAATCAATTGTATCGGTAATTGTTGCTGAATAGCAATTAAAATAATAATTAAAAAACAAAAACGGGAGACGAGAGGGCGAAGATTCGTGTTCCCGTTTCGCTTCAACTAATCGACTTTGATTTTGCAGCTTTGCTGGTGTTCTACGTGCCGTCAGAGTCCGGGGAAAAAGTGACCCTCGGCATAAGTGCTCTTTTGTCGATGACCGTGTTCTTGATGACCATCAGGGAAACGCTACCGCCGACAGAGAAGACTCCATTAATCAGTGAGTTTCCTTTTTTTTTATATTATAGAAAAGATATATTTATAACTTAGCGGAGCGATTCCCTTTTTTTGCTTGTAGAAAGAAGGGTGTTCCGTTTCTTGCCTTCTTTTGTCTGCCTGTTTTTTGCAACCGAACAACTTTCTATTTTTATTTATATATTTAAAGCTCGCCGAACCGTGGCAAATCGCCTTATAACAATAATGATGGCAGTCACAACATTGCGGGCGTTTGTTATCTATCAATCTTTCTATCTAGTCGAAGGTTTTCAGTTTATTTAAATTTATGTTACGGTTGGTATATAAAAAAAACCTTTCGAATGTCATTCGTGATGAACGGCTGCAACGTTATAGCGAAAAAGGAGAAGAAATTTTCCTCCTCCTGCTCATACATCTTTGTTTATCAGTTTTCCGGTTATAATAGTTTTCAAACGGCTTCAAGGCATCGAATTGAAACTTTTCTCTCCGGTTCACAGTTGGACCGATTCGAATTTATATGTAGAGGAAGGATGCTGTACGATAGAAATATTATTACTCGTTTGAAATGGATAAAACGCGGCGGTAGCTGTTTTTTTTTGTTCCTCTTTATTATTCGCTGTGGGCGAATTTCTCTTAATTAAACGGCGGCGATTATCGAAGAAAATTGAAAAAGAAAGTTGAAAGGAGACGGGACCGATAAGAAATCGATTTTGAATGTGGCTTTTTCGTTAATTCGCAATGCGGACGAGAAGCGCCGTATTCTGGCCATATTTTCGCTTTCGATGTTTGCAGAATACGGTTAATAAATAACTTGCGACCAGATTGTGCCGTGGATGTTGGCTTTTTTTATTGCATTAAAATATGCATCGTCTCGAAAAGCCAATAATCGCAAATTTATACGACGTCGCCGGGTAGAGATAGTTTGCTGCAGTTTCTTTGGAAAAAAAAGAAGAAAATTAATTAATCGCACCTTCGCAAAAGCGTTTGCAAACTGTGCACGTCATAGAATTTACGACACCTAGTTAACGAGAAACGTAATAGTTTCTTTATCTCATACTTGCAATTGCACAAGTTTGAGTGAAATCGCCTTGATATCGAATTCGCCTTGATATAAATCTTTGACGAAATATTTGAACCTGGGGCCTTTGCAAAGTACAAAATATCCATCAATTTACGGGTCGGACAATTATGTTTCTTGTGATAAATAGAGTGGAGCGACGTTTACACGACCGTTCGTCTCATAAATCTTTGCGAGAGAGGAAATTGATGAAAACGTCTTCTGGCCACGTCCATGCTGCGGACCCTCTCGCACAGTCATTTTACAAGCATAATTGGGATCTTGTCCGCCTACGCCCTCAGGCGACGGATCTCTTTGCCTCGCTCGCCGCGGTGCCTCCAAAAGCGTACATCGCGTATAATGCCAATGTATTTTTATCAATTTATTTCCCGACAGAAAAAAAGAAGGAATTTACACCCCGAACGAACCAATTTCTGGCATTTTAACAAGGACATGCGGAGGAAATCCGTTTCTCTTCACGGAGGATAAGGAAGTATAGAATCGACGTCATATCTATTACGTTATGGGAAATGTAATATTTATTATTATTCTGATACGTGTTCTATTCGTGCATTATATAGAGGGAAAATTTGCATCGGTGCGTAGTTAGATTATTACATTTTCGTTCGCTTTTATCCAAATTGAATTCCTCATTTTTCTCCTCTTTCTCTGCCTCGTTCTCACCTTCTCTCTTCTTTACTCTGTTCTTGTGTTATTGGAGAAAATTAGGTTTACATATTTTCGCACATGCCTCGTCATTTCGTAATAAATTCTATAAAAAAAGCGCTACCGAGGAGGTGTTTAATGGCAACCACCAAGAAAAAATTAACAAAAGCTGCACATTAAGCACTTGCAATAGAACGAAAACGTTTCCATAAGGGAGGATACAAGCGAAATGAAGAAAAAACTCTAATTAAACGTACTTTAACGCAAATATCACCTCCTGTTTTATATTTAATAATTACAGTTTCATACAATAACTCCTAACTGGGTAGGGAAACTGTTATGACGAGCGGATATTTTTCTTTAAATTTGTTTGTGTACAGAAAGAAGAGTAAATAAAAAAGAACTCTACGCCGTTAACTTAACGTAATGTGTACATTTGTCTGTCCCATAATGGAGATTGTGTGTCAAAGGGGACGAAGACATAAAAAAGGCGGAGGAGAACGAGGAAAGGACAACGGTACAAACGGCACAGTTTTGTCTCTTCGTTTATTTCTACTTTTTCTTTTCGTCGTTCTCGTTGTCAAATATAAGAAATTTCGGAGCAACTCTCGAGCACAAAAATTTACACTATCTCATACACTTCTGATTATTTATTGCCGTTCTTTCTGTAGTTTCCCTTAACACCGCCGGGACGTTACTCTTTATGTGTTGTAATTTTTTAAAAGCTCATCCATAAAGATTACATTCATTGTAATAACTTGAATATTACCGATAATTTCCACGTTTTTCGCACTTACACGTGGGAAACGGTGGGCTACTTAATAAAAAAAAATGTATCGCCCTTCACCTTTATTACGCGGCTACTGTTATCAAACATAAATTTTCAGATTTGGAAAACGTAGAACGACGTCTAAAAAGCTCAAGCTTAATCTCTTATTTTGGCTACATGTCACACGCAATATGAAGCAGCATATTGAAGAATTCATAACGAAATATTAGAGGAGACTCATCGCGAGATACAAATTCAACAATGAAATAACGCAAAAAGAAACGAAATCTGCGAACAAGGTAGTATCATCACCATAACAACTAAAGAGTACGAATCGATTTAAAAACTTTTGGATGAATGAACTGTAACAAGAAGGGAGACGGCTCTATTCTCCTTTCTTTTCGTCCCATAAAATATTCCCTTTGATCTCCGTGTAAGGGTAATCAACTCGTATTTATATATTTCGCCTTGCTGTACTCCTTTTTATATTCGAAACGCTTCAAAAATCTAAGGTCACGACTTTCTCTTTCTGGAATCCACGTCGAAACGCTCTTCAACCGTTCACACAGGATGTTATTTAAAGATTCCCGAATTCATAACAGGTTTGCAAAGTTTTTTAGATGACGAAGAGCTGCTTCGTCGAACGGGAAATGTAGACTGTTTGTTCCGTTCAAGGCTTCGGCTTAAAGTACTCGTTGATTTGAGAGACATTCGGGGCGTCGTGTCTGGTATACGAGATTTTTTCTTGTATTTCTCTCACTCTCTGAAGGTAGAACACAAAAATGCAAAATTTGAAAAAGAAAAATTCGCTAAAAAGGCATAAATCTCAATGTAAAATCCGCAACTGAACTCTAATTAATCGATCTCTAATGTTTTTTTCCATTGTTTAGCACTTTAAGGGCCCCAAAATACGTTTTTTCATTTTGTGCAAAATTACGAAAACAGAAAACGGCTCCCCCTGCTAAAAAATTGCAAAATTTGAAGAAAAACGAATTATTAAAAAACGAATTAATCTGAATGTAAATTCCACAACTGAACTCTTATTAATCGATCTCTAATGTTTCTTTCTACATTTAGCGACTTTAAGAGCCGTAAAATACGCTTTATGCAATTTGAGGAAAAATGCAAAAGTAGGGAAGGGTCCCGCCTTCTATAGGAAGGCAAAAATTGAAGAATAGAAAATTTTCTAAATACGAATAAATCTCGACGTATTACTCACAACTGAACTCTAATTAATCGATCTCTAATGTTTCTTTCTACATTTAGCGACTTTAAGAGCCCTAAAATACGCTTTATGCAATTTGAGGAAAAATGCAAAAGTAGGGAAGGGTCCCCCCTTCTATGGAAAAGCAAAAATTGAAGAATAGAAAATTCTCTAAATACGAATAAATCTCGACGTATTACTCACAACTGAACTCTAATTAATCGATCTCTAATGTTTCTTTCTACATTTAGCGACTTTAAGAGCCCTAAAATACGCTTTATGCAACTTAAGGAAAAATGCTAAAGTAGGGAAGGGTCCCCCCTTCTATGGAAAAGCAAAAATTGAAGAATAGAAAATTCTCTAAATACGAATAAATCTCGACGTATTATTCACAACTGAACTCTAATTAATCGATCTCTAATGTTTCTTTCTACATTTAGCGACTTTAAGAGCCCTAAAATACGCTTTATGCAATTTGAGGAAAAATGCTAAAGTAGGGAAGGGTCCCCCCTTCTATGGAAAAGCAAAAATTGAAGAATAGAAAATTCTCTAAATACGAATAAATCTTGACGTATTACTCACAACTGAACTCTAATTAATCGATCTCTAATGTTTCTTTCTACATTTAGCGACTTTAAGAGCCCTAAAATACGCTTTATGCAATTTGAGGAAAAATTCAAAAGTAGGGAAGGGTCCCCCCTTCTATGGAAAAGCAAAAATTGAAGAATAGAAAATTCTCTAAATACGAATAAATCTCGACGTATTACTCACAACTGAACTCTAATTAATCGATCTCTAATGTTTCTTTCTACATTTAGCGACTTTAAGAGCCCTAAAATACGCTTTATGCAATTTGAGGAAAAATGCAAAAGTAGGGAAGGGTCCCCCCTTCTATGGAAAAGCAAAAATTGAAGAATAGAAAATTCTCTAAATACGAATAAATCTTGACGTATTACTCACAACTGAACTCTAATTAATCGATCTCTAATGTTTCTTTCTACATTTAGCGACTTTAAGAGCCCTAAAATACGCTTTATGCAATTTGAGGAAAAATTCAAAAGTAGGGAAGGGTCCCCCCTTCTATGGAAAAGCAAAAATTGAAGAATAGAAAATTCTCTAAATACGAATAAATCTCGACGTATTACTCACAACTGAACTCTAATTAATCGATCTCTAATGTTTCTTTCTACATTTAGCGACTTTAAGAGCCCTAAAATACGCTTTATGCAATTTGAGGAAAAATGCAAAAGTAGGGAAGGGTCCCCCCTTCTATGGAAAAGCAAAAATTGAAGAATAGAAAATTCTCTAAATACGAATAAATCTTGACGTATTACTCACAACTGAACTCTAATTAATCGATCTCTAATGTTTCTTTCTACATTTAGCGACTTTAAGAGCCCTAAAATACGCTTTATGCAATTTGAGGAAAATTGCAAAAGTAGGGAAGGTTCCCCCCTTCTATGGAAAAGCAAAAATTGAAGAATAGAAAATTTTCTAAATACGAATAAATCTCGACGTATTATTCACAACTGAACTGTAATTAATCGATCTCTAATGTTTCTTTCTACATTTAGCGACTTTAAGAGCCCTAAAATACGCTTTATGCAATTTGAGGAAAATTGCAAAAGTAGGGAAGGGTCCCCCCTTTTCTGGAAAAGCAAAAATTGATGAATAGAAAATTCTCTAGATATTAATAAATCTCGACGTATTACTCACAACTGAACTCTGAAGATTGGTGCATATAATTATGCCGCGCTTCAGAATTGGATTATTTCTCAAAATTCACTAAAAAATTGCGTATATTTTTAAAACGAGATTGAACATAAAACAATGATTCATGCAAAGATGAGATTTTTTGGCATATCAACTAGTTTGGTGATAAATTAAACTAAATAATCGTTATTTTAAATTTGATTCACTTGGCTGACGAAAGGACGTCGTCTGTACTGTATTTGAGCGTTAAAGTAAAGTAGTAGCCTTGAAGCGTAATATTAAAGTGTATAAGGGACCGTTAAGGACAATTAAGAGTTAATGACTTTGCGAAACAAATTGTTTCGCGTTCTATTATAATAAAAGTTAATCATATTAATTAACACTCTTTCGGGGGCCTGTTTTCTTCTTCTTCTTCTCTATCGTTTATTCGTTCGTTTGCCCATTCCCAATAATCGTTCGCAAGGACGACGATAATAATTGTTTTAATCAATTTCCCCATTTACGTTTAACCGTTTATTATGCAAGGAACGTTCGTCCTCCTTTCGTCTCTTTAACTTGCAAACGTATTTTTGCCAATAAAGAGTGAGCAAATTTATATTCTAGATAGAACATTATAATTTCTCTCATTCCCATTACTTTCCATTAGGTCTCTATTACGGCACCAGCATTTGTTTGGTAACGTTCGCGTCCGGTCTATCGGTCCTAACGCTTAACATCTATCACCGTGGAGTGCGCGGCGCATCCGTACCGAATGTCGTACGGACGTTGGTTTTGGGCCGGATGGCTCGCATGGTCTTCATGCGATTCGAGATGAAACGGACGCCGCCGAGGACGTCGAAGATTCAGGTAAATGTTAGGATTGTGTTGGAAATGATACGGTGATTATTATGACAGGATAAACTAATTTGCACATTAATAACGCATAACGTGGTAATATTTCGGGTGTTTATTACCATAGAAAAGTAGTTGCAAAGTGGGATGTCCCGGAAGTAATTATTTGGGCAGATACGTTCCCGGTTTTCCCATTTACAATATCATGGGATTTATAAAATTCATATGTTCCAGCAATACGGGTTTCCGAAAATTTAAATTAATCATCGATCGTATTTCGTCGTGTAATCAGTGTCAATATTGTAAAAAGGCGTTCTTTTTCCAGCGGGACCGATAAATAAATCACGGTAAATAATAATATGAAAGCGTCACAAAAACATGAGAGAATTATGGGAGAAAGGTGGTTGCGAAAAAAGAAAATCCGTTTAAATGAAATATTACGTTGGAATCAGTTTAAATCTAATAGGAATTTAGAGTTTTAAAGCTTTTAAACGCCATCAAAAATATCATCGTCATCATCATCATCGCTCAGCCTCTCGTTTTTAGCCGTTCATTTTTGTTAAAAGGGAAATTTCATTTAATAGCGATTAAAATGTAAATTTTCAAAGCGAGGAGAAAATAAAAAGTTGCGGCGAAAAACTCGTTGATAATAACGACATTAATTAAGTTCGTTCATTAAGAGTTTTCGAGTGAACGTTCGCCACCGCTAAGGAAGAACACCTTTAAACGCGTTTAACAATAGGTTCTGGATCCTATTCTATGTTTTCCCATGCAGCTACAACAATTATCAAATAGCGGCCAAAGAGAAGAGCTAAATCATGTTGGAAGAAGTGAAAACGAGAAGAGGATGTGTCGTAATTGTTTGAAAATATTTGCGTTGAATATAATTTACTGGCAAAAACGTGGACGATTAATTATATGGAGGAGGATACTGTGATGTGATTAATGGCATTAACTCTTCTTTATTGCAGGACTGAAACGAATCTAGAAAAATTGTTCATATTTCTCTACGAAACTGGCTATTAATTAACGTTATTCAGGAATAACCGAAACCCATTCATGATTATTTTGCCATTTTTCACCATTTTATGTTTATGAAAGAAAACTTTGCAACGCCATAAAGGGAAACGGAAACGTATTCAAATCAATTATATACTTTCAACGTAGCGCAAATATTATTAACGTTAACTGGCGTAAATGTTGTTGTTGTTGATGATGATGAATTTTCATCAAGTGCGAAAGCAAACTTCTGCGAGAGAGCATCGTCATTTATTATTATTGACAATGAGGAACGTATTTGTTGCCTGCTTGTAAACTAACACATTTAACAGCGTTTCACGTTACAACAGAAATTATTTCACACTACGTTTGTTATTACACGTGTATAACTGCCTTTTGGATGCTCGACGCGGTATTTATTTACCAAGCCACTGGCAGTGAGACTGATCAATTGATAAACTTTATTTAAAGACTTTCTAATGTACTTTAACAAAAGATTTCATAAAATATTTGCGTATTTACTCGCATATAAGACACAAGTTTCTTTCATGTCTTTGTGTCTGCAAATTCAGGCCGCGTCTTATATTCGTCGTCGACTTACCAGGGCAAAATTGCTGATAGGCGGTTGGTCACGGATGTTTTTCATTGACTTTTTACTAAAACTATCCCATTTATGGACATTATTCCTCTATATTTATTTTATTTTTTAGTAATAAGCTTTTTCTTCAGTTTTTGACTTTTTTCATTTCCAATCCAACTAAGAGGGCGCATCTTATCGATGGCGTCTTATAAGCGGGTAAATGCGGTATTGTTGCAAGCGATATTGCGCATACTTTGCGAATGCGTCCTTTGTTAAAGTAAAATAATGAAAAAAGCTTCGAAACGCTCGGTTCGACAAGCCAAATATTTTTCTATTTTAATGCAGGTTATTAAATAAGACCGTTTATAGAACGACGAAGATCAAGCGGAAAAGAATAAAGAGCAAATTTTTAACAGCACCGTATCACACGTAATAACAACAAATGACAATACCTTTCTTTTCAGTCGCATCGCTCATTTCAGTTTTATGACGAGCACGGTCGCGGACACTTTTTTATTGCGGACATAAATTTCAAAACGGTGCCATTAGCACTCTCATACGTCGGACGGGGCAGAAGGAAAAGAAATAAGAGGGGAAATCAAAACCAAACAGACTTGTTGCTTGCGCTCGATAAATCTCTGCCACACGCACGGTCTCTCATTACTATTGTCTTCCGTTATTTTCGTTTATTAGATGGGGGGGCATAAATCAAAATCACACGTAACCAAACAACTTCTTGCATTCACATTTTTCTCCCGTTCGCCAACAGGAAGTTAATCCGCAAACGGGGAATAGACTTGACAACAACAGCTGGCCGTGGACGGATAAGTTTTCGCATCAGGAAGACGGATATTATTTGCAACAGAGACATTCTCAACAGCAGCAGCAGCAGCAGCAACAACAGCAACAAAGGTCGCCGAGATTTCCCGCTAGATCGCGGCAAGAAACTCTAGGTACGTCAATTTGTCCAAATTATCTTTTTCCCGAGGAAAACGTAGAAATTTTCCTTTTATACCAAGCGGACCTCCACAATTTTTCCTTCGATATTGTTGATTGAAACTGCTCGATACTTTCTGCTGTAGGGCGATTTGTTGATGATGCTTCATACTTTCGCAAACATTTGCATGCAATAACAATTTGACCCAAACGCAGTCTAACGATTTCTCTCTCTCTTTTTTTTACTTTTGCTTACTGATGTCTATCTCGCAACAAAAAAAAAACAATCTTGCTCGGTTGCTGTCGCGAATTAGACGCGTTCGAGAATCAAATCGTCCGCATATTGAATAAAGTGCACGCGAGCATCGACCGCAACGAGCAAAGATTGAGCGAACAAGAGCGCAGGGAACTGATGGAGATGGAATGGAAACAGACGTCGATCGTCTTGGACCGGATGCTGTTGTGCATCTTCTTCTTGGTAACGATCGTATCGACCACAACAATATTGTCTAGGAGTCCGCCTCCGGATTAGTTTACGCGACGGCGAATTTTATGCTCGTTAAGAAAATAGGATTAAAACACTGAATCGGTTAACTAAACTCATTTCGTTCAAGTTCAAGTGCATAACGAGAATGATTATATATGATAAATATTGAAAATATTTCTCCTACATATTTTGTGATAATTTGCGAGATGATGATGATGATAATACTAAGGTAAATTAAATTAATTAATGGGACGAATATTCATGATGGTTAGTTAATAAGTATTTAGATGCGTAGGTTATAGCGAGATACGGATGAACGTGGCACGAAGAAAGTCATTTTGAAGAAGGTGCGATAATCGAATTCGATCCTTCGTGCTTCCTTCATTTCTATTTCGATAAAAAGCAAATACATTCTGGTTTAAAGCCGACATGTATTTTAATTAAAATAAACGTGTTCATGGTTTTGAAACATTTTCTTTTCCATCTAATAGGAAATACAATAAGAATTACTTTGCAATAATCGCAATAAATGTGGATATAATCTCTTTTAAACATTTTTGTTTGTCGATTGTAGATTCGGTATAGATAATCAACAAAACGGAAGCACACGTGTTCTTGCCTCCAGATGCATCGAAAAATTCGAATGTTCGTCAATCCACAACCCAACACACCGCCCGCACGTTAGATTGAGCAAGTAATGATTTCAAGCGAAAGTGCAATTATTTCGAAACGGAGAAATTACAATTAGCCGTTTAGTAGGATTAGTAATGACCGTTTCTTGCGCTTTTCTTGAAAATCGAATCACTCCGGAAATATAAAATGTGATTGCAATTGCGACTCGCCGCAATAAATAGCGTTCTTTCGATTCGGTGACCACGTAAATAAGATTGCAACAATCTGTTTTATGACTTTGTAGTGGACACGCTTTAACGTTTGTCTATAGAAATTAATGGTTCATATTACGCGAATAACTTTTATTATCCTTTCCTTAAGCCAATTCCGGAGTTTCGCAGCGATCGTAAACATTGCGGCTCGTCACACAGCTCTAACCTTCATTTCCAATTTAGATAACGAGTGTTTGTGATTTAGTGGAACAATAGTTAGCAATTAAAAGATACTAACGCGAAAAAAGAACACCGGCAATTATTTTGTTTGCATAACGGATAACGCAAATTTGATAACCATCATCACCGGCATACGCAAAAATCAACTAGTCTAATATTTGCATCAGGAATCGTGTGCTCTCTTGTACGTTGCCTTGTCACGCTGAAATTGTTCTTATCAAGGCTATAATTCAATTCGAGCACAATTTCCTGCTAACAATCGTATCTAATTAAATAATTACTTATTAATAATCATCAGTTTTAATTTAGACGTTTTAAAAGAAACAATTGTGCTGTCAACAATAGTAAATAACAGTGGTCCGAGGCGTTAATCGAGAAGGAACCGTTCAGTCGCTTCGTAAACCGAAAGCAACCACATCGCGCCGATCTATTCATTAGCTTCAGTTTAATTCAACCAAATCTTCGGCAGAATGTCCTCGATAACACGCACGTTGAGCCCGGACGAATTGAGAGTCGTGCTGAAGAGCCATTACGGCGACGACGATTTCGACGTAACGAAGGTAACCATGTCGCCGTACTTCGACGACATCGCCGGTTTCATGGGCCAACACGTGAGCCTCGTCGTCGAGCTGAAGCGTGGCGGCGCGCTGCTGAAGGAGAAATTCTTCGCCAAGTACATGCCGTCCGACAAGTCGCCGTTCGCCAAGCACATGATCGACGGCAACGGTTACAACAAGGAGGTGTTCTTTTACACGACGTTCGACGAGATGGCGAAGCGCGCGATCGCGAACCTCGACGTGCGCATCGCGCCGCGAATGCACTATGCCGCCGCCGACAAGTTGATATTCGAAGATTTGGGCGTCCGCGGCTACAGGTCCGTCGATTTCGGCGACGTCACCGCCGCGCACGTCACGCACTCGATGAGGGCGATCGCGAAGTTGCACGCCATCGGTTTCGCGGTCGACGCGCACGAGAGCGCCGAGCGCCGTGCCGATTTCAAATTGATCGACGCCTATCCGGACATCTTCGTCGAGCCGTTGTTCTCGACCGATGCGACGCTGATCACGCACAAACTGGCGGTGACCGCCGGCGACGCGATCGTCGGCCTCGCCGACTTCTTGGAGGGCGAGTTGACGACGGGGGAGATTGCGACGTTTCGCGAAGAGTTCAAGCGGCAGTATCAACGCATCATGGAGATATTCTCGCACGGCGATCCGAAGTATCGTAGAGTGATGTCGCACGGCGATCTGTGGCTCAACAATCTGATGTACAGATACGATGAGGACGGGGCGGTCGATGACTGTTTGATCGTCGATTTTCAGTACGTGCGCTATGCACCGCCCGCTCACGACGTTACTTTTACCATTTATTATAACGCCAGCAAAGCATTGAGGGCGAGGCATTACGACGAGTTCTTGAAGGCGTACTACGATCAGTTGGCTGTCGAGCTGGAAAAGTACGGGTTGAGCGTTGAGGAGACGTTGCCGTGGCACGAGTACGAGGAATCGTGCAAGATGTATCTTACGATTGCCAAGGTCATCAAAGGCACTTATATGACCATCAACGACATACCGCAGCACAGACTGAAGGTGCTCACGTCGAACAAGGAGGATTTCTACAATTTCTTGCTGGTGGACAGGATGCCGTTGGCTAGGAAGCTAATGAAAGAGGAGCCGATCTATTACAAGATCGTCACCGAGAATCTGAAAGATATCTATCAGAGTATGTTTACAAACGGAATCAAATAGTTTCTAACATTATGCAAATACAAGCATCACGTGTCCAAATATTTGTTTTAATCATTCTCTAACGACCATTAGCGGTCCTTATTTTTTTTCTACTAAACTAAATAGAAGCTGCTATCATTCGAAATGTTTGGCCCGAACAATGAAAATGATATGGCCGTCTAATTGTTGCGCAAATGTTTGCACGCTTTGTTTCGACTATTATAACCCTCCACTAGCGCGACGCAGATAAAGCGATTAGGACGGCATTAAAAGGGGGCTGCACCAAGGGAACGCACTTAGTTCGATTAATGCAGTGCCGCAATCAACAACATGCCAACAGATAACGAAGTCTTAACGGTGGCCGAGGTGCGGAAAGTATTGACGAACCATTACGACGACGACGATTTCGAGATCGTCAAAGTCACGCAATCGCCTTACTTCGATTGCATCAACGGCTTCCTAGGGCAGCACATCCGTTTGCGCGTGAACGTGCGACGAAACGATCGGCTGGCGGCGGAAACGTTTTTCGCCAAATCGATGCCGCCGCGCGATTCGCCGTTCCGCGAGCACACCGTCCAGGCGAATTGCTACGGGAAGGAGGCGTTCTTTTATGCGCAGTTTATGGATTTCGCACGACGGTCCATAAACCGATTCGACGTGCGTATCGCACCGAGAATGTTGTACTCGTCGGACGCGGTGCTGGTGTTCGAAGACATGGGACGCGACGGTTACAAATCGATACCGCTCGCGGACGTGTCGGAAGCGCACGTAACGCGAGCGTTACAGGTGACGGCGAAATTACACGCGATCGGCATCGCCGTCGAAGAGTACAAGAGAAACTCGCTGAACGCACCATATAAATTGATCGACGAGTTCCCGCGCGTCTTCAACGAGCCGCTCTTCTCGCCCGTCCGAGATTCGATCCCGCACAAGCTGGCGACGAACGGCCGCGCTTGCACGTCGGAACTGATCGAATCGTTAATGGAGAACACGATGACGACGAAGGAGATTAAGCAATTCCAAACGGACTACAACGATCAATTCGATAAGATGATGGAACTCTTCGCACTCGGCGACCGTCGGTACCGTTGCGTCTTGTCGCACGGCGATCCGTGGCTGAACAACTTCTTGTTCAAATGCGAGGGCAACGAGATTCGCGATTGCTTGATGGTCGATTTTCAGTATTTGAGGTACGCGCCGCCGGCTCACGACGTCACGTTTATCGTTTACTTCATCGCCGACAAGCGGATGCGCCGGCAATTGTACGATCGCTTCCTGAAGATCTATCACGCGCAATTGACGAGCGAACTGATGCGCTACGGTCTCGACGCGAACGTTTTGTGTCCGTTCGACGAGTTCGAGCGGTCGTGTCGCACTTACTTGACGGTTGCGAAGATAATTAAGAGCGTTTACGCACCGTTGACCGGCTTGCCGCAGGCCAGATTGAAGGAGATCTGCTCGAACGCCGACGACTATCGACGGTATCTGTTGGGCGACAAGGGGCCGTTGTTGCGGACGTTTTTAAGGGAGGAGCCGGCGTTTCGCGATTACGTCGTCGAGAATCTGTTGGACATTCGCGAAGCAATCGCCAAAGGCGACGGTCTTTAATTGTTGGAGATGATATGATGAGTATAAAGAAAAGAACACGTTTAATTAGCATAGAATTAATTAATTAACTGTACAGTTTCAATAAATTTAACACATCGTCGAACATGGCCGTTTTTATGTTATCGTTTAGGAGAAAATCTAAATGCGTGAAATTCGTCGCCCTAATTTCTTTCAAATACACAATGCTTCGTAAATTTCTTGTGATAAGGTTCATGTCCTGAAAGAGAAAAAAAAAACATGCAGCACATTTGAATCAACTAACTTACACACGTAACTTACTTCTTGTGGGGAGAATTCGTCGAACAAACTGTAATAGATGGCTATTGGGGCCGTAATCTTTCCTAAATCATACTTCGGCGGCGTCTCTCTCCCGTACACCAATCTGTTCCCTGCGATGCCGTAATCGTATTGTTTGAATTCGCCTGAAAGTCAGTCCTTTCGATTAAGACTGTTGGACATTCATCTGCGACACTTAATTACCAGAAACTATCAATTGGGCGTAATGTGTTAATTCTTTTATGGAAACTCCGTGTAGGATTCGTGCTACTACATCACAGGGCTTCATCTTGATTAAGGAAGAAATAATAATTAAGAAATGGAGAACGATTAAAATTTCCATCCGCACCTTGTAATGAACGTGATAATAATCTAAGTTAATTCCTATACTCAATACATTTTCGCAAAAGGCTCTAGTTCTGTTTTCCCATTTTGGATTCCTCAAATTCGTCAACTGCTCTTGATCTAAATATAAGCCACGTATGCCGAGCGAGAACAGGATTTCCTCAAAAATAATAAAAGTACATACAACAAACAATTATCTGCAATGAACTAATTGTACCCTAACAGAATCGATGCGATTGGCGTAATATCTTAACAAGTTGTTGCTCGTGTGCCCGATATAGATGGAGGGCGCGAGAAATATTGCCAATTCAATTTTCTTATTGTACGTAGGCCTCGTGGACAATAACACGCTCGCGTCGGTGGTACCTTCCGAATAGCCGACGAGAAATATCCTTTTACGGCCGGTCATTTTACGTACGAAATCTATAAAAACCGGCAGGTCGTAAAAGCCTTTCTCGTGCCATCTGCAAGACCGTGCGAATATATTGGCACGTGCTTAAAAGTTTTATCGAATTCCATTTTATACGTACGAATAGGACCAGTACGAAGAGTTTAAGTTGATCGGCAAGTAAAGATGTTTTCGCGAATATAACGATCCTCTGGTGTTCGATAACCAAACGTCGTAGCCGGCATCGGCGAGCGCGAACGGTAGATTATCTTTCGGATTCGTGAAGTAAATTTCGGCGGACGTTAGCAGTGGCGGCACGAACAGTATCGGTAATCGTTCGTCGATTCCATCGTCGGATTTCCCACGCGGTATCCTTTGCATGTCCAACAAGTAGCCGTCTTCCGTTATTAAATTCTCGTACAACTCGACCGGATAACCATTGTTTTTAATTATGTCCAGCTGAAAAAGAGACGACGAATCGATTATAAAATCGTACGTCTTGAGATTAATTGGTTACGTACGATTGAAAATTTCCCAGCATACGGACTGCCGAGAGCACTTTTCGAGAGTATTAAGCACACGAGCACTTTCAGGACGAGCATCTTGCGGTTTGAAGAAGTGGCTGCCCTGGCGAGGAGGATTACAGCGAATGCGGAATTCCACGATTTTGCGTTATACTTTAAGGAAAAGTAACTATGAACGCTAATTTATATTAATTTGTTTGTTTTTGACCTTAGCAAGTAATTTGAATTTAATCATTATTTAATTATAATTTTTTTTCTGCGACAAGTGCGAAAAAAGAGGGACTTGAAACGCGTGGCAAGTCAAAGGAGAGACGACATCAGGAATTTCAATGTAATTAAAGGAATTTTTTGCAATTAAAGAGCAAATTGATTTATTATTATTACATCACAATCACTCATCTCTAAAATATGTTTTTGATTCTAGACTTCAATTTTCTTCAATTAAAGCATCCAATCATAACGTGGAGACCAATACGATGATATAAACGGAATTTTCTTAATGCCATAAAGTTTTCCATAACGTCGAACGCAAGTTTCCGGCAGTTGCCATAAACATGGTACTTCTTCTTTTCGTTTAGCGTCTTCTTGTTTTTCGCTTTTTTCCTTGAACGTATTTATTGCATAAATTAAATAAAGGTAAAGGTTACAAGTAATAAATCGCCATTGTGAAGGTTGTTACACTGCAGATGGAAACATTCCACGACTTTTGATCAATTGCTTTCAGATTAATGTTGAACAATTTCTTAATTAATTACTTTTGATTTATTAACTTCTTTAATTAATTACCATTCAATACATCAACAACAAACGTTTAACGGTCGCCGACATTTGATCTTTTATACGCGAGCGAAATAAATAATCCAGATGCGTGTTCAGCAACTTATCGGTTTTCATCTCTTTATTATAGACGACGTTCGATAATTGTTTTGCCAAACGATCGACGCCCTGAAAAATAAAACGAAGCGGAGAACACTTTGAAAAGTGCCAAATTCAATTGCTCCCTTTTTGCAACTTACCTGCTTCGGTGCGAACCAATCGTGCGAAACGTAAATCAGCGCGACCGGGCAAGTGATTTTATTCAAATCGTACGCGGTCGGACGCGCAGTGCCGTACTTGACTCGATTCGTTTGCGGTCCGTAATCGAAATGTTGGAAACGTCCTTTGTTGTTCAACGATTAAACGTTTACGGGTCAATAAAAGGCAGAAAAACAACAAGAGGAAATGGCGGGCGACAATTTATACTTGCTTGCATCCATTATCTGAGCGTAATGTAATATCTCGTCTATTGACGCGCCCTGAAGGAAGCCGGACACGATCAATTGGCACGATCCCATTTTGAATCCCTTAAACGGAAACAAACTCGTCAATTAACTACCAACCGAACAGACGCCACTCACCAACAGTTTAGCGACGTCGTCCAGAAAAAATAAATTAATCAGAACGTCGCAGACCGTTTGCAAGTGCACGTTTCCCGCCAGACTGTCGTACAACGACAAAACTCCATCCTCGGCGTATACGGCCCTTAAACCCAACGGGCCGAATAACGTCTATTACAAAAAAAAACCAATTAGTCGACTTTTCGTTCGTTATTACGAAACCGGCGCGTCGTCTATCGCCGGACTTTAGCCGATCACTTTCAACAAACCCCTCGCCGCCACCAGCTGTCGCAGGAAGGGAAACTCGCTGCCGTCGTAGAACGCGGACGGGGCCACGTTGATGGCCAACCGAATCTTCTCGTTGTACTCCGGCCTGTCGGACGTAAGGACGAAGAAGTCCGTCGTGCCCTCGGAGTAGCCGAACAGATACACGCTCCGACGCCGGGTCTGTGCCAATATGAAATCGATACACGCCGGCATATCGTAATAGCCTTTCTCGTGCCATCTGCGAGAAATTTACGAATATTATCCTTGCGAATTATGCTGATTCGCCACGTACGAGAACGACCAATACGGCGAATCGTAATAGACGGTCGCGTTGACGTGATTCCGCGAATACTTCGAGCCTCGCATGTTGGCGAGCCACACGTCGTAGCCGGCATCGGACAGGTCGAAGGGTATGTTCCGTTCGGTGAAGACGTACAATTCGGCCGAGCCGAACAGCGGATGGACGAACATTATCGGCGGCCCGCTGACGTTGGCCGATGCGTTTCTTCCGCGAGGTATCCTCTGCATGTCCAAGAAGTAGCCGTCGTCCGTCAATATGTCGGCGTGTATTTCCACCGGGTAGCCGCGTCCTTCGATCAAGTCCACCTGTTGTAATCGTTAGCGGAACGTTCGGAAAGATTAGAATGCGGCGAGGGATTACGTAACTTACCACGGAATTGGCGTTGCTATACGGATTCGATGTTACGATGACCGTAAGAAAATGTGCGATTGCAAATTGGTACGCAATCGATGCTCTGCACATGTTCGTCTCTTATTGCTAATGAGACGGATAATTGCTTCTTGAGCATTTTTATGTGGAAGCAATTCTTCGATGGCCTTCGTCGCATAGAAAATTGACGGCCGGTGAATAATTAACAATAACGCATTGTGTTTTTCATACTGGGATTATTTAATTCTATTTCGAAAAGTGATTTGATAATACCGTGACTGCAGCTAAAGCTATCGAATTGCAGCTTGATTCGTATATGTACATATAAAATTAATTAAATTCCGCATGATATTCATAATTACTATTAATTTTTACGTAAGGAGCGTTTATAATTCATCCGTAAATAATAATTTTAACGCACGTGTCTCTGCAAAAATTATCATTCGATGCGGTTTACTAAAGGCTTCCGTATTAATTACGGGAGGATAACAAGCACTTTCATTTTCGTAGTTTCTAATTGAATTTCGGGCAAGCTGCTTTATTCGACAAGAATTAATGATTAAGATAGTAATAGTCGCTATTTTATTTCAATGTTTACGTTCATTTCTAATTGAATCTGATTTATTCCAATCGTCTCTCATCCTTTATTCCACAGAATGCGATTAGAGGATTATCCTCAAGCTTCTGTAGTAGTGTTGGTTGCATAAGCTGCAAATCGTCCTCACTCCGGAATGTTTTGAGGATTACGTCGTTTGATAACCTGTTTCGTTGTCATATGATGTAGGCAAACAAATATAAAAATATATTAAAGTTCATTTAATTATGATAATAGAATATATCTACTTTAGTGTCGTTAATTTAGTGTTTAATTGATCAGATACAGGGATCGTTGTGTAACGTTGAAAATGGTACGTATCTCGTTCAAGATGCATTGTTTGAGGTTAAGTACTTGATTAAATCCAATTGGAAGAAATTGCAATTTTTCTATCGATTCGTTGCAGTCATATCAAGATGATGAAGAAGGGGTTGTTTTCGAGACGCATTCGAGCTCGTTTCCCAAAGATTTCGGATACGGTGCGTTCGATGGCGACACCGAGAATGCTATGTCCTGTGATCAAAAGCCAAGAATATTGTTGATGGGACTGAGGAGGTTTGCTGATTAGACTGACATTCTCGCATCAGAAAGTAATTGATTGCTCACATTTTAGGTCTGGCAAATCTTCGATACAGAAAGTCGTGTTTCATAAAATGTCACCGAATGAGACTCTCTTCTTGGAAAGTACAAATAAAATTGTAAAGGATGACATAAATAATTCTAGTTTTGTGCAATTTCAAATATGGGATTTTCCTGGCCAAATAGATTTCTTCGATCCCGCATTTGATGCTGATATGATTTTTGGTGGATGCGGAGCTCTGGTTTTTGTAATTGATGCACAAGTAGGCATACTCGAATGGCACATCTATTCTAACTCTCTATTATGATTCATTCGTTTTCCAGGATGATTATGTGGAGGCCTTGAATAAGCTTAATTTGACTGTAACCAAAGCCTACAAAGTGAATCAATTCATTCGTTTTGAGGTATTCATACATAAAGTAGATGGATTAGGAGACGACTTTAAAATGGAATCTCAAAGGGACATTCATCAGCGAGCGACAGACGATCTAACGGACGCTGGCTACGATCAGATCCACTTAAGTTTCCATCTAACATCGATTTACGATCATTCGATATTCGAGGCTTTCTCCAAAGTCGTACAAAAATTAATTCCGCAACTACCGGCTTTAGAGAACCTGCTGAACATACTGAATACTGTAATTATTAATTTTCTTGTAATTTTAAATGTTGCAGTTTTATATCGGTTTCAGAATTCCGCCATAGAAAAATCGTTCTTGTTCGACGTTGTCTCTAAAATATATATAGCTACCGATTCGACGCCGGTCGATATGCAGAGTTACGAGCTATGTTGTGATATGATCGACGTCGTCATCGATGTCTCGTGGATCTACGGTGTTAGGGAAGACCAAGAAACGGCCGCTTTCGACGAACAGAGCTCTAGTCTAATTAAGTTAAATAACGGCACCGTTTTGTATTTACGTGAGGTCAACAAATACTTAGCTTTGGTCTGTATATTGCGCGAGGACAATTTCGATCATAAAGGTGAGAAAATTACGAACACGTTCTGATGCAATCGATTTAAATGTGCGTTTGTTTTTTTAGGTATAATCGATTATAATTTTCTGTGCTTTCGCGGAGCCATTCAGCAGGTTTTCGAACTGCGAAACAAATCGCAATACGCTTCCATGACGAATTCGGCTGGCAGTCCCGTCGCTAATGGCAAAATTGGCGACGGTCAAATCAGTCCGAATCTGACCGATGAAAACAACTAAAACATAAAATTGAATTCGCCATACTGTTTTGTAAATTTCGCATTTTTCGTTTTTGCAGATTTTCACTCGGTCCCGCCGCCCCAATTTCTTTTTAATTTCGCTCGTTTCTAATATTTTATTCGTATCCCCTTCTGCATATATAACAATGCAATTTGTTCGTTAATAATATATATTGATAAAGAAAAATAGCAAGGAGATTAATCGACATCGATTTAATTTCAACAATATTAATAACCATATAACTGGCGCTAGAACGATGATAAGAACATTTTTATCTCTTGTATGTATATACTTGCATATATTAAGCAAAAAATAAGAGTAATATCTATTTAATATACAATAAAATATAAAGTAAAGTAATTTTTCAATAAAGTAAAAGAGACTGTTAATCGCTAACTTTCGAATCGTTTGCGTGCAATTCGTACCGTTTGTCGCGCGATCCGGACAATCGCTCTTTGACCATCACGTCGCCGATGATCTCTTGCGACGCTTTCAGATCGATGCAGTTCTTTGCTTTCCTCGTCGTCAACCATTGACCGACGATCGTTTCTGCCCCGTTGCAAATCAAACACTGACCTACAACCAAATATTCATTATTGCCGAACGATTTCTCCCTTGCAACGAAACCTTCCAACATACCGATAAACGTTGCTATAGTCTTGTGCTCTTGTGCGACCGCGTTAATTAAAATCATCCCGGACCGCGGGAATGGCACGATGCCGTCGAACAAGTACTTGTCTTCCAACATGAAGCCGTGTTCCGCCTTCGGCGTCGTCTCGTACGCGCTTATGTGCACGTTCGTCTGATTGTCGGCGCACAAGTTCAAGTTTAGGCCGCCCGCCGTCGAGAACCATTTGCCGTTTATTTCGCACGGCAAATCTACAATTTAATCGGCGATGTAATGAAGGAGACAAGTAATAGAACAATAATAATGGACGCGCCTTCTTTTAACATGCCCGCTTTGCCTGTTTTCAGTTCTTCGACGCCCTCCAATACTTCCTCCATCATTTTCTTGAATGGTTCCATGGGCGATTCGCTAGTTACGTTTGCAATTGGAATCGTGCTATTCAAATTACTACTACTCGAATTAGTATTATTCCAATTAGTATCACTTGAATTAGTGTCATTCGTATCGGTGCAATTCAATGTAGTATCGTTGGAATTGGAGAAGTTGGGAAAGATCGCGCTGTCCGCCAATGTGCTATCGGCAATTAAACTGAACGTCGATGAGGGCGACGACGACGGCTCTTGGGTCGCCGTGACATTCTGCACGTCTGTTGCCACTTTGGTCGATGGATCGTGCGACACGTCGGTCGTGACCTCTCGCAATTTCGGCGCTTCTCTCTTCGTATAATCGTCGACTATCGACGGTTCGTTCGCCGGCCCGTATCTTATGCTTATCGGATAATACGGGAACGTATTGACGTAAGGCAACGGCACCTGACTCTCCGGAACGTTGACGTTCTCGTAATTCTGCAGCACCGGCGCCTTTTGCTCGATCGGCGACTCCTGATTGCTCCAGTAAATGTTCTGCGGCCCATTCAACCGCACCCATTGCACGTATTTGCCGTAGTCGCCGAGGGAGACGGTCGGATTTTGCAAATCCAAGTACGATGCCGAACGCGGCCAAGCCGCCTGATTGACGGGCATCGGCGACGACGGAGTTGGTGCAAACGACGCCGTTGTCTCTGTCTCCCCAACGGGACGTCTTGTGGTGGTTTCCGTTAAATTCCGGGCGAAATTGCTCAAAGTTTGCGTGGCATTCTCCGCGAATTTACAAGAAGCGCACTCCGACGACTTCTTCGGCGGGCCACCACTTTTAATGTACCTGAAACACATGCGATTTTCGTCGTCGTTAATCGTAACGTCACACACTTAGTCATCGTAATCTCAACTCGGCGTAATGTTTTAATCGCGCACTTCGCACGTGTCTGTCGAGCGACTCCAAGAAACTCTTCACCTTCAGCAGTTGCTGTATTCGGCGTTTTTTCGCTTTCAAGTCGGCCAAACGGCTCAGGTTCCGTTTGCTTTTGTTATGGCGATTGCCGCCACTTTCGAACAGGTCCACGACGTCCCTCTCGAACCCGTCGCCCGCGCGTTTCTCTTGTGTGAATTTATTCAACATTCGCGAATTACGATTGTTCTTTTTCGACGCAACGCTATTGTCGACGGTTAACAGATGCATGACGAGCGCAATTAACAGCATTCGTAAAAGAAAGGCGATAAATTTTGACATGTTATTAACATTTCCTCGTTCCGATCGATGCACTCCTTCACGTGCATCTTAATCATAATGCATCAAATAACGTTGTAAATTATTCGCACAGCACAAACACACGCACGCACAGAACAAGTACTAAATTATTTCGCAAAATGAGGGTAATAAGGCCGATTGTTTGTATATTAGCGTCGAAATCAATCAACGTGACGTTTTATTTTATGCGCGATTTACTATGGGAGCGCGCGCGAAAATTAACGGCAAAACTTTGCGAAAACGATTTCGTTTCGTCGATCTCGTGCACGTATATTAATCGATATTAAACGTGTGCGTTAGGGTATAATTAAATCGAATTGAGAATAATTATAGACATTAAAAGAGTGGAGAAATCAAATATATAATATGGAGGGATGCGCCGTCCGCTTC
The DNA here is from genome assembly GCA_963695495.1 of Hololepta plana. Lineage (NCBI taxonomy): Eukaryota > Metazoa > Arthropoda > Insecta > Coleoptera > Histeridae > Hololepta > Hololepta plana. The sequence continues at coordinate 4,787,716 of OY968837.1, read as the reverse complement.
GCTTTTGTACCCACAAATTCTACTATTAGACTTTTTCAATACGGTAACGCCGAAGCCGGATTGAGTCGGCGGAAAATATTGGCTATTTAGTGTTTAAGTTAGTTAAGCTTCGCCGTTTAGTCGTTATTTATGATTAAATCGTTGTTTATTATGTTCTTGCTTAATAACAGTGCTTTAATTTCTGGCTATTAATCGTCTGTGTTTCCTGTAAATGTAAGTGTTAAAATCGTGTTGATTTGCCATAAGGAAAAGGTACATTAAAACGCTTTTTTTTTGTACAAAATAACATTTTGTAATTCGACAAAAAAAAAGTGAGTCAGTATAGAAACTTATTTATAGAAGAGATTCTCCTGCACGTTACTTGTAACAATCAGATTGTAGTTTCGAATGCGATCCGATGATTAATTACGGTTTTCGTTTTCGAAATTATTGCCTCAGAAGAAAGATTTCGCAAGCAACAGGTATTTCGTGTTGAAATTAAGGTTTCGGTGGATTTTGCTGGCGTTTCCGTAAATTCTGTAAGTGTAAATTTTTCGCCGCGAAATTAATTGATCCCGATCGTTTGCTCGATTTTAAGCGCCATACGATCTTCCACAGTTATATCAGAAAATAGAAATTTTGTTTTCGAAATTTCGCTAATGTTCACATTCGCCAAGTGTTACACTTTTAGAAATGGTCACCGCTTGTTTGTAAGACGAAGGTTAAACCTTTGCCGTGTCACATGAATATTTAAAACGAAAAATTAAAAATAAATTAATAAAGTTTCATTTTCATGCAGCCGCATGGGATCGCCTTGAAAGTGTAACAGTCGCAAAATTTGCGTTGCAAGAACTCTGCTTTAAAAAATAAAGCGCATAAAAATGATGTTTTCTTTAATACATTGTATTAACTTCCGCGATAATTCTCGAATCGATCCTTCATTTACAGTACGTTCGAATGCTGATTGTATTTAAATATAGACGTCCTAAATAAATCATTCAATGTTTCGAGGCATTTCATTCTCTCTATCTGGCCCGCTATTACTTCTTGATACGTACAATTTACAAAACGCAGTTGCCCCGTAATTTCTTTTTTTGCCTCGAAAGCGAAAACGTGTATGACGGAGAGATAAAAGAAACTTATACCTGCATTAATCGATTAATCAGTATAACATTAAACGTGTATTGAGGAAGTTGCTTCTGACAACAATGTGATGTTAATTAATTAGTTGTCGATTGATTCAATTTACAAGCAAAGCAGTTTAATTAGTTCTGTTGGATCGTTTTTTGGCAATTAACCAACGTAATGATATTTAAACTGACCCACTATTTATATTGTATGTAGTTTGTAGATTCGATCCTATTGATTTTGATAGTGCGCTTTCTACTTTTCGTCACTTTTGCTTTTTCTTTTCGATTTCCTCGCGCTCAGATGGACCGTTTGCAATAATTCTTAGCGAAAGTGGACGAAATTCGACAAGGTGAGTGCGCTTTCGTTAAATCATAAACCAATATTAATCTCGTGCGAAATGTTTCAGTTGCAGTTCGACGGAATCGAAATGGCTTCGGCTGAGAAGAAAGCAACCGCGACAGATGTAAGTTGATTTGCTTGATATATTAAAAAACGAAATCGCAAAATGTAAGTATTCGTCTATTTTTTTTTGAGCTTCAAAACGTAAATTATTGCAAATATGAGCTTAACGTATGGGCTTTTAATACTTAACAGTTTGGCGAAAGAAATTTGCTAGCGAATAAATTAAATGCATTTGCAATAACAATCGTTCATATTCATGTTAGATATCTACACTTGTTTACTTGGAATAATTCCCAAATTGCAGTAACAAGCTAATGAACATCGTTTAAGTACACACGTTTACCACACACTTACATTCTAATTGGCATATGAAATTTTATTGCGAAACTCGTGTTTCAAGCGAATATTATCCGTTTGATTTATGAAATTACAGATAACACACAGACCGATCAATTCATTCGATTAGGCGAAGTGCGAAAACCGAAAAGCATTTGAGGACGCTTTACGTGCCCACATTTGGCCCAAAAATAACCTAAAAGCAAAATATAGCAGAAATCAGACATACAATCACACATTCCACAAGAAAACCTTAGCCACATACGACATGTTGTTCTTTTTGAGGAATCCAGTAGGTGCCATTCTTATCGAACTTTAATTCAATTCCTGAACAGTACAAATGTCCATTAATCGCTTTTGTTCAATTTCGTTTTAGACGTCCGGCGAAATTCTGGTCGCATGGCAAAAGTACAAGGCGACCAGCGCGGACGAACTCAATTTGAACGAGGGCGACATCGTCGAACTGATCGACACGAACGATCCGTCCGCGCCGGCTGCAAAGTAATTCCTTTTGCGATCGGTCGTCGTTAGCTTAACAGAAAGCCATAAAATCAACTTAAAAAAAAAAAAGAAACCGGCGAGAAGCTAACGACGATCGCCGATTAAACTGACGAAACGCGTCTTCAATCCGATTCCGTACGTTTTCCAGACGCATGAAGATCGATCCGGATCTGGACAAGGTGACGTCCGAGAGTTTGCTCGACACTTCCGCCGCCCGGCACAAGCTATCGGTCAAACCGAGGAGGACTTACGCCAGTTCGCGACATTCCCCGACTAGATTAAATTTGAACGCCAGGTGAACCGGCGGCCCCAAGAGCCGTCGACTCGTTACGTAAACTTCTTCCTCGCTTGCAGATGGCTCGTGCGCAAGCTGAAGGGCGAGAAGAAGGAAGGTTACGTGCCGTGTCAGGTGTTGCAGTCCGTCGACGAGCCGGTGCCGGGAAGCGGGTTGCCAGGAGATGCGACGTTTAGAAGACAGTTAGCGGACTTTTATTTCGACGCGATCGCTGATTGTTGCAATTATGTTTTTTGTTTTTCTTTTTTGAAGGGCCGTCGTCAAGGAATTGGTGGAGACCGAGCAGGAGTTCGTCAAGGACCTGGACTACGTCGTGCAGAACTATTTGTTCTTCTCCGAGCGGGAGCGCAAAGTGCCGCGCATCGTCAAGGACAATCTGGAGGTGATATTCGGCAATTTGAAGGAGATCGCCGACTTTCATAACACGTGCGTAGCTTTTCTTGCGTAATCCTCGTCGGTTTCGCGGTAATCCTCGCGATTTCGCAGAGTATTAATGGAAGGCGTCAGGTATTATCAGAACGAGCCGCAATTGCTGGGCAAGGCGTTCCTCCGATTGGAACGAGACTTCGACAAGCACGTGCATTACTGCAAGGACGAGCCGACGGCTCAGGTCTTCTTGGAGACGTCCGAAGTCGCTCGGGATTACTTTGACGTAAGTTGATCCACCCCGTTTTGCCTTCTATTTGGATGAATTTGCGAAAAGTTGGCGATTAGTTAACTTAAAAAAAGTAATCAAAGATATTAATGTAAACGAGGAATTTGTGCAACTTGTTTATTTAGACATTAGGCGTGCGGTATTTCCCATCTGAAACTGAATTGACGCCGGTCAACACTCACGAACAACATTGACGACGTCCGACGACGTATACGTTACCGTTTTGTAGGCGACGATTTGCGCAACCGGGTGGCGTGTGTGTAGTTGTGGATTTTTGCAAAGTTCCGCAAATAGAACGCGTAAAATTAGAAATGCCTGTCCGAGCAATGAATAACTTATATTCGCCATTATCGATATGTATTCGATTAACATTTTTCCCCTCGAAACGATCAATAAAATGTGGCGAGACGCGAGGATTCGCGCAAGAAGTAGTGGCAACAGTAAAATTCGTCTTGACGTTTAGTTTCGGCGAAATTCTTTGAACACTTTATTCGGCAACAATGTAAATTGCTAAAGAATTCTCCTGTCTACGTAAACGCTTGCTCGTTCGACGCGCGAAAACGGATTAAATTTAATGCCGTGACTAAAGGAGTGGACGCGAAAGTTCCATTCGACGTTCTAGAAATTCAAAAAGGAACGTTCGCCCGACGTTCCCGTCGAGGATCCCAAATTCGGGAACAGGTGGAGGCGGTCGCCGCTCTTCTTCGTCGCTCCTCTTGCGGCGATTGATCAATCGAACGCGAATGAATTGTTTGTTTTCTCTTGCGGAGGGGAAATTCTCTTCGTCATCCAGACCGATCTTCTCGTCCCCACGCGAATCGTCTTTGCACGCATAAACAGTAATAAAAAAAAATTACGATGAAAATCTCCTGCTTAATTCTATCTATAGATCGGTGTGTGTGTGTGTGTGCACGAGAGAGCGAAGTGGTTTATGTAGTAGATAGAGGCGGTGGTGTAGCGCGAGAAAATTATAACAATTTATCCCGACCGGTTTTCTTAGTTTGGTCCGCGTCCGTGTAGTGTTCATCTCCTTTTTGCAGCCCCCGACCTGCACGTGGATTAATTTAACCCCGTTTAATCCACAGGTAGGTTCGCTACGTCAACGTCCATCGCCTCATCATCGTCATAACGTTCGTTATTAATGACATCACGAAGCACGAAGGGAAAATTGCGAGTGCGGTGGATTAACGATAACAAGTGCCACGGTTTTATTGTGCCATAGTAAATTCGTCGAAAGAAAATTACCGCATTAGCATTCCTCTTCTTGTAGCTATCGGTATTAACAAGTAAATATTCGGAAACAGTACGTAAAATCGATTGATTTGCCGGGTTTAATCGATCGTTAATCGCGTTCGATTTGACGATTTCTCCCATTCAGTTACATAAATCAAATAACTTTGGTGCGTGCGTTGCGGCTCGGAGGGAAGAAACTGAAAAATATAAAAAAAATATTTTTATATGCATATATTTATAACTGCGAATATAATAAAATTAGGATTTTATTTTCGTAGCCGGTGTTGTCATGGGCGGAATTCAAATCCATAATGAATCTCTTAATAGCAATTCTCTTATCGAACCGAATGAGCTAAGCGCCACGCACCAAATTGTAATTATCGTCGTCGCGTTCGTACGACCTACATTAATATGCGCTTATTTACGTGCCATTTGAGTAATTTGGGTTAATAATGCGTCTAATAAAAGTTATTCCAGTTCGTGCGAGGATGCGGCACGTCTTCGTTCGTTTTAAAACTGGACCGTCATTATCGAGGACCTTTCCTTTCGATTATTTGCAAATTTATCATTTTATTTAAAAAAAAAGCGTCCCACGGTTTCGAACAGAGTGGAATTGGAAAGCATTCAAAAAAAGCAACGAACAAATTTGATCTCGTGAAAGAAATAGATCAATAGCTGTCGTCATTGTTGATCGGTAAAAGTTTACGACTAGAAAGAGGGAAAATATAATTTATGATAGGCTTCACTGAGTTTCTTGAATACGTGAAGAAGAAAAAAGTTTTCTTCGGCAAATAATTACGCTTATTAATAGTAATGAATGTTATTAAACAGACATCAACAGAAAGCTCTGTTGCCCATTAGCTTCAGTCCATTATCTCGTGAAAATCAGTAATTTCCTTTGTATTACTCGTGAAATAAATGATGCGTTGTTAATACGATATTATATGCGCTTTGTTATTTTTGGCAAAAAGCATAATAGTTGTTGTTGCCAATCTGCATCTTTCGGTAATAAGCCTAATATGATCCATTCATCAAGATGATTGTTTCACGTACATGTTGAAATTTAGAAATAAATCAAATTTCTTGTACATCGTCGTAAAATCAGCAAATTGTTATCATACAAACATAAACAAACAAAAAATAATAATAATAATAGCGTACGAAAGAATTTAATGCTCAATTTATCTCGTTGCTCGTTCACGGACTGCATTATTTATACGAAATCGATGCCAATATTTACTTGATACGTTTACGTATAAAAATGTGCGACATTTTTGGGAATGTTAACGGATCCAAAAAGAAAACGCTAAATTATTGTTGTTGTTGCTGTTTGCGGTAATTCCTTTTCTTTCTATCGCTAACGGCCAGTTTATAACTTTTTGCAGGAGTTGTCACACCGACTTGGCGACGACAAAAGTATAACCGAGCATCTGAAACTTCCGATTCAACGCATCAACGACTATCAGCTTCTGTTGAAGGTGAGAAACGACTAACTAATCCCCTTTAAACGTTCTCCTGTACAAACAAAAAAATAATTCATACATTTTGCTCGTTGAGCGAAACATTTTGCGTTCATTAATGACGATTAGACTGAAAGCTGCTTTTAAGAAAATCGATGCCCGGCATTTTAACTTTTTGAATGCGATCCAAGCGATTACGTGAGAGCGATTGAAAAGTGAGCGCAAAAAAAAAACAAATCGTCTCGATCGATTTCTATCAATTCGCGAAATGAAAAATCGAAACGAATTTCCCCTGCATGTAAATGAGTTGCTCGTCTCTTCGTAAACGCTCTCGCGCCATTTTATTTTTAGACCGACATAGAAATAGCATTTTGCTGACTGACCCATTTCATATATACAAAATAATACGGCACATTATATTTTATATGTGCCCGTACGCCTACGAAATTGATGTTTGTCCTCTGCGACTTTTCCACGCGTGTACGCACACAAAAAAGAGGAATTATAGAAATGAAAAATGTGCCTCTTGAATCGTCGCGAAACCGCTCGTAATTGAGCAAATTCGCTTTTTACTGCGAAGGTCAATCGCATCCTTGATGATGGATCTCTCTATCTCTTTTCGTGAGGCGATTGCCCTCTTAATCCAATTATCCCGTTTTCAGTTCATTGAAATGTTTATAGCCGAAAGCGTCGTATGACCCATTTCAACGATTACGCGCTGAAAGCAAACAAATACCGTTCTATTAAAGATTTCTTAATTCGCAGTATAGTAAACCGAAAAGTAAATAAAAAACAAAAGAAATTCCATCGGTTCAGATCGAATAATGATCGTTTACAGTGAATATGACAGTTTTGTATTAATATTAATTATAACGGCGATCTTAATATTCCTTTACCATTATTATCGATATCTAGAAGATATATGAGCGAACGGTCCGATGAGCCTCGTGAAATGTCCATTCGTTAAAAGCTATTTATAAATGACGGAAAGAATCGGTTAGATGCCGCGAAATAAAATAAAGAAACAGAAGGAGAAGAAAGATTATGATAATTGGCCAAACTCCAGCTAATAATAATATTTACCGCTCCAATTGCTAAACAACAGCTAAAATCCCGTTCGAAGATTTGAAACAAAGCACGCGCTTTTACCGACACAGTAATTATTGTAACGAGATTATGAAAACGACGATACGATAGATCGCTTAATGATGATGATATTAATAAAATAAACTGTCATTTCACAAAAAGGCGCTTCTTTCCCATACTAATCGAGTTCAATTTGCATTTTCAGGAGTTGGTAAGGTATACCGTTTGTCTGAACGAAGACAACGCAGACTTACAAAAGGCCCTCGAGTTGATGCTAAGCGTCCCTCATCGGGCACAAGACGACAAGTTCACATCTAACATCGAAGGCTACCGCGGTAGCATCTACAAACTCGGTCGTTTGCTAGCACACGACTGGTTCTCGCTCCGATTCGATAATTTAACGAAAGAACGCTACCTGTTCTTGTTCAAAGCGAGAATATTGATTTGCAAAGTTCGAAGAATATCCGACGATCGGTCGGTGTTTCAATTGAAAGACATCATAAGAGTAAATAGGATTTGAATTCATTTGCAAATTAAATCGTCGAATAATTATTCGATAATAATTCCATTCAACATCAAAGTAAAGTCTATTTAATTTTCCACTTAGTTGCCGCAAGTCGAGGTAAAAGACTATCCGGACGACGACAAGGAATTCGAATTGATCGATAAGGCGAGCGGGCACTGCATCAAACTTCAAGCACATCGCGAGAATATCAAGGAGTTTTGGCTGAAGGAGATTCGAGAATTTGCATCTGAAGCGGGTAAATTGATGGAACGCTTCGCAGAAGAAGTATTTAACAATTTTTTTTTTGCAGAAGAGAGTCTCAGCGACGACCTACTGGTAACCGCGGAGACCGTTACACCGCCTGCAGAAATTGTAACAGAGCCACAATTCCCTCAGCCTACCGTTAAAGCACCAGATCAATCGAGACCAGAGGCACAAAAGAAGGATATTAAGGAAAGTGCACAGAAACCGGAAGAGAATCGCACTCCGCTTAAAAAGCAAGAAGAAAAATTTCCACCTCAAAACCCCGTTGCCCCTGCGAAGACAGCAGAGAAATCGAAAGACTCGAAACCGGCCGAAGTTCCTAAAGCTGCTCCTGCTGCGAAACAACCTGCGAACCCGAAATCCACCGCAAATCCCGTAGAGAAACCTAAACAAATCGAAACTCCCAAACAAGCAGTAGAGCCTAAAAAATTAGAGCCACCCAAGCAAGCGGAACAACCGACAAAGTTAGAAACGCCCAAGCAGACAGAGCAACCTAAAGCACCGGAAGTTAAACCGTCAGTGGAAACCGTTAAAAGGCCGGAACCAATAAAACCGGATACATCGAACGTACAACCTGTGTCTAATCCTAAACCGGTTGAAAAACAACAGGCAACCGAACCCGTTCAAATTCAGGCAACAACAGCGAAAGGCGAAGAATCGAAGACCGTTCAATTGGTCGTTGTAAATCCAAAAGTAACGCCCGTACAGAAGACAGCGAGCGAAAGTAAACTCGTCAAGTCGCCAAGTAACATTTGCGTTGGCGTCGAATTAAATGTTGACAAGGAAGATATGAGTAAAAAGTACGCTAGAACAGGTCAGTTAATGGCAGAAATTGTAGATTTGTCCTTCCGTAATAACAATCCACTCGTGAATTAAGCAACTAACCGATTTTGTTTAAGATTTTGCTTAACCGATGCTAAACAATTTACTAATAATCGCCAAACGCAACGATTCTTTGAAACTGTTTACAACGAATGCGGAATGGAAACGCTTTATTAAACGACGCCGTCCAACTAATCGCGCAACAATGGCTTTTACCGCGTCCGACCGTCGCGGATCGCTCATCGCTCTTATCGTTTCGCAGAAGGATACGGGGACTCGTCCTCGTATTCCCGCCGATCCGCATCGTCCTATTCGACCGAGGGCCTGTCCTCGTCGCGCTACGGCACCGATGCGTCCGATCGCCTCGGCAAGTACGACTCGCTGAGCTCGAAATACGGCGGCGACTCGTTGTCCAAATACTCGTCGGACGTCTCCGGCTCCAAGTATTCCACCGAAGTGTCCGGCTCGCGATACTCGAGCGAAATCACCGGTTCGAAGTATTCGAGCGCGGAGGTTAGCGGCGGTACGCGTTACGACGCCGCTTCCAAATACGGTACCGATTCGACGAAGTACGCCGCCGCCGAAACGACCGGCACGTCGAAGTACGAGCAATTGTCCGCCAAGTACGGGCGCACGTTGTCGCAAACCGAATCCGACGGTTACGGCTCGACGACGAAGTATCGTAGGTCGATCACCGATTCCGCCGACGGCGACGGTTACAATTACCGCAGGTCCGTGCGCACGGAGGTGAAAGGCGGCGACGATAACGGCGATTCGTATTCGTACACGCGGCGATCGGTGACCGCCAGTGCGGAACGATCGACCGGCGGCGGCGAGGACGACGATTACGGCGGTTATTCGTCGCGCCGGTCGCTTCGCAGCGAGAGGAAGTCGCACGACGTCGACGACGGCGGCGATTATTCTTACCGCAAACGCTCGATTAAATCGTCGCTCGACGACGATCCGGACGCGTACGTCGCCAAGATTCGCGGTAAAACGAACGACGACGATAGCGGCGATTACCGGTCGTCTTATTCGCGGCGTTACAAAGGGTCGTCGGTCGATGCCGAAGAGGATTCGTCGTATGCGCGCAAGAAGAAATCGATAGAGCACGACGAGGACACGACGTCGAGGTACAAGAGTAGTCGCACGGCGGCCAAAGAGCAAGCGGAGGAAAACGTCGAGATCGGTCGAAGTTCGAAGTACTCGCGAACCGAGTCGTACGACCGGCAAAAGTCTTCTAGGGCGGCGGAGGAGGTTCATCAGGAGGAATCGAGCGCGAAGTCGAAGTACAGCCGTACCGATGACGGCGATTACAGCAGCGAAAAACGTAAGAAACGTCGCGAATCTAAAGAGACGAAAGTCGAGGAATCGTCCGGTGAGTTTATAAGTTTGTTCCCCGCGAGGATTTTTTTACTTGTGCCAATTTAATAACGGTTCGTGATTGCCGAATTATCGATTGATTTTCTGCTTAAATGTTTTAGAACCGAAAGCATCGTCGTTCATGGCTCCGCCGGAAGAAAAGCCTCTGTTCGTGAAGACCTGCATCGGAAGCAACATCGAACGTAAGTGGCTAATCGGATAGTTATTGAACGTCTCTTACGATGCACTGCTCTCGTTCTTACACCACGATTTATTTACTCTTCGAAACGAAGCTAATTTAGTATTCTTCGCCGTCGTTGATTGATGACGCCCTCTCCGCACTCGAGTTCCCGTCCTTTTATTTTCGTCCTAGACGACGGAACAATCTAAAATAGTTTCGATTCGATACGCGGTACTACCACATATCGTCTTTTTAGTTTTTACAGTGCACAAAAACATTCATCTCACATTTCCACATAAACACACACTCAGTCTTTTTTGTTTGTTTCTCTTTCACTCTTATTGTTTTCTCTGCTAATTTCAATCTTCGCTCTTTCGAAAAAAAAAACGCCCAAAAAAACAAAAATCATTACCGTAAATCAGCGGGTCAGTCGACGGTTTTCGAAGTGGTCCTGGACTACGCGCCGGACGATTTGACGTGGCTCAAAGATAACAGATCGATCGACAATGGGAAATCGCTGCGTTACAAGACGTCCAAGTCCGACGACAACAAAGTGTTCCGCTTGGAGATAACCGACGCGACGTTCGACGACATGGGCCTCTATACGGCCGTTGCCGGTAACGCGAAAGGCAAATCGACCTGTTCCTGTCAGCTTATCGTGCACGAACGTTAGTATAATCTCGCATTCACTCTCTATCGGTCTATCGATCATTTGCTATTCGTTTTGCGTCGCTTAGCTTTAGATGTGATTGTACTGTACGCTATAAACGCTAGGAGAAATATAATTTATTTTAACGCTCGCCGACACGTGTTTTAGTCACCGACGAGCAACGGGCCGAACTCAATAAACCCGTCTTTTTGGTACAACTGAAGGACACCGAGGTGATGGAGGACACCTATTTGCGCTTCATGGTGAAGATCAAAGGCGAGCCGAAGCCCAGCATTGCCTTGTAAGTGTACTTGTCTTTGTCGATAAACGCTCGTGTCCTAATCGCAAACCGCGTGCAGTTACAAGGACGAAGTCTTGATATCGACGAAAGACGAACGCATCAAGATCATCAGCGATCATTCCGAGCACGGATTCTACGAGCTGGTCATACCCGACGTCAAGTTCAGCGATGCGGGCACGTACAAGTGCGTCTCGAAGAACACTTACGGGGAGAGCGTTTCGCAATCGAACGTCACGGTGACCGGTACGTTTATTTGCTTGCTTTCCAATACGATGGAGTTAACACCGGTCTCTTTAAGATTCCAAGAGCATCTTCGACGATTTGCTCAAAGAAACGGAGAACGTGCAACCGGGCGAGAAACCGGTATTCGTCTGGCGCAAAGACGGTCTACCGTTCGAGCCCGAGGAAAGGTTCAAGGTATTACTCGGCAACGACGAGGACTCGTTGGCGTTGATCTTTCAACACGTGCGGCCGGAAGATGCCGGTCTTTATACTTGCGTCGCGCAAACGTCGAGCGGTAACATCAGCTGCAGCGCCGAGTTGACGGTTCAAGGTACGACGCAAGAATAAACTGTCACATCGACGATACGTTAATTCGCTGCCATTCTTTCGTTAGGTACCGTTCATCAGTTGTACCGCGAACCGCAGAAACCGTCGTTGATCATCGAGAAACGCGACGCAATCGTCACGGCCGGCACGCAGGCGATGATCGAGATGCAGTGCAAAGGTTATCCGAAACCGTCGGTTAAGTTAATGCGCGAGGGCAAAACGCTGGAGCCGAGCTCCAAATACAAGTATTTTCGGCGTATATCATTTTCAACGCCACATTAAATTCCCCTAACTTTGTCCTATAGATTCTTGTACGAAGACGACGAAACGCTCTCTTTGGTTATTAAGAACGTGCAGGAGAGCGACGCCGGCAAATACGAAATCACCGCCGAGAACGAGCTCGGCGTGGACACGACCGAAATGAATCTCATCGTTAAAGCACCGCCGAAGATTCTGAACAAGATCGAAGACATTTCGATCGCGGCGGACGAAACGTTAAAGATGACCGTCGAGATCGAGGGCATACCGGAACCGAAAGTGCAATTCTACAAGGACGGGCAGGAGATCAAGGAAAACGATCGATTCAAGATCGTTAAAGAGGGTAACAATTACTCGGTCGTCGTCAGTAAGACCGTGCTCAAGGATACCGGCTCGTATTCCGTGGTCGCCATCAACGAGCTGGCTCAAGTCTCGCAATTCTGGAAGGTGGACGTATATACGAAACCGAAGATCATCAAGAAACTTGGACTGGACCGACAAGTGTCGCAAGGCGAGATCGTCGAACTGAAACTGCAAATCGAATCGAAACCGCCGCCGGAAATAACTTGGTACGATAAAATTGAAAGCGTTTGTAATTTCGATATTTTTTTTTACGATCGACTGCCGCAGGTACAAGAACGACAAGGAAATAACCGAAGACGCGCATTATTCGATGCACAAGGATGCGGATGGCGAGGGCTACATTTTGAAGATAAGCGGTGCCGTCACCACCGATTCCGCTTCGTACAAAGTGCGAGCGAAGAACATTTACGGTACCGTCGAGGATGACGTTAGAGTCGACGTGAAATGCGCGCCGAAAATTACCAAACACTTGCAAAACATGACCGTGACCGAGCACGACAAGGACGTGACGTTCGACGTTAAGGTGGAAGCGTTCCCGAAGCCGACGGTCAAGTGGTATCTCGACGAGATGGAGATTAGCGAGACGCGATCGGAATTCACTAGAATCGAATCCGACGACGGCATCAAATTGGTCATCAACGAGGTGACCAGCGAACTGTCCGGCCAATATTCCTGTAAATTGTCCAACGACCACGGTTTCACCGAGTCCAGTGCCAAATTGACGGTCAACTGTAAGAATTCGATTCGTGCACGTTTTTTTTTTTTTGATTCCGACACAATTTAATTGTTTGCGGTTTAGGCAAACCTCGATTCATCAAGCAATTGCAGGACATGACCGTCGAAGAAGGTGCCACTTTACATTTGGAGGTCGAAGTGGACGCGTGTCCGGAGCCGAGCGTTAAATGGTTGCGTAACGGCAAAGAAGTGTCGGCGGATGCCCGCATCAAGATCAGTAGGGATTCGAAACGGTACGAGAATTACAACTTGGCCGTCAATCTGGTCAAGTACGAAGATCAAGGGGAGTACGAAGTGGTCGTGACCAATTCGTTGGGCACCGTCAGTTGCAAGAATTACGTTACCGTTCACAGTAAGTACCATTTGCCTCCGCGCGATGAATGAAATATTGACATTTTTCGTGAAAGCTCATTTAATTGTATTAAAAACTCTTCATAAAGTCTCGTAAGTATTACTAGACCCTTATCGGTTTCGGTTGCCACACATAAATGTAGTTTTGTCAATATCCCTCGCGTCTCTTCTACTTTTTTAATTATTCCATTCGTTCTGTTTTTAATGTGTACTCCAACGTAACTCTTACAGAAGTAACTCATAGCGATGCAATCGAAGAAACCGAAGAACCGCCGAAAAAACTGAAAGTACAAGTGGTCGAGGACGAACCGTCAGACGCGAAACAAGGTAGTTGTATTTATGTAGAACGCAAAAGGAATTTTTAGGCACTTTTTGACGCCGAACTGATTTCATTTCTCGTTGCTGTTTAATTTTTTACTGAAATGAAACTTTTCGCTTTTCGTTTTTTCAACTCCACATTTTTATTAGAAAGTTGGAGCCTTGTTTTTTATGTGAACGTTCTCCCCTATACATTTTTTGTTTGCTTTATTGCCAAAATTTTTAAAGGACAAACTCACTAAAAACAAACGCATCTCTCGTTCGATCAGAAATCGAATTACAAACCCTGAAATTTTACACAAACTTCATACTTATTTTCCACACTTTTCCACAAAAAAAATGCGTAAGGTAAAAAAGCAGGCCAATTCGAAATCGAGGAGATCAGTGTGCAAGTGAAGAGCACATTCGAGGTGACGGAACAAACGGATTTATCCGGAACACCGGAACTGGCCAATTACGAGAACATGGAAATCATCGAAACCTCCAGTTCGATACACATCGAGGAAAGTACGGTGCCGCGGGATAAAACGCAACGCGGCAAGTCGGTGCAAATCGAGGAACTGCAAGAATTCGAATGGGGTACGGATGATGTAGATGTGACGGAAACGTACGCGACTGTTAAACCCAAACGCGGCAAATCGTACGACATCGAAGAAGTGAATGTCGTCGAAAACGTAGCCATACCGCAAACTCCAAGCGAGGAGGACGTGCCGCAATTGAAATCGAGGAAAAGTATTTCGGCGACCATCGAAGAGGCGATTACCGTAGAGGAAGGGGACGCCTCGAGACCGAAATCGTTGCATGAAGAAGACGTGCCGCGTGCTAAACCGAGAAAGAGCGTCTCGGCAACGATAGAGGCAGCAATTGCCGTAGATAACGATAACCAACAAGCGGAATCGAAGAGATCCGGCGAAGAGGACGTGCCGAAGGCTAAAGTGAAAAAAGGAATTTCCGCGCACATCGAAGAAGCCGTCACAATCGAGGAAATAATCGAGGAGAAGACCTCGACGGAGGAGGACGTGCCGCGTCCCAAATCGCGGAAAAGTATTTCGGCGACGATCGAAGAGGCCGTAAGCGTAGACGAAGGGGACGCGTCGAAACCGAAATCGTTCTACGAGGAAGACGTGCCCCGTGCTAAGCCGCGAAAGAGCGTCTCGGCCACCATCGAGGAAGCACGCGACGTCGACGACGGTCTTCCTGCCCCTAAAACGCCGATCGAAGAGGACGTGCCGCGGAACAAAGTTAAACGCGGCATATCTGCCACCGTAGAAGAAGCTACGACGATCGAAGAGTTAGACGAACCTCAAACGCCATTCGAGGAAAACGTGCCAAAAAGTAAACTGCAACGCGGCATATCTGCTCAGAAGGAGAGAGCCGTAATGGCGGAGGAAGATGAGGATTTCTTCGCGTCAAAGACGGCCGTCGTAGACGAAGAGATGGAAAAACCGAAGCTAATGCGAGGCGTATCGGCGACGAAGGAGATGGCCGATATTATTCGTCCCGCACTGATGGAGGAACCGCAGACGCCGGTCGAAGAGGACCTGCCGTCGCCGATCGAGAATAAAGCGATTTTCGGCAGGAAAGAGAGCATCGATTACGTCGAGAACGAGAAGAACAAGTACAGTGGCAAGCAGAGTTCGAGGACTTTAGATCGGCGGGAGAGCCAAACGGCTAAAATTGAGAGCGTCGAACCTGAAGGTACAAACAAACATCCATCAATCGATATAATGTTATGCGAGAATTACAAACACGAAAGCACTACTTGTACATACGAAACTTTCAAAAGCACGATTCTTTTTCAGCTGGAATAACTATCACTCTATCTCCCACTTTAAGAACTTATTACATTTCAACTTTTAATACACCAGCACCGACTCTTTCAATGATGTACGTCACGGCACGATATTCACACTTTTAACACTAAAGAAAATTACGATTACGATCACCATTTCTCGATATTTCTTCATAAAAAAAACATTACCACGTTTGTATAAAGAAAGCAAAAACAAAGACGTAATCTTCCACTTTACTAACGCTTTGCTCTCATTTCTTCTACTTGCTGGCTGTTGCCGCTGCTGCTGTCGTTTCGTTGTTACATTTTAAGCAATAACACCACCATAAGGTAAGAAATCTCAATCACTTCAACAAACTAACCCCTCCGGCCAACTCTTTCGCATCGATTAATTTGCTTACTTCTCGCAACGTAGCCGTGCCGAAGATAACGGACAGCAACATCGAAGATCGATCGCAGTACGAATCGTTGGACGTTTCGTACGTCGTCAAAGGTACGGCGAATCCGCCGCCGACGGCGACGTGGTCGGTCGACGGCAAGGTGATCAAGCCGAACTCGAACCTTCGCATGACGGTGAGCGAGAGCGGCGAGGAGTTCCGTTTGGACATCAAGAAACTGGACATGAAGGACGGCGGCGTCTATCAGTGCAAGTTGAGCAATCCCCTCGGCGAGGATAAGAAACAGGCCAAACTGGACGTCATACGTAAGATTAGACTCGCGCGGTTCGTTGGCTGAAGGTTAATTCGCGTGATTTGCGTTGCAGCGGAAAAGGAGTTGCGTCGACCGAAGTTGAAGAAAGGTCTCGAGGATCAACGAATCGTCAAGAAGCAGTCGGTCACGTTTAAGGCCGTCGTCGTCGGTGATCCGATACCGGACGCCACTTGGTAACGTTGCCCTCGCAACAATCGACTTCTTAAAGTGCTAACTGATCTAATAATCGTCGCAGGTATTTCGACGACAAGGAATTGACCGCTGACGAATACGAAAAGTACAAGATCATATTGGAGACGGAAGACCGCGACATCGAGGACGGTCTGAAGGAGTGCACGTATTCTTTGACGATACCGCGAAGTAAGTGAAAACTGTTATTGTCTCCCGCATAGAATTTTATCAATCGTTTTAACAGCTGAACGATCGAACAGCGGCACGTATAAGTTGAAGGCAAAGAACAAATGGGGCGAGTTGGAGAGTAGCGCGCACCTAACGATCGTCTTGAAACCGGAAATCGAAGGACCGCAAGACGTGTCGGTCGTGCCGGGCGACGCCACGGAATTCAAGTGCATCATTCAAGCGAACCCCGCACCGGTCGTAACATGGTAAACAATCTTCTTTCTGCATTCCACGTATGTTGATCGCGTGGTTGTGATTATTATTAAATGTTGCAATAGGTCCAAAGATGATCGTCCTATCAAAGCCGGCGACATGTACGAGATAATCGAAGACGTGCCCAACGAATCGTACAAATTGATAGTGAAACAGGTTGCGCTGTCCGACGAAGGATACATTCGCGTCACCGCGAAGAATGATATCGGCGAATCCACGTCGGAGGCCAGGATGAAAATTCTAAGTGAGTTCTTCGACAAATCTTTTGTTAATTTACACGTTAAATAAAATCACACACCGAACATATGTAACTCAATAACGAAATTATTCGAATTGCAGAGGAACAAGAGCCGACATGTAAGTCTTTCGATTGGTTGGATTTCGATCGCAGAAAAAAATACCTAACTGCAGTTAAACTTTTCTTTATTCGCACTTAACACTCGTACAGCTTACATCTTAAATCGCTTTGATTTTTTTTTTTGCTTTTTTATAAAATTGTATTTAACAATCGTCGATGTGTTCATACAGCTGAAAAACCGAAATTTATCACCGGTCTAACCGATCAACACGTGCAACACGGCGGCGAAATCACCGTGATGGTGCGTGCCGACGGTCTCCCGAAGCCGCAGATACGCTGGTACCGCAACGATAAACAGATCGACGAGCACGAACATCACAAGATCGAGACGCACGTCGATGCACAAGTCACCAGTTCGTTGACGATCAGCGATTACAACGAGGGCGACATCGGAATTGTGAGTAATGCCGAACTGTTGATTTCGAATGAAAAAAAAAAGAAAGAAATTAACGTTGACGATGCTTGTTGTAGTACAAAGTGACGGCCGTGAATGTGGTGGGCGAAGACGAAACGATCGGTCGCATCTCGATGTTGCAAACGCCGCCGACGTTCGGTAAACGCTTGGAACGCTCGGTCGACGTGAACGAAGGCGAACCGTTGGAGTTGAAGGCGAAGATCGACGGTAGCCCGAAACCAACGGTAAGAGTGGCTCTTCACAGAAATAAAATGTTAATCGATCCGTACTGACACAACGAAATTCAATTAGGTCGCGTGGTACAAGGACGGCGAAAGAATATCGCCGGACGACGATAGGATCAAGACCACTCTTTTGCCGGACGGCACGGTCAAGCTCAACATCGACAAATGCTTGCCCGGTGACAGCGGCGCTTATAAGTTGGTGGTGAAGAACGCGAACGGGGAGACGGCCGGTTTGTGTGCCGTCGCCATCAATCGTAAGCATCAAGCAAAACGTTCCCTTTTCACCTAATTGATAATATTCGTTAACGTTAGCTAAGCCGCAAAGACCGAAATTCGTCAAATGTATCAAGGATCAGAAGTTGGGCGTCGGCCAGCAGCTCGTCTTGGAAGCGCAGGTGACCGCTTATCCGCCGCCCGAAATCAAATGGTTGAAAGACGGCGTGCCCATCAGACAATCGTCGAACGTTCACGTCGAGAGTCATCCCGACGGTAAGATAGCGCTGGTCGTCGACGTGATGAAGCCGGAGAACGCCGGCGTTTACACGTTAGAAGTGTCGAATAAATTGGGCGAGATCACCGGCGACGCCAAGGTCGAAATCGAGAAGAAGCCGACGAAACCGGAATTCACCAGTTTCTTGGTACCGTTGACCGTCGTCGAAGGATTCCCCGTTAAGATGGAGGTGAAAGCCAAAGGTTTCCCAGCGCCGGAAATTTCTTGGTAAAATAATCGAGAAACTCTGTTCTTTTCGATTGTAATTTAAAACCAAATTGCTATTGCAGGTATCGAAATGGAGCCGAAGTGGTACCGGATAACAAACACATAAAAATAACCGATTTACCGGACGGTACCAGTTGTTTGATACTGGACAATTGCGATAAAGTCAAAGACGCTCTCGAGTACAAAGCGATCGCGCGGAACAACGTCGGCGAAACGGAAACGTCCGCACCGTTGAAAGTCACGTCGGCCGTTAAGGACGACGAGCCGGAGGAGCGACCGATGTTCTTGCACGGCCTCAAAGACGTCATTACGGACGAGGGTCAACCGTTGGTGATCGAGGCTCCGTTCACGGGCAATCCGATACCGAGCGTCAAGTGGACGAAGGACGGCGAACCGATCGAGCCGTCCGACCGCATTCTGCTGACTTGCGACGGTCGAAAAATCGGTCTACGCATCGACAACGCTCAGCCGAGCGATGCCGGTCGGTACGGCGTCCTGCTCGAGAATCCGTTGGGCAAAGATAGTTCGGAGGGCAAAGCGAGCGTTCACAAAGTCTATTCGCCGCCGTCGTTCTTGCAACGGTTCACCGATTTGCAACAGTTACCGAACCGCGACGCCAAGTTCCCGTGCCGCGTGTCGGGTGTGCCGCAGCCGGAAGTCGCTTGGTACAAAGACGGCGAACCGATCAAGGACACGAGCAAGTATCGCATCAGACGCGACGGCGACGCTTGCTGCTTGTACGTGTTGGAATGCACGCCGGAGGATAACGGAGTTTACAAAGCGGTCGCCACGAACAAAGAAGGATCGGATGCTTGCGAGGCTCGCCTGGACGTCGTCGAGGAAATGTAATTGCTGTGTATCTTTCCTCGTACTTGATCGTTAAAGTAATTCTTATTTCGCAGTAAATCACCGACGAAGATCGAACCGCCGACGTTCTTGAAGAAGATTGGCGACGCCGAACTGTACAAGGGCATGACCGCTAAATTTACGGCTTGTGCCACCGGGATACCGGAGCCGGAGGTCGAATGGTACAAGGACGATTTGAAAATGTTCCCGTCGCAACGGATTCGCATGGAAATGGATAGAGCGGGTTTGCTACGTCTGACAATATCCGGAATCGATCAGGACGATTTGGGCAAGTACTCGTGTAAGATATTCAACGAGCACGGCAGCGACATTTGTCACGCGCACTTGCGATTCGACGACGGAATGGACTCGAAACCGAAGAAACCGATGGCGGATCAGTACACGGATTTCGACAAGTTCAAAAAGTCCGGTTCGCCGGTGCCGTTATCCGACGCGCCGATCATATCTCGCATGACCGACCGACGTTGCACGCTTTCGTGGAAACCGTCGATTCCGTCCGGGCCCCGAGCACCGGTCACCTATCAGTTGGAGATGTTGGAGTTACCGACCGGCGAGTGGTTCACCGTGCGCTCGGGCATCCGTAATTGCGTGTGCGACGTGCGGAACTTGGAGCCGTTCCGCGATTACAAGTTTAGGGTGCGCGTCGAGAACAAGTACGGCGTCAGCGAACCGTCGCCGTACGCGGTCACGCATCGGGAGAAATTGGAACCGGAGCCGCCCAAGTGGACGCCGTACTTGCCGTCCGGCACCGATTTCCGTCCGGACTCGTCGTTTTACTTCCCCAAAGACTTCGACATCGAGCGCCCGCCGCACGACAATATGGCACAGGCGCCGAGGTTCCTGAGGCAGGAACACGACACGCAGTACGGCATCAAAGATCAGAACACGAACCTCTTCTGGTTCGTCTACGGCTATCCGAAGCCGAAGATGACTTACTATTTCAACGACGACAGAATCGAAAGCGGCGGCCGTTTCGACATGAGCTACACGCGAAACGGACAAGCGACGTTGTTCATTAACAAGTGAGCTTGCGAAGCGCGAGCGAATTAAGGGTTCGATTAAAACGTTTTTCGTGATTTAAGGATGTTAGACAGAGACGTCGGTTGGTACGAAGCCGTCGCCAGCAACGAGCACGGCGAGGCCAGACAACGCGTGCGTTTGGAAATTGCCGAGATACCGACGTTCCTGCGTCGACCGGACATCGAGTACTCGATGGTCAGAGGAAAGGCCAGATTCGAAGCACGCATCATCGGCGTGCCGTATCCAGAAATTAAATGGTACCGCGATTGGAAACCGTTAGCACCGTCGGCCAGATTTAAGGTAAACTACAAAGGGAAACACCGAAGCGTAACAACTAGCAACAACCGTCTATTCGTTAGATCCAATTCCTGGAGCCGGACGTGACCATCCTAACGATTAGCGACGTCATCTACAAGGACGAGGGTCTCTATTCGGTCAGTGCGAGGAACGTGGCCGGTAGCGTGTCGAGTAGCGCGATGTTGCACATCGAGGACAACGATCTCGACTACAATCTGAAGACGTACAAGGACATCGCGCCGATCAAATTGCGCAAGAAACCCTATTCGGACTTTTACGATCTCGGCGACGAGTTGGGTCGCGGCACCCAAGGCATCACGTATCACGCCGTCGAACGGATCAACGGTCGCAATTACGCCGGAAAGATGATGCACGGCCGCGATTTCAAACCGTTCATGCAGAACGAGTACGAGATGATGAACGAGCTTCGGCATCGACGATTGATCTCGTTGCACGACGCGTACGAAACGGACGACAGCTACTTCTTGGTGATGGAGCTCGCGTCCGGCGGCGAACTGGTCAAGGATTATCTACTGCGACAGGACTATTACACGGAGAGCGACATCGCCGGCTACGTTAGACAATTGCTCGAAGGATTGAAGTACATGCACGAGCGAGGATACGGTCACATGGGACTGAACGTGAGTCGAACCAAACACAATTTGAAGACAATTCTAACGCCGATTCGAATCGTTTCCAGATCGGCGACTTGCTCCTGTCGCACCCCGACAGCGATCAGTTGAAGATCGCCGATTTCGGTTTGGCGCGTCGCATCAGCATGGGCAAACACTATCCGCTCCTTTACGGCGTGCCGGAGTACGTCAGTCCGGAGTGCGCGAACGGCGAAGGCGTCGGCTTGGGCCACGACATGTGGAGCGTCGGCATCATCACGCACATCTTGTTGTCCGGCCGGTCGCCGTTCCTGGGCGCGCACGACCGCGAAACGTTGACGCGGATCAAGGAGGGCAAATGGACGTTCGAGGACGAGTGGTGGAGCCGACTGAGTTGGGAGGCGAGGGACTTCGTCAGCAAGTTGCTCGTCTATCAAGCGGACGGCCGCATGGACGTGCACGCGGCGTTGCGGCATCCGTGGTTGGAACGTGCCGATCGAACGTACATGGACGAGTACAGGATTAGTAGCACGTATTTGCACGATTATTACAAATTGTACAGGTGTGTAGCGATTTGTATGCTTGAAGTGATGGAATTAAATGAATATCTGTGAATATTTTAGGGAATGGTACGACAACGCTTCTTGTCGCAACTACTATCGTCGCCGTCCGCTCGAAGGTGCCTTCACGCATCCGTCGAAGATGGTGTATCCACCGGGCGAGCGATACACGCCGCCGCCGATGCCGCGGGGCGAAAGGGAACCGCGCAAACCGTTCGTCTGGCAAGAGCAATTGCCGTCCAGGTCGCCACTCAATTACGAGATCGGCGGATTCAAGTCGGAGAGCCAGTAATTTCTAATCACGCACGGAATCGTCGCCGGATTGTAATAAGACAATTTTTCAGCTATCAAAACGGGCCCGATACGTATCTCTTGCAATTGCGCGACGTCGATTTCCCGGTACGTTTGCGCGAGTACATGAAAGTAGCCGCCGGGCGAAGTCCAGGCGCCAGTTACATCGTCTCCGACGAGAACGGTTTCGATTGGCGGCAGCCGGTGATCAGGGAACGTCGCCGATTCACCGACATCATGGACGAGGAGATCGACGACGAGCGCAAAGCGCGCATCAACAGGTACGGTACCGGCGACGCCAGTTACGTGACGCGACGTCTCCGACACGAGATCGGTTCGCGTTTGGACGCCTACGCCGAGGCGGAAGCGTTCTTGGAGAGTAAGCACGACGGCCGTTTGCCGTTCTTCCGCGAGAAGCCGAAAGACGTCGCGATGCAGGAGGGCAAAGACGTCGAATTGACGTGTTTGGCGGTCGGCGAACCGACGCCGGTCGTGCAATGGTTCAAGTGAGTTACAGTTGTGAACTATATATCGGCGATACGCAATAACGTTGTCGACAATTTATAGGAGCGATGCCATCGTGGCCGAGTCCCATCGCATCAAGATATTCACCGATGACGACGGCCGGTCGCATTACAAACTCTCGCCGGCGCTCGGTTTCGATCTCGGCACGTACAAAGTGGTTGCGCGCAACAAGATCGGTCAAACCGTCACGCGGGTACGGATCCTCTTCGGCATGGTGCCGGACGAACCGGACTCGCCGGAAGCTAGTCAAGTGTCCGATACGGAGGTGTTGCTCGTTTGGCGTCAACCGAAACACGACGGTAATTCGCCGGTCATCTGTTACTCTTTGCAATATAAACTGGCGGACGATTTGGAATGGATAACGCAAGCGTCCAATATCGATCACGAGTTTTACTTGCTCGGCAATTTGGACCCGTTGAAGAGCTATCATTTCCGATTGGCCGCGAAGAACGCGATCGGCTGGAGCGAGCAGAGCGTACCGTCACCGGTCGTAACGACGAAGGCGACCGGCACGCCGAAGATCGAAATCAGTTTGGCGATGCGCCACCTCCAGCGTATAACGGACAGCGGCGAGGAACCGGAACCGGAATCGCACGTCATTTACGATTACAACGTGGAGAACGAGCCGATCGAGTGGTTGAACGATAACGCCGAGGATCATTACGATATCATTTCGGAAATATACAAGTAAGACGCGAATCATTCTCTTGTTAAATAATCCTAATACGATGCTCGTTTGCGTTCAAGGGGCGAATTCTCGTCGGTACTGAAAGCCGTCGATAAGAATTCCAATAAAGTGGTAATCGCGAAAATATTCGAGAGCAACGCCGATCGCGCCGAGCACATCGAGGGCGAGTTCGCCGCTTTGAGATCGTTGAGACACGAGCGTATCGCGTGTCTCTTTGCCGCTTACAAACCGACCAATAGTCCGATGGCGGTGTTCATCTTGGAGAAACTCCAAGGAGCCGACGTCCTCACCTATCTCTCGACCAAACACGATTACACCGAACAAACCGTAGCGACGATAGTTACGCAGGTGAATTAAGGTTTCTCTCGTCTCTGATCGTTATTCATTCCGCAATTAAATGTTCAAGATACTCGACGGTTTGCAATATCTGCACTGGAGAGGTTTGTGCCATTTAGATTTGCAACCTGACAACGTAGTAATGAGCTCGCTGCGTTCCGTACAAGTGAAATTAGTCGATTTGGGTTCGGCACATCGCGTATCTAAAATGGGTACGAAGGTGCCGCTATTCGGCCATCCAGAATACGTTTGTAAGTGTCGGTTGTCCGCTGAAAGTTAATCGTTGGGATTCGATTCAAATAATCTAATTCTCGTATTAGCCCCCGAGTTATTGGCCCAAGAACCGGCATTCCCGACGTCGGACGTATGGTCTCTTGGCGTGTTGACGTACGTGATGCTCGCCGGTAAGTCGCCGTTCAAAGGAAACGACGAAAACGAGACGCGTCAAAACATTTTGTTCGTGCGTTATCGCTTCGAGCATCTGTTCCAAGAGGTCACGCAGGAGGCGACCAGGTTTGTAATGCTCCTGTTCAAACGGCAACCGATGTAAGTGATTTGATTTTATCGTTTCCCTCCGATTAACTAACACGTTAAACCGCTTTTCGGAAATGATTTTAGTAAACGTCCGACTCCGGAAGAATGCCACGAGAACCGTTGGCTCTTGCCCACGGATCATATGATCAAAAAGAGGGATCGCGCCGTGTTCTTGGGTAACCGATTGAAGGAATACTGCGAGGAGTATCATGCCAATAAGAATAAGAATCTGGAGAACAATAGCTACATGAGCGGATTAAAGAAGGGCATCACGAAATCGGATAGCGTGCAGGAAGAGCTATTGACGACGGCGTAAAACGGGCCGTAATTATATAAGAGGTGTTTTTTTTTTAATTATAAAACGATTGATATTCTTTTTCGTACTTATCAGCAAAGAAACTAAAAATTGATTCGGTTAGAAATCGAGGACGGATGTAAAATGATGAAGAGACCCTCCTCTCGCGCGCTCTAGACTACTTGTATATAATTAATGTATGTTTATATACTTTTAATTTATTTATTTATTCTTTGTTGTTAATTATTGAGTTTGAGGTGTTTAAGCGAAACGATACACATATCGTTCCTGATATCAGGTTACTAATTAGAAGGAAGGAAAGTAATGTGTGTGGTAAAGGTAATAATTTGATTATCTCTCTTTTTTGTTTTGTTAAAACTCTTTATTTTACCGAAACTATTTGAAAATGCGACGTTATCCTAGTCATTGATTTATGAATTTTACGTCTGATATGCACCACAAATTTTTTTTTCTTTTGTGCCATATATTTCTCTTGTAAATTAATTAGTTTCAATGAACACGTTGAATAACCATCTATGGTGAATGTTTTTTTTTTCTTTTAATGTCACCTTTATGCGATTCTAAACCAAAATAATAATAATTGCAATCAAGATCGCAACTACTCCTGTCACAGAAATAGTCGAATTATACTTGTGATTATAATTCGGGCGACAATTATGTGCTATTAAATAAAACTCTTCGGCACTGTAACAACATTAATAATTCGTAAAATAAAAATGCGATAATTATGGCAAGGGGTAATTATTATAAAAAAAATAAATTATGTGAACAATCGCCGCATAACTTTATTGTATAACCGAAATATTATTATTTATGGTAGTTAAAATGCCAAATTACATGCACATCAAAAAAACTCTTTGATCATCTTCCTCTTTTTTATCATCATTTTGCACAAAAAGAAAGAAGTTTATGATTGTAATTATTTGCTTTATGCGTGACAATATTCTTTTTTCGGGCGTTATAACACGCATTATGTAATGTTAAATTTGGATTTGCTAGAACACAATTTGCCTGCGACGCGTTGCTGTTAATTGTGTGCAAATTTACGATTCAACTCGCGTTGTCTCCTTTAATGCACCGCACACATCATCACGCTTCCTTTTACGACATTCAAATAAGAATTTAATGAATTAATCGTTCGTTAAACTGTCTAATTAAGTATAAACATTCGTGCAGACAATTCCGTTTGCCTATAAAATTCCTAACGATTGCTTTATTAAACAATTACCAACATCCTGGCCCCCATTTATTATCATGTTTTTCTTCTGGCAATTCATTTATTTTGCAGCGGATTAAACGAGAGTAAGTCATATTTGCAAAAAAAAATACGTTGCATCCAAGCCTCGACGAACGAAACGCTCTCAAACAAGTTTTACTCTTTCTTTTGTCCAACTACTGCCGCTTAGTTTGACCATTGAAGGGTTTTCAATTAAAATAAAGAAAAGCTTATGTTGTAACAGATGTGATGGCGGTTGCATTGCGAAGAATGATGGTACTTTAAAGACGGAAAGTGCATTGACTTTTTTATTATTGCTCGCTTGGTAAGACAATTAAATTGTTCCTACCATCAAATTGAAAACATCTGAATTAAATGCCGCGTACATATAAGAAGGAAGGAAAATGTTCTTTTATGTTGTCGTTACGTTAAACTTTTTCCTTTATATTAGGGAATTTCAGATACACAATGTTATATTATGACCGCCTCGAATTGCTGTTTCTTCTTCGTTTAATTGAATTTCGTCGAATAGCAACTCGACAAAATTGTGGAAATTCAAACACAGACGATGTGTGCAATTAACAATAATCCCGGATTATAAAAATTAAACAAAAATAAGAAAATAAATCGTTTATAAGGAATTAACTTGTAATAAAAAGAGAGCGTCTTTTTTTTTCGGTTTGTTTATTCTTTGCGTCTGATAATTAAGTAATCGAAATAATCATAAAATGTTTATTAATAGCGATTCCTCAATCTCATATCAATTCGGTACGTTCTCATTAATAATGTTTATTACCAATTTATTTTAAAAAGCGACGCTTTTAGCATGTTGTTATTGAGGAAACATTTGCGAAGGCAAAAAACAGTGAATTCTGAATAATAATCATAACAATTCATTGTTCACTTGTGTGTTTCATTTATTTATTGCTAAGTCTCTCTACAACCAGCAAATTGCAATAAATTCTCCAAGTAACATGAAAATAATTATAATTGTTATCGATGATAAAATGTAGAAATGGCAATGAAAAGTTATTTGACAAGTTCATGTTTCCACTGAAACCTATTAGTTACTTCGCAAATTACGTTCAATTACGCATAAGTGACTTCTATTTTACATTACTTTTTTGCCATTCGACGTTTGTTGTTTATGTAATTATTACTAACAATTTTAAGGCCAATTTCTTTATGTCGCTTCGAATATTGATGCGCTAAAATAAAAATATTGTTTTATGTATGAACATGAACTTGAATAATTCGACTCAAACAAAAAACAATATTAACATTATTTTCATATTGCAATACTGACGAGTATTTTGCCACGTAACGTTAATTCCACAAACGATCGGTACTAAATATTTAAACGATTAAACATCGAACGAATCCAAAAATTTTTCTCGATCAAATTAAATTTATTGTTTCAGATTCACATATTATGATTTATGAAAGTGTACGAGCCGAAATCAATATTACGAAAGTGATTGGTGTGATTTTGTGGTACGACTAGAATAACAATTTCGATGAGGAGTCTGTTTTAGATAGAATATTGACCTAATAATTTTTATCTAATTATGAAGAAGAAAAAGGAACGTAAATCGAATTCGCTCCACTCTCCTCGCTATTATCATTGTACGCAATTAAAAGAATTTGATCCAATCAGTCTCGTTCTACATAAATGAGACAATTAGTGGACAACAAAAAACAAGAACAAGCAAACGCTTTATTTTCTTTCTCCAATTTTCTTTCTACGCCTCATTAAAATAGAATCTTTAAGCCATAAATAATTGTTCTCGTTGCTGCCTCGTTTAACATCCGATTCTTCACCAACATCTTGTAGCATTTAGCTAAAGTTTAAATGCATATCTTCAACGTACTACTTACGTAGTTTGTATGAACATACAAGAGATTTTAATAATTAACAAGAGATAAGGATAAGGAAAACTGAGTAATTAAATCAATTGTACGATAACACGTATGAAGTAACTATAATAATATATATATTGCTTTAAGAACATAATTCTAATACAAACAAAGGATCGACTTTTGTTATTATTGCTTTTAATTAACATTGTTATGAAGTTTAATTTTTATTATTGCTATCAGCGACATTGAGTGGTTTTATTTTCCTACATTATCACAATGTATGTGCAAAGGAAAAACTCCTAGCAATTTGTTTGCCTTTTCTTTATCACACACCGTATAATTTATGGAATAATTAGTTTATTTCGACGATTTAATCGTCATTATTAAAACTTGCAGTTATTAAACGCAATCGAAATGGTTAAAATTGTCTAGAATTACATACTGTTGTTTAAAGCCTAAATTATATTGCATTGTTTGTTTAAAAACGAATGCTTCGTACCGATCGATCGAACTACTTCAATTGAACGTTAACGCAATCCTATTATTATTTCCCTTTGTTAAACAATAATTAATGTGATAACGAAATAATAGGAATCTCTTACGGTGCAAATTAAATGAATGCCGATTGTTATTTAGTAGTTTAAACTGACCTAAGCACGTATTGCATAAATCACAAACTATTTGGCTCTGAAAGTGTAACAAGCTGCTCTTGGCAGAATAATAGACCTTATGTTGGAATAAAACGCGTTTTTTCTATGTTCAGGAACTATTGCCATCGAGCATAACAAAATAAACTAAACCACGCGTCCTATAAATAAACGACGAAATCTAACGGAGCGAGAATTATCTTTCGCAATCATACCGGAAAAATTCTAAATTTTCCTTTATTATAAAACTAACATCTTATAAATCTATGTATCTATATAACAATAACAACGCGATTGTTGGAATTTGGCAATCGTAAAAAAAAAATTATACAAAAATTGCATACGTTCGTTAATTGATTGCGATTAACGAGCGAACGCAAACTTTTGTTTATCACCTCGAACATGCACACGTATCAAAGCCAATTCCGTTTGACAAACTCCAACACGGTCATTTTCAATTTGTTGCGATGTTGCTCGCCGATCAGATCCTTCCTGGTCCAGTCCGATGGCTGAAACTCTTCCAAACTCTTCACTTTGCCCTTCTCGGCGAATATGAACTTGAGCATGAACAGTATGTGAAACGCTTCCTTCTTAATCGCGTCCTCGATCTCCGATAAGAATTCCTCCCATTTGTACGGCGCCGTGTCGATATTAAACTGTTCCATTATCTCGATGAATTGCCTATGATAGCTGTTTATCAGTTGATCGTAATGTTTACTCAAAACGACGTTATTAACGCTGGTGAACAAGAAGAAGAGTAAATCGTTCACAACCGAGTTGTACTCGATTATTTGCAGGTCGAGCATTTTGTTGTCAACAATTTTGCCGGTCTCGTCGTATTTCACCATCGTGTTGTTGCCCCAATAGTCGCTGTGCGTTAAACTGCCCCAGTGGTAACGTGGATTCTTGTCGTTGTTGAAATATTCGCGACTCTCCAAGAACAGTTTCTCCAATCGTTCCGCATACTGGCTGACTTCCGGCGTCGATTTGCACACGTTTACGACGCTATCGTACAGTGCGTCTTGTAATTCTTTCGGTGCGGTCGATATACCTGATAAAATAGCGGTTAGTTAAAATACGTGCATTTTTTAATTGACATCAACTAGATAGTACCTCGATTCCGTGTTAGGCAGGTGCGAAACACGTCCTGAAATTCTTTCGGCTTCAGAAACTTCATTGCCAACGTGAGCGCGTGGAATTTCGCCAAATCTTTCACGATGAAATTGCTCGCATCGAAATCGAACCCGTCGAATCGATTGTACATGACGTAGTTTTGTGCTCTTAAATTCTCGAACAGCAGCACCGCGTCCTCGCCGACTTCGTTATGATTTTTGTCCAGGTTCAGTCGGGCGCCGTAACATTTCGGGAAGATGTCGATCAAGTCCTTGATGCCGTGCTCCGCTTGAAAGGCTTTCAATGCCGGCATCACTTCGGTATAAGCGAGAACCTCTTTCTTAAACGTGACGTCCGTCTCGAATGCCGCCCGCAGCATTTCGCTGGCCGGCAGAAATTTGGCCACCAAATGGACTTCCTCCTCGTCCGCATCCTTTTCGTTCCGCTTCAGGATCAAGTCCAGCGATATCATTATGCTTCCGTAATGCTCGCCCGGCGGTGTCAACGTTTTGGTTTTCTTCTCGACGATTTCGAAATCGTTGCCAAATTCGTTGGACAACAACTTTTTCAGGTCCTTTATTTCGTACATGCTTCTAGCGGTTCAAACTTTTCCGTTTTATTTATTGCTTGCTGTCCGTTATTTTTTGCACGAGTGCAATTTTAATTATGAAAAATATTAAACTGGCACTAGGAGCGATCGAACTATAGTGGATTTTTTTTAAACGACCACCACACTCGCGTTTGATTTTATTGAATAATTATATTTATAATTGGCAACCTCCTTTTCGTACGACGAAAATATTCACAATAGAGAGAGAATCACGACGCTCAAACCGGACTGACTTACTTATCGCGTTATGCGAAACGACTGCACGTTTTATACATGTGTATGGGCAATTTCTAATTGAATCGAATGTAATAATGATTCGGTGAAAAAAATTAAAACTAATAAGAATAGGAAAATGCCGGAGCGACTCGTAAAAAAGTATTACCGAAGTAAGAGCAATTCTATCATTAAAATTTTGTTATCGTGCACACACAGATGCACGTATTTATAGAAATCACTTTGATAACATTGAGAGTGGATTGATATGTGGTACATAATTGTTATCCAATCGGCCCGAACGAGTGCATGACAAACATTTTTAAGTTTATTGGTATTATGCTATAATAGATATTAATTTTAAAAAACAGCAAATACCCATTATGATAACGCATTGATAAGTATTTGGAAGAATGGAAATTAATCCATATGCGTTTTAGTCTTGTGACCTTTGTAATTATTTATACATTCAGATCGTAAACTTTATCAGCAAACATTTAAATTGATCATTAATGAGTACTCTTTTCCACATATATGCCATATCATTCCGATGAATTATGATTCCTTTTAGTAAATCAGAAAAATGCATTACAAGTAGTTTTCATTTGAATAATTTGTTTCAGTTATTGGATATCGCACTCTGAATGTGATGCAGTATAATGACAGTGGCAAAAGGAAGTTTCAATTGAAACGTGTAATAAAATCGCAATTAATTTTTGGCGAAGACTAATTTTCATTATAAATATAATAAATTCGTATTTTAAATTTGACCTCTAGGCAACTAACATCACACGTTTGACTATGGAAATGTCTTTATATGTGACTAATTTCATTCTGTTTTGCAACACACGTGCTCACCTAAGTATATTAGTATTCGTGTTTACTCCACGAATTATTTTAAGATAATGACAAAATTAAGAAAGCAACGTCGAAAGCAAGTTTACAGGCACAACGTAAACAGGAAACGGTTACGAAATAAAATCAGTAATCTTGGTAAAATTGGTTGGTAAGTAATTAACGAATAAACTTGCAAATAGTGTAATATCATTTACTTTTAGCAAAGAGCTTAAGGAAGCATGGCATTTTGGAAGATCAACAAAGAAAAACCTAGAAGAAATGGGTTTATCATATGATCCAAATAAAACCATAAAGATACCAAGTGCTAAAGACAAAATTAAGTATTTAAGAGCAGAAGCATTGTTCAATAAAGGCTGGAATGTTGAGGAGGTAAAAGAACGAATAGAACCAGTTAAGGCACATGTTGCAAAAAAATTGGAGGAAGAAGCCAAAGCACCTAGAGTGAAATTGTTTAGATTGCCAAAAGGGCAAGTGGAATGGATAACTTATTTGATGGATAAATATGGTACAGATTATAAGGCAATGGTCAGAGATAAGAAGAATTATAATCAAGAGACTTGGAAACAATTAAGGGCTAAAATTAATAAGTTTAAATCAATTCCTGAACAGTATGGGTTGTATTTGAAGCAAAGGGGCTTAACTGAAAATGATGTTAATAATATAGATAATTATGATAGTGATTAAGTTTCAAAAGAATAAAGTAGTTTGCAAAAAAAAATAATTGAGGTTAGGTTTGTTAATCCTTCAATTTGAAAAAGTGGAGATTAGCTTCTTTTTAAAATAATAATCAAAATTAGGTAATAATAAAGCAGATTTTTGAAAGTGAGGAGGGCACTTTCAAAAATTTTAGCAGATTTGGAAGAAATGGAAATGAATGCTGAAAGTATACTTTTGTATGGTAATGTTACTGATGATTCTATTGTAAAGGTAATATAATAAATTTACTTAAAAGTTGTAATGAATGAAGAAACATTTCTTTGTAGATTATATTCAACTGTGCTTCAGAAGGTTTAAATATCTGGTGCATAATTCCAAATGCAATAAACAAGTTAGCAAATGATGTTGATATTCCACATGTGGAGGCATTGAAATTAATTACATTTATGTGAGTGTTAATTAATAAGCATTTATTGTTTTTATTAAATATAATTAACAATTATTTGTTTAGGTACATAAAAGATCATCAGGCCTTAGTAAAACATATAAATACTGTACATGTGACAAAGAATTGTCCAAGAATAATTTTAGTAGCAAACATAGGCACTTATATAAATTTAAATGACATAAGATGTGAACAATTCAATAGTTTTATAATTGCCAGTCTCTTAGATGCAGTCCAATGTTGTAGTAATATTTATAAAAAGAAATGTATATTGATGCTAATGTGTGAAAGTGAATATGTGAATAACATGCTACAAAATGTTGTTCAAATCTACATAAGCAATTTGATACAAATAGAGAAAGGCAATGACAAATTTATCTTAGAAATTAACAATATATTGAGTTCATATCTATGACAAAATTGTTAATAATTTTCAAAAACTCGTTATTTTTTTAAAAAAATAATTTTTAAATTAAATGTTGGCAGTTTGATTACTACTCTAATACATATTAAAGGCACATTTAGATGTGTTTATACTTTTGAAAGAGATTGTACAAAACTCTTAATGTGGATTTCAAATCTTGATTAACCAAATCTACAAGAAAAAAAGATAAATATAATACTGCAAAAGGCATACCTAGATGTAATATAGCACCTTCAGGCCTAGCTTTTGGCTTTGGCAAACCAACTTCTTCCATTAGTTCAAAAGCAAAGCCTACATTATGGACTTTTTGATCATTATCTTTTGGTGTCAAATGAAAACTGTATAAAGGCACAAAGAATCCTTCTACTAGGCCCATCAGTAAAGTCAAATAAACACCATCATGAAATTGACTTTCAATATCTGTTACCTCTAAATTAATCTTATTCAGATGCTTGTTAACAAAAGTAACTAAACTCTGAAACATCAGTGTATTAATAACAACAAATAAGTTGCATATTATGTAATTATTTGATATACCTTCTTAACAATTTGTAATTTATCTGGTGCATGATCAAATAACGTATCAAATGCATCTCTTTCACAGCGCATACCCACTTCATCGTAATGTGATGTGATTTTTTCAAATTCCTGTCTTGGATAGAGCTTACCATTCTGTTTGAGAACAATAACAACTGGAATTTCAACATTTTCTGTAAGGCGAACTGGAGGTCTGAAGTGTCTGGCAAGAGCCACTAAGAGATGCATTATGGCAACAATATTTTTTGAATGAATGGCTTGTACACTCCATTTTTTGGTACCAACTCTTTGCAAGCCCAACACCTAAAATTAACACTGCTTACAACAATTCAACAGATCATTCTATTGACCCCACATACACTATTAAAATGTGCTAATACAGCATGTAATTTCTGTTTCTGTGCTTCTTCTAACTGTGTAACTTCTGGTACATCTAGTTTATCTCCTGTTAAAGTTTCTAACAACTTTTGTAATACCTGACCATCATATAAATCTTCAGCCAAATTCTTAACAATGATACGATCCTTTGAGAGTTCATCATTGATCCATTCAATTAGAACCTTTTGTAATTCTTTAAAGTTAGCATCTTCTTCAACCTTAGGATCAATGATCAATCTCTCCTCATTTTCTTCTAAATCGTATTCTTCTGGTGGTATCAGTGGTGCTGTTGGACTTCCAGGTGAATCAATGGCATATTTACCTTCTGCTTGTACTTCTTCAACTAAAAGATTAGCACAGTTAATTAGGTTTGTTATGAAATATATCACCACACCCACTTGTGTTTTAGAAAATGTCCTAATATGGTACTGTTAATTAATGGTTAATTAAGTTGTGAATGTAAGTAATTCCTGTTCTATTACCTTCCTTTATCTTTTTCTTACGGCCCAGTGTACCTAGCTTGTCCCATATTGATTCCTCTTTATTTTTATTTTCAGAAATTGGTCTTGGGGATTTAGGACGTAACGTAGCCATCGTTGAAGGTGTTGATGCAGCAACTTCATCTGAATTAAATACGTGCGAAATTAGTAATTTAAAAACAACGGGGCCGATTCAAATTGCTAGAGTTCGTCTTATTGTTAGGTATGTGATTTTCTTTATTTAATCAAATCGTTAATTAATTACCTCTAACTTTCTGGTTTTTATCATCTTGTATTGTTTTCGTCTTCAATTGTACATCTACAATCTGTAACTTTTTTGTTTTCGGTTTTTCTGTTTCTTCGATATCATTTTCGTAATCGGACTCTTCAGATAAATTTGTGGGTGATAATCTTTGTTCTGTAGAACACTGTCTATATAAACATCTTTGTTTTGGATATTCAACTTCTTCGGACATTTTAAATGTTGATCATGATACGGTTCTTCTACAACTAATGCTGGTTTTTATTTTAATTATAATCAACCAGTAGTTTCATCCTGCTTGATAAAACGGCCCACATCCTTTGATAAGGCTTTCTATTAATAATATTCACATCATTTCAAATATAAAATACCATATTTTCTCCTTCTTTGTCTATTAAAAATATCTTTGAAATAAAATGGCTTTCAACGTTTGTAAATTCTCAATTTTCCTACTACTTTATATGAGAAATAATTATAGATAAATTCCAAAAATTGAAAGTTTTAATTTGGCGCATTTAATTTAAATGGAACGTTTAAAGTGCGCAGTTACGAAATGGATAATGACAGTAGAGAACTACTTGTGAATTCAGCTGATAAAAAAATGAATTTTTACGTATGTCAGATGAGATTTGCAAATAATATTTAACAAAGAAGGAAGATTAATGTAGTAGTGGGTGACACAATTAAATACCAAAGAATTAAGTGTGTTGTTACTTATAAGATTAAGTATGCAATATAAATATTTTATTATTTAAAGTATGCTCTAAGCATTAGCGACGAATCAATCTAATTATATACACATATATTAGAGAAATATGTGCCATTCTTTACAGTGTAAAAGTTAATCCGTTCGTGACCATAATTTTATAAATAAGTTTCATAACTACGACGTAAATAACGAGAAATTAAGCAAAAAAATGGATCTGGACGATACAGGAGGATTGAGCGGTGAGACCGTTTACGGTACCCATGAGGATTCGCATGTTGTAATGTCCGAAAAAGTGCAATCGTTAGCTGGCAGCATTTATCAGGAATTTGAAACAATGATAGCTCGATATGATGAGGACGTGGTAAAAACCCTAATGCCATTGTTAGTCAATGTACTTGAATGTCTCGATGCTGCTTATCAAACAAACCAGGTTAGTGGTTTGTTTTAATTCGTTGCACATTTAATTTATTATGATCAATCAATTCTTGCAGGAGCATGATGTAGAGTTAGAATTGTTACGTGAAGATAATGAACAACTGGTCACTCAATATGAAAGAGAGAAAATGGCACGTAAATCTGCTGAACAAAAGTTATTGGAATTTGAGGATGTGTCTGAAGGTGAAAGGAAAGAAATGACTGCAAGATTGGAAGCATTAGAAAGTATAGCAAGAATGCTAGAATTGAAACACAAGAACTCAATGGAACATGCTAGTCGACTAGAGGAAAGAGAAGCTGAATTGAAGAAGGAATATGCCAAACTACATGAGAGATACACCGAATTATTCAAAACTCACATGGATTACATGGAGCGCACCAAGTTGTTGTTGTCTGGTGGTCAATTGGCTAGTGAACGTACAGAACCCAGTAGACTTTCACATAGACTGAATCCGACACATAATTCAGGTCCAGTTTCATTTGGATTTGCATCATTGGAAGTGGCTGAAGGAGTGGACAGTTTGCCAACATCACCTATTAGTAGTAGTCATTCTTCTCCTAGGCAAGTTTTAAGTGACAATCATTGTTCATGATGTTCATTTTAACTTATTACTTTT
The DNA here is from genome assembly GCA_963695495.1 of Hololepta plana. NCBI lineage: Eukaryota > Metazoa > Arthropoda > Insecta > Coleoptera > Histeridae > Hololepta > Hololepta plana. The sequence goes on along the minus strand of OY968837.1, from coordinate 4,751,645 downwards.
GCAGTTTGCATAGTGAATTAGATAATGTTAGAGAAAAGATTCATACAGCTGAGAAATCATTGGAGACTGATAGTATCAACCTAGAAAATAAGAGTGTTGTTACTTCACCAATAAGTCCACAAACAAATAACAATATAAGTGGTCGGGTTCAAACGAAAAGAGAACAACGTAGTGCAAATACTTTATATCAAGAGCTTAGTTTTCAGGTATTCTCTAAAAAATTAACACTGATTGAATTAACATTAATAATATGATATTTATGCTTAGGATGCCGATGCTCTGGCAGATATGGATGATGGAGCAGATATTACAGGTAAATGTAAGGTTCTTCTTTATGTCAATTAAGACTGATAACGATGATGTTTGAATACAGGTGGCTGGGTTCATCCAGGTGAATATGCGTCATCAGGTAAATTTGTTATGGTCCTACTGAATTTGCATTTATTCGCATGAATTATTACTAAAAAAAGCACTGATTTATTTTTCTTAAACGAATACTTGCTACTAATTTAACTTTTTTTATTTTTCTGCAATTCGCTGACCAGTGAATGATAATTTCTACGGTGAGTATTTCGCTTCTCAACTTATTTCAATTGCTTCGCTTGGGTGAATTTTTAAATTAGTCGTTTAAACTCGTTGAGGACTAAGACGACTCATTTCGCATCGCACGGGCGACTATTTTAAAAATTCATTTTCATTAAACATTACCAAATTTATTAATCTCAATGAACCCCTTTTTTCTTTCGCAATAGGTATGGGTAAAGAGGTGGAAAATTTAATAATGGAGAACAACGAATTATTGGCTACAAAGTAAATAATTTGCTAGTTGCTAATTTTGAACGTGATTCATAAAATTCAAATCAATTTTAGAAATGCATTGAACGTGGTAAAGGACGATCTTATTGTGAAAGTAGACGAGCTCACTGGCGAATTGGAAATGTTAAAAGAGGAAATAATGACGGTTAACTTATCGAAAGCGAAATTACAGAAACGCGTCACCGAATTGGAAGACGAGATCAAGAAAATGAAAGAAAGCAGCGATACGAGATCCGAAGAAAAAGATGAAGAAGCCGACGTACCGATGGCACAAAGAAAGAGGTTCACGCGTGTCGAGATGGCGAGAGTCCTGATGGAGAGGAACCAGTATAAAGTAAGGGAAAAAGCAAAGCTCTAAACTTGCCGTTGGCAATCAAAAAACTAATGCACGTGTCTTATGAATTATAAAGGAAAGGTTCATGGAATTACAAGAAGCGGTACGCTGGACGGAAATGATACGGGCGTCCAGAAGCGATCCAGCCTTCGACAAGAAGCATAAGCAAAGCATTTGGAAGTTCTTCAGTAACTTATTCAGTACGTCGGATCGTGCGGCTGGTTCGACGATGACGCCGAATCTGAAATATCAGACCGCATCGCAAAATATGATCCCCGGCGTGAGAGCATTGCCGAGATTGCAGCACGATTTGGCAGAAACGGAATTGGGTACGGAAGTATGAAATTTATATTCTTACCACGAAAAAAAAAATCTTGGCAACAAAACATGTCTGTGATCAATCTCTAGTTTCTAGAGATCAGTAATTAGTAATAATCTAAAATAAGTATAGATTGCGTTTATTAAAATTGAATGAAATTGGTCTATTTTCGAATACTAATATGTTTCAGTAGTAATTGTGAAAAAAATGAATACAAAATTTGCAACACAACGTAGAAGTTCTTCTTGATTTTCTTATAAGAGAATCGTGAATAAATCAAATTAAATTTTAACGTTCTGTGGTAATGATATCAAAGAAAGGAAACGTACAAGTTGTTGTTGAACAAAGTACAACATTTAGTATAATCTCTCAATTCATGTGCCTTAACACTAAATATTTTCTTCTATTAATTTATTAAACATATTTCTTATATGACTTATACTAACTGCAATGAATTTAATTATTGAATAATAATTAGTAAATCGGATTGTTGTTACCATTACTTACCAATTTTGGCTGTTTATGTAATACTAGTCAAATTGGCAAAACTTATGTACCTGTAAATTAATTAATAGAAAATAAGTTGTTGTTATTAATGACTTTTAATAGGCAAACTATTTGCTTATCACCAACAAGTCATTGTAATTGGTTGTTATAAGTTGTCTTGTTTTTATTATCTCTCTCTTGATAATTTTTCCCCTCGAATTATCGCTATTATTTAAATACATAATTATCAATTGTAATTTAATCTTTGTTTTATTTGTGTGCAATTTTAAGGCCAAAATTCCGAAAGTTTCGCAACTAGAAAAGCGGTACAAAGAAAGGAACAGTATCGTCTCGTTAGGGCTCACGTGCGAAGGGACGACGGTCGTTTACATGCTTATGGATGGTGTTTACCGGGGAAAATTGCAATCAATGCGGGCATCAAAGGAGGAATGAATCAAAGTTCTAGTAGTGTGCCGGTCCCGGTGCCCGTTTATTGTCAGCCGTTAGCCGAAACGTCGCCGGGAATGAAAATTTGGTGCGCAGCCGGTGTTAACCTAATGGGAGGATACACGAAAGACGGCGGTTTAATGGTACACATAACTCATTAATATTTCAATTTAATCGATTGGAAAATGCAAAGAAAGCGTGTTTATCAATATATTGAAATCTTCTAGGTCGGCGGCAGCGTATTCTATTCGGACGACGAGCCAATTCCAAAGGCGACGTTAACGGAAGTGGATAGCTTGGATAAGGAATTGAACGCCGATCAGGAGGCAGCGCTATTAGAAACGAAACTATCGTCGTTAGTATGGATATGTACATCGACACACGGTGCTAGTATCGTAACGGTGATCGATGCAAACGATCCGGCGGAAATCTTGAACAGTTTCGGCGTCTCGGCCAGTTACATATTGTGTATTGCAAGCGTTCCCGGTGCCAGTTTAAACGATTACAACGACACCAGCGATATGAGCACGATGGAGACGGAGAGAACGCGAAACGCGAACAAAACCGATCGACCGTACGAGAAGAAAGACGAAACCGGCGAGAAGGAAGACGACGAAGAAGAAAATGTAAGGCACCATTATTATTTGCCATTAATTATTACCCATTATGATATATTTGCAGCTTGGCAAAGTAACGTACATAGACCATGACGAGACGGTATTCAATAAAAGACACCAATTGTCGAAGCATAATTCTGAAGCGGAAGAGTCGCCGAAAACGCCGGAGACCAACGAGGAAGAGGAGAACGCTGATAAATCAAGAACGCCATCGGACACCGACGAGAATTCGAAGAATGAGAACGGGAAAGATCACATAATGTCGAGCGTATTGGCGACAATGTGGTTGGGCGAGCAATGCGGCACCATATACGTACATTCGTCGGTAGCTAATTGGAATCAGTGCTTGCATTCGGTGAAACTGAAAGATGGCATCTTGTCCATCGTGTAAGTCGATGCAGCTTCCATTTATCTCGATTCGTGCGCACAGATTCGTTTTAATCTAATTTCTTACTTCTATATAGTCACGTTGATGGACGTGTGGTCGTTGGTTTGGCGAATGCGACGGTCGCAGTATTCAGAAGAGACGCGAACGGCGAATGGGATCTCTCGCGGTACCATTTGGTGCAGCTCGGTTTTCCGACGCAATCGATTCGAACTGTTGTCGTTGTCGGGGAGAACGTATGGTGCAGCTATAGGAATAAGATACACGTGTTAAATCCGAAAACGTTGAAAATTGTGCATACGCTAGTGGCACATCCGAGGAAGGAGAGCCAAGTGCGTTTTTTTTTGTGCGGATTCTGAAACTATTCGTGCGATTAATGGCGAAATGATGTTTTAGGTGAAGCAATTTACGTGGCACGGCGAAGGTGTCTGGGTATCGATTAGATTAGATTCGACGTTAAGACTCTATCATGCCCACACGTACGATCATCTGCTCGACGTCGACATCGAGCCATACGTTAGCAAAATGTTAGGTGAGCATCGTAAATTGATAATTTTCAAACAGGAATGATCAATTGTAAAGTATTTTACAGGGACGGGTAAATTAGGATTTTCGTACGTGAGAATCTCGACGTTACTGATATCGTCGAATCGATTATGGATCGGTACCAGTAATGGCGTCATCATTTCGATACCGCTCAGTGATGGCGGCAGTAATTCGTGTTCGATTATAACGAGGGGCAACTTATCCGGTGGCACTCCTATACGCGTAAACGCGATTAGCGGTAAAACGATACCGTACTGTAGTATGGCGCACGCACAACTGAGTTTCCACGGGCACAGGGACGCCGTTCGGTTTTTCGTCGCCGTTCCAGGACGAGGCGGTAAATCGATCGATATTTCGAATTCGTATTTTCGTGAAACGATCAATCGACTGTTGTAGGTATGAGTGCAGCATCAACACCATCCGAAGCGCATTCGGCGGCAGTTTCGCCCATAAACGGTCCGCTAAAAGCACCGACTAACATGCTGGTAATGTCTGGCGGCGAGGGATACATCGATTTCAGAAACGGTATGCGATTCATTTAGTAGTCTCATTACTTCCACTGACTGCATGAACGAATGTCCAGAAGAACTCGGAATTTTTGTTATTTATTATTATTTTACCAATGTGATTTGTTTAAAGATCATACAATTTAATTCAATCTATTATTAAGTTCGGAGTTCTTCTCTATTAAACATGTATGTAAAATAATAAGGATTTACTGGGAATATCACTTAGCTTTTAATGTGCTTTAATTTTGGGATATATGGATGGAAGCTTTACAAATTTTCATTTTATAAATATTATAACACACACCACCTTACGAAACAGAATTTAACCCATTTACAGTAATTTAATTTTATGCATTAGCATATTTTTTTCCGTTTTGTCGTACGGCTATAAGAATAAATCGAAAATATTGCAGTTGACGATGAACCTAGGGATGGAGCTTCCCACCTCCTTATATGGCAGCTAATATATGATATTCCTGGAAATCCTTTAGGGTAGGTTTACAATTATTTACAAACTCCTATTAATTGTAAACACTTGCTATTACGAATTATTATTGTTATTATTTTGCTTTTTTACATACATGCGAATTTCATTTGCTCGGCCAATGATTATTCGCAACAACGTTCAGCGTTTTAAATCCTCATCGTTATTTTAGAATAATAAAATTTAAACACATTCACACTTACCATACAGAATACATTTTTTAAATGTTAGGATGTACGAAACACATCCGAAGTATGATAAAATTGTCAAAATGTTCTTTAAGGTGATGGTGAAATGGAAGACAGCATGATTGCGAACGAGAAGACCGACTTGGACGGAAATCAAAGTCAATGTAAAGGTGAAAAGAGTCACTTAATTGTATGGCAGGTAGCACAAGGATAGGCAAATAGAAAATGGATTTTATATGAATGCTGAGAATATTATAAAGGAGCAGATATAAAGATAAAAAAGAAGCATATTTTTTAAATTAACAATCTATAATTTTTAATGGAATGCTAACAAACATTTTTTCAGCAGTGCAAAACATTGAAATCCGCGTAAACGAATTAGATTATTGACGCTTTAATTCCGATTTACTTGGGTTATTTAATTTAGCAGTTCTACTTTACATACGAATACGTGAAAGCTTTAAAATCAAACTTTCGCAAATTAATCAATCCAATTTTACAAACACCAGTTTTATAGTGCATGTGAAACATATTTATGACTTGAATTGTATCATATAATCGCTTGTAAAATGATCTTTATTTATATTTTTCTTAACATGAAAAACTCATATTATAATAACTATTATTCAAAAAATCATTTATTTTGGTTCTATGGACTCTATAATCGGAAGTCTTTTTTAAATTTATATCTAAACATTGGAAATTTAAAAGTTGTGTATCTCTTGGCTGATTAATTTGCGGTTTTACTTCTTTTATCCCTCCAATCATGATTATATTTACAATGAATAAGCTAAATAATTTTTTATTATAGGAATCTATAATGAAGCTTAGATAAGAATGCAAATGTGTACAATGTATGAAATTGTATTATTTAAATTGACCCATAATTGTTACCTCAATAAGTTTTGTATAAAAAATATAATACAACAACATTGAGATAGATATACAGAAGAATTAATTTCTTAGATATTTACATTATTATTGTATATTTACTTGACTTTAATTTATTTAATATTGTAAAAATGTATATCTTCTGTTTAAACATTACATTGAAAAAATGTAGTTGCTTAGATTACATAATATGTATTATATAAATTAAATTAGCAATTACAAGAACCATTTTCCTGAAATAATATTTTAATTCAATAAGCAGATACAAAATTTAACTTAATCATGTACTGAAATATTATCAGTCCCATGGCTTTTCTTTACATTTTCATCAATGTTCTTTTGATGCCATATGCCTCATTAAATTATTGATGAATTTATCGATTTTCCGTACATCTTGGGCAATTTCAGTTTTAAATTGCAAGCACTAAAAATAATACATATTATCAAGTAATAGTTCAGTATATTATTTTTAAAAGTTACCACTGTATCATCAGTCATCTTCAACAGAAGTTTATTTTGCGAATGAACATATTTCATTGTATATCTTACTTTAGAAGGTTCTTGTAAATACAATCTTTCCGCAGCCTTTTCAAACTCTTCCCAATTTCTTATTATTGTCATTCTTAATTATTTTGTATCATTCACTAAAACTAAAGATTAACCCCAAATTAAAATGCCTGATTGCGAGCTGTCGACGTTTGAAGAACTTTTGACAGGTATTTGGTAACACTCGTTTCAAGTTGGAAATTTATTTTTGGAATGCTTACGTCTAAGATTGGTTGCCTGGAACATATGACAGTACAAAAAGAATTATTTTGCATGTTTTGATCCTCAAAAATACAGTAAGAATTATCATATATAGTTAATAGTTACGTTACAAAATGAAATCATTTCTATTACTTCTGTGTTTTATCTTTGTAAGTATGTTTTATATCCAGGCATTTTCTTGTTACTAAAATGAACAATACCATCAGTAGCTTAAGGACCATTTCTTAAAATAATTATAATATATTTTAATTAGCTTAAACAATTTGTTCCAGCTATATAATGTAGAGGCAGAGTTCACCACTGAAGATTGTTGGTCATTGGGATTCAATAAGGCGAATTTGTTATGTTCATCATGTGAACATTTATCAAACTTCAATCTAAACCTTTTAAAGTAGAAAATATAATGAATTAAGACTTATAACAAAATTAATATAAGTACATTTTAGGGATCATTGCAAGGAATGTTGTCATCAAGATGAAAGTGTGGTGATGCAAAAAACATATGCAAAAGCAGTATTAGAAGTATGTACATGCAAATTTGGTGCATACCCACAAATACAAGCATTCATTAAAAGTGATAGACCAGCGAAATTTTCAAATTTACAAATTAAGTATGTACGTGGCTTAGATCCAATTATAAAATTGTTTGATAAAGATGGTCATCTGAAAGAAACTGTTGCCATCGAAAAATGGAATACAGAGTCTGTGGATGAGTATTTAAAAACACATCTTTTAAATGATGATGATGAAGATCAGGATTACTTGAGAACTAATAAGGTATAAATAATAAGTCATTTTATATTAACTTTCTGTTATTAGTGAAACATTTTCATCTTCTATTTTAATACCTTGCACCTTCCTTAATTTCTTACTAATTTTCCTAATTAATTTATCCTTATCATTTGCTTCACCCATATATTTTATATAGGCATTTACCACTTTCTTCTCTAATTTCTTTAAAGGAATTTGTCCTTTCTTTTGTAGTATTTCAATTATCTTCTGTTGAAATGAAAATTTTTCTGAAAAGTCGTTGATCAAGCTATTTCCCTCTTTGTCCATGTCTGTTTTTATCTTTTTGTTGACCTCCGGTGTAATTTCATTTAATTTTCTTTTATGACCTAGATTGTGGTTTAATTTGTTTTCATCTGGATTAGCTTGATTAGTGACATTTTGATTGTTGGTTTGATTTTCACTTTTATATTTTTCAATTATGTTCCAAACAGCTTCCACATCTTTTTGATTCACACGACCACCAGAAGAACTTTTTATAAAGTTCTAAAATTAAAATGATTTTGTGTAAATTCTTATCACAGAATTATGGAAATACCTACAATAAATTTGGCCTTCTTTCTTGGTACATTATTGTAAAATGAGATGTTTTGCAATAATTTTTGAAGATTGCTAGGCAGCTCCTTTTCTTTGTCTATTATGGATTTTATCATTTCCATCCATGATTCTTGCTTTGCTTCTCCTTTTTTAACAATTCCATTTGCAAAAGTCCCTTTGGCTGCATATCGTTCATCCTCAGTTATGCATTTGGTATGTGCTACAAATTCTTCATCCCTAGGAGAATAATGTTCCCAAAGTTAACTTGAAAATTCTCAGAAAATGTTAATTACCTGAAATCCTTAAAACAATCTACACAAGTCAAGAACTTCCTATTTTTACATGAAAACTGATAATGTTTGTCAACTTTCGGCTTCTGGAGGCTCTCACCACAATGATTACAAGTGAAAACAACCATTTTTAAACGTTTCTATTATTTTTCATAAAAATCAAATATTTATCTATACTTGCGAAGAAACACGTGTAAGTAAAGTCAAACGATGTATACACATATTATGAAAGCTATATGTTTTATATGATGCCAATGATAAATTTAACGTACAATCGCGAATAGATGGCAGTGAGCAGAAAGCCGTCAGTTACTAGACATAATAATAGTGACGCCACCGGCTGTCAAACTGTTGCAAGATTCAAGGCGGGACTTTCAAATAGAAAACTTTGTGCTTACAAAAACGACGTGTCGTCATCTAATTAACTAACCTGACTAACTAACTAACTAGAATGAGAGCACAATCGATCGAGTAGTTTAAAAGTTTTCGCATTTTTAAACTCTTTGATTTGCAACATTTTTTTACTTCGCTTTTTTTCGATGTCCTTATTCGATTTGCATCGCGGTTTTTCTTCTCCTCTAATCCATTCTGACTCGATTCCGCTTCATTTATAAAAAGCCCATGTTTTGCCATTTTTTGCAAAAAAGCAAGGCTAACCCCTTTGAATTTTTCCAATCTTCCCCATTTTTCTTAATCTCCCCGAATCGTCTGAAACTCGCACCGTTTGTAGGGAGAGATGAAACCTAATTCGTGTGCAAATTACAGCCCAATCGGTGCAGCCGTTTAAAAGTTATCACACTTTTAATCTCTTAAATGTGTTCGCATTTCCTCATCTCTCCGAATTGTTACATGTACTACTGTAGTCTTATGTGTTATTTAAACTGTTAATTGTAGTGTCCACATAGTAAATTTTTCGACAATTTAATTTAATTTAATTACATTTGATTTTCAATGCATATTACAGATTACATTATATTAATTGAATTAAACATTTATGTTTTAGAGAGTAATAATTGCATCATACTTGGATTGGAATTGCAGTACCTTTAAAATTCAGAGGAACCATGAATTAAAATGGATTTAGCCAGCACACAAACACCTGCTATAAGAGGAAATAAAAGGATTCCTTCAGGCGGCTGCAATCAATAAAACAAGATTCTTTGCTTTTATAAAAATTAATTAGGATTTAACACTTATTGTTAAATCCATAAATATTTGTATGAAAGCAAGATAAGATTAATATTGTAATGTAGTTATACTTTGTTTTTATAAAAATTAATCAAGATTTACAACTTATTGGTAAATCTTTTATTATCTTTATGAAAGCAGGGTAAGAATAATATTGTAATGTTGTGTGTACTTTGTTTTCATAAAAATTAATCAAGATTTAACACTTATTGTTAAAACTCTAAATATTTTAATGAAAGCAAGGTTGAAATAGAATTATTATGTAGAACAAGCTTTGTTTTTATAAAAAAATATTAATGATTTAACACTTATTGTCAAATCATTAAATTCTTTTATGAAAGCAGAGTAAAAATATAATTGTAAGAGAGTAGATACTTTGTTTTTATAAAAACTATTAATGATTTAACACTTATTGTTGAATCATTAAATGTTTTTATGAAAACAAAGTAAAAATATAATTGTGAGATAGAATGTACTTGTTTTTATAAAAGCTTATGTGTAGTTATGTTTATTTTAATATTATTACAACATTCAATTATATAAATATACAATTTTAAAATACAACCAAAATCTTTAATTTACAAAGCTCCTTCAATTAAACATCTCTTCAGACTAGAATTCACCATAAATCGAGTTAGATTCTCAAATTCCTCGATCTTCTAATTCGAGAAATATTAGGAGAACATGAGGACCGAGGAGGTCGTCGATCCTGATATTTTGGCGGGAAAAATTTTTGGCGGGAAAAAATTGGCGGGAAAAAATCTCGAGGAATGCCCACGAATTTTTCGGACTTTTAATTCGAGAAATATTAGGAGAACATGAGGACCGAGGAGGTCGTCGATCCTGATATTTGGCGGGAAAAATTCTCGACGAAATGCTTTCGAATTTCTCGGACTTTTAATTCGAGAAATATTAGGAGAACATGAGGACCGAGGAGGTCGTCGATCCTGATATTTGGCGGGAAAAATTCTCGACGAAATGCTCTCGAATTTTTCGGACTTTTAATTCGAGAAATATTAGGAGAACATGAGGACCGAGGAGGTCGTCGATCCTGATATTTGGCGGGAAAAATTCTCGACGAAATGCTCACGAAATTTTCGGACTTTTAATTCGAGAAATATTAGGAGAACATGAGGACCGAGGAGGTCGCCGATCCTGATATTTGGCGGGAAAAATTCTCGACGAAATGCTCTCGACATTCTCGGACTTTTAATTCGAGAAATATTAGGAGAACATGAGGACCGAGGAGGTCGTCGATCCTGATATTTGGCGGGAAAAATTCTCGACGAAATGCTCTCGACATTCTCGGACTTTTAATTCGAGAAATATTAGGAGAACTTGAGGACCGAGGAGGTCGGCTTCAGAGAGGCGTAAGTGACAGAGGTTCAAATAAAAAGTAAAATAACATAATTTAAAGACTTTATTAGGTAAATCCTACTAATTACACCATATAATTACTAAAATTAAAGTCTAGATTACTTAGATTATCTTAATTATTTACTATATCTGATCTCTTCCAGTGGCAATCTTATAATTAAAACAACGCAAATTTTAATTTGTTTTGGGTAGCTGAAAGAGTTTATGAGTAGATTTATTTCCATTTGAAGAAACAAAATAAATGCGCTTTAATTACACAGTTTAACATAGCAATAAATGACTAACTAATAAATACTAACTGGGTGCGATTTGCATGTGGCGCCATCTATGAGTGAATGGCCAAACCCTGCAAAGCTACAACTCTATGAGTGAAGGGATTAACTACTTTTAGTAGTCAAATTTGAAAAGACGCATACCAAGGAACAAAACTTTATTTTTTGGCTTGTTTCTTTTTGCCCAACTACTTGAAAGTAAAATATAGGAAATACATATTTTTCAAAATTTATTTTTTATCCACACGTTAACATATTCGTAATTTTAAATTAATAGTTTTCTGTTAATAATATTATAAAATGTTACTAAGTTTGTGTATGATACAACTATGGGTTATATTAATGTCCTAAAATAAGTTTTTAATGCTATTATTCTATTAAAAGTTGCAATTTTTCCTATCTCTGAAGTATATGCGTCCCAATTATCCAAAAAATATCACAGTAACATCAATTGTAGTAGTAGTAGAGCAAAATATTCAAGCAAGGCAGGTTGATCGTTTTTATGATCGTAATCCCATGCTATTTATCATTATATTGGCTAAAGCATTTCGACGTTTTCTCCAAGTGCCCATTCCTTGTGCGTAATACTGTAATTGTCTATACCAAACGCGGGTCTGGTCCTCATCTTCGGCCTAAAACAAATAAGAACGCATGATAAGTTAATTACATGAATTTAAATCATGAACTTTACCTTGAATATGAATGTGTCTTTGCCTAAAAGTTCTTGCACCTCGAAATAACTTTGCCACGCAGGATCGGCCGCGATAACGCATCTATCTAAATATAGTGGTTCTCTTAGCAAAGAATAACGACCGTTTTTGTCCCGTACTAATAATAGAGCGGCATCTCTTACTCCAGAATGACGGGAAAATATTAAATTTTCTCGCGTTTCCGGTCTCATAGGATTTGCCTAAAAGAAATAGTTTTTTGGTAAAATATTAAAGGAACGCGAAATTTAATCTGGTGCTCACTTTTCCGTTCGTCACGAGTAGTGCGTTGATTGGTGTCAGTTTGATCGTTCTACCTCGTCGCCAGTTATTATCCGTTGGTTGTGTGAATAACAATTTGCCTTCCAGCGCAAATTTGGCTTCTTCGTGATTCCATTCGAGTACGTCCACGGCAATCTTCCGTAGTTTTATATTAACCAAATCCATTTCGGCACTACTCCTGCGTATCACCGAATTGTTACTGATCCGTCTCCACAATTTGCTCGGCACATCTTTAGTCTCAGAATTCATGTGATTCAAATGGAGTTCGATCTTATTTTGCGCCTCTTTCAATAGTTCTCTGGTTTCGTGATGTTGTGGAGTAACCTTGTACAGTCTGTTTAATAGTAACGGATACTTGGTGACTCTTTGTACGGGTACCATCAAGAAAGAGTTCAAATTCATGCGTCTCAACACTGTGTTCTCCATCTGCGAGACACGCAAGAATATCCGTAATAGTTCCTTGTCCTTTTCGAGGCTGGCCAACAACAAACTGGCCGCACCCTGTCTCACGCAATATGTCTCGAATGCGTGTAACATTGGCACCGACTCTATGAATATCTTTCCAATATTGACTGTTAAAAGATCTTCGTCGCCCTGTTCGTACGCGATATCAACGGCGTCCCTGAGCCGTTCCGCTAATGCTTGACTGTTTTCCAGCAGTTCTTCGACGTTGATGAATATACAAGACAACTGTTCAGTGGTGAGTAAACCGGCTACGTGCATTGGCTGATAAAATTCTTCGAGAATAATCTGCAAATCTCTACTATACTTCTCTTCAGTCTCGACGATCTCCATAATGATTTCTTTCCTCTCCGACCGTTTTTTCGAGCACTTCTTGCACAGATCCATATCCGGCAATATGTCGTTCATTCCTTCGCAATCCTCGCAACACAATTCCGCACTACGGAACTTTGCTACAGGATATTTACCAGTTTCCGAACCGACGCCGGAATCGTTTCTCTCCACGACCATTGATTTCTGATTGTGCATCTTCTCATCGTTGATTGCTGGCAATGGGCCGTCTTCACTAGAATCGCTTACAGTACTCATGTTCGATACGCGATGGTACAGTTCGTTTGGTTTCGCCTCTTCCACAACCAAACCCATATTTTCGAAATTGAATGTGTAACAATCTTCGGACGGTACCAGTCCTCGTTCCTTGGCATCGACTAGATAGCTCAGTATGTCGTACTTGGAGGCTCCCTCGAATATTGACCTTAAAGAAATATATTGTTTAAAACTTCTGGTATTGGGACACCTTTGGCCAATATCTCACCTAGTAGTAAGCTCCTTATCGAGTTGTAAATCGTCCAATAGCGTCGGCGGTGGCGGATTCGTCGGCAGCGGTGGCGGTATCTCGATCTCTTCGTAAATCGGATCCACCAGCTTATTGTTGATGCTCTCGTAATGATGATCATCACCGTCCGACGACACTTCAATTGGAACGGTGTCGGAGAGTAAGAGATCGTAGAACTTGGTGCGATTCGCCAATTCCTCTTCCGTAATGGAACTGCGATTACTGTTGTCGGTATAACAATCGGAACAACGGTCCATTGTCTCATATGGGGCGGACGATACGTCGTCGGAATCGATGCCATCGTTCTTCTTTTCATTACTTTCGTCGTCGTCGACGTCGTTCAACGAGAAGAAGTCGAGCTTCGTGAGTAAGTCTATTAGGAGCGGCTCGTCGATGAGATTCGTTTCCCTCTTCGATACGTCTGACTTGCCACAGACGTGCGGAACCAAATTCATTTTGACTGCTTCCACGGGATCGCTTAATAGTTTCCTTAAGTAGTCCGACGACGGTCGATGGTGATTCTTTTCGTGCGGAACAACCGGAAGGGGTTCTTTCGTTTGTTCGTCGAACGAATCACGTTCGGATTCTTTTCGTGGCCCGTTCTCTTCTAATTGTGTCGCCGTATCGCTTACATTTAAATTACAATCCTCGTAAATCCGCTCGTCCGATTCTTCCTCTTTTGGTGAATTCATCGTGTAATAATCGTCGACGTTAGTACGTTCGATTTTAATGGGTTTATCGAGTTCTTGTTTTTGTGCAACATCAGCAACTGTTTCAACATCTTTCGGGACATCAACATCTTGATAGGACGAATCGTTCGTGATGTATATCCGGCTAGATTGATTATATTTAATTTCGATCTGATTGACGTTGACATCGTTAACGACAACCGATGATTGATAAATCGGCACGTCATCATTCACGTTCACCGTCGAGTAACAATCGTTACCGTTGATTAATATGGACGTTTTCTTCTCGGTCATTGTGGTACACGCAGCAGTTGTTGCAATTGGAATTGAAAATTCATTCTTGATCTTCAATTTATGTTTATCATCGTTGACGATTCGCAATATCGTTTTCTGATTGTTGTTCTGCAAATCTTGATAATCGTTCGTACGCTTGCTTGCGTATTCTCCGTACTCGTAAGAAGAATACCCGGAGCTGGAAGACGTTTCGTTGTCGTTGTTGACTTGCAACGATATTCTTGTGGAATCGTAGGAGGAACCTCTTGAAATCGGCGCTTGGCCAATACCATCTAGGGTATTGATCACGGTCTTCTGAGGACTAGGCTCGTTGTCGCCGATTTGCAAAGCAATCCTACCACACTGTTTCGAAACTATTTGCAAATTGGTGTTGTTATAACTGGTTGTAGACGAAGACGAAGATTCGCTGATTTTTCGCGAATTATCTGAAACGATTTAATTGAATTAAGGGTTTATACAATGTGAACGTACCCATATACCATTTAAATGTGCCATCCGCGTGGAGGATTCGATGGATGAAGAATTGCACACGTCAACAGTTGTAACCACTTGGTGATCACCACCAGACGTTACAACGCCATGTATTAATGGCACCATTAACTTGTTATTGCTGCGTTTTCTTGGTGGAGCCGCCGGTGGTGCGGATACCAACTCTTCCGTATTAATCTCTTCCATTTCCTTTTCATTGGTGATGTTAATATTTGTGTTAATTGTGCGATCTGGCGTATCATTATTCGGTTCGTCGGACGTTCCTTCTGCCAGCGAATCGTCTCGATTACTATTAGATTCGTTATTCGACTGATTTCTCGGACATTCTTCGAGGCAAACGTTTGATTTAGGACTTATTGTTACAGGTTCCAGAACGTGCGAATCTTTTCGTTTAACATTCTTAGGCGTTTCTTTCGAGGCAGCAGCAATCACTTTCTTTTGGTCCGGCAATTTCTTTTGAGCAATTTTGTTCGACTTAACTAACGATTCGGTTCTTTTCAAACCGACGGCGCGGTTCTTCTTTTCAGCGCCCGTCCGCTGTTGCCCTTTCATTAACGAACTTTCGCGAAGTTTTCCATCATCGGTCTCGCCACTTTTCCGCACCGATTCACGATTACTTCCTTTACTTCCCGCAACATGTTTCTGTACCGTTTCGCCTTTTTTATTAGCGCTTCTAATCGACGAATGGTTCGACACTTTCTGCGGATTTAAGGGCGGTGGCGGTGCGTGTCGTGCCGGCTTTAACAAATCCTTAGGCGTACCGTTCGATTGATCCGCATTGAAGATTTCGCTTGCCGCCACTACAGTTTTGGTGGCATTGCAATTGGCGGTCGCACGCAGTGCCATTGTATCGTTGAAATGGACATCCACCCGTTTACCGCTTGTTTGTCGCTCGCTGTTGCTTCTCTTCAGGCTCATCGATTGATGTTCACGATCTAAAATGTTAATTTAAGAAAATGTTTGATTAAAAAAGAAAAATAGGAGCTTGATAAAATAAGAGTGTTAATTTCTTCCAGTGGATTTGTACAATTCGAAAGAACTTTGGATTCAATTCATTTATACGATACTTGTGTTACTATAAAATAAGCATAATGTAATGCAATGGAGATTAAAGTGGATCGTGCAGAACTCCTCGTTGTATTTAAATTAATACATTAGCATTACTTCTAGTCTTAAGATTACCAGATAGAACGCAAATATGTCGATTTCGTTTTTAAGTTTATATAAATAGTCAGAGGCAAAGGAGGATAAGTTTGTATTGATTTGCTCTTTTCTAAAAACTAAAGTACACAACAAATAGCAGCATGGATTTATCATATTTGCAACATTAATCCTCTTGTCTTTTTTTTATTACCATATGCACATACGCATTGCAGAATAAGAACAGCATATTTTGCTTTCGCTCGTAAAATAAGCGATGACATTGTGTGTATGTATCATTTTGAAAATGATTAAAAAAATACAATTAAATTTTTCGTATTAATTGCTTATTTTAAACCCAACGTGCATGGATTTCAAATGAAAATAGTTTCAAGCTTCGATCTTATTTTCTTTTTCGAATTCTTTCGATACAATCTTACAATTTCTTGAAACTCGAAATAATTGCGTTCTTTTTTTATTTGTTTAGACACTTTCACGTTAATCACGACTAATTTCGCTCTTTTAATTCTCTCTCTCTCTCTCTATTATCCGCAATAAAATTTTGCCACCAGTGTTAATAACGTACTATTATAAATAATGGCGATGTTAATATGCGAGAATAATTTGCATTTCATTTTGTCTCGTACGATGAAAAAGTGAATGATGTGAAAATAATGGTATTGAAGATGCACTGTACAGTAATCATCATCATCGTCATTATTCTATTCGCTTAAGTCAAGGCCATGGTTAACGGCAAGAAATACTACATATATGCCTCTATGGGTATCATTATTTTACAAATGAAACGAATTTTCACATGCCCATGCTAATAATAATGATGATAATAAAAAAATTTAGAAATCTTCCTTTCTTATTATAGAAACGCATCTTTCTTTTTTCGTTGCCTGTAATTAAGTATCGACAGATACGCGTTTTACTTTCTCTATCTATCGCTCACACACACAACATATATTTTGAGATATCTCCAATTTCTTATGCTTTTTGCTTCGTTTCCTCTTGCCAAAGCAATCGCTTTACGTATTCAAACGAATTCTTTTGGCACGCTAATATTTGGCCTATTAAAGCGATTCAATTCGAGAGAGCGATTCGAAGATTTCCCCCGATCGAAACAGAAATCGAAATTTATAGTTAATTATTTACCATTAAATAGGGTGTATTTGAAAAAAAAATGAAAGTAAGTCAAAAATGATAATAAACAACTTGTCTATCAATAGATAGAGGTACGTTTTATTACGTTTCATTTACTTTCTAAAATCGCAGTCTTAATTTCTTTCCCCATTGATAACGATTTAGAATTGGAAGGATAGTTATTAATCGCGTTGTTTTTGATGTTATTTCGAACCGACGACGAACGACTACTTTCGCTTGAACGGACAATTTCTTTATTCTTTCATTCCTCCTCAATCAAATCCTATGTTTGTATCTTGAGGCTACGTTCTCGCTCTCTGTTTATTGTCTCGAATAGAATCGTCTTTCAAACGGTTTGGTTCTTTTGCCGAGAGGGAATAAGACAGTGGTTGCGCAAATTAGCAATTGCAATAAATTGTGTTGATTACAAATCACGGTTAATTTGAATTAAAATCGGATAATTTCAATGCATTTTTCTTCAATTTGACTTGATATATTTAGCTATTAATAAATAAGTGCAGCTTACTAATTAGTTTGGAGTACTTTCAAAAGTGGACGCGTTTATGTAAAACCGCGTAGGCTAGTTATTAAGAGAGAAATAATTCGTAATTATTTAGCTTTGGAATGGAAAAGAAACGACGGTTAAATACGTGAGAGCGATTCCAAATGGGATTGCACTCTTTCTAATGTTAATAACCTTCAATTACGAATAATTATAATCAGGGAGAGGTTTCATTAATCCTTTAATTGCCACTACTCACGTTTCATCTTGACATCATCGATTTCCTCCACGTCGTCGTCGTCATCGTTCTCCGCGCCCGTTTTGCTCTTGCCACGGTTCATCCCTTTAGCATTATTGTCCGATTCGACGGGGGCACCGTCATCGACCTCCTCGTCGAAGTCCTCGTAAATCGGATTGTTGGTCTCCGCAATCGACGGCCTGTCCGCATGGTAATCGGCATCGTTGCTCACGTCCAAGAATTGCACCTTTTTCCTCGGCGAACCGTTCGATAGGTAAAAGTGCGACCCACTTTTCGCATTTGGGATCGTCCTCTTCTTTCTGTTCTTCTTGTTATTGTTATTGCCACTCTTATTCATCTCGTCGCAGTCCGTATCTGTGTCAACGAAAGTAGCAGCGATCGTTGTCGAAGAGCCGATCGTCGCTGCGGCATTGGCCGGTTTCTTTAATATCGACTTGCAATAATAGCGATTATTATAATCGCATTCGTTTTCACTGATCGTCGTTGAATCATTATTATTCGCGTTAACGTTGTTGTTGCTAATTTTATTGGCGACACCGTTCTGCATCGGTTGTTGCACTCGGATCCTTTGACCGTTCACCGTCGTTATTTCGCCGTTCTCGCTCTTAATCTTGCTACCGTTGTTATTGGCCACCATCAGTTCGTACGGATTAACGTCGCACTCCAATATGGACCGTCTGCCCACCGTCATGTACTTTTTCCTCGTCCTCTTCTCGTTGTACCTCGACGATTCGACACCGTCGTAATCGTGCTTCGACAACGTCTCGTAGCTCTCGTAGGCGCTTTCCTGGTGCAAGAACGAGCCGTCATCGCCGAATATCGATTTTCCCTCGTTCAGAATCGACTTTCTCTCCGTCACCGTGCGCCGTTCCGTTAGCGATCTCCTCGTCGACGAATCGACGTCGGTTTTGACTCGTCTCTCGACCGTGCCGTTCTTGATTTTCGCCGTTTTCTCGATCAGTTTGAACCTGGACGCTCTCAACGTATCGTACGGGTCGTTGATCGGCAACACGGACGGTCGATTGGCAACGCTACTGGGCAACCGCAACGTGCCGGCAATCGGTCGCGTCAACGGCACCGGGAGCGCGGCGCCCGTCGTCGTCGGATAACATCTGACCGTGCCGTACTTGTTGACGTCCGAAGGCGATATCGGGAACCGCGTGCCCTTGCATCGTTTGCAAGCGCTCGGTCCCTTCTTGCGCGACTTTTTCGTGCCGCCCACGTAATCGGGACACGAGCATAAGACCAATGCGGGCGCTAGTAGCAAACCGGTCGGCGGCGGCGGCTGATGGTGCGACGACGGCGATACTCCGGCCGGCGATCTTATGCTACCTTGGTGGTGCAGCCACGGATCCGCGTAACGCATCGGATGCGGTTCGTCCGTTATCGGCCAACAGTCATTATCATCCTGAAACGAGGCAAAAACACTGATTGTAATCGTTTTTGTTTCGATGAAATTTTGTTAATGAAAGCTTTGCAGTTGATTCTTTTTATGGGGGCAATCTTATAATCAGCCGCGAACATTCCGCTTTGATTGGGGAATAATGGGAGGTTTCCTCCTCTTGCTGGATGTAAATGAAACGTAAATGAATCGATTTAATGGTAATTAAGATTTAGAGCAGAACGTTGTTTATAAGCGTTTCGCGGTATAATTGAAAATACCGGAATACGGTTTTTGTTCTCTTCACGTCGTTCTTATCGGGTAATTATTTATTTGGCCGGAAAATTGTTGTGCGTTCCTTAACAAGCGACCGAAACGTTAAATATTCCGTGACATTTCTACTTTTATTGCAAATCCACTCTTCTCCATCAGCGGTATGGCATTAGGAAAATTATTTGTCCGTCTCAATTATGTTACGGTAATAATTTTCCGCTTGATATTTTTCATAAATATCCTGTCATTAGCATTATTTACTTAATAACCGAACTAAAAATGGGAATTTACAGCAAATATTACAAACCTCTTGAACCTTGCTGTGTGCAATACGTGTATGTTTGCTTTTCTGTAATAGCAAGTAACATTACATTATGTTAATGTTATTTAATTAAACGGACGTGTATTGAACTCTCGTCTTAACTGTAAACATCGATTTATTTCCAATAACGATGTGTAACACCGTCATCATCGTCGACATTATTATTCCTATACGATCCTCATTTTATAAGAATAAAATAACAATAATAAATGAGACAGAGTGAAATGAAGAAAAAAAGGTGGTCAAGGTCCTTTTATTTACTCGGACTTAATTTAGATTCAGAGCTGATACTGTTTTTTATCTTCGTTATTTATACGGTGCACATTGAAAAGTCTCGCTTCTTGATTGATCGATCTGGGTTTTCATTTGCAAATAAAGAAAAAGCAACAAACCGCAAAAAGGTAATAATAATGACGAAAAACATTGTTACATAACGGAATAGAGAAAGTCAAACTTGTTTCTTTTTTTTACTTCTTCTATAATTTTTTTCTTCGTGGTAATTAAAGGCTCGTGTTTAATGAACGTTTATGTTTTACCAAAGGGCAAAATGTGTTTAACAGTTTATTTTTAGAAATTCATTAAGGTATTGTCCTCAAGTGGCGCACTAACAGTAATACTTGAATAGTGGAAAGTTTGAGACGCTTAAAGGTTTTCCGACTTTAACACTCGAACTAACGATTTATTTTTAAAGATAAAACACTGAACGTTGTTAATGCGACAATTTTAGGATTAATTGAATTTATGAGATTTTCTCTACGAAGCTGCCTCCGTCTCCCCACGCATTTTTCATACCAATTCCTCTCACTTACGTGTGCACGCTTTCTGCTGACAAGTGCTTTTTGCACGTAATTTCCTTATGCAATTTTTCTATTTTACGATCAATTAGTCGATAATAGATAAATAATTGGAAAATATAATAAGTAAATTGATTTACCTTGTACGACGTGAATGGTTGAAACTGTCGCATTGCATGGCTAACAGCAATGGCCATAGGTTCCAATGAGACTTGGCATAACTGTAACAGAAATTGAAAAAAAAAATTATATCAGAGTTAAATTAGAATTAAGGAAATTAATTAAACGTTGAGCAATTGCAACGTTATTATTCACAATTTAATCTAGGACAAATCTAATAGTGATAATAAACAAGAGTTCATTTGATCGGTGCAATTAAAAACGAAATTGTTCGGTCTCTTGTAAAATACTTAGTTGATTGGCTATGCCTGGTTTTATTATTAATAATAATTCGAATGCTTCTGAAAGTAAATCGACGTTATAACCGTTTAAAAAATATTCACTTTCACCGATCTCAAACGCTAATCGCACAAGAGAAACAAACAGGTGTATTACATTCTGTTGCTTTCGGTGGTAGTAGCGAATTTACTTGATTAGGAATTTAGTGCTGCGGTTACAAACGAACTAATCCTAACCCAGACTCGAAGTCAGTTAGATCAAAGGGTCGTAATATTACCTATTAATCATTTTATAATTAAATAGATTTTCGATATCGATTCTCCCCCAATCTACGTGGAATTAACTTTCTAAACGTCTCCTCCTAAATGATAATCCCGATTCATTAATGTCATTCGTTACGCAAATACATCCAATTAATTATTTTTGACAAACGTTTAATTAATGAAAATTACGTCATCGTGGGAATTAATTTGCACCTTTTTTTCTTCGCGTGGAATTCATTAATTCTCTCTCTTTTGCAGCAAGACATGTTACAGCTCTGGTTTGTGAACAGAGTGGAACTGTGTAATAGTACTCGCAGCAAACTACAGCTTATTACGTTTATCGTACAAAAAGTGATTGTGAAGTGAATGTAAAATTAAAAATAAATGAAAAACCTTGGATTAATATTTGGAGGTCAACCGCCCTGGAGCTTTTTTGTATAAATTTCAAAAATACCGGATTTTTTTTGCCAGTTCGCGATTAATTAGATTACAACAAGTTGATTTGGAAAAGGAATTTTGATTAGCATAAATCGAAAATTTCTCAAAGAGTTGAAAATATCTGGAAACGTTAGGGCAGATAGCATTAGAAAAGGTGAAGTGCACGAGGAAAGTCACCGACGTAACTGACCTTGGTTGGTTATCCTATTAACAGTTCGAATCCTATTAAACCGGTGCAATTTAGATGATTAACTTTTTGAAAAAAATAAATTCCTTTTTCCTTGGTGCCTCCTGCTTCCATCGTCCTCTCTTTATAAAAAAATGATCACTTCGATGATGACCACGATGAGAGAATTATGGCCATGATATTTAAGAAAAACCTTACATTTTTACGTGTTATTTTTAAATCATATTTTTTTAATTAAAGTATCAGTTTCAATATATTTCCGTTTTATTTTCAAGATTAAATTCCCTTTGTTCGCGCACACGGATTTTATTATCATCTGGCAAGCAAGAGTATTGTTACTTCCTCGCGATAAAAGTCCGCGATTTTATAGACCGCATTGGACTAAAGAGAGAATGAGAAATTCGCGATAGAAGAACAAAGGCTTTCAACAATGGTGTATGATAAATGAGCGATTAGAAGACCTTAATCCAATTGGAAATTAAAGGACAAAGCTAATATATACCAGCTGATTTCTATCTTAAGCAATTTTCCAGTTTCTTGCCACTGTTGCTGTTATTGTTGTTGTTATTGGCAAAGATTTTTTATATATTAAAATGTCAATCAGTCAGCGTTAGTTAGTACTGTTAAATGTTACCATTTTTTCTCCTCCACCTTATTAATTGATATCGCATTACTTATTCATGTAAAATACCTAACCTTCAGGTAGCATGGGTGGAAGAGTTATACTTCTTTTTTGTACACGCATATTACTTTGCTCTTACGGCGTGACCATGATATTAATATTGTGATTAATAATAATAACAACGTAAGAACGAAACAGCAAAAAAGAGCACGCCAATGGAAAAAATGTTCGCAATGTGGGCAGAGTGATAGGAAAGACGCTTAGATGATTTTTTTCTTCTAACTTATGAGAATAATTCCGTTCGAATGGCAGAAGAAATTTATTGCAATCGGAATGAAATGAAACAAATTCACACGATTTTGTTTTTCTTTTCCTTTTTTCGCGTTACGATTTCGACGTTTTCTTTGCCCATTCTTTTTCGTAAACACTTTTACAGTCATTTCGAATTACTTTCACTCGACGCTCGTAATTAATTTGAATCCGATATCATCGTCATCGACATCGTCTTTGATAATTAACGAAAAAAAAAAATCAAATTGTGACGGTGACAAGTCGTCAAATCGGATCGCTGCACGACGACGAAAATCGAGTTCTTGTTTAATTTTTTCTTTCATTTTATTTGTCCGTACTTTCCAGTCACTTTAAATTTATTAGTTTTGATCGCTTGATTAAATCGCAGGCATTGGAAACTCCCATAGAAATCGATGAATCCTTTACTGGGCTTTCTCATCTGGCCTCTCCCTCCGTCCGTATTCCCATAGACAAACAATAATGTCGTTATGAATTATGTGTATCGTGAAATCCTGTATCCTGTTTAATTGAATTTGCAAATGCATTCGTTATATCCTTCTGCAATAACTGTTCTTTTCTCATTCTTTCACTGCTCCTCCTACTCAATAGACACTCGAACTTATTAATATGCATAATTGTTCTTAAGTGTCTTACTGTTGCTGCAGACGTCGCTCTGTTATTCTCTACATCCATGTCTCATTGTGTTGCTAATTAAATTAGTGAAATCCATGGGACGACCTTCTCTATCTCGTCGTTTCTTTCGTCGAGTACAAGTTATTATAGACAATAAGTTACGATAATAATAAATAATAATTATCCGTTGAAGCCGATTCATATTTAATAATTACAATTCTCTTTATCCGCGTGATATCATTATTATGGAGACGGGAAATTCCATTGAGAAAAGTCCGTCGAGGCTTTCTTATTTCGCACATTTCTTATTATTATTTATGATTATTATGGAGAAAATCTTATGAATTTTACCACGACTATTTGTTATGCGCGCCATTTAATTGGCTACATTTACCGCAATAAGTTATACTTAATTAACTAATTAGCATTTAATTAATAATTTAACGATTAATTATGTTGCGTTAATTAATTGGTTTTCTGTTGACAAACGAACCGAAGCTATTGGGTCATTCGGCGAATTTGTTTATTGCTGTTTACCAAACGTTCCTTGATTGTAGTAGAACAATTGACTTTTAAATCGCGAAACCTTCGCAAAATTGAAAACAATGAAAATTGCATGGACCTTGTTCGAAATAATAATTAATAATAGGAAATAATAATAACAAATCGTAAACGTTTCGCTTTTGTCCATTTATCTAACGTGTGTGATGGTATCAGTCCCTTATGATCTTCCTCTTTAATTCTATTTTGTTAATTATAGGGGTCCTTATCGTAGAGAAGGTCACATAGAAAATGCGAAGGCCGTTTGCTATTTAACACTTTTCCACTTAAAAGGAAAGATAAAATTCACGAAATTAGCTGAAATTAATACGACAACGAAACCTAACGAAAACTTCTCTCTTCAGCTCGCAACGAAAACTTGTTTCAAAGTTGTAATTAAAATAAATTAAAAAAATTTTGGCAACTTTTCTTGAATTTTAAGGCCGTCAACTTCGAGTCCGAATCGATAATGTTTCGTAGTGTGAATCATTGACCGCCACACACACACACACACACTGACAAATGAACGTGGACGGCAAATGGCTTTATTATTAACATTTTTGGTTAGATCAACGCACAAAAAAGCGTCTCATTAGATATTCGTCGCACGGGACCAATTCTAAAGCGCGACCGGTTGAATACGAATCGCAGATTCCATTTCTTTCTTTCTTATGATTGTTGTTAAGTTGCATAATACGTTTCGAATAATAAAAAACGACAAGCAGGTAAGTGTGTGTACGGGCCTCCATCCATGTCTTTTTCTACGTTTACATGTCCTATTGTTTAATATGCCATTGTTAAAAAAGAGCAACACAATTTTTAATGTACGCTTTAAACTAGTTACAAGTCAAATGGTCGAGATTATGGCTATTTTTATTATAATGCCAAAGGAAAATGAACGAAATGACACGAGAGGAACGTGATGCGAATTCGAAGGTACCGAGTAAGCGATTCCTTTTCTAGTCGTTGCGATTCGTCGTTATACTGACGCAGAATAATTTTGGCAAAAGGCAGGTTGCTCCTCAAAATCAAGTACTTTGACTTCTGCTTGATACGCGAGTGCGGCGAATTAATTTTCTAAACTGTGAAAACTTTCGTCGAGTACGTTAAACAGGGCATGCCTCCGATGGGTACGTTCCGGCATTCGATTTAACATACTTCCCTACTAATAAAAATATTATCCCTCGTCGACATGCAGCATTGTTCAGCACATTTTCTTTTGCTTTCGATTATGCAACGAATAAATTTTCAAGTAATATTATTATTTGGATTAACTCATCGAATTGTTAAAGACAAGCAAAGAGAGATATGATAGCAAAGAATTAGGGTGTGCCCGTTAGAACAGGCAACAATAAATGGTAAAGACACCAACGAAACGAGGATGGAAACGGATTAGAAAAAAAAGGTTTCGCTTAAAGAGCAAATGCAAATTGCAAATTCTCGTCGAAAAGATCATAATTATTATCATTATTATTAAAGGTTAGATTGTTATGTGCATGAATAATAACGTGAGCGTTTTTCGTTTAAATGTTAAATTTATAATTTTTCGTCTGTTCGCGTACACGTCACCTAATAATAGACGAGATAATTTCGATTTAAAGACGATGGAAATAATGATGATGATGACAAAAGTAAGAGGTGAGCGAAATGCGTTTCGAAAATTACAACAAAAAAAAAACGTCAATTAAGATAATTAGAAATCAGGGATTATTATCCGTAAAAACTTTCTTCGATACGCGGCCATCATCATTATCAGACTCCTACGCAAGATTTAACGAAAAAAGTGCTCAAGAATCGTTTTATTGTTGTTGTTGATGGACGAAGATTTGTTGCTTAAAAAATTAGTTTCAACTTTTGCTTTATCAAACTTCCTCCGTCGTTCCAGTACATTAATATTCTTGCAATCCATCTTACATCTTAGATAATAATAACCGTTTGCTTGTTTATGTGAATGTACTAACCTCATAAGAATATTACAACAATAACAAACCAACTGCAAGAGCAACGGCAACAACAGCAAGAAGACTATTAGTCAATAGCACAAACTTTAGACCGTGAAATTTGCTCAACGTTTCGCATTGATAACAATCTCGGCTCGATTACAAAACTCGAAGGATACGGCTATCGAAGGAAAATTGCAAACTGGAAGAGAGAAATCTGGTTGAGGGTTAAAAGACTGAAGCGAGTTTCTCCATTATCCTTAATGCTTTGACACGATTTTGATTCTCAAGGATTCGCCGCTTGTTCCTTTTTCTCTTCCATAAGCGACAAACGCGGCAAAAGAGAGACCGATTTTATTATTGCCTTTTCTTCATTCGACGGTGTCTCTCTTCGACACTCGAATAGCTACGCGTAGAGATCTGGTGACCTCGATTTTTTCTTGTAATAGTCGTACAGCAAGCGTTTAGCTATACGCATACGAGAAAACCGCTATGTTCTAGAATCCGATTGCAATACACACGAATTTATTATAAATCTGTCTATCTGTTCCATATTGAGTAATAATAATACTTATAGCAATAACGAGAAACGAGGCGACTTATTTCTCGTTCGAATCGAGAGGAATTAAACAATAACGTTCGCGGTGCGCAAATTGGAAACGGTCGTCATTGAATTAAACGGAATCGACCGCAAACCGAAATTATTTTCGCCGTTTGCCACCGCAATTACTATTGCCACCTACGTCTGCGATACACGGTTGCTTATGTCATGAGGTAAATGACAGTAATAAATTAATGCGTTTCCGCGTTGAATAAGAACTAATTTAACGCGAGTAAATGGCTCCAGGTGTAATAAGGAGACGATAAAAAAAACAACGAGGAATTTAATTACCATTGGTACATGTGCAAGATATGTATTTTTTTACAGTACGTGACCGGGCACTGCTTCTTCCTGTTTCCTTTACATAACCGTCTCGTTTTTTAATAACATTTTTATTCTCTCACTTGACCTAACGCTTCTAATATAACGGATACGCGATACTCGTACTTCTTCTGTTACGCACCACCTAGAGAAGACACGACTACTATTGAATGTCTGCCCGCGAGAGGCGTTCTCACAAGAAGAATGGTAAAATAATCGTTTAACAGGATTCGCGTAAAAGTTTTTTTTAATTAATAAAACGTGGAACCCTCCGCGTAAAAGTTCCATTGTGAAAACGAGAGCGAAATTAAATTTAATGAAATAATTGCGAGCGTAGAGTATAATAAAAGAATTAACGAAAGTGACAGGAAGGATATTCGAATTTGGTGTACGAAACATCCTGTGCCGAAATCGTAAAATTAAAAAAAAATTGTTACCTCTATTCTTAGTTTTTTGCGAACAATTAAAGTAAATCGAATTTCTTTTGCTGCCAATTTAATGTAAACGCAAAATAAGGTACACAATGTTTGCTTGTTTCTTAAAAAAATTATATAAAATACATAATACAATTTCATTGGTAGCGAATTTAGGTCGATTTAAATTGTTGCTATTATTATTGGAAATGTGTACTAAGTGCACTGCTCTCATTATTTTTCCTCTTATTATTGTAATTTAATTACAATTTAAACGGTTTTTAATCGCGTCCATCGACCATTTCTATAATAATGGTTCTTGTAATCTATTTAAAATAATGGATTAATCTCGGTGAAAGAATCGCTACAAACCGTGTCGCGAGATGTTTGTTCATTCAGTTTCTACATCTCTATTTGCGAAATTGATCGCAACGTGAACATGATACGGAAAATAGGTTAGTTACTTATCAGATTTTGCAACTTCAGACAGGAAGAAGCTAAAGATTCAGCAAGAACAAGCAAGTTTATTTTGAACGGAGTTTGGTAATTTTTTAATTGCTGGGCGTCTACAATCCAAGTAGATTGGCATAAGAGTGCAATTTCACCAATTGCCTTGATTCGTTACGGTCGAGTTATGTAATAATCACAGTAAAGCGTTTAAAATCGTTTAAAATTACCGATCACGTTCTTTTGCTTTTATGATTTTCAAATTCCACCAGTTGTTGATCGGAAGAACATTTTCAAGAAATTAAAAAAATGTTAAATGCTTTAATAACCATTTATTAGTTGATATTACGCCACGGAATGTGTTGGTATGTTGGTTTCTCGGGAAAAAGGCTTCGATTCCTGCACAAGACGCAATAATAAAATCGATTATTGTTAATGAAGGAATTGAAAATGAAGTTGCGCAACTGTTTTCACTACCTTAACCATTTTGCTCGTTTAATTCTATCAATAAATCATAATCGAAATCTTATCGTAATTGGCAAAACAACAATTTCATATTATTATTGCATTTTTAATTAGCGGAAAAATCTATAATATTATTGTTAGCTAATTTGAAATTATTGCGTAACGTTAATTAAATCGATTTCTATAAGATTTATTTAACTGTTTTCGTTGCTTCGAAAAACTAGTCTTTTTTTCTGATCCAGGAAACGGGACGTTTTAGGTTATTTGCCCCTTTAAAGGCACCTCCAATAACAGGATTTTCTGTTTTTTACAAAATACATTGGAAAATCCATTAAACAATTTATGGGCACATCAATAAATTGGACGGATGAAATAACCAGCCGGCCACAAAAGTCAAATTACAAAGTGTTTGGAAATAACGCCCAATAGCGAATGTAATTATATTACAAGAAAAAAAATCCATTAAACACAAACGAATAAATAATAGCATTAAACCGCATTTCTGAAGTGTTATATAAGCGAGGTAAGATGGTAAGGTACGTAATCACTTTTATTTTTAAAAGAAGTTAAATTTATTAAACGTGATTCGAGGAGACGATTTTGTTTTTCTCTTAATATTATCATTATGCTTCGATTTGATCGCTAATAATAATCTAAATTGCTTCGTTAATCAATTTATTAATATTTTCGCCCATTTAATTAATTTCAACAATTAATACTTACGAACTTCGATTTACCTCGTTTAGAGGTCGTTAAAATATATGAATTTATTGTGATTATCAGTAAATGATAACGTTTTCAAAATTAATTGCTTGTATTTAGACGAACTAGTTTAATAAATGGATTGTTAAATCTTATTTCTTACGTCGACTTTTAAACGATTATCTCGTTATTACTTGATAAATTAATATGCATTTAGAATATTGTCACGATATTTCCGCTTCTTTTTTCTTATCATTTCTTTTTCCCTTCATTTTCCATTCGATTTTTCCTTTTCTCCTGTCTCTACGGCTTTTCAAATAACGAACGATAATAAATTGTGATAAATATTACGTCGTCTTATAATGTTATTAACATACATAGATAGATGCATGTGTTCTATATATAAATATATTGCAAAATAACATTTCCTCCTTCGATAATAATGCCACACATTATAATAATGACAAAAATAAATTCATTCAGTTTATACGTATATTAACAACCGTTTCGCCATTATTATCATTCTATTAGATTGGATATGCAGATAGATATATGTTGGCAATACGCTTATTAATTTGCTCGAAATAGGCACACGCATTTAAGTAAGCGGTTGCTGATTAAGAGCGTTCTTTATTATTATTGTTATTAGCATTATTGTAATGATAATTACGTTAAAAATAGAGTGGACAAGAAGAAAACAATAATCTGGAGTGGAACTAGTTTATAACTGTAACATTATCTCGTATTTTACCATTTACTTCTTCGTTAATTCTTTTCTCTCAGTTGAAAAAGACTTCCTCAACATGATATCATGATTACGGTAACAAAAATATATACGGTTTCCTTCTCTACTCACCGATTGAAATCGAGATGTCAGAGTAGCAAGAAGTTCAGTTAGAAAGGTTGAAACGTTACTTGGAAAACTCGATGATGAAACTTTTTAGGAAAGAGTCAATACAAAGAATGGCTATAAGTGAAGGGAAACTCTGTCAACAGTGATCCGTCTCTTTATACACTAACCTGGAATTTAATTACTTTCTTGCTAATTTTGATGATTTTTTAAACAAAAAATCACAGCTCTAATTGGTTTTTAATTTTGCTTATTTTCTAAGATAATCCTTAATTTAGTATAATATATCTAATAAAATTCTTTAAACGCCATACCAATAATATCCTAGTCCCGTTCTTTAATAATAAATATCCTCAAGTTAATCTCGTTGAAATGATTTAATTGTTTTATGGCATTACTTTTTCTGCATTTCATTGATGTTCAGCATGAAAAATTTCGAAATTAAATGAAAAAATGTAAAATAATGAAACTTAACTAGGAAGAAAAAGGGAAAGTGAGAAATGATTTTTTCGGTTCAGTTGAAATGGAAGGAGGAAACGTTCCGTTTAGAATTCGAATGTAATTCAATGGAAATGCTATTTTTCTTCGTTATTAACAAAATGGAAAAATTAAAATTATTGTTGTTGTACACATCTATTATTTAGATGAGTTTTTGCAACAATTTCATATGGTTATTTGAACAATCACAATAAAACGTGTTAATACGCGAAAATGTACGCGATTTTAGTTAAACGGTTTCGGGCTTTAAAACTAAAAGCAAACGTTAACGTTTCGGTTAAACGAACCGTTTCGGGGTATTTGCATTAATTTCCGGGGTAATATAACTAACGTTTCGAAATGAAAATTAATGCTAATGCCAAATGATAATCGACAATCCGAATAGTTGGAATGTTTACATAAAGATTTAAGTAAAAGTTGAAACAATGTCGAGATGATAATTTGCTTTCACAAACAACCGATCAGAACGGGAAAACCGCGCAGAAACGTTTTGAAATTAATTTTCGCCCGCAAAGAAGTAAAATGATAATGGAGAAGAATAGCACCAACACTTTTATTCGAACGAATTCGCTAAAAGAGAAATTATACAATTAATCTATGCGAAACGAAAGAACGAAAGAAAAAAAAAAGAGTACAATCTAGATTGGCAATGATTAAAAGAAAGCTATTGTTGTTGTTTTGTTAATTAAGTAACACAGCGAACCCACATAAATTAAATAATTTCAAATTAAAAGTGAAATTTTTTTTCATCATCATTATTAACGACGGTGCGTGTGTTTGTGTGCAGAAGGAATAGCAATTGTTGACGTAGCATTAATTATGGTGGTCTAAACTACCTTAAACATGTTCGCTGTTCATTATTAACGAATCGATTAATAATTAACTGAGAAAAAGCGGATTAATGCAAATTTTTCCTGCAAAGAATAAAAACCGTCTCATCGAACGCACTCACCTGAGACGAGAATGTAGGAAACAAAGAAAACCGTAGGTGTACTTTAGAACGATTTCATTGAATGATGAAGAACAACAACCGTTTTCATGCATCCCACAATAAAATAAAATACCGCATTATTATAAAAGTTACTGTTCATTATTCGATTTTCTCAAACAAACGCACGAGTTTGTTGTTTGACAGTAGAATTCCTCTTCAGATGGATTTGTTTGGTTAGCCAATCTTTAAGGCTATCGATACCATAAAATTTGTTTACAACTAAATCTAAAGAGCATGCGAATACAAAATTGCCTTGCATCAATTTTAAAGCAACAGCAGCAGAAACGTGATATTAAAATTACACAAACTCGTTGATGTTCTTCTTTCTATATTATACACAGGGCGATCCGCAATAAGTGACGATACTTTGAACTTTCCCCCTCGTCGATGATTGTCAGATTCCAAGACATCAATTATGTTGGAACTAACTATTTTGCGAAACTCGTCAACATGTCGCCAGAATGTCAATGATTCCGGATCACACTGTACCAATGTTGTGTTATGTTTTGCAACATCGTCGACATCATGTTTAGTGTCAGTGCGAATTCTTGTAGAAAAAAGTTCCATCATCATCATGAGAACTAACAGCAAGGACACACGATATTGCTACTATCATTAACTTTCATAAACGTTAAATGCGGTTATGTAATGCAAACTGTAAAATTGATACAGGAACGTTTATTAACCATTTTTAATTAATCAACTTGCAAATTTAACGATGATGCCACGTAAAAACGAGCAAAAAGAAGCGAACGCTGCGAAGGATACGTATAAATTAAACGAAACGGGTTTTATTTTTATTAACAACATTTAGAATTAAATAATAAATATTATAAAAAGGATTAATAAATAAAATCGTGACGATTGTGTCGATCGATTCGGTCCGGGCAATTTTCTACTAATAACCGCATTAAAGCCTCGCGAATAGAAAATAAGAAACGGTGGGTACGTTATTAGAAGAAAAGCATCAATATTCGAAAAACAAGAGGAACATTAAGCCACTTTTTGGCTCGACACTATAATAGTTATTATTAATTACAAACAAATTGAAAACGAGTTCTTATATATTTTTTATTTAATGTCGAAATATTTTTATATGTGGTTAGCATTGAATAACTGCTATTACTACTTCTCCAGCAAAAACTAGCTTTATTTAGTAGGAAAGCAAAAAAAAGCGATGGTCATAATAAATTTATTGACGAATTGCACTTTACCACATTATTGCAACTGTTTGCGCAAGAATAATTTGCGAAGACGATTATTTGCAACTGGGTTATTTGCCGATAGGAAACGGAAACGATTACATTAAGACACACCTGTCGCTCTTCAAAACTAAAAATTATAACCACCTGCTTTCGTCTGCTGTATAAACAATTTTTCCGTTGGGGATCGGCGAAAAGGCGACGATTTCCAAAACGTTTCTCGAATTTCGTTCTCTCCAAATTTGGATTGAAAATTTACAAAATCAAAGTTGATGAGCGAAAAAAGCAAACGGCAGCCTCAAACATATTGTTTTGAAACAAGAACGGAAAGGAACTGATAAGATATCAAATGTGATTGACCGCGAAAATCTACCATTGTACAGAACGGTTTGGAATGAATTAATTCTCATTTTGAAATGACATTTCTTGATGATGATCGCTGTGTTATTTAAATATTTAGGTTACCGTCATCAGATGATTATTGTGAGCCTTTGAGGCTCGGAATTATTCCACAATCCGTCTACGATCTATGAGGACAATTAAAATTGTTCCAATTAGAAATAAGCGAACCAATTTTGATCGTTTAACCGAAAATTATTCGTTTCCTGTTCAACACGCTGCCACCGATTTCTGCGTTCTCATCTAATAATTAAAGGCAATTAAATGTTACCTCTAATTATTAATGAAAATTTCTAAAGAAAATCTCATCGCCTTCATTTGTCTCGTTGCATTAATAACGACGATAATAACGAAAAAGGGAATAAGAAGAAAATAATGATATTGGCGATGATGTAGGAAATTATTTTCAAATAATAATCACTTCTCTTGTTTGTTTGTATAAGTGGAATGAAAAACTACGAAGCATAATAACGTTTCAGTCGCAATTGCTGCTACATCTTCTTCCTTTAATTTCCATCATCATCATTATTTCGCCAATCGATAGGTAAATTAAAATATGGGAAAAACTTGTTTTTCTTTTCGCTCGTTGCTGCCGTTTATTGCGAAACCATTCAAAAGATAGAGACAGAGAGAATAAAACTCTTGTGCACGTTATTTATATTCGAAAGGTATATCAACGTTATATTGTAATTGAAAAACTAATTGGAAATCGTGATGTGATGCAATCGAGTTCTTTTTTTATTTAAGAGACATTATCTTTATTTTTATCATAAAATTCGCATTTTAAATTGCGACTCTATGTTACACGCCAAGATAAATGAAGAGCGACATCGACGTGTTAAACCATTTAATTGCAAATCTATTTAGAACGTTATGTTAGCGTTACTCGATGCTGTAGCTGTAAATGGCAATGATAATTATTTGCACAATATGGCTTACATTGGCAATAACGACGCAACGAAATACAGTTATTAAGTGATAAGTGTCTTAGAGCAAACTCTTGAGAAGGATGAACAAAATCTTGTTAGAAGACGTCGCCGTTAATTAACATTTATTTTATCTGTAAATGTGCTAGTATTAGAGAGTTAAGTGCAAAGGAGGTTTCTTTCATTTTTGAACTTTAAACGATTTTTTTAGTGGGTCAAATACTGGCACAAAAGAACGTTTGTTTAATTATAATTATTTGTGCAATTTCAAACATTGCCGTATCGGTAGATATCCAACTGGTGGAAAAAGAAAGGAAATTGCGAAGAAACTATTTTCCACATCGCCCCCATTGTTGTCGATAGAGCGCGGAGAAAGAACGAAACAATGATACGGATTAGAAGATATATCCGATAAGCGATCAACAAAACAGGCTGTAATTAACGATTTCGCAGAAACTAATTATTACCGCTCATCCTTTACATTATTTGCAAGAAAAAAATCCTTCCAATTCAAAAACGGATTCGTTAGAAAATAATTTAAATGGTTGGTTATTTTACAATTGTTAAATTGCAACTAATTACGATTGAAAGTAATAAAGTAAAACGCGGATATCTTAAGATCCATTTATCAAGTAACAGATTGCCAAAAAGTTCGCGGTTGCTGGTAAGCAAAATGGAACGAGCGAGTGCGAAGCGTCTCTTGTCTAGCGTGTTAATTTTCAAGAAAGAAGGAATAATACTAAGGACGATGATGTTCATGGTAGTACTTCCATTACTACATGCACTACGCTATAGTAAAAGGTTAACAAACTCGTGATATGCCATCCGCTAAGAACAAGAAGAAGAAGAAGAAACGTTCAAAGTCTTTCATTTTTAATGCCTCTTCTTCTGCTTCTTCTCCTTGCTTCATTCGACTAGAAAGATACAACAACAACAACAAGAACTCGTCTCTTTTGTCTGTGCTTTTTAAATGTTTAAATTGCAATCGTCTCTCTTCGTCTCTACGCAATCGTTGGCAAACAAAAAATAAACAGATCGGACTTTTTCTTTGTTCTTCCTTTTTCCTCCATAATTAAATCATTTCATTAAAGTTAATCATATCGCTGAAAATGTTCTTTTTCAAATTTAATTAATTAAAGTGAAAAGACTCGAAGGAATGAAAAAATAGTCAATTTACCTTGCTCTAGATGACGGATTGATGATTTAATATAATCAAGCTCTGGGGACGACGATGCGATCGTTGATGGATGATGGCTCTGTAACTGATCGGTCTATATGGTAACGGTATCCAAAAAAAAAAAAAAAAGCACAAAAGCCACTTGAATTATGATGATGAGTTCCTTCGCCGGTTCACAATCACAAATTGTTCGTGGTTCAAGTACAAAAATTGCGAGATGAACGTGTGAGAAAATAAGCGGAAAATTGTTAATGTGAAAGGAGCACTCGGTGTCGACGAACGAACGCACTCGATGCACTAAACAACTTCACCGTAAGTCGATGGCAGAATGAAGAAAGTAGAATGGAAGGCTGGTGACTGTCCGTCACGTGGTGGTATGGTGGGGTCTTGATGTTACTATTTTTAAACAATTTTGCCTGTTTTTTGTTCTTTTTTTTCTGCATTTTTTTTTCCGAAATTGCATGTCCCTTTTTTCTTTCTCATTATCGTCACTATCATCGTGAAAATTTCGCATTAATAATAATGGCTCGATGACTTGCGTTTTCGCTTGGTTGGCTCGCATCTCGTGTACTCGTTCCTCGCCAGTTACATCCGATCCTTGTAAAATTGTTGCAATCCATTGTACTTTTCATAATTTCTTATTGGGTTTCAAGAGATAATCTCCTTTTTTGTGTATACCGAGAGAGATCTGCTTGTCGCTGGTTGTTGTTGTTTGCGGACGTCGAGAAGAGAACGGGAGATTTAAATGATCGCGTAGAAGAGAGACTCGCCGTTACGCAAAACTGCATTCCGTATCCAGAAAAGCTACTCGCGTCTTTCCATCGAAAACGGCTTTGGCAAAAAGGAGTTCTAATTCTCGCTAAAACTAAAACCGTTTTTGCGAAAGCGCAAAAAGGCGATTCAATGGAAATTCATCTTGAGAGCATCTTTGCTGCTGTTGTTTGCTTCTTGCTTTTTATTTTGTTGTTGTTCCTCTTTGCAAGTACCGTTATTGCCACAACAAAGATTCAATTTACGGTTCATTTTCCTCCGCATCTATTTCGTCATCATTATGATCAACAACATCCAACATAATCTTCCATTGTACACGTACTTCCTTCACGTAAAACAATAAGCGCACACATGTAGTTCTTTTACAGCTATTTCAACCTTTTTTCATTCTTCATACGATTTATACGTTAAGAATCTGAGAGAAAGAATCTCGATGCTCTTATGAGTCGCCTTTTTAAATAAAAAAAGGTTAATCTTTTTTTTCGGTTACATAATTGACAGTGGAACACTTACGTAATTTTTTTTTATTCCGCCGAACGAATAAACTAGTTCTTCAGCTCGTTGCTGTTGTTGCCGATGTATGCGCGAAAAAATTGTTTGCTATATCGATTAAATATCTCTGTACGTTTACGCATGAATCCGTGGGATAATTTTATTGAAATTATAGATCGGAACGTTAATTGGATTAAATTAAGACTGCAGGTATGCCCGGGATCTATTTATCCAACGATAATGCAAAAGAAAATCAATGGGAAATCGCAAGGATGGAGCTTATTCCTCCCATCCTTTCGGACATTTTTTGCTCGCTCTGTCTATCCAATCGTCCTCCATGTGATTAATCTATGTGCTAATAGCAAAAGATTTTATTGATACGTTTAAATATCAAATGTTGGAGGACTCACTTGCCTCTCTTAAATGTTATTCTGCCGAATGGATTTTAACGCCTACCTTAGTGTTTATTTATTCTTGCCTCGAAGAAAAAGTAATCTACAATAAAAGCCATACGGTCAAGCGTGAGTCACCCTGGTTTGCTATAAGTTTATCTGCTGATAGAGCGTCGAAGAATTTTTCAAACGAGAAAAAAATAATTAATTATTCAATTAGCATAAACGTATTTGAAAATCGATTCGAACAGTTACTAATTAGTGGCAGAGGAGAACCGGTCCTAATCGAATAAATAAACGAAAAAGGCGATTAAGGAGAACGCTTTTCGGCTACCTAGTAATAATAGTGTACCATTTACTGTTATGTCGAGAGAAAGAAAAACGCATTTTAATTAATGATATTAAAAAAAAACGCTTTATCGGTAGAATATTTATCCAATTTGGGTCATATTAATATTCAAACGGCGGAATTAATCAAAATTTAGAAATTTCCTGCGACCATTTTTAAGATATGCCGTATCGAATTGATACTCGAAAATAATCTTAATGTGCAGTTGCCGTTTTCGGTTAGACCGAGTCCTCCGTGTTACACCTTGAACTTTCCTCTTCAACTTGGGCGGGAGATTGCATCAAGCATTGGCAAATGGAAATTTATTGCGACCGATGCGTCTGCAATATGTAATGTGGCGTTAATAAAAGAAGAAAAAGGGCATAACACATAATTTTACTTTTATCATCATCATCATCGCCATCGAGGTGATGTAACAATAAAAAATGTTCGACGTCGTCTTGGCATTTTGCTATTATGTAATTATCTTTCGTTTACTTTTATTTTTTTCATTCGAATTGTTGTTGCCATATACTTCTTGCTCTCGATTTACCAGTTTACACATACACGAGCAATTCATAAGAATGCCAGCAAATAATGTAATAATCACGACGACGTCGACGACAAAGAGGAGGAGGATAAAGACCGAAGCGAAGTAAAAAAAGTGAAAACAAGGCTAAAGTTATTACTATTATTGCGGTAGATGAAATAGTTTCGAGTCGTTCTGTTTTTTCTTCTAATTGTTTTTGAAATAAATTTACATGCATTTTACATAATTCAGATACAATGCGAACGAAGAATGGAATTCGATATGTCGAGCTTACCATATTAAAACACACCATGTAATAAATCGTTTTGCTTAATGCCTTTCAGCTCTCGTTGGCGTTTTGCCTACTCCCTCGTATAATAATCTCTCGCGAATACGGAGAAAAGCGCAATTTTTCCATACGATATTTCCCCCATAGGCGTCACTCGCACCGTAACGATAATTAACGAGTACGATTGTTGTGCGGCACGCCGTTTAATGCGAAACGTTTCAAAATTACTTATAGAAAGTACGAAATACGCCTACAAGTGCAAAAGAAACGGGAGCAGCCAAATGGAAAAAAAAAATATCTGATGATGCTATTCAAATATCCAGAATAATCGCCACCTTTGCTAATGGGACCAAGATTCCATGTCAATCGAATTCATACGAGTCTAATTAATCGATACCGATTTTTATTTATGCAAACGAATTTTAATTATCATTTTTTTCTAGTCACGTTAAACATTCTGTCGCGATTGCAAAAGTTTGTCCTAGTACGAACGATGGATTTGGCAAATATTATGCATCTCTTTTTCTACAAGAATATGCGCGAATAAATCAATAAGTTTCGCAACAACTACGTGATCGTCTAACTAAAGAAGTCCAATTAAATGAAAAGCTGCTAATGGGTTCCAGTTAGGCCGTTAATTAGTTTCCTCGTCGCGATTTAAATTCCAACGTAGAAAATCGAATAGAAACTACGTGGAAAATTAAATAAAAATAAATTAAAACGGGGACTTATTAAAAAAAAATCAATCCGAGTGAAATCTTCGTGTGCCAGCATAGAAAATCCTATAATTATCAATTAAATTGATTACGTGTAAACTAATGAAAACTAACGTGGAATAAAATTCGGAAAATTGCGGCATTAATACAGGCAACCGTACTTACGATACAGAATTGAGATTGGTCTATAGTAACGTCGATTTTAAACGAAAAATTAAAAATTCTTGTGCGCTCAGCCGTTTGAAGTTCAAATTCCCTCGAAGGTGTTTAACGTGAATATGCAATTAATTAAATCTAACCCAAATAGGAAATATACGTTATCATTTACTTCCACATCTTATAGATATTATGCAAATTTGTGAAGTGGATTGCAATTAGAAATTGAGTTTCAAAAGTGTTCGAATATGGCTTTAGGCAAATCAATCAAAAGCAATGATAGTTTTCGTAGAATAACGATTAAAATTGATTAAAAAGAGAATATTTTTGCAGCAGAAGTATTTCTTTCAGTTTTCTGATGCAAAATAAATGAAGTTCTACTTTTAAGAAAGGTAGTCTTTGATTATCCTCTTATTGCATCGTATAATTGATTGATTGACAATTATTTTTCCTATCACGCTTTAGATAGCAATATTAATAAGAATAATTTTAATAAAATGCAACTACTTTTATGCAAATTGTACCTGTATAGGATGATAATTAACGATTTACACGCAATACGACTTTAATCACTTGCATAACAATGATTGGTGCGAATCTAAAGGCAGATAACGGTCGTGATTCGTGTATTATTATTATGGCAATACACTTTTTTATTTCAAATTCTTTATATTATCCACCCGATTATGCCTATTTTGATCTTGATGGAATTTATGCATAATTTACGTTACGTTACGTAAGTAATGTAAACAAGAAACTGCATTTAAATCTTAATCAATGTGTTTATTTTTCTCTCATTCCAGATCCATTGGATAATCAAGTTGATAGGGAAAAAATTTACGGTATTTAAATCGTCCATTCGATTGAATTAATCGAAGGATAACATTCATGCGTTATTAATGAATCTAATTGTTTTATTATGATTGTGATTGTGTAGATAAAAAAAGATTGTTAATAATGGACAGTAATTAAGGAACTTAATGTAACTGTATTCTTCACGTATATGAAAAAAAAAATTAATAATGTGCAATTATAAATAAATACAAAGCGAAAAAAGTAATGTAATTATTTATGTAATTTATAAAATACGAATGGGAATCTTCTCCTTTAAATGCCACAAAATTAGTGAAACATTACGAATGATTTTTCCTCGACATTTATGTAGAAGCGAAAGAAGAGGCAACAAAAATTGTATAAAAAATAATTAGGTACGGGATTGTAATTTGATTGACGGCAATGCGTTTAATATGCACAGCGAGATGTTAAGTGTAACGTACTCTGATGATGATGATGGTGCCGAGGAGATTCATTTATTAAAAAGGAATTACGAGAGAAGAGCAATAAAACTTTCAATTAAAAATTATAATTCAACTCTCGATTAAACGGAAGATTGATTAATAACATTTTCATCTCGCGCTGTACGCCTGCTTCGGAATAGCAAAATTCCCATTACTATTTTTTTGTTGCCTCACGATTAACTTAATTCAGTTATAAATGCGAATTCCTCCTAGAGGTAGTTTTCCCTCGCAATGGGAAATTGCGTAACTTTACTATTACTGTAAATCGTAAGCCGCCATTATAATTGAAACAGTGCAAAATAGTATTAATTTCACACATTTGCATTAAACATATACATAGTTGCAAGAAATTCTTAATAACGTAACAACGATGACTTTTTGCAAAATTTAAATTAAAAAGCCGATATACAGTTTAAAATACCGTTTTATTGTCGTTTATAAATAACTTTTTGCGAATGATTAATAACAAGCAGACGATCGCAAAAAAATTGGAAAACAAGAAAATGCTAATTTTATTATTAAGACAAAACACGATGAAGACGCGAAAAAAATACATTTATAACGAAGGGATACTTGTATCAAGGCCAGCATCAGTTTTTCCAAATTAAAAACTGGACCGGTTTCCGAGAGAATTCCCTCTTCTCTGCGGATTAAAATGTTAAGCGATAAATTAAAATCCCGAGTTAAGACAATAATCGGGCGAATCACGGGCGCGCTAATCCTCCTTTCGTATTTATTACATTTGCAAGTAAGCTTTAGAGATTTTATTGATCCGCAATCTAATTGGAACCTAAATTCCAATTACCTAATGTGCACGGGGAGCGTTTGAAAATTCCTTTTATCTTAGCGACGCTGCAATTATCGTCTTTGTTTTTTGGCAATTAATGATGTGGATGATGGTTATTAAGGCTATTAATAAAGCAAATTGATTTGTTTGTGTGGTATTCAAATAAACTGCCTTGAATCTCTTTTCTTTCTCTTTCTGTGTTTACTTTTAAAAAAATCCTCCTCCTTCGATACTTGAAGGTTTCGATGCCACGACCTTCTCGGTTCTTCCACATCCCCATCACATATGCGAACCGTCTTTCGGTTTTTCTTTTCTGTATGTGTGCATCTACAAATTTTAGGAATGTTTGCACGTTTACGATATAAAAATAATTTCCATTTTGGTTGCTATTACCTTCTATTTTTATTCAATGTAATAGACGAATATTGCGTTTTTTGTGTGGATATTAAATTATCTTTTTCTTCTTCGATTATTAGGTTAATTAGCACGTTCGCTTTCCTGTTATTTAACAGCGACGTTTTTATTACGAAGTTGTTTCTATAAATAAAATACTTCTCAGCGATGATCTTTTTCGATGGCAAATTAATTTACTAATGAAAGTGTGAACAATAAATATCGAATTATGTAAATTCATCAGTCGATTCCATTCAATCGTACGCATTACAATTGGTTGTCTAACGCGATGGGAAGTTGAATGTTTGATATTATGATCATCGATGAATTCCTCGAAGAAAAGAAAGTTTCGAGGAGAGAAATTGCCAAACAATTAGTTCTAAACAAAAAAGAAAAAGAAAATAACACACGCAGTAATTTTCTACTTGATCAACAACAGGGACAAATAGCTTGAAGAGCAACTGCTCTTTTCCCGAGTCCGTTAATGTTCCTCGAAGCTGTTTACGTTAAAAGAAGAAAACAGGAGTGCTCTCAAGTGAAGAGTTCTTCTACCAAACAAAAAATCATTATTGTCCGTGAACGTTCGCTTTTTGCGAATACCATTGTTTTAATCCGCGGTCAGTTCGCACGTCTCTCAAAAATAAATCGATTTTTGGAAACGACTTTCAGATAATTAAAGCTGCTTAATTTTTGGTCCTAGTTGCGTGCGTGCGTGCGTGGACGAATTTAAATTTTAAATACGATCGATGCAAAAATTACCCCGAAAGAGTGCGCAAAATGAAAGGGAAATTGCCCCGCAAGAAGTTGTTTAATGTTAAAATTATCATTAATAAAGTTCGCATTAAAACCGCCTTTTCCTTTCTCGCTTTGCTTTTTCTCTCGCCCAATTTTTAAGCCACAATTACGTTGCGTTATAATTAAAGCAATCGTTCGATTAGATTGCTGCTCATGCGATTTCCGAACGTAGGAAAAGTGAAATTAATAATGATAGAGAACAAACGCATAAATGACAATAATTACGATTGTTAACT
The DNA here is from genome assembly GCA_963695495.1 of Hololepta plana. NCBI lineage: Eukaryota > Metazoa > Arthropoda > Insecta > Coleoptera > Histeridae > Hololepta > Hololepta plana. Next base: position 4,709,337 of record OY968837.1, on the reverse strand, counting down.
GCCTAGAAAATTGGTTCAATCGCCATGCGATTTTATTGAGACTTTAGAAACTCACCCCGTATCGCTTTCAGCCACCTGAAACAGAAACAATAAATTAGCGAAAGCAACGACAACAACAACAACAACAACAGATTTTTGCAGACTTTTAGCACAGCGAGATTGCTGTTTTAATGCAAAGAAAAAAAGCTGAATTTGCATGCGATCGTCGTAAAATTCTAATAAATTTCAAAATCGAATGTCGTTTCAATGTAACAGAACAGGAAAACGATTCGACTCTCTAAATTAATCGTTTTCTCATCATCAGTTCGCATTCAGTTCCTCCGCCGTGTGCATACCGAACAAGTTAAAAATCGCTGCAACCGAAGAACGGCGCAATTTAAACATATTTCCAATCTACAGCAACGTGCGATCACCGAGTGCGTGCAAACGAGGAGTTTTTTTACATTAAAATCTGTGATCATTTTGGCGATTGGTGTGTGTGTGTGTGTGTGTGTGTGCGTGCCTTTAGTGATTATCATTTCATGGTGTCGTATTGGAAATCGCCTGCAACGCACTTTAATGTCTTTATATAATACAAGTTAACAAATGTACGCTAGGTGTTGGTGGTGGTGGACGACGACGACGTCGTCGTCACAGTAGTAAGTTGTTAAAGTGAAACCACTTTCTCTTCTCTTTCAAGGTCGTTCTGAACGGTTTCGAAGCCCGTTTATACATACAGATTTTTTCCGTTTGGCAGACGAGCCTCGTTTCAGTTTATAACACATTTAATAGCGGACACGCTGCCAAAGAGGCAAGGACTCCTTCTGTTGCCGCACCGTTCTTCAGCTTCACTACGCGAAACTTTGTGCGGTTTTCTTTAGTTTCGATTAACCAACGTGCCGGGTTTATTCGTTTTTTTTTGTACCAATCGATTCATGTTAGCAAGATGATAATGATGAACGATCGAATTGTTTGCGGAATGCCGTCGAACCGTTTGTTGTTATCGGTGATCGGTTTCGCATTCGTTATCGTCGGTGTCGGAACAGTGACAACGGTGAAGAGCATCCCAGCGCCGCCAGGTGATTGATTTAGTGCGCATCACGGTAATCGAATGATTAATTAATTGCCTTTTCTTTTTATTTGTCGTTATCAGATTGCGTCAATTGTGTGGAAGAGACGCCGGACGTCAGTAGATGGACGATGCCTCTGTTGAAGTACGGCCAGAAGCGGTTTTATTTGGGAATATTCTTTAAGGTGAGTATCGCTGCCGCTTTCGATCATTGTAAATTTTCGCTTTTGTGTTTTTGCATATTAATTAACAAAAGTTTGATGGGTGTCCGTCTATAATCATGCGGTTTGATTTGTGAAAATTTCGCCCAAAACCAAATGGTTAGTAACTTTCTTCTTCGTCTACTCATTACTACAACAATTATTTTAACAAGGGGACACGTGTCCCAGATTCATTAATAATCGTAATAACGATTGTAAGGGAATATGATTATACGTAAGAAAAAAATATATTTGAATAAAAATAAAAACTTTCCAATATTTAATGCTGATGAAACATGATGATGATTCTCCAACCTCTCCGACACCTGCATAAATTTAAAAATGAAAAATTTGCTCGAAAACGAATTATTTGATTAATTAGTTTGTGAATTGCGGTCTATTTGGTTAGAAATGACGAGAGAAAAAAATTGAAAAATCTTCTTTTTTTGTATTGACTTAAGAATGAGAGGAAAGGAAATATCAGATGGGATACTTTCACTACTTAGAAGAAAGAGAAAGAAAAAAAGAAACAGTACATTTTTTTTTTACTTTCATTTTCTCGATTTGCGTTTGGCAAAATAATAAGCAAAATCGCGGTCTTGTGCACTAGTAATTTATTGTTATTGCTGGCAAAAATCTTACCGTGGAAATAGAGTAGTTTTCGCTGTTAGTTAATGGCACGAGACAAAAGCATCTTTTTCTATTTCAAACTTTGCAATAACTCGACAATATAAATCCTTATTTAGTCGTTGCTAATACACGACTCGAATAAACCGTATAGTCACATCGTAAATTTTATGTAACATTGAAATAAAAAAACCGATAGGAATGCGAATATGCAAATTTCAAATCGAAAACGTTTTAAAGTTTATGAACATAACAACAACATCGACGCATATACTATGCCTATTTACATTAAAATCTCAAGAATTTATTTTTAGAAAAAGTTTATTCCCAATTTAAGGAAAAAAACCTACCCGTTTAAGTTTCCTCATATTCGAAAGCCCCATACCTATTGGGTTTCTATTAATTTCACCTAATTATTATATCTTAATTAGAATTAATAAAATCATAATGACTTTTTTCTACTCCCGATTGTCCTTGATACAAAAACTGAATAGATTTATTTTTCTATTACCTACCTCTCTTATCGTTCCAAATTAGAAACGTGCGAATATTAAAGGAATGTAAAAACAAAATTAATATTTGCAGATATTTAGTTTTCACAAATTAATTAAGTATGATGCAAAGAGAAGCAGCAATTGGTGTGTACAAAGTAGCAGTAGAATTTTGCAATTAGAATCGGTATTTATTAAGGGTGCAGGTTCGAGAAATCGATTGCATCACATAAATTGCAATAAATGTAATTAGATTTCGCTAATCCATTACCATTACTCACAGTCGAGCTCAAAGCAAAAAGCTTTTCGTTCATAAGTTGGCAATTGATTAATTGGCTACCGGAGACTTTCTGGCCAATATCGAAATTGCTAATTTCAAGGTTACGGTATTGAATGAATGACGATCGTTGGCATTTAAACGTAGTCTAATAAATCAATGTTACCAACACACTTTCTGATTTTTCGTTCTCTATTTACTTGAAATCGTTTGGCTCATCCTGTATACAAAAAAAAAGAATCAGGAAAAGCGAATTTCCTAATCTTCATTTTTTTTGGCAAGCACTTCCGGCTCGAAAGTTGTATTGTAACATTTACTTCCATTGCCAAAATGTATGGGTAACTCATAGTCATTCCGATTTCATTAATTAATCGAATCGTTGCAAAAAAGTGCACGTTGGAGTTTGACAGTAATGGTAGCATTTCGCAATTAGAATGTACCGGTATTTTCTATTAAGGGTAGACTTATCTAAGCAATACCAATTGCATCACGTAATTGCAATAATTATATAATTTAATAGCAATAACAATGATTGTTTGTTTTTCTCTCTCGCAAACGCGTTCAACAAAATTGGTTGATATTATTACAAATCAAATTAGCGAAAGAATAATAGAATTTTCGATTGTTGTTTCATAAAATAATTAATAGTTACACGCTTACATAAGTAACTTTGATCGTGAAAGGTGCATTATGGTCTTATAATTGTCGCAAGTGAGGTAATAATATCAGAGCGTACAATGTTCGCAACGTACGGTATTACAATGTTGCGGCAACAGTAGGTTTTGATTAAAAAAAGGCGTCTTTCGCTTTTTTGAACACCTGTTCAAATACGTTCAATCATATAGGAATTTTTCCTTTTCAAATATCGTTCATCAAACAGAAACCAATCGATTAATTAATGAGTCACTCTTATTATTGATTAACACGATCAAATTGCTTAAAGAGAAAAATCCTTGAAATAGAACTTCAAGCGTTACGATGTTGATGACACTCGCGCAAAGAATGATGTCCGATGCACAAATTTGGTATGTGGTCTTCGCTTAAATAGATTAATGCAGGTTATGCAAGAAGAAGATCATTAATAAGTGGAGAAAAAACAAGAGAACCGTGCTAAATTGTTCAAATGTGGAATTGGGGTTATTGTCATCCAAGTTCTATGAGATTTAATACGGCTATTTAAGGCGTTAAAGCGATTCTGTCCGACAAAGAGTCTCTGCTTGAATTAAGAATAAGCTAATTAACAGCAAAAGAAGAATTACATGCATTATAATTGTTTGTGTTGTAGAATTTACTTAGCAGGAATGTAACCGTTTTGCACGAGTGAAAATTAATTAATACTTATTCTTAACGGACTTATATAATAATTGTCTCAAAAAAGAAAGGAAAACAACAAAGCATTTCTACTAATTACAAGTGGAAATTTCGTACACACTCCATTTGATTTTGCGTTTAGTGTTTAAATACCAAAATGCTTCCTGTTTCATTATTCCAATTTCTTTTTATTATTACAATAATAATTAATGGTCATTTTCATAATAACGATCGATTTAATTATTCCTACGCACGAAGGAAATTGGCTAATGAAATGTTATTAAAATGGTATTAAAAGATTCCAGAAGATTTTAATAACATTTGCCCACCCCGAAACCAAGAACCGCAACAAATTCGACAAACTCCACTTGTTGGTTCTGGTTTGCTAATCAAGCGAAATGCGAAAAAAAAAAATTGATACCATACGTAATTAATAGATACGCGTGTCTAGGTTCATTAGCTAATGTAATTTGCGTCATTTTATTTGCAAACTCTAACCGAACGCAAACGAATCGTGAAACGAAATTAAAAATGCGATTAACAAGGTTCGCCACTTCCCTTTTCATTATTTGATTCGCATTATTAAATCAGTTTTAAAAGGGCCCCTCGAATATGGTGATGATTTTTCAAATTTGGTGAAAAAATTTTAAACAAAAAATAACAACAACAACTAAAAGTGAAATGAAAAAAAAAAGCTTATAATTAATTACTTTTGAAATTATCAAAGGTCAACAGTACAAAATAATATTGGAATTTTATGCACGGACGTAATCATCGATCATTTTTATTTTGAGGGTACACACACAAAAGAGGTTGGAGCCTAATTAGTTTGTTAAACTTGGCATTTAATCGTATATCAAATTATTGCTTATTATCAGCAAAAAAATGTCTAGCAAGATGTTTGCATGATGGCGAAGAAATTAGCAATATTAAATTGAAGTCGATGGTGGTTAGCAGATTTTCACTTGCGGACTAATCGACATATTCCTGATAAATAATTAGTTACTTTCCTTTAATATATCCACTGCACTTCCGGTTACATTTACACATTAATCGTCGTAATAATAAACGTAATTCATATTCACTTTCCAACCAACCGATTGCATGCGTTCAATTCAAGAATTTCCTTTATGTAATGATCGTAATAATGTATCTCTATCATGTAAGCGCACGTATAATTGAAACGGCTCCGAGATGAAAAAAATAAAAATATATTTGAGCCACGCGCAAAAAGAAAAGCAATAAACATTCCATTACGTTTATTGTCACGTTTCCGGGTCATTTAATTTCGTTTCTCGGCAGCGTTTTATGTCCCTCCGTTTTCTCATTACTCGAGCGAAACGAAAAGAAGGGAATTTCCAAAGTATGAATAACATCAACGTTCGCCTAATGCGTTAGCAGCCGTATAAATATCAACAATAATCGTAATTTGCTCTTTATTGCTTCGTGCTTTTGTTCGTCGTCGTATGACGAATGCCTAACAAGAATTTGGCCTAATTACGTTTCGTACCTAATTTACCTAACCTACCGCAAAGTGGTATTTTGATAACAGCGTGGAAAATGTAATTTTTAGATATTTTTTTTGGGATCGAAAAGTTCTTCTTGACGCACCTTGAACGCTTAAAACTGGTTCGAGCAAAAACAGTCTTTATCGACTCTCATTTTTCCTTCTTAAAAACTCGAAAATAATACGTTTTAATTACGGTCTCGGACGTCTTTATTGCCTTTTGGGCGGATTTAACAACAAAACTCGTTTCGATACGCGACCGATCGGGTGATTAATTGAGTATTACACTAATTTTTCTTTTTCGGTTTCGATAAATAAATAACTCAGATTTTTCCCGTGACATTTGCTCGTTTTGCGATTTTCATTTTGGCGATTGTACAACGATTTATTGAAAATCCGTTCGAAATTGGGAGCGTAATCAATCGAATTTTATTACCCACACGTAATAATGTAAATGTTAATAACTAAAATAAAAAAACGTCAACCTCTTGCGTTTCGTGTACAGGTAAATTGAATAGCGAAGGAATTGGCTTTTAGAAAAACAAAGGCTCATAAGTAACATACCTGAGTGTGACACGCTTCTATTTATTGCTTCGCTATTTGTAATTGTAGCAGCGTTAATAATAACGACGATCGTAAATTATCTGTTTATTGCACACGGTCGACCTTATTGTTTATTATCGTACTTATTAAAAGTGCATTATTCTATTTAACTTAAAAAAATATATAAACATCAATGGTCTTCAGAAGCGATTCGAATATTAGCGCTTATTATGTAAATAGAATTTTTCATTCAAGGATTAAAATCTAACGGACGAGGAACACATATCGACAGACAGAAAAGAAATCGGCAAAATCGAAAATATAGTAATGGTCGTAAATCAACGTTAACCGTCTTTTAATGATGAGCGAATTGCTTTAACCTTGAATTATTAAACTTATTCCTTGGTCAGTGGGCGTCGCAGTTATTTCATTCCTTCGCCAAAGGATTGCAATTCGATAATAAATCAGTTTGTGACATCATTTATACGAACAATAGATCGAGTGCTGTTTAATTAATAATCCAAACTATCCGCGGGTAAAGTCTCGTTTGGTAATTATCGAGAACAATAGCGAAAGAAGGGTTCCTTCTAAGCGAAGGAAGGCCGCAAGAAACAATCCCTAAAGACTATCTCGTCCTCGATATCATTCGCACGCTTCAAGTTTCCACACTTTTAGAATTTGCACGGACGGTGATTTTCCAATTTTTCCCTCTTATTCGATTTGGTTTGTTTTGCTTCATTACACACTTTCTAACTTTGCGATTATTTGCATTTTGAATCAATTTCTACGTCGGATTTCTCGCACTGTCATCGTTTAAACGCCATAAATAAGGTTCTTGTAACGACCACCGGGAGGAATTAGGTTGCCCGTTTCTAACAATGAGAATGGCTATTAAGATAGTTTTGCTCGTGTGCGAGCAACTTGCAAATTTATCGCCCATTCTTAATTCTATTAATAAGAGAGAATTGTGAAATTTACGACTCCATAAGCGAATTCTTTTGCCAAGAATTTCTTAAACGGGGATAAACATCAAAGATTTACTGCTTTCAAAGTTGAAGTTGCGAGAAACGAAAAAGATAACAATTAGGAAAATTTTGAAATAAATTTCGCAACTTCTTTTGTTACAGGCAAATTACTTTCGCGCTGCCCAATATTGCCGGTTTCACGGTATGCATCTGGCAAGTATATCGTCGCAAGAGGAGAACGACAAATTAGAAAAATACATTAAAGATTTCGGTAAGTTGCACTAATTAATCATTAAATATTCGTTTTTTTTTTCAAGCAGGAAATAAGTTCTAATTGCAAATCCATTAATCCATCCATTTTAATTTCGAACACCCTCCTCCTGTTTATCGCGGCCGATATTGGCATCTGATAATTGACATGTTGGTGTTGAATTCCATTTCGTAAAGTTATTTTTTCCGAAAGAATATTTTACAAGACAAAAAATCGACGTTTTTCATTCCAATTTTTAATATGCGGCCAAACGAGTTTCAACGTCCTCGTTATTTCTTGTAATTAAAAAAATAAAGTAAACGTTCTCTATCTCTCTTTCTCTTCGAATAGTTGCAATTTTTGGTTATCCATCGAGCGAACGGCCGCTTGTTATATAATAATCCATCCTACCTTAAATTGCGCACCTGATCTGATTTTTAACGGCGGCACGTACATTTTAAGGTCTAGGACACGAGCACTTTTGGACATCTGGTACCGATCTGGCGCAAGAAGGTTCCTTCTTCTGGTTGTCCACCGGTCGACCGATAACGTTCACGAATTGGAACGCGGGCGAACCGAACAATTTCCAATACGAGAACGGCGAGGAGGAGAACTGCTTGGAATTGTGGAACCGCGACGGCAAGGGATTGAAATGGAACGATTCGCCGTGTTCGTTCGAGACGTTCTTCGTATGCGAAGTGTAAACGAGGCAAAAAACGAAGTTTTCTACTACTCTCACTCGAATTAATCCCATTGTGATATGCCCTAAGAGATAATAAGGATGCGGACGGAAGGCGAACAAACACACAATAAAAGAAGAGGAATCGAAATTGAATTTCCATCCACCTCCGCTGATTGTCGATGGGAAATTCAATAATAATCTTGTTATTGCCGAATTATTCATCATCAACTCGTGGACTTTTACCGAGAAAGTACGATTTCCTTTATTACTACGGTTTATGATCGTCATTACCAGCGTTATATGTTTTTACAAAAATAAAATTTCGTTAATTCGAAGAAGACAATCAACTTACTGGTTCGATGCAAGATCAAAGTGAAAGTGTGTTTATTGCAACAACAACAACAACAAAAATGTCGCGTTACAGATTGTTAAACCGTGAAAATCCACGTATGAATATATTATTACCGGTAATTATGCAAGAAACGACTGTACCAAGTGCTCCTTCTTGGCGTTATTTCTTCTTGTACCAGAAGGAGATGTAGTTTTTTCCCGATGCGGAAAATTCTAATTTCCTTTCTCAACATTTCTCACGAACGCTGACGGACATTCTTTACTTATGATGAATAAAATAATTCAGAAATTTCAATTCTGTCGTGTTGCTGTGCAAGTGTCTGTTTCGGTACGTGCATGCGTTTGTAAATATTATATGAGTTTATTGCTAATGATAACAGAAAAAAGATAGACTTATTAGAAATATTGTATTACATTATTTATAAGTCAATTAAATATGTTTAATAATAATATCGCATCTTAGAGAAAATCTAACGTAGACTATGAATAAAAAAAAGGAATTTTGATTTCGCAACTTCAGATAAAAATCACCCATATCGTAAATGATCAAACTTTCGATGATTTCGCTAGGATCATTTCGGAAACTCGAGAATCCTATATCGCAAAAAAAATTCAACAAATAAACGATGCGTTACATCCTCATCAAGCATGAAAAAAGAACCGCTAACATCGTTCCCGTTTCCTTTACTTAATAATAATTTCATAAAAGATTACGCTGATCCATTCTCAACTTTTTGTTTCTATTAAAGACCTTCGTAATCTTAAGAAATCCTCCTCGCGGCCTAGAACAACGTATTTCCTTCCATTTCTATATTAGTATCATCATCCTTTCGTAACGACGATTGTTTTGTGGCGGTTTTTAATTGTGAGCGAATGTATCGTGTTTAGGAAAGAAGGAGCGAAACCGAAAAAAATTAGTAAAAGTTTCGCGTTACGTTGTTACTGTGTTGCAACGCAAAAAATAACGAAAGAAATATTAATCGTCCCTATTTCAATTACATCTATTTCAAATAGGATTCGAATATTGTTGTTTCGTTACGATTATAGAATTATATTAAATAAATACCTGTCGATGGAATATATTAATTAACATTTTGAGTTTAAACATTCAGTCAACGTTCTAATCGAAATTTAATTATCATTATTTAATCGAATTGTGTAAATACAATCGACAATTACTCTATTTATTATTTCCCTTTTTCACTTCCTTTCGTTTAATTAGTCGATTAATTAACGCTGCATTATGTATAAATTTAATATTAACGATTGTACAGTTTAATTAGTCTCAAATAAAAAGAAACGTAATTTAATTGTTGTCGATTTTTTATACAATCAATTTGATCAGACTAGCCGCATCATGAATAATTTTAATAGGAATCGTGGAGAAAGTCTAAATGTATCTAAAGGATATTAATTTAACTTAATTTGCTTCATCGTCTGAATTATCATCCGATGGTATCTTAATTGTGCATAATAATTTTTCAAATCTCATTATCTAGAACGTGGGGAAAGTACAATAAATAATCGTAATACGTAACAATTCCCTTTTAATTCCGATTTACAATTACTCGCAATTAATAATTGCATAATATGCACCAATAATACTGCATAAATTAAGAAAAAGCTGATTTTGACTAACCGGTATGTTTTTTCGGCAGTTTGGCGAAAGTGAACGATAAACGTTTAATTGCATTTCGATAACATGTAGGTTATGCTGCGGCAAAGAGCGAATTAAACAAAATAAATTAGACTCACCTGCAGCGTCGCCCGCACTTCCAACGGCAATTAACTTCTCGACTTCTGGACACATTTTTTTTCCACAGAAATGTTGCAAACTTTAATAAATTTAATAGCAATCTCATTAACTTCTCACGTTGCATCTTGCTTCTTCGCCCCTCACGGCCATATTAAATAAAATTTTATACGTATCAATGGTGTCGTCACATGATACGATTATTGTATCATGGTATCGTCATAGTAACCATAACAATCGAAACATTGAGCTGTCTAAATTGTATAACGTTTGTTGATGACTTAAAGAATAAAAGCATGCAAATAAAATTCTTAAAAACGGTCCTCGACAATGGGGTGAGTAGTATAAACGATAGTAATTAATTTAAGCATTAAAATGAATACGCTTCGGTAGGAATGTCAATATAAAATAACGCATTTGGCATGGTCGCCGAACAGCGAGAAATTGGCGGTCGCGACGTCCGATAGGCACGTGTTATTATTCGACGGAGACGGCAAACGTCGCGATAAGTTTTCGACGAAACCGGTCGATCCGGCGGCCGGCAAGAAATCGTACATTGTCAAAGGTTTGGCTTTCAGTCCGGACTCGACGAAACTCGCCGTTGGCCAAAGCGATAATGTCGTCTACGTGTACAAGTTGGGCGACGATTGGGGCGCTAAGAAGGTAAAAACGTGATCGTGCAAAACGTTCGCCGCTTTACGTAAGTCTATTCGTGTCTGTTGCAGTCGATATGCAATAAAATATTGCAACCGTCGCCCGTCACGTGCCTGTCGTGGTTAACGAAGGGATTGCTCGTGTGCGGACTGTGCGATGGCAAAATACAAAAGTTGAAGATAACGAGCAACAAATCGAGCACATTGAGTGCGACGGAGAGTCTGGTGATTGCGCTATGTTCGAACGTGAACGGTAACGGCTTCCTGTCCGGTCACATCAACGGCAACGTATTGAAATTCGTGATCGACGAGTCGAACGGCGAAAAGATCGTGATGCAGAACTTCCTGACGTACACCGTGTCGCCGTACGTTTTGGTGTGGGGTTACGAGCACGTTTTCGTGTCGGGGAGCAACAAGAGATTGGCGATTTACGACGAGCGAGGAAAGTTAACGAAGACCATCGATTATAATAAAGACGGCGATCAATCCTTCACAACCGGATGCTGCAGTCCCAGCGGACAAGTACGTTATTTTTCGCACTTGCGGTTTTGCCGATAATTTAACCGCGGCTCTTGCATCTCTCGATATTACATATGGATTTATTGCAGTTGGTGGTGTTCGGTAGTTCGGATAAATTGCGGATACTCGCGTGGAACACGAAAATGTCCATATGGAACGAGTTGCCGCCGAAGGAAATTAAGAATTTGTACACGGTAACGGCCCTAGCGTGGAGTTACGACGGCTCGAAGATCAGCTGCGGCACGATCGGCGGCTTACTGCTGTACTTCGAGTCCGGTGATTTTCGTTTAATTCGCGCCGAAAGTTGCAATTGACCAAAAAGAGTAATTAATTTGCAGTAATGAAAAGGACGGTTTGGAAGAATCTCTACGTGATCAATTACATCGGTCCCAGTCAAATCCTATTGAAATCGTTGAGCGACGGCAAAGAGGTTAACATTAAAACGTACACCGGAAGGGAAATCGACGACGTTAAGATACTCGGACAGGACAGTTACATTGTCGCACGGACGAGCGAAACGCTCATCGTTGGCGATCTTCATCGCAAATTAATTAGCGAAGTAAATAATCTGCACGTGTTTGTCGATTAGTACATTAAACCCTTTCACGTCTTCTAGGTGCTTTGGACCAACACCGGAAGAAACGAGAAGTTATATTTCGAAAATCCCGACATATGTTTGGTGTTCAACGTTGGCGAATTGTCGTTAATCGAATACGGCGACAACAATCTGCTGGGTTCCGTTAGAACCGAATTCGCGAATCCGCATCTGATCAGCGTTCGCACCGATCGCGACGCGAACAATAAGAAACGATGCACGCTCGCGTATTTGCTCGATCTGAAAACGATTTGCATAATGAATTTGATCAGCGCTAGCGTGCTGGCTCAGATCAATCACGAGACGAAAATCGATTGGCTGGAACTTAGCGAGAGCATGTCGAAATTGTTGTTCAGAGATATCAAACAGAGGTTTAACGCGCTAACACTTTAGATATTTTTATCTAACGTTTGTTCCTCTTTTAGATTAATGTTAATCGATTTGAAAACGATGCAGAAATCGTCGATTTTGAGTGGTGTGAGTTTCGTGCAATGGATCGAGGGAAGCGACGTGGCCGTGGCTCAAAGAGATAACAAATTGGCCGTGTGGTATAACATCGATTTGCCGGATCATCCGACGATGGTGAACGTGCAAGGGAACGTGATCGATGTGGTTAGGAATAAGGAGAAAACGCAAGCGATCGCGATGGACGGTAACAACACGTTAGTGTTCGATTTGGACGACGGTCTCGTCGAGTTCGGTACGGCGATGCACGAAAACGATTATGCCCGGGCCATAATGTTCTTAGAAACGGTCGAAGACGAGAATCAAACGAAATCGTTGTGGCACAATTTGGCGAACATCGCATTCGAGAAGCATCAGTTCCTGATAACTGCCAGATGTTATGCCGCGATGGGTAACGTGGCCAAAGCGAGATATTTTCAAGTACTTCACGATCTATCAAAACAATCTAAAGATAGTTATGAGAATAATCCAGAGATTTTAGCCAGGTTGGCTTTATTGGATGGCAACGTGTTTGCGGCGGAGAACGTTTATATGGAATTGGGCGAGGTCGATAAAGCTTTGCAATTGTTCAAGGGCATTCACAAATGGGACGTCGCGATGAAACTGGCCGAGAAGATTGGGTATATAGGATTTGATAAGTTGAAAAGCGAATATATCGAATATCTGAATCGAATCGATCGTCCGGATAAAATGGCCGAAATCTATAAGAACGATGGTAATATAGAAGAATCTGCAACGTTGTTCGTGAAATCGAAACGATTTATGAGCGCAACGAATTTGCTGTTGGAAAATTTCAATTTATTTAGCGAAACGGTTACCTCGACGATTTTAAAGCAACTTATCAAGAACGAATATTATGAGGCAGCCGCACAAATCTACGAGAAATTAGATAACAAAGATATGGCATTAGAGTGTTATAAACGAGGTTGGTTGATTCGAAATTACGTGCTAAACATAAAATAATGTATATTTAACGTTTTAGCCAACGTCTGGATTAAAGCCGTTGAATTAGTGAGATTAACCAATCCGAACGAGGTGACTACGTTGGAAGAGGAATGGGGCGATTATTTGGTGAAATCGCGACAATTGGATGCCGCAATCAATCATTACATCGAAGCCGGGAAAACGGTGAAAGCTTTAGAGGCATCCGTTGGTGCTGCGCAATGGAAGAAAGCGATCCACATAATGCAAGTGATCGATGATTTGGACGTTTTAACAAAATATAGCACCGTCGTTGCAAATCATTATTTGAACAATAAGGTATTTAATTTGCCAATTGCACGCATTCGATGATGATGATTAATTGACGTATTACGCAGGATTATCATACGGTCGAGAAGATTTATCTACGCGCCGAAATGTACACAGAGATAGTAAACATGTACAACGACATCCGGCAATGGGAGAAAGGTTTTCAAGTCGCTAAAGTTCATCTGGAAGAGACCGAGAGGAATCGCATTTACACAAAATTAGCCGAACAATTAGAGACCGATGGCAAATTGAAAGACGCCGAGAAGGTTTACGTTCTCATCGATTCGCCCGATTTGGCTATCGCAATGTACAAACGTAACGAAAGATATGAAAGCATGGTAAACATTTCATATTGAGTACCAACTAAACTTTTTAATACAAAACCTTGTTGTAGTTGCGACTAATAGAATTTTACCATCCGGAATATTTGGAAACCACTCAAATCCACATTGCACAAGACCTGGAGACGAATGGTAAATATCGAAAAGCCGAAACGTATTATTTAGCCGTCGGTAAATGGAAAGAAGTCGTGAACATGTACAGAGGTCACGGCATGTGGGAAGATGCGTATAGAGTTGCTAAAGAACAAGGTACGGCAGCGGCGATACAAGTGGCATTTTTATGGGCCAAATCGTTACCGGTGGAGTCTGGAATAAAGCTGTTGAATAAATACGGCATCTTAGAGTCCGCGATAGACTACGCTTGCGAAATATACGACTTCGATTTTGCATTTAAATTATGCAAGAACCTGACGGCAAAGATAAAAGAGGTGCATTATAAACGTGCGATGGCGTTAGAGGATGAGGGTAAATTTAACGAGGCGGAAACGGAATTTATTGCGGCTGATAAAGCGAGAGAAGCGGTATCCATGTACATACACGGTTCGAATTGGATTAACGCTTTGCGAGTGGCCGAAATGCACGAACCGGCGATAGTTAACGAAGTGCTAACAGCCCAAGCGTTGCACTGTTTCAAAGATAAGCAATATTTAGAGTTCGAATCGCTTCTGTTGCGTGCACAGATGCCAGAAACGATCATCGAGACGTACAAGAAAGCTGGTAATTAGTGGGATTCGTTAAGCTCGTAGCAATTTCACGGTGCCCCTATTTTATTTCTTTTATTCTTCAGATATGTGGTCGGAAGCGATAAGAATATGTAAAGAGTATTTACCGAATTATTTGTCTCAATTACAATCGGAGGCCAATTTGTCTAACGTGGCGTTACAGAATAAGAGCGATAATTGGCAAAGTACGGTTAGCGAATTGGTGCAGAGCGGTAATTATAAACAAGCCGTTCTCGTGATGGTCGACGCAACGAGGAGTATGCACAAAATCGATGAAGTTCGAACCATATTGTTGAAAGCGTGCGAGGTCGTTAACAAATTCGTGCTCGACGAAGATATTCCAGAAGTAGTTACCGTCTTAGCACCGAGGTACATGTAACGCGACGCGGGGATTAAATCACACTTGTTAACCCAATTTTCTCTCGGGCAGATTAATCGAAGGCGGAGAATATCTGGCGGCGTCGCAACTGTACATAAACGTCGATATGATGAAAGAAGCCATTGACACACTGGTGCTAGGAGAGGAATGGCAGAAAGCGAAGCAATTGGCAAAAGAATTGAATCCGACGTACGTGAATTATGTGGAAAATAAGCAGAAAGAGAAACTGCTGAAGCAAGGGAACGCCGAACATCTATTTGATATAGGTTTAATTACTTTAGATCGCAATCAATTAATTATTTAACGTTTTTATATGCACCATATTTCAGATATACTAGGGGCGTTAGATTTATTGGTCGAACAAGGCCAGTGGAATAAGTGTCTGGAGAAGGCTAAGCAACACGGTACGCCCACGTTGCACAAGTACGTCGCTCAATATGCGGCGAATCTATTGCAAAACGGCGAGGTGATTCAAGCGTTGAATTTGTACACGACGTACGGGGCGCCGGCGTTACCGCAGAATTTGAACATCTACAATCGTATCGCTAATTATCTGTTCGCGATGCCGAACGTGTCGGACGATTACAATTTATGGGACGAATTACGTCAAATGTTATACGCTTTGGTAAGTCGAGTTCACGGATCGATTAACTGCTGCGACCGTCTAGCGATCACTTTGTCATTTGCAGACGGAAGGTTTGAACGCGCTATCGAGCGTGGAGAAAGACGCAAAGGATCATTTTATGACGTTACTCCTGGTTGCCCATTATTATACGACGCGAGCCGCTTGTCGACAAATATCGTCGTTACAATTTCTTGGCGCCAGGATATCGGTGGCATTGTTACGATACACGCACGTGATACCGGTAGATAAGGCGTTCTATGAGGCCGGCATCGATGTGAGAAAAGAGGGTCGCACGACGGAAGCGTTCGTCTTTCTCAATCACTATTTGGACGTGTGCGAAGTGATCGAGGAGAGTTCGCAAGCATTAGATTATACGGACTTTCAAAATACCGATTTCCCGAATAACGTCCCAATACCGGGCAATCTCTATTTACAAGACAATCCTGAGGAGCACGATAACATTAAAGAGTGGGTATTGACGATCAGTATGGATCAGGGCATCGAACAGGTAAAACGTTACTTGGTACGTTTCGATCGTACGAATTAATCGAAACGTTTCTTTAGGAATTGCCGGTGGATAAAAGAGGACTGTACGAATCGTCGTTGTCAAATGGGCAACAGCAATGCATCGTTAGCGGTTATCCAATCGAAACGGAATTTGTTAGTTTCGTTAACGGCTACTTCGCATTGAAGGATGTTTGGTCAAAGGTTCACATGGTGTCGAAAATGTCGCCGGAATCTAACATGGCCCACACTTGCTCGTTTATAATGAAATGGTGCGGCGTGCCGCAGTAACTTTTTTTATTACATTCGGTTCTTGATTCACATTCTAGCTATTTAGCGTTAATAGTAACAAATTAGTTAAATTTCGATAGGAATTTGTGAAATGAATAATTTAAAAATACCGTTTGGGTTTTAATTACGTCGCAAACCTGTTTAGATATTCTAAAGAAAATTACCAATTCCAAACCACTTTCGTCGCGGTGCGAAACGCAATAAAAGGCAAAGAAGAAGAGGATCGGAGCCGATACTTTGAAGGGGTGAAATGGATTTTAATTAAAAGTAAGTCATTCAAAAAATGAAACCGGGGGAAGAGAAGGGTCGCGCAATAAAAACGTAAAAGAGAAAAAGAGACAAGTCCAACTCGTTTGCTTCAATTTTATGCAATTCCCTTTTCTTTTTTGCCGTTTGTTTGCGTTTTCCTTGCTCGTGTGCACTTCACTGTCAGTTCCCTCTTTCTCTTCCTCTTCTCGCATAAAATACGGCACGGGAACACAAACAGGAAGGAACGCTTTTGCGTTCTCGCAGCGAACGCGCAACCGCGTCGCTGGCAGGATTCAATTTTAATATTGATCAATAAAATAATGTAGGGTAAAACGACTACGTAGTAGGTATCGTAGAGTAGTACTAGTGACTAGTTGCAACAAACGGCGGTGGTTGTGGTGACGTGCACTTAATATATTCAGCTGCTCGCTGGCACAACCCCTCTAACGTAGCCGTCGTGTTGTGCAATACATATTAATTTTGTTGCTTTTTCTTTTGCTCGCTTTCAAAATACAATTTTTCGCTTATTTTTTCTAATTCATTTTCTGCGGTAACATGCACGTCGCCGGGGCCGTCGATGAATATAATGGCACTTAATAATTGCGAATCGGTCGCAGGTCAGGTGAGTTACGACACTTAAATTACTAACATTCCGCGGCCAATTTACTAATTCAATAACAATTCCATTCGTCTCCAATTTAAATGTTAATTGCAATTGTACACGCTCGTTCAATGTCACGGCTTATTGTTGCGTTTGTGCGAGCGTTTGGAAGATTCGTAATTTAAGACGAATTAAAATAGAGTTTCATTTGCTTCGAATACGTTTCGCGATAGTAATACTGCCGCCACGCAAAGACGAATTGATAGTTTTTACTTAAGAAGACATGACGAAGAGGGTTCCACTTTTATTTGTCGATTTGATTTAGTGCAGATTGGTGTCTTGGGTGTTGGACGGTAAGTTGCATCTCTCATATTCTCTCCTATTTATCGGTCAAATTGCATAATATCCGATTGATATTCTGCGCGATCTCGTCAAACTTCCGCACGAACATCCTCAGCGAGGCATTGATGCCGACGGCCTCGCTGTCCAAGTTGCACGTCAGGTTGTAATCGAAATTTCCACATTCGGCATCCGCGTTGATATTATTATTATTATTATTGTTCATGTAATTTCGCAATAGGGCCTCGTTGAATCTGCCATTGTTGATCTTAATATTTGCATCGTACTCACCGCCGTTCGTCGGCAACATGTGGTTTCGATTGGTCTCCTCTTCCGCATAATAATAATCGTTCTTGAAATCCATCTCGTTCTTATCGTACTTTGATTCCTCGTTCGTGGTGCTCGTCATCATCGAATCCTCCTTATCCTTGTCCAGCTGATTGTTCCTGTCGTCCGCTATGCAATTGACGATGCTTTCGCGTTTGTCTGCGCTCTTCAGCAACAGTACGTCGATGTCGTTCAATATTATGGAAATCGCGTGGTTCATTTCTTCCATGGTTTTCTAAGCAAAACATAAAGAAAAATCTTAAACTTCCGTTGTTCGAAAGCGCTAAATTGCGAAATGTATTAATGCAATGCATCGTTCAATTTGATCAGATGAAAACGAAGAATCGTGTTTTTTCTGACGACATTAAACAATCCACCCTCATTAATCATTCCCTATCGTTTATTGAATCTCGCGAAACTGTTTCTGTTTTCTTTTCCATTTTCTCTCATTTCGCTTTTATCAATTATGAACGGGAAACTACTCTTTCGCATGCAACATTTTACAAAAGAAAAACTACCCGAGATAAACCATAAATTTTCACGCCACAAATTGAATGCGTTGGAAAAAGCGGTCTTACCTTATTTTTCCCGTCTTCCCGCATATAATACAACAATAGCAGCAGGTATTGGATTTGTTTCTTTAACAAATCTACAACTTCTTTGTTCCCTTCCAATTTCGTATTCAGGTTGTTCACTATCTCCACCTTTTCTAAAAACAAAAGCGATAGAACGGTATATGAGAAGACGAAAAAAGAAATGATTGATTAATAATGTTTGATTAAGCATAGGATTTTCGCATCGTTCGTTACGGTTAAAAAGGATTTTCACGCCCGTCAGTTATTCATTATGGAAAACGTAATGGAAATATGATGTAATCCATTTATTAGTACGTACCACGCTCAATTGTGCGTTTCTCCTTCTCCAAATGTTCCACTTGCGATTTGTAATAAGCTAAATTCTTCTTTAACGCTTTCAGTTCCATCGATTGCGTTTTCAGTAGGATGATCTGTAAAAGCGAAATATAGAGGCGGAAATGACGATTTCGATGAATAACAAACAAACGCCTATTGTGTGCGTTTCCGTGATTGCGGCTCAGCGGCAATAATGGAAATTTTAAATGAGATTCCGTTCGATTTGAAATTTTTACGGAAGCCCGCCAATGAATTAAATTAAAAACGGAATTGAAAAATAAAAATAAGAAATTGATGAAAGCCTACTTTCTCTTGCAACTTGTTTATCTTGGCCTCCATCGCTCGTATCTCCAACGGCTTCATATTTTGCCACTCTTGGTTATTGTATCGGTTCGTTAACGTTTCGCACTTCTTCTCCAATTCCATCACTTTCCCTTCCATCTCGGCCTTGCTGTCCAACAATTTTTGCAACGTACGAATCTTATTGTTTAAAATATTATTCTCCGAACGCATATTCATCAATTCGTTCTCGTACCTCTCCAAATCGATCGCGATCGGATTCTTCTTGTTAACTTTAACTTTCATTAAGATATCTGAAAGAAATTTCGGCAAAATGAGGTGGCATTTAGATTTCGGCGAAACTTGCATTAACTACCGTTTCCCTGCACTTCCATCGGGATCTCTTCCATGAAAGCCTGCAGCTCGTTCTTGATGTCACGCAGTTCATTTTCCAACGCCTTTCGATCGCTTATCATCGACATCACGTAATTGACACAAGCCTGTTGATCCATCGGTCTCGAATAGACGTGATCGACTTAAATAAATAAATAAAACATTGCGTTTCACAAAAATCTAATAGTGGATTCGATTGTAAGCTACCTAAAGCGTTTCTTTCGTCCTCTATGACCACCAAACGATTACAAGAGATCTTCATGCTGTTCAAATCGTTTTGCACGTTCTTAGTGGCCACCAGAAGGTCGCGGAACACGTCGAACTGATTGAAATAAATTAGGAATTTTTTCAATTGCGATTCCGCATCGTCGCCGTCCATGCAATTCTGCGCGAATTTCATTATAATATCTAACACGATTTGTACCATGTTCTCCTGCTGGTTCAGAGTCGCGTGCAAACGTCTATCGATATCGAACATTTGCTCGAATAAGTTCCTTATGGGCGATTTCTGTTGTGTCTCCCTATAAAACTTACACATTGCGATATTGATTCGCACGTTCTCGTCCACGTACGTGGGCAGGCACTAGAAATAAATGGAGAGAGAGAGAGAGCGAATCATATAAGGGTGAACGTGATGGTGTCGGACGCGTTCGAGGGAATTAAAAATTGATGGGGAAAACGAAAAGGGCGTGTGCCCATAAAACAATAACGGAACAAGCAACGTACGCCCTTCTTAAACTGCTTTATCAAATTATCATCGATCATGTTGTTCAGGTAGTAGCTCAGCTGCAACTTTTGGCCGACGACCTGTTTCTTTAGCGATTCGATTATCTTGTTCTTCTCCTCGATCAACGTCAATATCGATTGTGGACTGTCGATTCTCGTATCGTTGTTCTGCAACAAATTCCTTTCGTTAGCGATTTAATCTTGTTATTTCGAAATGGTAATATGCAAGAATTCGTTACCTTCACAGCGTATTTCGACACTTTTTTCGATTTTCCGTAAAATTCCATGATTAAAGGGTTCACTTCAAAATTTTGGACAGTACATAAAATCCGTCATTTCGTTTACGTTCGGCCTACTAGGTTCTACCTAACGATTGCGAACTTTCAGGGAACAGTTTTCGTATCCAATTCTGCAATTAATAACGCAATCGATAAAAGATGAGTGGCAACAATAGTAATAAAGATAAAAAGGATGAAAGTTACTTGGACGGCAATGACGGTAAATTACAAGACCAAGCGGCTGCGGCAGCAGTTACAGCCGCATCGACAACGACGACGACGATAACGACAACATCAACAACAATCAGCGAACAAAACAATTCGCCGGACGATAGCAATGCGAAAGATTGCGAAGCGATGTTGGGCAGCGACGAGAACATCACCGACCATCAACATAGCAAGGAGACGGCGTCGGTGAAGAGCAGCGAGGCCGCACAACAAACGCCGAACAATTTGAGCGAGACCACGTCGCCGAAGGCCAGTTGCAGCTATCAGGATTTCGGTACGTCGAACTGCAAATTAAACGAATTAATTCGTAATTAAAAGGTCGGATAATTTAGATTCGTCGTCGTCGAGGTCGCCCCGCAGTTCCGATAGACACTTGTACGTGACGAGCAGTAATCGGAAATCGATCGTTTGCCGCTTACGTTTAGAGATCGAGAATTTGCAAGCGGAGGTGCATCGACTACGAGGTTTGGTAGTGTCGAGTGCTTCGTCCACGTATAACGAACCGGCGGACGAGGAAAAGGAGGATCCGCAAGTGCGAATTGCCAATTTGCAGAAGGAATTACAATTGGCAAAAGAAGCTGTTACGAGTATGTTCGGAGTGAGGCGACGATTCACAATGTCTTTTCTAAATCTGTTTCCTTTTCAAGTACTGCGAAACGACCGCAGACGTTTAAAGGCCGAAAAATACGACTTACTGCTGCAGATCCGACAACTTTACGCCACGTTACAGGAGAAGGAGAAAGAAATAAGGGATTTTATACGGAACTACGAGCAGGTACATGCAAAAATATGTGTGATTCTTTTAGCCGTTATCTCGCTCGATGTTAACAAATTTAATTGTTTTAAGAAAGAAAAACAAAATGAATCGTCTATACAACAGTTATCAGCTGAGCGAGAGGAACGAGAGAGGGAGAGGTGGAGCCTTTTGAGGCACGCCAGGGACGAGGCGGAGCGGAGCCTCTCTTTGGCTGCTCAATTAAACGCCAAAGAATTGCAACTGAAGCAAGCACAGGAGGAAATCGAAGACGTGAGTGTTAAGCCGACGAAAATGTCTGGACGAATTGTTTCCCTTTCGTTTTTTGTCCAGTTAAAAAGGCAATTTGCCGGCTCCTGTTTATCCGATCAGGAATCACTGGCCTCGTTGCCGCGTCGCAACAAACCGAGCCGCTATTTTGCGTCCGCCGTCAACACGTTGGCGCCGCACCAGGCGGAGACCGATCGCGGCAGTTGCAGTGCGGATTCCGGAGTGCGAATCAATTCGGACCGCGAGAGCGGCATCACGTCGTTGGGCGGTAACCTGTCCGATTCGACGGACGGCACGTCAGTGATGACGGCCGACAGAAGTAAATTGCCGTTGAACATGTATCAATGTAGGTACAAGAACTTGTTGCGCTCGATTATTGCAATAACGTAATTCGGGCCCGTTCACCGTGTTGCAGCCATTTCGAGTTTGAAAGAATGCAACGCCACGCCGTCCCCGATGAGCACCAAGAGTTTCATCGGATCGACGGATACCAGCGTCCTGTCCAGGTCCGTCGAACAATTGAACTCGCCCATCGAGCAGAGCGAAGTGTCCAGCATTCGACGGGCAAAACACGTACCCAGCAGTAGCAGCATATCGAGGACCAGCAGCCGTAGCGGCACGTGGGGCAGTATCTCGCGGGTTTTCGCAAGGAGCAAGAATCGCAGTAAATCCAGCATTTTGCAAGGCGACTTGCACTACGATTCGTACCGCAATTGGTCGCCGTTGACGGAAGAAGGATACGCGGAAAAGTTGCGCTTGCTAAGGGAAGCATCGTCCATTCCGATGGAACGGTGGAAGGCGTCCACCGTGTTGGCGTGGCTCGAAGTCGGTTTGGGAATGCCGCAATACGGCGCGCGGTGCGCTGAAAACATCAAAAGCGGCAAGGTGATTAACTGTGTAATTTACCCGTTCAATTACTTAACGTTGAGCTCGTTAGGTTCTCTTAGAGTTGAGCGACGCCGAATTAGAGTGCGGCCTCGGTATCACGCATCCGATGCACCGTAAAAAGATCCGTTTGGCGATCGAGGAGCACCGGCATCCGTCGCTGGTGCGATACCCTTGCATCGGGCAACTGGGACACACGTGGGTCTCGAGCGAGTGGTTACCGGACCTCGGTCTGGCCCAATACTCGGAGAACTTTGCGCAGAACATGATCGACGCTCGCATGCTGGAACACATCAATAAGAAAGAATTAGAGAAGAATTTGGGCGTGACGCGAAAGTTCCATCAGGCCTCCGTCTTTCACGGTATCAATTTGCTGCGGATCATGAAATACGATCGACAGGTAAATTTTATGTCAGCTTAAACGCGAGCAATTTACCGAAGGGATTTAATCGCATATAGGCGTTGGCAATTCGAAGACATCAATGCGAGAACATCGATGCCGATCCTCTTGTGTGGACCAATAGTAGGTTTATACGTTGGATACGGAGTATAGACTTGCACGAATACGCAGACAATCTTAAAGGTAAGAGAATAAATTGGTATTGAATATGAACGATGAGGATAATTTTAACATACAGATAGTGGAATCCATGGCGGTCTCGTCGTTTTAGAGCCGTCGTTTACTGGCGATACAATGGCAACAGCGTTGGGCATACCGTCGAACAAGAACATCATACGAAGGCACTTGACTTCCGAATTAGAAAGCTTAATATTGCCGGCGCGATACGTTATTCTATGCCAAACGGACGAGTACCAAACGGAATCTAATAATGCGTTAAAGTACAGTAAATGAGAGAACATTTTCTTATTTTTAATATATAATTTTGTGATCGTAAACGTAACCATAATAGAATAACGAATAAGAATTGTGTAATGAATAGCGCAAAAGGAAATAATGATCGGTAAAGTGATAGAAGGATATTCATTAAATCTATTTTAATGCGAACAATTCTCATTCTTTATCCTGTTTTCATTAAATAAATGTGGTGAAATCAAAAGTATTATTATCGATTTAAAACAAGAATTAATATATGAGAATTTCTTTTGTGTACCTAAACTATATTATACACATGAGAGAAACGAAATAAATTACGTATGATAATAAAATGGAATTGGCGTTTGTCTGTTTATTTTTGATTATCCTTTTCTCATCCTCTTCGTATCTTGTATATAAAATATACATAAATTAACAAAAAATGTCGCACAGCTATAATTATTGTAAATGTATAGATATAAAAAAGAGAAATAAATTGTAATAAAAGCTTGAGGGGGACAGTCTTAAACGAGTTATATATTACTAAGTATTTATATAAAAAAATAAATGATATGGATACGAATTACTTATTTCGCTTTTTATCTAATCTCGTGCTTTACGTGCTTCTTCGAATGGGCCATCATTGTCGACCTAGACACGAAATTCTTCCCACACACCTCGCACACGTACGGCCGTTCGCCCGTATGTAAACGTTTGTGGATAGCCATCGGCGAGAATTGCGTGAACGTTTGGCCGCATTGGTCACAGCTGAAACACATAGTTTTGTAGAACATGTATAGCAGCTTTTTAAAACAGATCGACTTACCTGTATGGTCTTTCGCCGGTGTGAGATCTGCGGTGGCATCTTAACGCATCCCGTCTGGCAAAAGCTTTGCCGCACATCTCGCACACGTACGACTTTTCGCCGGTGTGCATCGTCGAGTGGATGCGTAGATCGACCCTCGTTAGAAAACCTTTGCCACACACCTCGCACATGAACGGTTTCTCGCCGGTGTGTATACGATAATGCGTTTGTAAGTAACTCTTTGACACGAATCGTTTGCTGCACACGCTACAAGTGTACTTTCTATTATCCGTGCCGCTGTGGACTTTCTGATGAGCCCTACACAAACCTGAAACGATTGGAACGTATAAATGGAAATATTTTAATGGTAACAAGTAACGCACCTTTCGTGATGAAGCCTCTGCCACAAGTATCACAAATATAAGGTTTCAAACCCAAATGTCTATTTGTGTGATCTAATAGCGACTGTTTCGTTTTAAAATTGCGACCGCATGTAGTGCATGGATAAGGTTTCTCGTCGGAATGGGCTCGCTGGTGTACCATTAAGTAACTTTTACATTGGAAACCTTTGCCGCATGTAGGACAGGAATAATCGTATTGCCCAGTATGTTTCGCTTCATGCTGAGCAAGTCCTATCTTTGATCTAAAAGCTTTATCACATGATTTACATTTGTATGGCTTTTCTCCCGTGTGTTTTCGCATATGCTCAGTCAATTTGTAATTTGTTTTATACGTCTTTCCGCATTCTGGGCAAACCTTGGGTAACCATTTCTTCTTTTTTGTTCCGCCTCCAGTATCCACTGCTTCTTCAGGTCCAGGATCATCTTCTTCTTCTTCCTCTTCATCGTCCATGCCATTTGTTTCTTGTATTTCCTCACTTTCACTTTCTTCATTTAGTTTGCCATTTTCCTCTACATCATCAGGAACCTGATAAAACAGTTACATGAAATTAATAATTCAAGTGCAATGTTAATAGAACTGTTTCCACCTCTGCCTGATGTACTTGTTTGACATGATCATTTAAGGCATTTTCATCTGCAAATACTTGCATACATTCACTGCATTTAATTATATTTAAATGTTGTTCATAATGTATTTCAAATTCTTTGTTGCTAACTGTATTGCCACATATGTTACAATAAATCCAGTCTTTATCATCTTTTGTTATTTCTATATTATTCTCATTGGCAGACTTTGACTCATAATTACTTTCCTTACTGCTAAGTAGAATTTCATTTTGAATATTTGCATGTGGAGATAATTGGTTTTCTAATTTTGCATCTATTTCTTCCTACAAATTTGGTAAGAAAATACATATATTACAAACACTTAAATATAAAAGAATTACCTTTGAATTTAAAATGTTTTCATTAATATTACTTGCATCATTTCCTATTAATCTATTATCTGCTATTTCAATTTGCTGTGGTAATCTAAATTGCTCATTGAATATATGTTGATCATCTCTAATTAGTTCCAAATTTTCAGGATACCTCACATTTGCTAATGTATGAGCATCTACTAACATTGTAGTTGTATTTGTATTCTGTATATTGTGGTTGGATAAATCTTGGCTCGTTAAATCATGATGGTGATGACTTAAACTAATATCATCTAAGCTATGACTATTGATGTCTTGATGAGACAATATAATTTCCTGATTAACTATTATATTGTTATCTCTATGACTCAATGGTTCCAAATCAATTTCATTCACATTCTGTAAATTATGCTGATGATTTAATAGATGTGGCTCAACCATAATTAACTCTGAATGATCCATTGTTACTATGTTCATTTTAACAATTTGCTGCTGTTCATTTGGTACTTTATTTAATTGTTTGTATATGTCTACAAGTAAACTCTCGGTTCTAATGGCTCTATCACGAAATTCCCAAAACGATTCCAATTTATAAACGCAATTTTCGCATATCATTTTAGGGAGGTGATCAGTTTGGTGTATCTGAAATAAATTAATTTTATTATTTGTTTAAGAAATTGCACCTTTAAATAACTTCACTACGTGCAATTTGGCCAAATTTAAATTATAGAATAGATGTAAATTGGCTGGATAAACTTGGCAAAATTTCACTTAATTAATTACACCTGTATCGCACTAATATTCAAATTGGCGACAAGGTATCTAAACTTTTCATCGATTCTAATAATGATTTAAATGCAACAAACCTGCATGGGAAGACAAGTTTCAATTTTCTTATCAATTTGTCTAATTGCACCTTCGGGACCATAAATATTTATTCCTAATACAACATTCGTCTTCGACGCGCACAATCTGCACAAATCCCCGTATCTTGTTGTATCATTTGCTGTAGCCATTTTGCTATTTTGTATTAGCAGACCAAACAAATTCGTCCAAGTTCTCTAAATGATCTACACTACATCTACATCTTGAACGCATTCATTTTGCAATATATAAGTTAATCATGCAAAAATATATGAATTTTAATACATAAATATCCTGTTTATATCGTAATATCGAATTATTACACGTTGTTATAAAAGTCCTTCGTTCGCAATCACGGACAGTCGTGAAAACATATCTGTCAATCAGCGGTTAATTGGTTGGTGTAATTTGTAGGGGAAACTGACTGACGGTCTCAAGTGGCGGTAATTTTGAATGTGCGCCGATTAATGTTGCTCATGGCAACTGAAAAGTATTGGTATACAACAACAAGAAGAACGCGCAAATTGATTCTCCTTGTCAAATTATCGACGACGTGAAAATGCCAGCCCTACTCGAGGACGACGATGAGCCCTTACAAGAGTTATTCAATACGGTCAATCCGATCTACGATTTATCGAACGTCGGCGACGACGAGGAATTCAAAAGGATCCTGACTGCTGCCAACAATGGCCCTCAACGATATTCGACTCCTAGACCGGGATCCAAGATGCGACTTGGCACGTCGACGGGAGTGAGTAGAATTTTCGTATATACTTTAGAAGTAATCTAAGAAAAAACATAACGGAGGGATCGTATTAAGTTTCAGCGTCTCGGAACGGGCATGATCCCGATGACCGGTTATCGTCAAGGCACCGGTGCTAGACCGATGACCGGCACGCAGAACGTCAATAGACCGATGACGGCGGTACGAGGTGCCGGTTACATGTCGAACGGAAAAGTTTTCGATCCGCTAAATCAGGCCGCTACCGCACCGACGCCGCCGCTGGAACTGCAAAAGGACGAGTCGTAAGGATTGCAGTAGGAACTTGTTCTATGACATTGGTTTCCGTTCTTCTAGACCGGAAGGAAAGATACGCGCGCAAGAGTTGAAAATCATGCGACTGATCGAGGAATCGTGCATCGCAAGCAGCGAGGGCGATTACAGGAAAGGTCTGATGAAGGCGAAAGAAGCTTCGAACAAGGAACGCAGTTTGATACGAATGCAAGAACAATTCGGACTGGGAGACCAGCATAATATGGACTTAACGTATTCCGTAACGCATTCTTCCTGTTTCTCCGTTAAACGTAGCATTTAATTAAACATTCGATCTGTCGCAGGTCCTTTTCACTTTGGCCTCGCAGTACGAGGAGAATGAACAGTATACGGAAGCCTTAAACACGTATCAAATGATCACAAAGAATCGGATGTTTTCGAATGCGCATCGATTAAAAGTGAACATGGGTAACACGTATTTCAAACAAGGCGAGTACAATAAGGCGATTAAAATGTATCGCATGGCTCTGGATCAAGTGCCATCCAGTCAGAAGAATTTGCGGTAATAGCGATTTCTCCACTTTCTCGAAAAAGTGTTGTGGAACGACGCCGTTTCTATTTATTTTCCAGGATAAATATAATGCACAACATCGGTATGGTGTTTGTTAAAATGGGCCAATACGAGGAAGCCATCACCAGTTTGGAATATATAATGAGCGAGCAACCGCAGCATCGTGCCGGATTACATCTCGTATTGTGCTGCAGGGCACTGGAGGATCGGGACCGTATGAAGAGCGCATTTTCGTTATTGTTGGCCGCGCCGCTTGAATTGGAAGACGAAGAGAAATATAGTCACGAACAAGTAAGATGAGAAACGAACTTTATCTAAAGATTATTATGGCAGAAAGAGCATTCAACGTGCATTCGAACCGTTTAGGATAATCCTGACGATGTGCTATTGGCTGTGGCTATAGAAAAAGACGAATTACACACGTACGAGATGAAAAAGAAAGCTGACGCGGAATATTGCATATTAACTGCTGCGAAATTAATTGCACCGCACATTGAAAATAAATTTAGTGCAGGTGATTTTTCTTTTAAAGCAGAAAGCTACATAAATGCTTAATGTAATTATTTCTTCAAATAGGATTCGATTGGTGTGTCGACGTTATAAAAAGTTCGGAATACGTACGATTAGTTGGTGAATTGGAGATTAATAAGGCCGTTATGTTCTTGAAACAACGGCAATTGAACGAAGCGATTGAAACGCTGAAAGCGTTCGATAAAGATACGCAGATCGCGGCGAGTGCCGCAGTTAATTTGAGTTTCATTTACTATCTGGTAAGAAATAAAATAACGTTTGTCTAGATTCGAACTGTTTCGTTTCAGCAAGGCGATTATGAAAATGCGGAAAAGTACGGGGAATTAGTGAAACACGCCGACGGTTATAACTCGGCTGGTTTTGTTAATTTGGGAGCTTGTGCGTTGGCCAAAGGAAATTTGGAACAAGCGAAAAACTACTTTATAAGCGCATTGGATTGCGATCCGTCAAGTTTCGAGGGACTTTACAATTTAGGACTAGTTTTGAAACAACAAGGAAACTACGAAGAATCATTGGAATGTTTTCAGAAATTTAGCGGATCTTTGGCGTTATTGCCTGCCGTTGTTTATCAAACGGCTTCGTTACTGGAAAGAATCGGTGATACCGAAGCCGCATCCGAATCTTATCAGCAGTTAATTGGTTTGGTACCGACAGATGCACATGCTTTACAAAAAATGGGCGAACTGTACGATCAAGACGGTGATAAACAGCAAGCTTATCATTATCATTTCGATGTAAATTTGATTCCGTTGGATTAACATTAATCGTTAATTACCAAATTGATTTCAGTCATTCAGATATTTTCCGGCTGATTTATCAGTAATCGATTGGTTGGGCTCATATTTCATTGAAATGCAAGTGGTCGAGAAAGCGCTATTATATTTCGATAAAGCAGCACAAATGCAACCAAACGAGCCGAAGTGGCACATGATGGTAGCCGGTTGTCACCGAAGAAGCGGTAATTTGCATAAGGCGTTAACGTTATATCAAGGAATTCATAAAAAGTTTCCTGAAAATACGGAATGTTTGAAATTCCTAATACGCCTCTGTAACGAATTGGGCATGAAAGAAGCACAAGATTTTGCGTTGGAATTGAAGAAAATTGAAAAGTCGAAAGAAGTTAGAGACCGCGTCGGCAGTAGTAGACCTGGTATAATGTCGATGACAATCTTTAATTTAATATTTTGCAATTTCAATCAATTTCAGCATCGAGAAGAAGCAATAGCGGTTTATCGTCTAGGGCTGGTTCTGGATTTAGCCCTGTTCCCGAATTTGTCGCTCAAAGTCCCAATACATCGGGAAATAGGAATATGAGAATGTCTAAGTTGCAGCAATTGCATAATAGTGCCGGCAGTTCCGACTCTGGATTTGGACAAAATGGCATGGATTACGATGGTCTATTATAATGGCACAATATAATTTTTTTTTTCAATTTTAGAGTTCACTTACTCAGATCCGTTAGGACCGCTTCCCGAACGCCCAAGGACAATGGCCGGAAAAGGAGATTTAGATGATTTTGGAGACGAACAATTAGGTGATGATTTGTTACCGGAATGAAAACCAAAAAAATCGTCTGAAACTTAAGTACCAATCGATTTGTTGCATTGACATTAATTTTGTAATAAGTAATCGTCTAATAATGGATTACAACAGTACCTAGCACCTGGAAGCACACCCAAAGGAACTGAATGGAATCGGTTATCTAAAAAGAAAAGCACTTGTGCACATTATGTTGGTTTATAAATACATATGATAAATACCAGTTATTAAAGTCCAATTTGAGCAATCTAAAGATGTACTATTAAAATCGTCTTTGTCCTCTACTTCCATTAAATACTCTTCATTTATCTCATTATCTATGTCCATTCCACTTGTGTAGATATGGAATACTGCATTAATTTTATTTGCAGAATCTTGTGAAATATTTGCAGCATTTAATAGTCTGTAACATAGAAAATTAATTATAAGTTACAATTAATTATAAGAGTTTGAATAATTACTTACGGTATAAGAAATTCCTTGCTATAGCAATTGGGATATTTCAACACCATATTGAGAAATTGCTTTAGTTCATCTGCAACTTCCTCAGATGTATTATTAGCCTTTACAAGCATAAGTAATTCCCTTATCCATGAAGCACAAAACTGTCTAATGCTTTTTGGATTAGATTTATTGATGATCTTTTTATATAGTGTGTAGAGTAATGCAGGAAATAATTTATTGTCTAACAACCTTAACACCACTGTTTCCCAGTAATCTATTGCTTCTGTAAAATCTGAAAGGAATTTGGTCAAAAAGCATCTAGGAAACATATATACACCTTTACCTGATTTCAAATTACTTGATTTCAACAAATATTTAAGCAGAATACTTGTTATTTCTTCACTATTTTCTGTAGTAAAATATTTGTCTAATCGAACTAGCAACTCATCTTTAATATTACTTATTGTGTTATCCTTCCACCCCTTTTCTAGTTCTGCACCAATACTGCAAGCCACATTTTTAACAAGTTCCTTAGGCACTTCTCTAAGAATATTAGCATTGTGCTCTATTGATGCCAATGTTAAGTTGCAGAATAATTTCAACAACTTTACAGAATGTTCAGTGGTTTTTATAGACTCATGTTCTGTGACATGTTCCTTAATATTATCATACTCATGATTCCAATAGAAATTTTTAAGCCATTCTAATGCAAAGTATAAAGCTTTCTTACATATGAATAATGGTGGCAATTTCTGATCATGAGCAAACTCATGCCTAATTTTAACAACCCATGTTGGTATATCATATTTCTTAGCTAAACCATGCATTGTGCATTTCCTATCTTTCACATTAATGCAAACATTAATAAACCTAAAAAGAACAATCATTATTATATATGCATAATTGTTATTGCACATTCAACCTCATAATAGCAGATGAATAAACAGTTTGTAATGTGTTATCATCAACATTGTTCAAGAATAAGGCTTCCAATATGATCATAGTTCCTTCAACTCCACTACACAACAAGTTCACTCTATCCTTCCAGATGTGGATCACATTTAAAGCTCGCTTTTTCTGCTCATCGTTCGATTCCTTATTGTAAATTAAATCGTAAACACATTTCCATTCATTGCTAAAACAAAGTTCAGGTTAGATAATACACATGTTGCAAGAAAATTAATGTTAATATACCTGCTATACCATGGCACTACAATTAAGTTGGTAGATTTATCCTTTTCGGTTTTCGACATTGCAAATTGTAGAGTCAATCGTGCTGGAACAATATTATTTCGATTTAGAAATTGATGTTTACTATGTGAGCATAATTTTCAAATAGGATGTCAGAAGGAAATTAAAGATGTTTCGCCATCTGGTAGCTTTATGTGAAACTCTTGACTGTGAGTATTGAATGTTAGAGGTCAGCCGTATTCCTAAATCGTACATTTCCCCTCCAAGAATTTGAAATAAATCTGAAGGAATAAATTGGTTCCTTTTAGAGAACACTCCGTTTAAATTTATTGGAAATCTCAGAAAACTAAATTTGACTCATTTCGAACAACACACTTATTAAATGCGACCGTTCCCGATCTCGTTTTCGTTTCTTGCCATATCCGAGCCGAACTTTCCTGCATGACAAATAGAACCAATCTCTCATTTTCCGCAATCTAAACATTGTCCACGGGAGTTTAACTATCCTCGTCTCCGTCATGCGGTTCGAACATGATGCGTCTGAACGAGTGCCGGTCCATCGCCCAGAGGCAGCCTTCCGTTACCGCTTTCACCGTTGCCGCACGCGGCACGTTATGCAATAACGCCAATTCGCCAAAATTGCCGGCACCTTTGTACGTGTGCACGTGCGCGTCCGTTTGGTTCGTCTCGTCGTGCACGTAAACGTTATAGACACCGTCCTCGATGACGTAGAAATAATCGCCCACGTCGCCTTCGTTTATCACGACGTCGTTCGGGTGCACGCGTATCTCGAACATCGCGTCCAGCACCTCTTCCATTTGCTTCGCGGTCAAGTCGCGAAAGAGCACGACGTCGCGCACGCACTCCCTCAACTTGATCCGTTGCTCCGCCGTTTTCGAGTACACCATCGTCGGCACGTAATCGTCGTTCTTCTCCGGTTCCGCGCACACCGCTTTACGCGGTGCCGCACGCAAGATCGTCGTCATCGACGTGGTGCCGATCGATTGCGGCTGATTCGCGTCGACGGACGTTCCCTCTTCGGCGACGTCAACTGACGAATTTCGCACGTCCATGTCACACGTTCGCGTGACAGCGTGATCTTTCAGTTGTTGCAAATAGTCGCACGCGTAATCGACAACGTCGTCCGGTTGCTTTAAGAGGCACGTGATCGTCAGCTCGATTAGCATCTCTTTGAGCCGATCGGAAACCGCCGGTCGTTCTCTGTGACGATCGCCGGTCTTGTCGTCGGTCATCCTCGTTGCGATTAATGTACGTGATTACTTTTTAATTTTTTATACGGCCGCACGCATAAATCGAATCCTATTTATCGTTTTGCCAAAGCATCGATGAAAGTGTTTCGTTTAAAGCCCTACCGAACCGTCATTTGATGTGCCACGTTTGTTTTGTCATTAAATTTGCGGTAACATTGGTTGCACATACGTATTTATTGAAAACGATAGAACTTTGAAAATAATCTAAGGAAACTCAACTTTTAAATAAATTGCTTAAATAGGATTCCCACAGGAAACTGTTGCTAGTTTACTGCAAGTAAACGCGAGGACTTTTTAGGTGCCTTCCAATGCAGCACCTGTTCCGCGATTTCGATTACCATTTACCTAGTTTCGCTTTTTGGATCTCGACTAATTTTCGTACTGTTTTCGAAATAAACACGTAGGACCGAAGAGAGGTCCGAAGGAATTAAATAACAGAGGATAAGAGGTAACATTATTATTATATCGAAATGTGGAGCGTGCGCGCTTCTCCGACCCTCTAAATTATACTCAAACACAAAATGATTCGACGTCGCAGGATTCCGGGTTGTACTGTTACTTGCTTATACTGACGGGACGCTTTCAGTTTACGGTCGGTATCCTTTACGTGAAGAAGAACGCGTTGTTTGTTCCTTTTTTCCACACGTCGTAAAGCGCGTCACGATCGTTATCGTTCATTTGCGAATGATGGAATGAAACTTTTCTCATTTCGCACAATATCGGACTAGTTATTAATTAATTAATTAAATAATAAGTTAATTAATTGGTGATACCTTCGAAGAGGAGATTGTGTTGCTGTTGTTATTGTGAACGATAAAGGAGTTGTGTTTCTATTGGGAAATGTTCTGTTAACTTGAGTCCTGTGGATTGTTGTTAAGATTGACCAGCGACATGCACGCTGCTGTTTAGTAACGGTGCGGTGTTTACAAGCATTTTTTTGCTGCAATTTACGGTGAGTCTTTGTTTGTATCGAAAAGGAAAATAAATATTAATCGGTTTCAACGTTTATTCGTTATTTGAACAATCACGAGTCAAATAATGGGAGATGAATAAAAGTGGTTTCGGATTTTTCCATTTCATAAAAAATTAAAACGCTTTATTGTCCGTTTAAAAGGATAAATATGAAAGGAGAGAGCGCGAGAGAAAGAGAGAAGAAGGACTAATAATAACGAATAATTTAATTTCCTCGACTTTCACTCGTATCTGCACATCGGACTCTCGGCCTGTTTCATATTTATTAATTCGCATTTTTATATTCGAAATTTTGTTTTAGCATTCAAAAATTTCGTGTTTTTCTTTCGCATTAACGTCGGGAAAATTTGTTAATTAATCAACAGTCGCTTCCTCGTGCAAAATGAATTAAATAAAACGTAAATTTAAGTTAAAAATCAAAATGGAAAAGAAAGGGAGACGAGCGTTTTATTTTTCGGCTCCCATCTTATCGTTTTAAATTCGTTAATTTTTCTTCACTTTTTCTGGGGTACTTGTTAAATTACATTTTAAAAATTTAATCTGTAAAGCTCTTTATGGACTTCCTAATCAAATTCTGTTTAAAAACGGAATGCTATTTAGATTTTTTTTTGTAAAAGTCTTGGAAACGATTCAGAACTTTTGCAAGATAAATTTAAAACGTGAAAGAGCGAGAGGACGCAAAATTATTACAATTTAAATAGATGTTACTTAAATATTAAAAGTTTTCTTCCTGTCCCTTTTTCTTCCTTTTTTTTGCTCTAAGGCATAATATTCGTATTCATTAACTTTCAGATAATTTATATATAGAAATAACGCCTTGTATTATCTATGGGATTATTATTCATAAAGGTGATGCTGCTTACGTGCCTTAATTTACAAATTTATGCTCCTCGGGGAATTTAGATGGCACATAACAAGATTTTCGAGAGAGAAAACGAGCAAGTCCATTGTTCAAATAGTATTATTATAATTCTCGCAGTAATTCGCCAAAAGAAAATTGTGCTGTAGAAATTTGATCGATTAAATTGGTTTTTATTATCAATCTTTTTCAATAAACTTCGATAGTTTGACCACGAAAAATGAAACTAACGAAGAAATTGAACTTTATTAATTAATGAACTGCATAGCAGTGGTGGTATACTGTTGAGTATTATCATCATCAAAACTGCGGTTAAGATTTCACTTCAAATTGCACGATTAGAGCTTTCAACAAGTTAACGAAGGAACGGCGTTCCTTGCTAGTGCCTGTTAATGCACTTCGGAGATGGAGATTATTAAACTAACTTGGTGAAGCACCGTTAAGCAATAATTATTTTAAATAACCCATAGCGAATTGAATTTAACGTTTGTTTTAATAAATCATTAATTAAATATATATGTATGCGTATGAAAAACTTGGTACCTTGCATATATGCGCACATTCATTAGCATACAGTAATAAATTTGTTGAATCAATATAACACCGTCATCACAGATTATGAAGAATAATATTCAATTTATAACATTTACGGAAACATTTTAATTTATTAATTACATTAATATTAACTAGATCAATGATATATTCGCATTTGATTAACCCGCATTATTAAATGAGCTTGTTCTCGTTTTAACAATTTAATCAACAGTTTATTGCTAAATAACGATAAGGAATTTCGACTCTTTTATAATGCGATGCCAACCCCCGTCCTTCCGTATCCATTCCTAATTCAAGGAGGAGACTTAAGGGACTATTATGTTAGCAAACAAGGTGTAATATTTCAACTGACGTTACCAATTTTTCCTCTCTTTCTGTTCCCTTTTCTCTTTCATTAACGTAATCAGATCGTCATTATGCTCCAATACAATTATACGCGATTGTAACTGGAACCGTTTGGAAAAAGAGCGAAGACTCCGCTTACGCCAGTACTTAACGCGTTAGAGAGGATATTGAAATGAAGTGCGATCCTTCAAACCCTTTTCATTCTTATTTAAATCCACACGATTTCAAATCAATTATTTCGCGTTCAGAGACGTACGTTGTCTGCCAACTTTACCTAGTTCGCTCTTTATTTTTAATTCGACGAGCCGGGCATTGTATTTATCGTAACAATAACGACGAAGGAATCGATATTTTAATTAACGAAAATACACAGCCTTAATAATCAACAATAATAACAGGGAACGATAACAATGTAGGGGGATTTCTATAGAAAATCTATAGGTATATATGGGTAACATTTGCACGTATACACACGCAATATTCGATACGTTGGATGCTTTCGCTCATTCAACGGATTACGTATGCTTTTATTATTTGTCTATATGTAGAGTGCGAATTTTACGTTACGCTTTTTACCATTCTGCCAGTGGAATTATGAAAAAAATCGTTTCCTTTTTTTGCTTCCCATTATTCCTTTGCCCAACAAGGAATTCGATTCGTCATCGATATGGTTATAATCATTCATAGTATTAACGAATCATTTCTTTTTGCAAATGCCAACAATTGAAACCATAGGATGTGCAAGGATTTTCCGCCAAAAATTCATGAATACAAAAAGTTTTCGTATCAAATTATTTTAAAAGTTTCCTGTAAAATAATGGTATCATATCAATCACAAAGAATCGATTGAGTGAATTAAAACAATTCGTTAGCACGCTCAAAATTAAAATATATTTTATTATGCCCGGCGCATCCACCAAAAATCGCATTTCATCAAATGCGATCGATTATAAGTATATACCTTTGAAACGCATTTAATTTATTGAAATAAACGGAATTGTGTCATAATAAAGCGGAAAATATAATTTTTATTATATAACAAGAGAGAATGGCAGTCGAATAATGTCAGAACAATAAAGACGTTAGTGCCAATATAGCGGGTCATTATAAAAGAAGTTTAGTGTCAATATCATCCGTTTCATGTGCAATTTATTATTAAGTTTATCGTTTCGTTTAAATGCGAATTATAATAAATAATCGTATACACGAATCCGTTTGCGGTAATGCTGAATTTTCTATTAAAAATTAACAATTGCGAATTTTAACTTGACGTTAAAGAATGCAAAGGAAACGATTTATCGACTTGAAAGATTAATATTTCTTGTTGTTGTGTTCGTTTCATTATTTTTTTTTGCAACAATAATTATTATTACGAAAGGACACGGAACTTTCGTGTTTGATAAACTCGCGATTTATTATTATTTGCAATTTCTTTTTTGTGGCGGCACATAATCTGTTTTACATTTATTATTTTCAGTCAAATAATAAAAGTGTTGTAGGAGAGAGATAAACGTTGATGATGGTTCGCGTTTGTATAAAGGCTTATAAATTATTGCTATTATTATTATTGGCGAAACGTTTTAACATGATTATATGCGCCTCATCCTCCGCGTTTCATTCGGCCAAATTAAAATGAGTTCGTTTCAGTTTCTTTTATTTCCCATCAATTTTTCCCTTTTCCCGTCCGGTTCCTCGACATTAACGTAATGAACGCTCGCGTAAAATTACTTGTTTACCTTTTATTTATTTACAATCTTGATTTTCGCATATCTTTCGTGTTTTAAAGCAAAGTAAAGATAAATAAAAGGGGAGGGTAGTCGAGTGTTAACTAACAAAAAAGAATTATAATCGATTTAAGCGATTACTTTGTACGAAAAAGTGCACGGATTTTATTCTTTTTATTTTTATTGAAATGGAAAAGTTAAAATCGCTAAGAACTTCTTTAATTGTTTAAAGCTTCTTTCACAGAAATTTCTGCTATTTTATGCTCCCGGTGAATTGTTATAAATCAAACCAGGATTAATACACAAGAGAAAAGAAATGATAGACTGAATTTAATATAGAGCGGCAAATGAATAATAATCAACGGATTTCATTATATTTGATTAATTATTTGGTACAACGAAGAAGAAATGATTCCTCAAAGATTTTCTCGTAAGCACAAATCTTGATTAAACGTGCCCTCGGCAAAGAGTCTCGCCTTTGCATTAATTAGTATAAAATTATAATACATAATAAACAATTTAATTAAATCAACGTACGGTAACGAATGCCGTCGGTTTGATTAAAATTTGACCTGTTCCTCATAAACAACAGAAATATATATTTATACGAAAGCGTTATTAATGAATCTTTATCGCGAGAGACCACAAACAATGTGAACCAAACGAAATAAAAGAGGTTGTCATTCTTTTCGCGCAGAATTAAATTGGAACGGCTTGAACGATAAAATGAACTTTGGTTTGGCCCGGCGAGCGCACCAGTGTGGCACAAACGTTCTAATTGATATATAAATTATGAATTGCGTTCAGGTCCGCTTGGGAGTCCGTCTTTTTAAGTATGCACGTATGCAATCATCCACTACTTTTTTTTTGCTACGGTTAGCGACGAAGCCTTTGCTAGAATGCAAAACAAAAAGCGGGGAACTTATTTACTTTTTCGTTTTGCGCTCGCATCTCTCTCCGTTTGCCATCAATTTATATTCGTAACTCGTAAACTCGAAAACGCGCTAAAGTGCAAAAATTGCGAGCATAATTTTCGTAAGATTCCCATTTAATTTATAACCTTTGCTTTATGTTTCTCTCTTTGTACTTTTTCTTTTCCACGCTTTTTGCTCGGATTTTCTCTGTGTTCTCTTTCCACTACTTAAGGATTAACTTAATATAGTCACGCTAAAAGACAAAAAGTAAAGGGGTTCAAGTGATTTACGACTGCTAGCATTCTCTCTGCTTTTTTCCCATCCGCGTTACATTTTCTTCTTTTTTTCGCTCTTTATTATAATTCTTTCCCTCTTCTCTGGCTCTTTCAGTTTGCCGTACTTAATTTCTTTTTCGTTCTCTTTTGGTCTCTCCGCTCAGATAAAAATATTATTTACGGCATTACCACGAAACATACATAAGATGCAATAAGAATAACAATAAAATATACCGAATGATACGGTCGAGATGAAGAATGGTAGCGAACGTGAGAAACTAAGAGAAAAATAGCAAAAGAAACGGGTTTTGTTTCCTTTGCTTTTTGTGGCACTTTGTTCTGTGAACAACGTTTTAACATTAATTAATAATGATGTACTGGCTAATTATACGCTTGGGCTATGAAAAGTTTTCTGCAAAGTCTTCTGGAAGTCCGTCGACGGCTTCTTCGCTTTTCGACTGGAAACTTTGCCCTTGCCGCTTAATACGACCACGAGGAATTGTCGATGACTTTTAAGGCGACCAAACTGCAATTATTTGAATTATCCGCTCCAAATAGTTGCGAATAATTGGGTAACAATTTGTGGATGAATGGGAAAACAGCGAAACAGTTTTAAAAATATATCGCTTTAGATATAAGAGAAAAAAATGTATATTGGAAAGAATCCAGCGAAAAAGGGAGCAAGAAGGGTATCAAGTTATTTTGAATCTAGAACACGTATCGTACAAGTTATTGGCGGTCAATTTTTCCGAAGGAATCAGATTTATGCGACGAACATTTTTCATTCTTCTCCCTCGTACATTTCTCTTTTTCAACATTCCAATCCACCAAACATACCTGCCTACATATATATGTATTTTTTCTCTACTACGAAACCTTTTTACTTTTAACTCGACGTCTACATTTTCATGTAAGCGAAGAAAGAGGTCCTTATATTGTACGACACTTCCGGTCGAATTTCTTCATTTATACAATGCAGTATAACGAAAGGAAAAAAGAAGGATGGATAGAGAATCAAAGTGTAACAACAGGCGCTTGGTTATATTTAAGGGCCGTAACTTTAAGAGTTCCTCAAAAGAAGAATGAAAAAAAAAAGGATCTTGCACTCTCTCACCCATACACACACACACATGCAGACAGTCTTTTACCGTCCCTGCTCTTTTCCTCTTCTAATGTCAGGGGATAACTTTATTACTGCCACTAATATTTTTTATTCGTGACACGAATTGTTAGCAATTGTATTTCATGTAGAACGGGAGGAAATAAATTTTCCTTTTCTTCTTATTTCTCTTTTGGTCCGTTTCTTTCGCGACAATTCATTGGGCTTATCGTGATTTCTATCATCGTTTGCAAATTTTTTAAATAATAAATGTGTTATAATTATATATGTGGAGGTGACTGAATGGAAATAATAATTAATATCAATAAAGCATACTTGGCGTGTCGTGTCTGGCCACAAGATTTTTTCCGGTGTCTCATTCTGCTTTTCAATATTTTGCGTCTCCTCGAGTCTCGCGTTCACGAAGAAGGTAGAATCGTCGTACAAAAGCTAATCAAATAGATTTCAACTTAAATCTCGCAATTGAAGTCTAATGATTCGATCTGTAATGTTTTTTCCCTTAATTAATCACTTTAAGATCAGCAAAATACGATTATTGTAATTAGTGCAAAAATGCAAAAGTAGAGAAGGGGGGACCCTTCTATAAAAGAGCAAAATTTGAAAAAAAGAAAATTCTCAAAAATCAAATACATTTCAACATATATCTCGCAATTGAAGTCTAATGAATCGATCTGTAATGTTTCTTCCCTTTATTAATCACTTTAAAACCAGCAAAATACGATTATTGTAATTAGTGCAAAAATGCAAAAGTAGAGAAGGGGGGACCCTTCTATAAAAGAGCAAAATTTGAAAAAAAGAAAATTCTCAAAAATCAAATAGATTTCAACATAAATCTCGCAATTGAAATCTAATGATTCGATCTGTAATGTTTTTTCTCTTAATTAATCACTTTAACAGCAGCAAAATACGATTTTTGTAATTAGTGCAAAAATGCAAAAGTAGAGAAGGGGGGGGCCCTTCTATAAAAGAGCAAAATTTGAAAAAAAGAAAATTCTCAAAAATTAAATAGATTTCAACATAAATCTCGCAATTGAAATCTAATGATTCGATCTGTAATGTTTTTTCTCTTAATTAATCACTTTAACAGCAGCAAAATACGATTATTGTAATTAGTGCAAAAATGCAAAAGTAGAGAAGGGGGGACCCTTCTATAAAAGAGCAAAATTTGAAGAAAAGAAAATTCTCAAAAATCAAATAGATTTCAACATAAATCTCGCAATTGAAATCTAATGATTCGATCTGTAATGTTTTTTCTCTTAATTAATCACTTTAACAGCAGCAAAATACGATTATTGTAATTAGTGCAAAAATGCAAAAGTAGAGAAGGGGGGACCCTTCTATAAAAGAGCAAAATTTGAAAAAAAGAAAATTCTCAAAAATCAAATAGATTTCAACATAAATCTCGCAATTGAAATCTAATGATTCGATCTGTAATGTTTTTTCTCTTAATTAATCACTTTAACAGCAGCAAAATACGATTATTGTAATTAGTGCAAAAATGCAAAAGTAGAGAAGGGGGGACCCTTCTATAAAACAGCAAAATTTGAAGATAAGAAAATTCTCAAAAATCAAATAGATTTCAACATAAATCTCGCAATTGAAGTCTAATGATTCGATTTGTAATGTTTTTTCTCTTAATTAATCACTTTAACAGCAGCAAAATACGATTATTGTAATTAGTGCAAAAATGCAAAAGTAGAGAAGGGGGGACCCTTCTATAAAAGAGCAAAATTTGAAGAAAAGAAAATTCTCAAAAATCAAATAGATTTCAACATAAATCTCGCAATTGAAATCTAATGATTCGATCTGTAATGTTTTTTCTCTTAATTAGTCACTTTAAGATCAGCAAAATACGATTTTTGTAATTAGTGCAAAAATGCAAAAGTAGAGAAGGGGGGACCCTTCTATAAAACAGCAAAATTTGAAGATAAGAAAATTCTCAAAAATCAAATAGATTTCAACATAAATCTCGCAATTGAAATCTAATGATTCGATCTGTAATGTTTTTTCCCTTAATTAATCACTTTAAGATCAGCAAAATACGATTTTTGTAATTAGTGCAAAAATGCAAAAGTAGAGAAGGGGGGACCCTTCTATAAAACAGCAAAATTTGAAGATAAGAAAATTCTCAAAAATCAAATAGATTTCAACATAAATCTCGCAATTGAAGTCTAATGATTCGATTTGTAATGTTTTTTCCCTTAATTAATCACTTTAAGATCAGCAAAATACGATTATTGTAATTAGTGCAAAAATGCAAAAGTAGAGAAGGGGGGACCCTTCTATAAAACAGCAAAATTTGAAGAAAAGAAAATTCTCAAAAATCAAATAGATTTCAACATAAATCTCGCAATTGAAATCTAATGATTCGATCTGTAATGTTTTTTCCCTTAATTAATCACTTTAAGATCAGCAAAATACGATTATTGTAATTAGTGCAAAAATGCAAAAGTAGAGAAGGGGGGACCCTTCTATAAAAGAGCAAAATTTGAAGAAAAGAAAATTCTCAAAAATCAAATAGATTTCAACATAAATCTCGCAATTGAAATCTAATGATTCGATCTGTAATGTTTTTTCTCTTAATTAATCACTTTAACAGCAGCAAAATACGATTATTGTAATTAGTGCAAAAATGCAAAAGTAGAGAAGGGGGGGACCCTTCTATAAAAGAGCAAAATTTGAAAAAAAGAAAATTCTCAAAAATCAAATAGATTTCAACATAAATCACGCAATTGAAGTCTAATGATTCGATCTGTAATGTTTTTTCCCTTAATTAATCACTTTAAAACCAGCAAAATACGATTATTGTAATTAGTGCAAAAATGCAAAAGTAGAGTAGGATCCCCCCTTCTGTAGGAATGCAAAGATTGAGGTAAAAATGAAGTAGTTATTGAATAATTTTAATTGCATTTAATGCACGAAGTAGTGATCGTTAGAATGTGAATGCGAGTGCACAGTAAACGCGTTATCCTCATTGTTACCCGGTACCTTTTGGGTCAATTAGCTCGATAATTTTCCATATCTATCAAACCGTTACCCCTCGTTTTAATTATTATCCGATTATATTAACGAAATTGTTATCGTTTAAATGTCTTCAATTCTTCAACCTACAACCTGTTAAGACAAATATGATAAGTGTATCTACATTGTAACCAGTTACACCATGCAGACACGTGTTTATATCCGTATATGTACCGGCTTGTAACGAGCCAAAATGATAACAAACTAATAAATGTTTATTGCGCGGAAATTTATCTAGGGATATTTACCTGTATTAATACTGAAATATGCATGTAATCTAAAGGTAGGGCACATATTTACACACTTTACGGATTAACGGCGTTGCCTAATTCAATAACGTTCATACATCTACCATTGTAGACGATAATAGTTCCATTACTATAAGCATTATATGGAATTACTTTGTTGAAACGTCCTTTTTTTTCGTCTAGAGCCACAAAATATTATAGATCACTGAACAAGGCACAAGCCAATCGATTTGTATCGCAATTAATGCTGCAGAAAATAGAAGACGTGTACTTTGAAACCCGCTCCAAAAATCGCTTTAATATATGCAAACTCTTTTATGGAAATGGGATTGCTATTAAAAAATTTACAACTGTTAACTAATGTCAACCGGAATGATAAAAAAAGGTGGAGCGAGAGTACACACGTTACAACCTCATAATACTTTAAATTGGTAGCATTTGTAATTTGTTTGTTCAAGCAACAATGATAGTATGCAAAAAAGAAAGGAAATTGTCGTTCATTATTCATTAGGTTTTCCGCTCGTTTCGATTCCCAATTGAAACGAGCCTTCAGTCGACAAAATAACGACGGTCAACACCAGAAATCGCAAAAAAATTAAATAACAATCTAAACTGAAACAGCATTCGTAAAATAGGACACCGAATGTAGGTAGATGCGTTAATTTTTGTAAACGATTTACCTGTAAAAATGTTGATTGCATGTAGGCGATATTTGTGTCGGCGAAGAGGGTCAAAAAAGAGAAAAATTAAACGGCTCTTTCTCTCACCATTATCACTTCCGAAACCGATAAAATGGACGGATATAAAAAGAACAGAAATTAAATGTGAGCGCAAATAAAAGTTGCACCGGCGAGTGGCCTAATAATAGAATTTGTCCTCGCGCAAAAACGTCGCGAAAATTCTGCACGAGGTCATTTTATGGAAACGGGAACGAGGGAAAAGAATCGATCGGCATTCAAGAGTTT
The DNA here is from genome assembly GCA_963695495.1 of Hololepta plana. NCBI lineage: Eukaryota > Metazoa > Arthropoda > Insecta > Coleoptera > Histeridae > Hololepta > Hololepta plana. The sequence continues at coordinate 4,665,404 of OY968837.1, read as the reverse complement.
TCCCATTTTTCTTTTGCATTTTACGTTATAATAGTCTTATGAACCACTTAGTTACCATTAGAGTCTATTAAAATATTAACAAATGTGGTATGATAAGGAGTTCACGGTACGGCAAAAGAAGGTTCCCCGGGGATGCACAGCGTAGCTTTTTAAAGATCGACTAGAAGCCACGTAAAAATGATAAGATTCAAAATCTGCTACTTTAGTTTCTTCGCGAATTGAGAGTAAATATTGGCTATTTATTTCCATGCCTTGGTTGCTAATTTGCAATCGAATTTTAATTCTAATCTACTGCTGCGTGTTTATTGATATGGAATTTTGATTCGATCTTGATAGAAAAGTGTTTCGTCGACGTGAATTAATAATGATTGGTAAATTCTCGCGCACTATGAATTTAATGCTAGACGAACCTCATCAATTTGATGAGGATAATTGGGAGTAAGCAGAACGGTGGAGATCTTTAATTTGCGAATAATAAACTTAAAGTTGATAATAATGGGCCATTATTATTCTGGTCTGTATTGTATTTAATATTATAAGCATTAATAACGATGTCAATATTTGTGTGTAGCATTAATAATGGCAATACGTAATAAGGCACTATTATGAATTTATGTTCGAATATTTTGGTAACGTATTTTCTAACATCAATAATCCGAGCATAGACAAGGTGGAACATAAATGGCAATAATAATAATAATCGTAATAATAATGCAGATCCTATTGTTAGTTTGTATGTGTGCGCGTTGTATGTAATAAACGTGATGATGATGTTCCATGGAATTTCCACGAAGTGATCTTCAAGAGAAGAGAAATATAATAATACGTGCTTGTGTATGTGTAGCAGTAGTGACACGTGTCTCTTAATAATATCTCCCATATCGATTTTACATCATCCAGACTTGATTACCGTTATTACCATTATTATGAATTATGAATATGTATTAATTTTGCATTTGATTTTACGTTACCGGTTCATTAGAGAGCGACATCAGCAGCTAGGAAATTCCGCAGTTCGAACAAGAGGAGAGAGAAAAAAAAATACTAATTAATAATGTACAACGAACTAATTAAACGCTAATTGCGATAGGACATTAAAACATTTTGCCACATGTTTTTTTTAAATTCAGTTAATTGATCTACAACAATGTATCGCTGCGGGGGTTGCGGGAATTTTTGCTGTTTGCCTTTAAATCATGTACCATGGCAATAAATAATTGTTGGCGAAACAGCAAAGAACCGCTTCGCTTTAAAGGACACGGAACTAATTGGATCATTTTCGATTTGTGAAGTGTTTGGTTGAACAAGATAAAAAAATGAAGAAAGTGGATATTTTCATAAATAACTTTAAGGATTTTAAAATTAATTGGTCGCAATTAAAGCGCGTTGGCGTGTATGCGTATCAAGTAGATTTACAATTCCAAAGGATTCGCGGAAAGAAGAGAGACATCAGAGAGGCAAATTGGCGAGAGGAGAAAACGAAGGAAAAGAATAAAAGAGAAATTAAAGAAAAATCGAGATCAACTTGCAGAAAAGAAAAAATGTTAGCGAGCAAGAAAATTGTGATAATTGATGATGAGTAAAAGCATTAAAGTTTTCTTGGCGCTTCACTTCTATCTTGCTCTTTCTCGCCATCGAATTCTTTTTCTGCTTTTTTTCCGTCTGCACTTTTTCCACCATCATACTTACTTCCTCCGCTTCTTCATTCACTTAGTTACCTTTCTGTTTCATTTTGCCCGAGTTTATTGTTCCCACATCTTACTTAAAGCTAAATGGAATATAAGTGAATGTTTCTCTTCAACTTTAATGCGTCGTTTAGCCCACCCCGTATTAAGTTCTTAACAAGTTCAAATTGGTGCATTATTTGTTCGGGCGACATCTCATTGTCATCATTTAAAACCCACTCCCTGTCGTTCATTTATTTACACGATGATGCGATCTATTCTCATCTACTAATTCATTCGCGGTAATTATTTTTGAAATAAAATTGGCGTTTAAGCATTTTCAGCCTAAAATATAGCGGTAAGGGCGAGCTTTATTTTTTGGACGATGTACCATCATAAATTCGCATGAAACATTTAGCCATATACACTCACTCTCACGAAAAACATTTGCATATTTGATGAAAGGAGTGCTGTTCCACGTAGAGTTTTATTAACCTTGCAAGTTATATTTCTTCCAGCCTTCTTTTTTTTTAACTTTTGTCTTGTTCTTGTTGTTGTTACCGTAATACTGGAAGTGGTTGGTAGGTAGGTTGGTTGGTTGGTGGCTGGCTGTCTGGCTAGACGTGACTCGCTTTTCGTACCCTTAAAACCACATATAAAACAATAAATTTCCTATATCTTACCTCGTAAAAAAGTTTTTTTCTTTCTTGTACTCTCATATACAATACAGCCTGTTTTATGCCGATGGTTTACCATCACCGATAGCAAACAAAATGGCAAAAGGAAAACAACAGGAGGACCACAATTATCGTTTTAATGATCACTGTATGTCGTGCTTGTAATTTAAGTTTAGAATGTGGGAGGTATTTACGCCGCACCCTGTATAATAAAGTTTAAAATTTCAGTTACGCAATGACACTTTAATTAGTTGAAGTTATAATTGATTATAAATTCATAATGCTTTTAAATTAGTTCATTAATTTTAATTGTACAAATCCCTATGATAATGATTTTTAATTAATGGACCTAGTTTAAAAAGGAAAATCAAATAATGGCGCTTTAAAAGTAGAAATACTTTCGATTCGATTACTTTCTTATCTAGTTTCCTTCTCTCGTTACGAAATTTGCTTCTTCAAATTGTTATGAAAATTTTCCGCTCTGGAAGCAATTTTAATAAAACTTTAACACTTGGATATCCACACATAGCGTCGCCGAGGACGTATATATACATACTTCGGTAAAGTAACGTAGGAATATTAAATAATAATAGTTATCATTGATTAAAGTAAAATTTCAACTTTTCACATCATTAAAGGCGACATACTTTTTAATAAATTGTACCGTTTGATTATCGTTCCGAGATTGGTAGAAGGGGCTTCGATTTTTCCATTAATTAAATCGTCGACTGGAGAATATTATTCTGTTAGTTTTAGTTAATTGAAAAGTTATAAAGATTGTTAATTGGAAAATTGATGATGGTTTCCTTTACTCCTTTTTCTATATCAGATGTAAATCCTACGTTTCTCAATATTAAATCACGGTCGAATACCTGATAACTTACTTCGAATCGTTTGAATTTGGCAAAACTTTAATTGCATTTTTTTTTTGGCATTTTGCAATATTTCATTTCTACTTTAAATGCGTCGTGAGCGCCATGTTAATTAGGAAAATGTAGTTGGTAATCAACAAGATGTAAATGTGGTGGTTTGGTGTCTAGCTCAGATTCTGATTAATTCCAAACTAAATTTGAATGTCATTGTTTTAGTACGTTTGCAGTGAAAAATTCCGAATTGCAAAACTGAACGAATAACGGAAAACGAATTCGAAAAATGTAATTAATCAACTGAAGCATTTCTTTTCGGAATAAGTTTGAAACAACTTAACGCATAAAAGAGCGATAATTAATTGCTTGCAAATTAATTAAAAAAGTATACATCGAATGAAACCTTTTATTGTTTGTTACTACTGCAAATAATTCAAATGCAAGTTAATGTAATGCGGTCGAAGTGGTTGTGGACGTTCAATGTGCATTTATTTGTGTGTGTGGGAGAGAATGAGAGAAGATATTTATGGTTTTAAGAGTTTTAATTAAATCATTGCCTAAATTCGTACTAAAACGCATCGGGCAAGCATTAAACCCAACGGGCTTTTATTGCCTCTCACATCTTGTGCTATTGCTTCTCTTTGTCTTAGTTATTAGCTCACTTGTGTTCTGCACCATAGTAAGAAGAACTAGTTGAACAACAACAAGTAATATTTAGTTAGTGTACATAAAAAGTAATCAATTTAATTAGTAGCAAGTAGTAGTAGCTCACATTTCAAATGGTAATTAACTGCTGAGGTAAATTGAAGCGAACGAAGAGGAATAAAAGGAATTTTAACGACTTTCGACATCTCGTCGGTTTCTTTTTAATTTTTATGGGGGAGCTTGTTTTATGATACAACAATACAAAAACAGGATTTTTGTTTAAAAAAGAGTTTCAGCTGAAACTTTTTTTCCCTTTTGCCGCATGAATCAGAGCACGAACGAAATGGGGCTATCAATAATACGAAGAATGGCCTAATGTAATGCGAATTAACATCAACAATGGATGCGGACCAGCTGAAAGACTTTAATGCATTTCAATTACCCGTCTTCTATTTTTTTTACATTAAATGCATTTACATGTATTGTTACATCATAAAGCCTTCATTTCCTGTGTTTCTTTTTGGTGAAAAATTCGTTTCTTTTCCCTTTTTTTATTATTCGCATTGCTCGTTCGGTTTATAATATTTAATAATAAAATACAAGTGAGAAAAATCGTTAAAAAAAATACATACGACTGACAGGCACTCTTTCTACTCGTCATTTATTTCTAAATGATTACATTAACATTAATAAATGCGAATTTTGGCGAGTAGTTTGAGTAAAATGAAAGCACGAAACCGGACGAAAATAGTTCCATTAAACATAAACTAATGCCATTTTTCCTTTCATTTGCCATTTAGCACGCTAATTTTTATTTAAACACACAGTCTTTTTTACTGAACATAAAAACATTTTTTTGATGTTTTTGAAAACACCCTGCAAGGAAGCAAAAAGGGCAAATGATAAAGAGGGATGGCGAAAAAGTAAATAAATTTCGACAAACATTATTATAATTCTAATCCTTTCGTTTTGTTTCGTTTCGATCTCATCAAAACAAGGCTCCACGGCAAGGTTAAGGATGAAATAATTCATGCCGTTTTTTCTTTGATTTTTTACCTTGATCATTATTATTAAATTTGCATTTTGTATGAATTCCACGTCGTATCGAACAAGCCGGCGTCAGCATTATGAAAATTTATTTTAATCGCGTTCGTTTCGCAAATAAACGCAAGCAAAAAGTAACAATAATAATAATAATAACAACAACCGATGCATAATTTGAGATACGCCCAGCGAACGTAATTAAATTTGATTAATAGACGGTATGGGTGAAAGCCACAATTGGAACGGCTTCGACGGTCAGAATTGTAACAATTTGGTCGAGTAATCCAACTTTTTGCTTGTTTTCTTTTTATTCTCATCTTATCAAAACAAGTTGTTGCGGTACATACAATCTAATTTTGCATTTCTGTGAGGAAAAGTCTAAAATCGAATTGCAAACTCTTAAACAGATGCTGCGTAAGTTGACTTCGTTAATGAGAATTTTAACTAAACGATCCCTTTTATTCCATCAAACAGTAATTTACAGGCGTACGTCGTTAACGGTATCAAAAAGGCTAACGATGTCTTCGGTATCGCTGAACGTTTTAACGCATCTTTAGGTTAATTACATTCATTAAAATTCGTTGATATCGAACGTATGAATGTGTTTGTGTGTTGTCTATGCGGAGAAATACCTTGATGTTTAACTAAATTATTAATTGGTACGAATAATGTAAACCATTAAAATGAAAATCTCCGTTAATTTAATTTCCATTAAATTGACAGTTTCTATTAAACTAATTAAGTTATAGCGAGTTTAGTTATAGTGGTAGTAGTAACGAGTCGAACAGGTTGCAATAATTTATGTGGAGCCAAAATGCGTACATAAAGTGAAAGGAGAAAGTATTAGAGCGAGATGAGGTTTTCCAGCAATTTCCAAATATGAAAATTTCAATTAATAACGTACCAAACAGAGAGAAATAGATTATTTTACATTCGTGTCATTTTACATCTACGCTTTGCTCTATGATGTTTTTGCCTCTAGGTTTTTTTTACACTTTCCATTTACGTAACGCGTAACAACATTAGCATTTTCCTTTAGGTTGTTGGCAATTTCAATTTGGTATTCTGCATAAAGAAAATTCCTTTCAAAAGCGATAGATGACATTAACATCCTGTTAATTATAACGGTTTTATAACGTTTCTTTTTTAAAATTCGCGTTGTTGTTGTTACTGCTGCTGTTGCTGTCGAGCTTCGCTAACGAAAATGAATGCCACTCGAAATTTTCGTCATTTCCCTCGGAACAATGGGGAAATGTTTTACGTTTTATTGTCATTTCATTATCGCTATTCTATTAAATTTCCCCCATTCGATATAAATTTTTTTCATTCATCAACAAAAAGGAAAAAGTACAATAACATTTATGATGGAAGGCATTTATACAATTTCTTCATCATATTTAATCCACTTCGAAATGATGGCTCTCGTAAAATTAGTCGCGTTGAATAGATGCTTAGGAATTTTCCTAATAAATAAATTCATATTTGCTTTATAATATACGATAAATCATTGATAATTCTAATAAATTTTCTGAAAATCTGACGCGGAAGTTTAAAAACAAAATAATAAAAACCAAATGGAGATATCAGAATATATTTCGAATTGGAATTTCGACTTGAGATTGAAATTGATGTAGAAAAGTGTTAATAATGATAAAAGCAAGAATAAAAAAAAATTGATAGGGGGAAAATGGAGGGTTTTGTACGTTGGATACAAGTGAGATGGAGAAATGGAGAAAAGAGAGAAGTATTAATGTTAAATGTGCCAAATGGGAAAAGATTGATAAATTAAACCGGCGAAAAAATATTTAACAATAATATTTTCTCATTTCAATAAATCTAATATTATAACCAGCAGCAACCCAGAGTAGTACGAACATTTTTTTCCCCATAGTGAAATTTTTTTATTTTATCGAACTTGAATTTGATCGTTTGGTTATATCAAACCGAACCGTACTTTCCTACCACTACTATTTATAAATCAGACGGATAATGTAATAATGAAAAATGGATTGCCGGAATATTGGTTTAAAATATGACAGTGAATGTTATCCGTACTCTAATTTAATTCGTTTTGTTTTTACTTTTCCATTTATTTATTATCATCAGCATAATCAATTAGTAGATTAATGGAATATGTAGTATGTAGTAGAATTAGGGATAATTAGAGATAATTGAAATTCAAATGGAAAAAAATAATAATACTTTTTTTATATCAACATTTACGTTCCACGCTACTGAAACATCAACAGAAATTTTAACTGTAAGGCGACCTAATTTTTATTTAAAAGTTCATCAAGACAAACGCTCATTATTATGTATATCTTAATGAACTCTTTAAAAAAGATTTAACGGTTTACAAGGCAAGAGAAATAACCGGAATAAAATTTTATATACGTAATTTACGGACTAATTTAGCAAATCACTAATGTAAACTCGTCCTTCTTCCGGTATATATATTTTTTTTTCGTAATTTTCTTTCTCTTCCCGTGTCCATCCCCTTTTTACTAAATGGTTACCAAATTGCTTAATTTGTTTTAACTTCAGACCAAGCTGAAATATTTAACTTTCCACAGAGCGAAAGGAAGAAACACCAAACGAAAAAGAAAAGAGGAAATATAATAAAAAGAAAACAAAGAAAAAGAGAAGAGGTAGAAATTAAATTAGCCAACGTAAGGTAAGGTACTTAACGAATGAAGTAAGGTAAGATAATAAAATCTCGACGCCAAATTACAAGCTTTATACTTGTTAGAGATTAGGACTTATTTTGTGTGCAAAGTCTCGACAATTAAGAATGCAAATGCTCAAAAAGTACCTGTTAATTTTCCGGCGAAACCATCATTAGGGAATCTTCATAGTGATTTTCTCCACACTCTCCTCGTTCTTTACCCATCTTATTTGTTATTCACTTTTATACTTTATGTACACCTTCTTTTTAACATTGCTTATTACAATAATAATAATTAAATATAAGACACGGAGCAATAACAATAACAATAAAAATAATTACTACAAGAACGAGAATGAGTGAACCGGAATTAAGAAAGAAAACGAAATAAGGGAAATAAAGGAAAGTATGAAGTGTTAAAACTTTAGCAACGCCATAAAATTTATCTGAAACTCTTTTACTTTTGCAGCAGAAAAAAAAGATGGAACTGTGTAAAAGAAAAGAAACAATTCGCACGAAATGAAAATCTTGGAGTGCGAGGAAAGGAAAAAGAGAAGAATTAAAAATGTCGAAGTCGATGGAACATTACTTTTCCCTTTCTATACCCTCGTCTTTCTTTTTCTCTCTTCCTCTCTGCTTCCGTGGATTGGCTACGTAGTAAGAAAACAAATATCATGGACCATCTGCAAAGGTCTCATTTAATCGCCTACCTAAATTACGTAACCCTTAGAACAAAGTGTAATAAAAATAAAAATTTCCAACAACGAACTGCTGACAATACAAATTTCCTTCTCCACTTCGGCCACCATCCTCTTCAACACTAACCAAACTATAAATGTTAGTGGCGGTTGTGTAGATTTATCGAACTAATTGGAACTTCTTTGTCCTCTTTCTCTCTCTCTCTCTCTCTCTCGCTCTGTTTAATGGCACTAAATTATTTTGAAGACACGGCGGTCTTAACGTTCCTTATCGCACATCGGCGAATTGCCAAGGAATTTCCTATCACAAAATGTTCAAGTGTGGAATAAAAGTAACAAAAAATAACGTCAGCAATGGAACCAAGGAATTAAAACCGAATTAATTGGACGAGCCCGGTTCTCTTTGTATTTAGTTTCAAATTATAAAATTCAGGTATAGAGTATATAAAGGGTATTCCATAGAGGAAGTCGGGTTGCTTGGTTGGTTGGCGTGTATATGCAAAAGGACGGATGATAATAAAAAGAAAAAATGGGGAAGAAGTAAAAGAGTGGAACGAAAATGTTAAATTGAAGTTTCCACTCGTCTCTCTTTTTTTTTGTTAGGGCCCAATTTTATCCACTTATATTGTAACTAGAACACATACATGCAGCTTATGATAAAAAGAATACATCCAGAGACGAGTAAAGACATAACGACGACACGAGCGGAGGATAAGACGCGACGAAAACCGGATAAGATGAGAGAGTTTGTGGTAAACGATGGGGAGAAAAAAAAATATATGGAAAAGTAGCTTTTCGCAAAGAAAAAATTGTAACAAAGGCGGTCTTAATTCGCTGTGGAATTATTTAAACAGTTTCCGGATGTAATCGAATACGGGGGACGTTTTATGTTAACAAATATCTCGTCGGTTATTATGAAAACTTGGTGCACACTAGTTTCGAATTTCCATGATTAAAGTCCTATTTTATTCATGACCGCACAATATTTAGGTAACGATGACAGTAATGATCTACGTATCCCTAGTCAAACAGTTTCCGGTTGAAGCAGATGGATCTTATTTCCGTCTTAAAGTAATTTAACTAAAAAGAAATTCTGCATTATCCAGAAACGGTGTTGGATTTAGAACTCAGGACAAGACGCTGTGTTTCGTTTTTTTTTTCTCAAAAGTTTTATCTTTGATGTTATTAATTTGCTCTCAAATTCCAGCATTAGATTGAACTGATTAATAATGACGATGTTGATGGCGAAGCGAATTTTGGCAGTGATATTATGCATGTACATAACGTATAATGTCCATTTAATTGGCATAATACACATACAACTACGCATTTCAACTTAATATCCTGGCTCCGTCAGGTTCCCGAACCTCTTGCTCATCCCCGGGCTTGTTACCTCTCTCTTCCTCTCTTTCACGGTTAAACCACATCGGCCAATTTCATTCGTATGGAAATAATCCGTCGGACGGACCGGTTTGCCCTCAACGTTTATTTTCGTGTTCATTAGCGAATTTTTAATGTAAAAGAGGAGAAGCTTTCGTTTTACGCGAATTTAGGCGATTAAAATTTCTTCTTGTTGCGAAAAAATTAACAAAATTCGAGCGATAATTCTCGATAAATGTTGAAATGGATAGATTTGTTTGTATATGGTTTCGGTATGATGATACTTTGGCGAAAACGAAACGAGATCGAGTTAGGATACGAGAGGATATTATTAATAACGTGAGATTAACAAACTATTAGCGTTGGATTAGAGTTTATTATAACGATAGAATGTTATTATTAGCGTTAATACGTAAACATAACGCAACTGATGGTACTTTTTTAGAAAGACCGGTAGACTGGGACTGTAAAATAACGTGTAGGTAGTTTGTTTAAGGTAACGGTTTAGTTATAAACGGGATTTGAAAGATTATGTTTGCCCCATTACCGCTGCAGGCAAAAAGAATCAAACGGAAACTATTTAATTGCATTTGTAATGTCTATACGGCGGTTTTCCACCGTAAAACTGTATAAGTATATATAGCTACCCGCAATTGTATTAATGCCACAACGTTTGTATATAGAGCGGCAATAATATATCCATTTAAAATACAATAACAATGATAATAATGTATGCATGCAACAAAAGCGGGATAATGTTAAACTAACAGAAAATTACAAATTAACGAGAGAAGGCACATAATGCTAATTTGTGTTGTATCGCATGGTTCGAAAAGTCAATATCCGTCCATTATATCGCTGCTTTTAATAAAACGATTCATTCAATTCGTACGATTTAAGGATTATAATAAAAGCATTAACCATCGTTTACAAAGGGAACACAGAAAGAAAACAAAACTTCAATGAACAAAATCCGACAGTCATAATCAATGACAAAAAAATATAAATGTGGATTACAAGCAATATAATTAAAAACGAAAGCGAGAAACAGTAATTCGAAGAGTATTTTTTTTAAATTACTGAAATTGCCGACTCGGTGAAAACGAATTGACCAAAATACAAACGGATTCACATACATGAGAGTTTTCAGGCACTTTATAAATTTGTTTAACATGGAACGCCTTCTCTTAATAGGAAAACTAGTTGATATGCCAAATATTCGAATATGTGTTTAAATGTGTTTTGCATCTTTATAGAAGTGCATTTTTGCACCAATTGCAATAAACTCATTTTGGAAATTTTAAAGTGATTAATTACCGAAATAAACATTAGAGATCGACTAATTAGAGTTCAATTGTGAGTTTTACATTGAGATTCATTCGCTTGTTGAGAATTTTCTTTTTTTTTTCAATTATTGCCTTTCTATAGAAGGGGGGACCCTTCTCTACTTTTGCATTTTTAGGCAAATTGCAATAAGCTTATTTTCGAGCTCAGATAGTCGCTTCGACACAGACAACTCGCGTTCTTACGCTGGACCATTTTCGATTCCCTTTTATGCGACGAAAAATTTTAAAAAATATAAAGAGACCGGAAAAATTCTCGTGTAGCAGACACAGTTTTACTTTTTTCCCTACGAAATCATGCCATCGATTGCCGGAAATGACATTAACTTACTAATAAAGTTATTTTTTCTTGTTTCAGGAGCATCCCATTTAAAGCCCTACAAATATTGATTTGAGAAGAAGTGGAAGACTTCAAAGCACGACATCATCTCGTAAAGGGGGAAGTGGAATAAATAAACGGAGCCCACCGACAGAAGGGAAACAATAGACAAATTAGTATCATCCCTCATCGTTTTGCGTCTAATTAAATACAAACAAGATCTCGACAAATAAGAGTAATAATAAATAAGACAATCTGAGGAAGAGTTAAATGTTGGAGGACTTTTAACAGCTGGAAATATTGCGCAGAAAGAAAATAACAGATAATTTTTTTTCGTCGCACGACGAACAAATAAAACGTGAAGATTGCTTGCCATAAGCGAAACGATCCAGATTTTAATTAAACATGCTAATAGGCATCGTTAATTTGCATAAATATCCTCTTAATTTTGCAAGTAGCACCAACAGCAGTAATAACGTTATTGTGACAATAGAGTAAAACATTTTTCGCTCGGAGGAGACAACAACAACAAGACTATTGTTAAATTGCATAAAAGAAATAAATTAACTGCAAACATGGGTGGCAATATGATGTCGTACGATATACGTGTGCAATGCGAGCAACAAAAGGGCACAAGTGCAAGAAAATGGTAATAAACAGAAGTGAATGTAAACAATAAAATATATCGTAGTGTATTATAATACGAGGAACAATAAATGGTATCACTATTATAATACCGTATATGTAATGTGCAGATTCAGGAAGTTAATCTTAATTGCAGCAGTAGTGCCTTTTATACAACATCCGCATGAGGATAATTACGTCTCGTTAACGAAAGGAAAGGTTAAAGAAAGATTCACATCGTAATTCATCCTCGTGCTAGTAACAGGACATCGCTTTTAATGAACAATTAATAATTTATTGGAAACAGTGCGAAAAGGAATCGCGAAGAAATGAAGCCGCATCTAATACACCTCGTTCATTATCTTCTACTCATCCCATTTGTGTACGGTAAGTAAAATGGTCATTGATTAAATGAGCGATTCGTTTAATTTAAACTTCGTATTTCGTCCAGTCACTCTTTGTCTTTGTCGTGTTATATAAATAATGTTATTTTACAATTTGTAAAGAGCATTTGGACCAAATATTTAATGGAGAGTTTTCTTTAAAGAGGCACCAGCCTTTTGTTGTTAACGTTTTCCTCTCTTTAAAGCTTTTCTGAAACGGTTGGCTTTTTAAATATTCTGGGTAAAATTTCGCTGCTACGAAAGAAAGTGATTCCAGATTATAAAAATGGTTTCGTTACAATTTGCTTACGTGATCCGCGGTATTCTTCTAATAGATAGTCAAATCGATTATAATTATTAACCTTTTATTTGGTTATCATATAATCTCGCTATCATTGTTATCATCATTATTATACATTGGCGACAATAAAAGAGCTTTTTAGATTTCCCAAAATAGAAATCTAATAATGCACACAATCACACGTTTCGTGTTATATTTGTCCACAAAATGTTTTGTGTATATAATATTCATTATCTCTATTTTGATGAATTTTGTTGTGAAATAATAGACGGATAGAAATTTATTTTTGAAATTGTTATCATCATCATCATCATTCGTTTACAAAATTTGCGGTTCTGTTTTTGTTAGTTCGAGTTTCTTCTTGATAATCCGTCGGATTTAAACCTGATACGAATTTCCTATTATATCGTATTAGATTTCTAACAACGTACTGACACAGTGACGCATTGCGGCTGAGTCCCACGTTAAAAATTGTTAAGTGAAAAATCTCCTCTTGTTTTCCTCCACAATTTTCCTCTCTTTATTTATTTTATTTGGTGCTTTTCCCCTCGGTAATAAGATGATCAATTTTGATTCATCCCTCCTTTCTTTTCAATTCATTTTCTTTGTTTGGTTTCATATTCTGTGCGTACGGTTATTTCAATGAATTTAGTCAATAAAATCATTAGAAGTTTATCAATTTTAAATTGTCAAGAACATAATGAAATTTTATATTCATATCGGTTATAATATTCTATTGTATTTTTAATGGTTCTTGTACAATATTTTCTATTTTCGCTTCAATTATCTTTATTCAAAACCTTCCCTTTACCCGTAATTTGATGGCACAAAATGAAGCACACAATTTCTACGAAAATAACAAATTTGAATTCGTGTCCTTTTCCTCTCCTCCACTTTTTGTCATAAATAAATGGTAGTGATAAGGGGATTAGCGTTGGAAGATTACCGGTTTTAATCCAATGTAAGCAGTTACAAATTAGGCGTAACATAGGTAGAGCAACAACAAAAAATAAGAGGTGAATCAACATTGTTATGATGACAATTTGCAATGCGTATAAAGCTGAGAGAGGCTTTTGGTTCTGTTGGTTATTAAAGTTGCATTAATTTCTTTTAAGTTTTAAAAACCATTACGGACAATACAAACATTTTACCATTATTGATTTTGGTTTATGTAAACAGACATTTTTAAAATACAAGAAAAATGTTGAAATCGGAATATGGTTTCGTTATAATTTTCTTTAAGTTGAAACATTACGTTATCAAAATAAGCATTAAGAAGGATCTTAGTATTTGTATATTGCAAGAATCTTTTAGTTTTGCTAATGGTATTTTGCCAAGAGGGAGATAATTTTTATTTGATGTCGAAATCATAAAAAAATGCATTAGCAAATTTTATTCCATCACTGCCCCATTCCATTTTTGCAAAACAAACTTGCTTGTATTGTAATGTACAGTTTCTAGCTCTTTCTAGTTCTCTCTCTCTCTCTGGTTCTTCCTTTACTTTAATGTTTGTTTAAAGTCTTTAATTTATGTCACTAAGTTCATACATAATTAACAAACTGCTTGTACTATTGCTACTTCTTTAGATAAATAACTCTATTTATTTAAGAACTTTTATTTCATTTCCTTTCTTCCAACTTTCTCAACTATCGTCGTAACTAAATAAAATTGCAATGCCGGTTATTTTCTATTTATTTTCATCCTCTTTATCTCTAAATTTTATTTTACATATGAATAATACGAATTCGAGTTAACAAGTTAATTATACACAAGTCTTATATAAAGTTTAATTGAAGAATGCAATAATAACAACGGCAAACAACAAGTCGTTGATGTATGTTGCTGTTTGTTGGAAAGTTTTAAATTATGTTTTTCTCCCATTCGCCATTTGCTAAAGATCAAAGTTTATGCTTTATGCTTTTGTGTCTTCTATTGTGCCTAATTGATTCGAATCACTCGCAAATAGCATTGGTTTCTCAATCATTCAAACTCGATTCCTCTTTTTATAAGTCTTTAATTTCTCGTGACCTTTGCGACTCAAACATTAATATTTATTATTAAAGAGGTTAAATCGGATAAACATTGCGTGAAACGTACTTACAACTATTTACAAGTACACATTACATGTTTCCTTTTGTCCGAGAGAGAAAGAAAGACAGAAAAAGGGCTGTTGTTATAGCGTGCTATCGATTTATCGATTACTCCATTACAATATACGGTCATATTAATATATAAAAAATGAACCAGTTAAAACGTATTAATACTAAACGGTACAAAAATACATATCTCTGCCAATTAAATGGATGGTCTCGTTTGCTTTTTTTCCGAATCGAATTTATCAAAATTTATTATTTCGTCCAATTTGCAAATGAAATGGTGGACGGGCGCCGAATATTATTACGTTATAACGCAATTAAACAAAGCAAAAACCAACGCAATATTTTGATTAAAAATAATCAACTGTGAAATCTTAATTTGTTAAAACCTGCTCCAAAAGCAAACCAAAAATGGATTCTAATTGCAATTTTGTTTCTGTTTCTGTTCAGCAATTGGTGTACTTGGTGGTCTGAAATGGGTGCGAGTGAACATCCCCCAATATAGGGTGCCGGGCGAATCGGCACAATTGCAATGCGATTACGATTTGGGCAACGACACCCTGTATTCGGTCAAATGGTACAAGGACCACGAGGAGTTCTATCGTTACGTGCCGAAGGCGAGACCGCAAGCGAACAGCTACCAAGTCGATGGCATCTTCGTCGATGTGAGTATCGAATATATTCCCGACGTTATGATCGCCTTCTTTCTCGTAACACCGAGATTTATTTGTTTTATTCTTTCCTCGACGTCTTTCCGTTCCCTTTTCTAATTAATTAAACATAAACGTTAAGTAAACGAGCAAAGGAAGGATGAAGAGAAAGTTATTTTGCGCGTAGTCTTGAATTTTCTCAAAGCAATGAGATGAGGGTACAATTATGATTATTATGTAATTAAAAATTAAATAATTAATTTATATTTGAAGCTTATTTAATAATAATGATAAAAGCGGCATCAAAGGAAGGCGAACAAAAAACGAAACGGCGAGAAACAGGAAAAATGGTATTTTTCTGTTTCTGTTTAAAAATTCATTTAAATTAAGAGTCGAATGGTTGGTCCTTTAATTATTTTTATTTTGTGTGTGCATATGGAAGATTGTAATCCAGACATGACCGCATGTACGTATTACATAACTTGCTCTGTGTGTGTGCTTAATATTACGAGAGCATTACGTTAATTATGTAAATCTTTACAATAATAATGCACGTAAAGTAATTATAATTTTCTTTAATGTTTCTCTTCGTAATACTACCAAGTTAATATGTTTAATGCAAACCGAGAAGGAAACGTAGGGAAAAAAGAAAACAGAGCCAACAAAAACCTTTAACATTAATTATATGGAACGAAAATAATGCGGTGGAAATATAAATAAATAAGAAAACACACACACGGTACCTAGTCATTAAATTAACGATTTATTGGCAGAAGGGATTAGATTTTATCAAAGACTTATTAAGATGTGACAGTTTTCCTTTTCTTTTAACTTGCAAACAAAAATATATTTGAGAAGAATTCAATATTGAGAAGACGATATCATGTCCATTTCTTTATAATTTTTGCAAAGTAATTATCACTAAAATTTAATTTTCTGCTTAAATTCAAAAATGGTTAGAAACTAAAAATCAATTACTCTTAAATTCTCATTACCTCCAAATACAATTCGTTTCCTCTATCATAATATAAAGGGAGTCGTACCGTTCGTTCGTTCTCCGGCAATTTATTATTGCGAAAATATCTCTCACAAAGCGAGCGAAATTCATTTTTATCAGTCAAGAGTCATCCTCTCACGTAAAATTGTAAAGTAAACTTACAAAATGAATTGTTACGAACGGAATTTTTGATGAAATTATTAAAAATTATAGTAGATAGACATAGATGTATGTGTTCCATATAAATTTTAAATTGTTTCTCGTACAATGGTAATAATATAACAACAGTAAGAGGAGTTTTTTGGTAGGAAAAAGATCGGGCGGACGAGACAGAAAGAGCGAAATGAACAACAATAACGTACGAAATGTTATAAATTATGAAACGTAACATTTGTTACACTTTTCTCTTTTTCGTACCACTTTTTTCCGGCTGTTACTCTTTCCTGGCCAAAAGATAACAATAATAATAACACTTTTCCGGCAAATTGAATAAATCCTTAATAGAAAAAATTATATATAGAAAGAGAGAGAATCGTAGGAAGTTTTAGTTATGGGGAAATATTTTCATTTATCCAAAGACAAACATTTTAATTAATGAACGTACACACATACACACAGTGTTTGCTTTTGTTGGATATTCCACGAAGCGGGAATTTGGAGTCATAATAAAAGTGTTAGATTAGAAAGGCATTAGATTAAATCATATTTCCAAAATGCGAGGCGTGATTGGGAATCACTTGCGTAGATTAAAGTTAATCTTACGTTAAAGATAAAACTGTTTGAAGTGAAATAACGGCGGACGGAAGCAATTTCTGGAATTAATGAGTACGAAAATTGTCAACGTGAAGCCGCTTGCAGAATGGTAGCGCTGTGACAAAAAGAAATAACACAATTGCTACAAACGTATTAGATTAATGATTAAAATAAAGGAAACATTTTTATTATTCAACGAAGCAAATTTTCAAATTAAATTTTCATTTGCTAGATAATGCATTAGCGTAAAAACTTTTGCCAACTTTCATATTTCCGCATTCACACAAAAAAAATTATTTCCAACAGAACGAGGAGAGAACGATTGCAACAATTACACACTCCTTCATTTTGACCCGATCTTTTTTTTTTCATTTTTATTGCGTACTCTCGAAAACTAATTGCAAATTTAAAAGTTAATTGCATTAATTGTCTACGTTGTTTATTTATTTTCTCGGTTCACCTTTTAGTCATAAATAAAATTATTACTACCGAGAGGATGTTTCCATCATACAAAGGAAGCAATAAATGTCAATTAAATCCATTTCCTATAACGAATAATAACAGCAAAGTGCCAATTATGTTGTAAACTTAAAAACACAAACAAACAGAATACTAAGCAAGATAAAGAATATTTTCCTTTAAGGGAATGAATGTTATATGAAAGTGGTAAAAATCAAAAGAGAGAGAGAGAGAGAATGAAACGGTAAAGAATAAAAATTTGTTTCGGTTCTTTTTCATTCGTTGAGGGTGCGTGATCTAACGGCATTCGACGGATACTACAAATACTTATCAAGAATCAAGTCACATTTCGACGATCAGAGCAAATTATCATGAGCGAATTGCAAAAATATAGACTTCGAAATTTAACGTCGTGAGCGGCATTTTAAATTTCTTCTGCAACACAATTTTTACACGTTCAAAGCCTATTTTCTTATTTTACTTTGTATCATTCTTTACTTTATTATTATTATTTTTTCGTTCGCTTATTTTTGTTAACAATTTGCACATTTTTTTTGCTTTCGTTTCGCCTTTATTCAAATCATTTCCACATTTTCTTTTATTTCCCAAAACGTATCTTCCATTCTAGCGCCATATCTGCTACTAGATTAAATTATATACAAATCGGATTCAATACAATGATTAAGATTCCCAAGAGGATAATTGTATCAATTAAAGCATCAGTATTTCTGTATTAGTTATATGTATCCATATTCTTCGTCTGAATGCGGAAAATAGCAGTAACATTTTTCCATTATGAGAAAGACAATAAAACACGAAGAAGTGAAAAATAGCACTCAATAAAAGTAGTCTAAAGGAGACACGGCAAGAGAGAGAGAGAGAGAGAAAAGGAGAGTGGTTATAAAGTTGGTGGAAATAATAAAAGAATTTAATAAAAATTTTCTGCATCAACAACAACAACAAGAAGTAAAAAATAATAATAAATAGAAACGATCTTTACATGCAACAACGTTTATAAAAGTTTCCCTCAAGAACTTTCGAATGTCGTTATTATTGTTACACTTAAAGGTAAGGAATATAAATGGCAAAGAAGCCACGAATAGAAATGTATAATTCCTTGGATTATTTTATTTTGATGTACGGCATATAAATTTCATTATACACCAACGGTTTATTGTACCGTTTTATAAATATTAATCAGGACGATAAAGGAGAAAATATGCTTCTACTCACCGCCGAAAAGAAATAAATTAAACCTATTCTGTTTTATACTGAATTTTTATAAATAAGATGGAACGAATCGTCGGTAATCATAGAAAAGAAGATACTTTATGATGTTCCTCCAGAATAATAGCGACAAAATACCTCTTAGCACGACAACCTCTTCGAAGACCGTTTTTGCAGTTAATTAAGGGGAAAACTAAGAAACGTAAAGTTATGGATGTGATTCATTAGCAAAATATCACAGTTCCTATTTCCTAGAAAATCATTAAAGATTCTTAAATGCTCGTACGGCGTTTGCTAACATACTTTCGATTGTTTTATTTTTGGCGCAAAACGTTAAACGAAAATTAATTTTATCGTGTGCAAAATTAGAAATTGGTTGCCGCTATCCCGTGCTCCGTTTCCTATATGCGACGTTAAACCAGAAATAAATTCGTCTTGGGACCAATTACGTACGAAACGTAAACGATAAAAATGTTACAACGGGGATAATTCCTGTTACTCCATTTCTATCCCATTTCTTCCCTTTTCTCGTTGGCCGTTGTTGTTGCCGCTTCGATCGCTTCTTCGCTGCGGATACGTACGAAGCCTCCTTTCCGATACACCACGCCGAAATTGAATGAAACGAGAGTAAAAGAGGAAACCGAAATTGAGCCATCTTAATAATAGTAGTAAATAGCACATGGGAGAAAGCCTGGCGCATCCACCGGAACGAACGCTCCGACGTAATACGCGGCGGCTAATTAAAAATTCACGTCGGCGAATGGATCGGATTATATGGGAAATTGTCTATTTTATATTTTAACGTGTGCCGCTTTACGCGTTTAATTTGCCATAAAATCGTTAATATTGTTATTCTAATTGAAACAAAACGAAAGTTAAGCGGTTTAATTGATCGTTTGAGGGAAAAATAAATAACGATCGCGTACATTACACGGATGGGTGCCGATGAACAAGAAAGAGGATGCGAATAATGAAAGTGGATGGAACGGGGTACGAAAGGGAAATCGAGGGTTTAGATTATTATTTCATAAATGGCATGTGATGATGATACCTTTTGACACTTTAGAGCATATGTCGGTTGGCGAAGGTTGGCAACAAACTTGTGCCATCTTAAACATTTGATAAAGTTCCTCGACACGAGTGTTTAAAAACGATGTATAATTAAGACTTTATTAATTAATTTCACGTGGAAACATGGAAGGATCTTATTTGAAATCTTTCCTTTAATAAGATTCCCTTTTGTTTTGTATCCTTTTTAAATGAGGAATGAGTGCATGGAATTTTGTATAAAGTGATTCTTTTAGGAATATCTAGCCTTTTAATCTTTACTGAAAAATAAACAACAAAGCCCGAAAAATGAAATAATAAAGAGAAAAGTTAAACGTAATCTCATTTTTTTTTATTCTTCCTTCCATCCACTTCATCTTCACGACGATTCCTATCAGATTTGTTTTCCACTTTGGCAACTTTTATTTCGTAAATTTTTTATTTACTTCATTATAAATTGACATTGATGTTAAAATATCAGAAAGGAAATTTATAAAATTTATATGGAAAAAGGAACGCGGCACCTTCTTCAGTTAGATAAAAATGTATATAAAATAAATTTCAAAGAAAAACAATCTGAGTTTTCCCTCTTCATACGCACATCTTTTGCCCCCCATCGAAAATTTATCATCATCCATTTTCATGCTTTATTTACAATCGCTCTGTTTCTTGATACGTTCACAATAGTTTATTTTATTTTTGCGTTATTGCTTTCTACTTTTTTAGGCGTTTTGACGAAGAGATCATTACAAATTGACTAGAATTATAACCAATTTAAAATTTTAAAGCTCCAACTTTCGCAAATGTAATAAAATACTGTTATAAAACATTAATGATAATATAAACATTTAAAGGCTTCTTTTAATAGCCTATAGATTAACAAGTACAATAATGAAATATTCAAGCGATAAATTGAACAAAACAGAATAACAATGAGAATGAAAATGTCGAAGGGCAACCAGTGGTAAAAGCGAGTGGTCAGAGCATGGATCAAGGATTAGGTTTTTAACGAACAAATAATTAATACCGCCGTTTTAATTCGGCTGTAAACAAATTACTAAAACCCCATGATGTTGATGATGATTAAATAGTGTAATATAATGTAAGGGATTCCACGCTATTCTACAATTGCCATCGTAATTCCTTTTCGGATGGTTAGTTTTCGACCCTGTACACATCGTTTCTAATCATTTCTTATTGCCATTCCTGCCTGTTATTTAACATTTGTCGCTCGATTACCTCCATCTTTGCAACATTAAAACGCCGCCACGTAGGTCATTTATGAATATCTAATTTTAAAATCGCAAAAAAGTACATATATTCATTCGCAGGGTCTCTCTTGCTTTTGTATTATGATTGTTATTAATTTTTTTTAATACCGTTACACGCGACGTTCTTTTTCAATTCACTAGTCGCCGACCCAACAACAAACCGACCGAAAACAGAAACGTAACGAAAGAAAGAAAGAAAAATTAATGAATTTTTTATTTTCCTTTTGCTATTAAGCACTCTTTGAATCGCGTTTGTGGATGGAATGGAAATCGAACGGTTGTTACCTTTTAAAATAATTAATCCGATATTTTTATCAGAAAAGTCCCTTGCCTAATTATTATTTAATCTGATTCTATTGCCTTGAAGGCGGTGAGTGTTTGGTAACCGAAAAGAATCATTATTAATTCTATTCGATTTCGAGTGTTGTCAATTGGATGTTGTTCGCTAT
The DNA here is from genome assembly GCA_963695495.1 of Hololepta plana. Taxonomy (NCBI): domain Eukaryota; kingdom Metazoa; phylum Arthropoda; class Insecta; order Coleoptera; family Histeridae; genus Hololepta; species Hololepta plana. The sequence continues at coordinate 4,643,846 of OY968837.1, read as the reverse complement.
TCTGCCGATGGATCAGTGGATAAAAAATTAATTGTGGGAACCATTAATGCCAGTAACATGTTCCGGCATTAATATTATTGCCATTAATCGATTCGTAATTTTGATTTACAAATTTCGATCATAATTGGCGGTCATTATAATTATTTCGTTTAACGATATAAGGGAACATTATTATGACTGCGATTATTAATATTGATTGTGCTAAACTGTACGGTCAATGACAATAATCCACTTCTAATTGCAATTTATCGTTCGTTAGGTGGACTATAAGTAGTGGACGAATCCGTTCCAATAATTTGTGTGCTGCTTCATTGCTAATTGTCATAATTTCATTTATATAATAACACGAACATTACACGTTCGAATTAAACGCATTTATTTTCGTTTATAATGGAATTTTGCAAAATCCATTTATCTCGATAAAGCCAAATAAATAGCACAATTACAAAATCGACATTCGATCAAATCCAGAGAATTATTTACGTACGTATAAATGCGATATAATCGTCCATGTAATAACATAAGATTCTCTTATTAAACGATATGCTGGAACTAACATTAGAAAATCAGTGATATAAAACTTGTAGCGTTGATGAAAGGAAATCTTTTATGAACCAGGTAATAATCCGTTTTAGATAGGATATTGGAAAAATCTGTTTCTTTCATCCATTCGTTCTCATATTAAACGTTCGATTCGCGAACAAACTTGTGCAAGATTATTGAAAAATAAAAATCGGAAAAATAAATAATAAACGGAGTTCGTCAAATATTTAGAAAAGGAGGCGGAGGAAGAGAAGTAAAAGGAAACAAGTGAAAAAAAAACGCGATTGCCTGCAGGAAAATGAAATTAAATAAGTAATATGCAGGATTAATATAACAACATGTTGATGAAAGAGTAATTTATCATTCGCTTTTACACTAGTACTTTTAAAATTGTTGTTGCGCTTTCATTTCTTTGCACTGGGATGATATCTTTAATAAACGTCATTGTTAGAGAGATTAATTAAACGAAAAACTTAAAACTCTGAACATCAAAAGTTTTTTCATAAGTAATAATAAATGTACCTATTCCTTTCAACTTTATTATAAAGTTTCATTTCTGTCATAAACAATCTACCATTTGCCACTATTTTTCAATTGCGAATTAATCGATTTACAGATGAAACTGTCCGATAGCCGAAAAGTCATATTGAGATCGGTCAATTTGAAGACGAGCGGTTTGTACAGGTGCGAGGTTTCCGCTGAGGCGCCAACATTTTCCTCCGCACAGAGCGAGGCCCGCATGGAAGTTGTGTGTAAGTAATTATATTATTATGTAAGATATTTTCGCATATTTATTTTGCTTTGGATTTGGTTATAGTACAAATTTGAATCTAATTGAAGCCTTTCCATACATGAAGAAAAACAACTTAACATTGTTTTTTTGGTTATTGAATGCTATATTAAATTTGAATAAACGTTAGTAGGTCCTCATTAGATTCAATGCTGTGAATGCAACATTATTCTAATGATGGTAAATGAAATACGTAACATATTACGATTATACAATCGACGTTTTGTAGATATCAAATTAGTTTCGGTTCGTCTTCGTAACGAAACCTTAATATATCGTATACCTGCATTCATTAATAATTAATTAATCGAGGAGTTATCGATATAATGTAATTAGCGAAATTAAATTATCAAGCGACGCAAAAGGCGGAAATACTAATGAATATTATAATTAAAGTAACATAAAGTTTTAAATTATATTCAAAAAAAATTAAAGGAAAAATTGCGGTTGTATTTTCAATAAATTTTGGTTTCGTTTGATTATTTGCAGCAATAATTTTTATTATTGAAAATGTTAATTCCATTTGTAACGAATATTAATTAAAAAAAGAAGACAACAGATCAAATGTTTTAATAATAAAATAAATTAAAACGTCATTAACGTATATTACTATCGTTTTTTTGCAATACTCGCAAATAACAAATAATATGATTAATATAAATATTTGCAAATCCGTTAGCAAAATAAAATTTGATCGAAAACAATCAAAATCTTTTGACTTAAAACAATGAATGTTTTAAATCAAATATTAATTTATTTCAACCTACAAATAGGAATCAGTCCTGATATGGTTCATCTACATTCTATCAGATTTCCAATTAATCATTCCATGTTATCCACTGTTCGTATAAGGATTTGTACATTCGGTTTAGGTAGGATGAAACTTTACACTATCACCATATAGAGAAACAACTATATAAAAGCAAGTTAGTCTAGGAGGAAAGTGAAAGAACAAGGGTGGGAAAAGAAAATAAATAAGAAGAAAGTTGAGAGAAAGAGCTCGGGAGTAGTCGGAAAACTTCAAAAAGCTTCTTTAAAGCCCATGACATTATGCCGGAGGAAAAGGAGACAAGTGTTTATGCATGTACGTCGAGATCAATTTAACATGCATGTACATACGTAAAATCTTTGTGGATAGAAGTAGAAAAGTGGAGCAAAAGAGTGCGAGAGAGAGAGAGAGAGAGAGAGAGAGCGGCCAATGGAATTTCCTTAGTGGAAATGTCTAAAGGAAGAAAATAGAAAAACAAGAGTGAACAAAAAATTGGAACAAGACGTATTTCCTATAAAGTTGCCCATTGGCAATTTATTGATCGTTTTATTCATATACGTTGTTATTAAATTTAAATCCAGTTTAAGGGGGTTTGTAAATTTTTGTCGCACAATATACTGTCAAGCTGTTCCAAATGCAATCTACTCTAATAGTTAATTTCTGTCATTTTATGTTGTTATTAATTATTATTTTCGCAAGCTGAGATTAGTAAAAATAATAAAGAAAACGAAATGAGAGAGTTGTATGTGGAGTGTGTTTAGTGGGAAAATTGTATTTATTTTCCATGAAAAGTCAGCACGTTTTTTAAGCCAACAAAGTGAGTATCGTGGTCGAGAAATATCGAGTTTATTTTAACGCTGTCCACGCATTTTTATTCGACGAGAAAAGGCGAGAAGAAGGGCATCCATAACGAAATAAAGTTATTGTTGTTGGAAGAGCAAACACCCACACACAAAGTCGATTCTATTTAAGGAAACTCCAGTTTCTTTTTTTATTGTTATTATATTTATCATTTTCTCCAGAATTCCGAATTCTATTCTTGAATGATATCCAAATACGAGAGGGAGAGAAAAAAAAATCAAGATTAATTAATCGTTTCTTAAGTCGTCAGACGCGAGAGATGAATACGAAATTAAATTCTTAAACCATTAAAAAGTGAAAAGAATGTAATAAATGCAAGGAAAAGATGAATAATAAGATAAGATAATGATAATGGAAAATATTTAAGAAATATATCGTCGAGGCTTAAACGAAAGAAATGTAATTTAAATTTAATTCTCAGCCACAAAGAACAATCTACTTATGGCCCTCGCGTTTCCGCTCATTCCTCCCATTTACCATCACTAAACGTAGATTTAATCTAATAATTGTTTTCAATTATATTATGCCTTTAAGAGAAAGAAATTTATGTGTTTTGAAGTAAAATCCGTTAAAGGAAAATAGAACTGAAAAAGAAAAAACATGCTAGAGCGCAAAAGAGAGGAAAATGTAACAACAGAGCAGAATTAGTAATGACCAAAGAGTCGAGCCAAAAAAAGAAAAAAAATAACTGGTAGAAACAATCCACTAGTTTCCACTTATTTATTTATCTTTCACGTGTGGGTACGTAACATTTTTACCTCTTGACGTTTTATTGATACGTTAAATGCTCGGTTTAGTTTGTTGTTAGCGTGTCCGACAATTTTCAGGCAATAATTTCCTAAACGGGGAATCCAGAGCAGCGAACGTGACGTCAAAATCTAGAAAGGTTTACTATAATCAAGGGACGAGCAACACACACACACACACATCCAAAACGAAATGTACGTTTTACCTTTCGTTTTTTTTTCCCTTTTTGGTTCGTTCGCTGCTCATCTCACTCCTTTTCCCATCTCATTTTATTTCGCTTTTTCATCCTGTCCGTTTTGCTAAAAATTATCCGACGTTCGCTTAAACGATTTCTCGCAAACCGGTCAACGTATTTTATTTCCTTTTTCGCACATACACGAAATCTACCATCTACCCAGGATGAAGAAAAAATATATATATTGGGAAGCAAATGCAAGAAGAAAAACGAGAGGAAAATTGTAGGGAAGTAGTCGAACGGAAACTCTTGAGGGACCGTTACTCCGTTTCTTATCTTAAACGATTCCACCACTTTACTCGCATCAATTATTCAAAAATTGTATTTATCGCGGTCACATCCTTTTGTTCGTTTGCAAAATTGATATTACTCATACGAGCCACGCAATGACATTTTGCTTTCTGGAGAACAAAATTAAAACCCCCCTCAACAATAGAAATCTTTGTTGAGAAACTAAAACTGTGCCCGTGTGTTAATAATTAAGTATCCATGTTTTAATTATTTTCAGAAGGTCATTGTGTGAGACATAAAATGAGTTTTAATTTCCCCCCATTAACCATCTGGCTGATTTGCCTTCCAACTCCAATATTTCCCTTTTATAGTTCTCATAATATTATTGACTTTGAGGTCGCCCGATTCGGGTCTTCTTCGAACTAATTAACGACACGAAAATTAGTCGTCGTTTATTATAATGAACTTGTGTTCTTGGCACACTAATTGATAACGTACTTTCGGAAAGTCGTTATAATAAAAATTTATCGATCGCAATTTTAATGTGCGTAGAGGAGCGATCAATTTAAATTATTATTCATGGCCATCGAATTACGTAGAGCGAACGAATAATATTTAATTACTCACGTTTTATTACTACAAATAACGTTATCTCTCGCCCTTTTTACGATCCCCGCAAAAACTTAATCAATTCATTACCGTCGACATCATCATCATTATCGTTTTACTACATCGTTCGGCGCATCTTTTTCAGACATTAGTATTCAACAAATTTCTCCGTTTCTTAGACCGAATTCCCATTTATCGTCGCGATTATCATTCAAAATTATTCTTCCACTTTCGCGTTACTGTTAATTTGTCTTCGTTCGTTCGTTAGTCGAGCGGTAATAATTGTATAAGTACAACAGCATTACGTGGCTTTTAAAGAATATTGTCCTTTTTAAAGGTCGCATGATTCCTTTTCGAAAGCTATATTGTAATATTATAGTGTGGTGGCGTTGATGATGATAATAATAGTGGCGGCGTAACGGAAAGCGTAATCTGAACGTAAATTAAGAGGAGGATTTTGACGACGAGTTAAGTGGCAATAAATTGTTATTTTCGGTACTTTTAACTTCCCTCGCCCATACACATACAGCCGGTAAAAGTAAGGGTGTCATAGAGAAAAGGAAAGAAAACAAGTCAAGAGCGAGCGAGAGACGCATGCAGGGAGGAGAAGAAGAATCCATTTTGGCTCGTCGCCTCCTTTTATTGCCCTTTGTTATATTAAAAGCCGTACGATATCCATTTTTCCCCCCTTTCGGCCTCTATCGTCGTCTCCATTTCGTCTCCGTTCTGGGTTAACTAAACCTGTAAAAATCGCGACAATTTTTTCTTCGAGCGATATCCTTTTTGTTGGACATCTCGCTTAAAGCTGTACACTTTAACGTCAATCCATATTACCGTTAAATAATATCGATGGTATCGATTAAAAAAAGCGGCGAATTAAACTTAGACGATCCTCCTCAATAATGCGCGATTATTTCTTGTTGTTGGCGAAATATTTACGGCCACACGAGTTAGGTGGTGACGAGGCCAAAACGTTGGGTCGGGGGAAGGATCACGACGATTTGCATATCTAAATTTACTTTCTTCTTCTTTTTTTTTCTCGTCTTCTCTCCTATTATCTCTCAGTAAATCCCACTTTAATGTATTACATATACACTTTTCTTCTCTTTTGGAAACGATTTAAAGTTGCAACTTTTGCAAATTTACTCCGGCGTAAAAGGGTCGCTTTTGCACGACTATAACTGCATTAAGGAAGATGCATGTTGCACCGTTGTAGCTCGTAAACCGTCTTTGTTTTACAAATGATAAAAATAGATAAAAACGAATGTGTTTTATTCGATTACCCTTTGAGCTAAAAGTGGTATGTAATAATAATAATAAAGAAATAGAGAGGAAACGACTTCGGCCGCAATCACTCTTTTTGATGACGATCATGGGCAGTTAATTTCGCTTTAAACGAAATCGGTTTGTAATTTATATAACAAAAAAGCCGAATAACGTCCATTCGGCTTAAGGACATTTATTGGAAATAAATTCGTATTTCGCCTATTTAACGGAAACCAAAGAATAAAATGAAAATTGAACAAGGCAAAAGGGAAAAAAAAACAGACCGATGAGTGTCCTTCTCTCATTTCGTCTGCTTATTCGCGTGCTTATCTTTTTTGCCTCCGTACTCTTACATTTCAATTACTTATGCCGAGGAGAAAAGAGACGACGATCCATTTTGCATATGTTAATGCCTATCTATTACACGAAACGAATTCGTTCTTATTCAAATTATTTCTTCTCTTTCCGCCACTCCTTCTTTTGTCCGTAACGACGTCTCGTCTGCTTGTACATTATTTTCGTTTTCTGCCTTCATTTCTTCTTGTACTACTTGTATTTATATTCTTTTTGAACGTTCTCTATCCATCTGGTTTTATTCTGCTTTCTATCCTCTTAAATATGGAACAACGACTTGAAATAGAGGGAGAAGACTTCTTGTCGGCGTACAAATAATAGAAAAGGACGCGACCAGTACGGTTTCTCGTATTTTTTTGTTTGATAAATTTGGAAATAATTGACGTTGATGATTTACAATTCAATTTTCATTTGATTAAAGTTAGGCCTCCCCATTACTCGTCGATACAACAACAGGGGACGAATCGTAAAAAAAAACATTGTTAAAGAGAGAGGAAGAGAAGAATGCAAAAAAAAATATTGAAAGTGAAGAGAATGACTGAAGAGGAAAAATAATATTGGTTTTGAAACGGACGTATAAAAACAGACACCGAAAGAGAAGCCCTTCACGGAGGAAGGAAAAAACGATATCGATTCCCACCACTCATCATCAAATTTAAAATCATTTATTTTTTCTAATCCGCCATCGATTGAAACGCTTCCAATTCTGCCCGTATTTCTTTCTATTTATTATCGTTTCGTCACTTTTAATTTGTGCCATTTGTCTAAAAGGCATTATCGAAGAAACTTATCATTCTTCGCATTGAATTGGAATTTATGAGTTGTTTTATGGACTTCGGCATTGATTATGCAACGGAATTCAATTGATTGGAAATCAAGTTTTCCAATAAACATTTCACGTTGCGAAATTAAATATTAATTTAGCGCAAAGACCTTCACATCGCATTCGAGCGTTAACTTTAGTTTCGCAACTAACTGTTTTCATTTTATTTCATATTACCGTCCGATCGCCTAATGCAATATTCATGTGCAAATTGTATTTGCAATCGATCTCGTGCACATTGGACGGGTAAATGATTGCGAAAAAAAGACACGCGGTAGGTAGAGAAACAATAGAGAGACAGAATTACTGGTGGCGGTACATTAATATTGAATCAAATGCAAAAACAAACAGAAACAAAAAAGCTAACGAAGCGAAAATATATCTCCGAAAGTAATTGATTGGCTTTAATGTTTGCACGTTAATATTGTATTTAAAAAATGTTATCGGGTCACTTTTCGTCATGCTCCAGCCAAATCGAATATCGACAGTATCGCACGGAATGGATATCGTTGCAAAATACCGTCCATCATTATTATCAGGGTGACTATTTTGCAAAAATTGTTTTCTGCGAACTTAGTTTTATGAAATTGATGATAACCGGGACCATCGGGCATTATTTATCCTACGCCATCCACATAGAGATGTTTCGAATAATCGAACAAACTAGAAAATTTGTACGGTGCAGTAGTAATTCATTCAAATCAATTCAAACGTTGAATTATTCATACACGTCTGACTATATACTGTTGCCTAATCCAATAGACGGTCAATTTTGATCAATTTTCACAACAAGGGAAAAAAAGAGGATAAAATAAACGAACAGAGAAAACGCATCAATGTATTTTGTACGTATCATTCTTCAACTTAAATGGATTAGTTTCGGTTCGAATTCCGGTCGTTGTTTAGTTTCCTCGATTTTATTTTTCGGTGTTTGTAAGTTAGTAAATTATTTAAGACGGTGATTGAGTCGCATCGAGCGCAAATATCTAACTTTTCTAATAATGATAATAGAAAAAGAACGGGGAAGTAATAATTCCCGTTGCGAATTAAATTAGGAGTAGCAAGAAACGAAACCAAAGCAATTACTTCAAACTGTGGGAGAAAGAAAGATAAAGATTTATAAAAAGAACCTGGAATAAAGACGGTTTAAGCAAAACGATAGCGGAAGCTAAAAGGCATTTTACATAAACCGTCTGCTACCACTGCTACGATTACCGTCACCAACAACTATTATTATTGTGTCTTTCTTTAAATCTTTTATGGGTTTTCTTTAATATTTTGCCCTTTTGTTCGGGTGCCATTTCCTTTTGCGTTTCTTTTTCTTCTGCATGTATTTGTACAGAAATCGTTGTGCATTTTAACGTTTGACTAGCAGAGAGAAGTCGACGATATTGTAATTTAATGCCACTCGAGGATTATTAACGTTTCGTACATTCTCTGTTTACCCCTTTTCTTTTAAAATTCTCTTCATCTTCATCCTTAAAAGCTCACATTATTTTCGCTAAATTTAATTTCCCTCGCGCTTAATTACATTTTTTTCCAACACTCGAATTCTTCATTTTGCTGATAAAGAACCCTTGTACAGTTTTCTATTTGTGTTTGTTCTTTGGCTTATAATTTATTTTTTGTAGTAGCAAAAAAGGAAAAATTTAATAATGCCACTAAATTATCGATTCCATTAAAGCGGTAAAAGGGAATGACTGTAAAGTAGAGGGAAACAGTGGCACTAAACTTTATTTGCTTTAATGTTTTCTCTTGCTTATATTTTATTTTCAAATACAAATCGAAACTTGCTTTCATGTTAAATTTAATTGAATAATTAATGATTTCTACTTAGGGAGAAAAAAAAAATAGGGAGGAAAAAATAAACTTTCACGAGTGACACGTACGTACGAAACGAAAATAAAGAACAACAAAAATTCTATGGAGGATAAACTGAGGGGCAAAAATTCGATAGCCATTTAACTTACATCAACAGAAGTATAGTAGTAATAATAAAAGGACGATCGAAGGGCTGGAGCAGAGAAATGAAATTTTATATAAATATATGGGGGAAAGAGAGGTTGAAATAACTATAATTTAATGATTTGTATATGTCACGTTGGGGAGCAGTTCGATTTATGTATATAAATTCCTTTTTTTGCTACGAGTTTAAGGGGGTGAAATATATGGATTGGTCGGATGGTGTTTGTGTTGATATTAGGGGTAGTCTTATTATAAAAAATGTATCATTTTTCACGTAACTGTCTGACAACTAAATTGAGCCGTAACGTTCGATAATGTAAGCCTTTTTAATAATAAATAATTTCTTCCCCACAAAACGAAAATGTCTTTTAGAGGGAAGTTTTAATTGAATTGCCTTTGTACATTTTGAGTTTTAGGAATTGTTAAAATAATTAAAATACATTTCTGCGTATTACGACCAGCAATACAGAGAACTTTGCTTCCAGTTATTTATTTCGATTTGGATACGATTGTATTCATTCCATATATGTTATTGTGTTGGATATAATTCAAGAATTTTTTTCTTTCGATAGTCGCAGACTATACAACCCAAGCATTAGTTCACACAAAAGAATCGATGGAATAGTAATAATAACAAAATGCCAATACAAAAGAGAATGTGTGCAATGAAAAAGAAAATGATGAAAAAAATATGATGAAGTTTAGTAAAGAAAAATATGAGTGTAGTTATAAGGGGTTGAACTACAACAAGAACCGTACAGAAAGAAAGGAAAAATCGAACGAGAAAATTGTATAAATGAGGGTAAAAATCCATTTATGATACACTCAAGTGTTTTCATAAGAAATGTCAAAGTTGATAAATGAACTGTTAATGTAAGTTTTGACTGGGCATTGAAAGCAAAGTTTTGCCTCGATGATCGGCGTCTACTTCTTCTCGAGCCTCCCTATTAGATTCATTTCAATAACTGGTAACCAAGAAGAAAATTCTTTTCATTCTCCTATTTTAGTTTCCTCATTTTGTCATATAACGGAACCGGAATGAGAATATTGACGAACCTATGCGAATTAGGAAAAAGGAAAGAAAAGTCAAAGAAATAAGCCAAAGTCATAATGAAAAAGGGGAAGAGTACGAGGAAATTGTTTTTCTTTCATCGTCTCGATACATTAAACAGAAAATTGAATTCGTATTCGTTTGCTCATTATGAATGGAAACCAATCAAATGAAAGTATGATGGGCATTTGTTATGAACGTGCAAGAGAAACTAAATTAAACGAGATATTGGGAAAAATATGAGACACAAATTGAATAATTTCCACATGTTTTTCTTTATCCCAAGTCAACATGTTTCGCCTTTCGTTTAAAAGAAATATCTCCCTATGGACACATACTCGAATAGTAAAAAGAAAGTGTCGCACGTCAAAAGGGTTGCTTTTAATTTGTGCACAAACTTCTTAAGGTTGTTTGTCGATGTAAAATCTACGACTTGTTCGACGTTGAAAATAGTCACTTCAATCAATATGCGCCATATGCTTTCAATTAGTCGAGCGTCACTACTCCTGGCGCATCCACCAAGAAATAATCGCCTGGTACAAACGATACACGTTCAATTATAACCGTGCGAAAAGCTTATGTTTTCTATTTATTTCCATCTCTGCACGCTCATTATGCAAGTACAAGAGAAATGTTAAAATTGAAACGTGCAGGCCTTTCTCGTACGTGTGGCATAAAACAGGGCTTACAGTTCTTTATCTGTGAACGTTGTAAAGGGCCGTTTTCAATCACGTATACCTTAGTACTAAGGGTAAAAAAACGTGCGTTTTGTTTCGAGGCCCCCCAATTATCTTTGCTCCTTGCATAAATAAGCAAACGCAGGACACGAAGATGCAGAAGATCGTGCGGAAAATAAGCGACGTGCAAACATAATGATATAAGTAATAAATTGACATGTCGCGGTTTTTATTTTCATGTCTTTTACTTTTTCTTCATCAATTTTTGCATTTTTATTATTTCGTTCGTTTTTCTATCATAATTTTTTGCAGGTCCCGTATTCGTTGCAATTTTATTTGACGTTGAATATGAAGTTTTATTATTACAGTCATTGTTATCGCGGTTCTTGGCTGCACGGGGTCGGTGAAGAAGAGCGAATGGCAGCGAGAGGAGAAAAAAAACACGGTTTGGGAAAACGACACGTGTCATTTATCACTGGTAACCGTAGACAGAAAGAAAAATGGAAAGCTCGTCTTGTGATTGTAAAATAAAGCCATTACGATGTTGGTTACTATTCTATTCTGTTCCAATTATTTTCTTTTCGCTTTTTGCAGTAGTTGTTAATTCCAAAACTCCATTCACTTGGGAATCCTGTTCGTAGCAGTTTGTTTTTATATAATACATATAGATATTATTTTCTCTTCGTCATGTATGCGGTTTTAGTTAGTTTCGCAGAATATAAACAAAATGCACGTTTTCGCGTACAAGCATGTTGTTATTATGGGCACTTGTTAAGAGAGTACTTAACTCGAATATAACGTGGTAACTGCTGTTAAATCGCATCACGTCCGGTCTCTTCCGTTGGTTTCCATCCCCTGTTTTTTTTTCTACGTTTGGAATTTATTCGATTCCATTATTTTCTCTATTTTAATAAATATGTTTACCGCTAATTCATGCTGCGCTTAATGTGCGTCGTGAATTATAAAGTTTATTGATACGGATACGAGATAATAATAATAGTAAAGTCGTTCATGTCATAATGTCCGCATAAATAAATGACGACTTAGAGTTTGAAACTATTCATTAAAGGGCATTAAAAGTAATTCCCTTCACTCTCTTTCCGTTTCATTATGATAAACAACAACTTGTTTTTTATTTGATATTAAAAATAGAGAATAGCGGCCATAAAGTAATTTTTATTCGTTGTTATTCGGATCGTTAATTTTTACGACTACCCAACAATCTTAGTAAAGTTATTAACAAAAAGTTATTGCAATCTTCCTTGCAATTACATCGCGTTTTGTTGTCCCCGTTTTAATTGAATCTGCGTTATGCGAGCGAAATGGATGAGATCGGTTTGAAAGGTATCACATAATAGTAAAGAACGCCTGTTGTATCTCGCTCCCTTTGTTTGTTTCGTCCCTTTTCTTGTTTTTGTTCTTCTATTATTGGAAAGCAATATTTTAAGTGTTGTCTCTGGAGGGTTTCGTACGTTCGACACGAGGCGGGTAGTTATTTCTTTTTATGTGTGGACAACGAAAAAGGTAACCCTCCGTCATCTAATATTTTCAATACACACACACACACACACACACAAATAAAATAACCGACTGGTTTATTGTTGTTGCCATTTGATTAGGTGCGATAAACTAAACATGCACGCAACTTTTTCTAATACAAAGCAATTCCCTAGCCTCACACTTCTTGTTTTCGTTTCATTATGTCGCCCACCACTATAATTAGAATTTCTTTTTCATTACGAACCCATTTTCTATCACTTAATTTCCAAATCGAATACGATTTGCAGGAAGGCAGAAAACTAAATTGTGCGAGGGTGGCGAGCACCCGCTGGCAGGGCAAATGTACGAGTCGGAAAAGGAAAAAATGTCGCCGACGTTTCGTGAGTGTATGCTTTCCAATGATGGTGTCCACCTTTAATTATTATTCGTTCGACAAAAAAAAAATATGAAAAGAAAAACCTTGAGTATGACCGATCATTCATTTTCTTTTCTGGTTTAAATGCCGTGTACCTGACAAATCAAGAGCCATGCAAACGTTGGTTATTCCGTTACGTTTTCCCCTTTTTCAATTTTTTTTGTTCTCTTTGCTTTCGGTGTGGGGTAAGTTGAAAGTATTAAAAAGAAAACGTGTTGTTGTGGAAACTCCTCCTATTGAATATGTTTGGAAAATTAATTCCAATTTCTCTTTTATACTTTTCCCTTTTTGTTTTCTTCCACTTGTCTAATAAACTTTTTTTCACATTATGAACGAAAATACCGATGTGAAAGAATGGGAACGAATAAAATAGATTTCGATGGCGTGTCTTTAATAAACAACAACAACAATAAGAAGTTAATAGACAAAGAAAATTGTGAGAAATTATTAATAGGAAATAAATACTTTGCGTTTTTTAATTAACGAAAATTCCAATTTTCGGTTGGTTGCTGGTGGCCTTAGCGGCACGAAAAAGAATTTAGGGCGAGTCATTCATTCTTCTTCCATTTACATGAAGTTTTCGAAAACGTGAAAACACGAAAATACCATTGTTTTTATTATAGGATAAGTGTACTTTATCAGATATCGTTGGTAATGTAATTTTCTCTTCGTCTCACTCTCCCACACGACAAAATACTTATCCCCATTTATTATTAATGCATAAACTATTAACTAATTAAGTAATTCATACTAATTTCTGGCTAATGGACTAATCAATTGACGATGAGGAGGCATTGTTAGATTGATGGAAATTACTAACGAAAATTAGATGGAAAATGTATCCTACTCAATTTTCTTTTTAGCGATTTATTGCTTAATTTCCCCATTTCGTTTCAGCGCTGCCCAAAGAGGATCCGATAATAACCGGCGTCGAGATGCAATACCAAATCGGCGACGAGATCAATTTGAATTGCACGTCGGGCAAAAGCCACCCGGCCTCGATTCTGCATTGGTACATTAACGAACAACAGGTATGCGAATATAATTTTTCGCATTTGTTTATTTGCACATTTATTTTAATTTGATAATCGCTCGTGTACGCACACACACACACACACACATACACAGACACGCGTAAACGCTATTATTGACTCGCTAAAATCAAATTGCCGGCGTTCGCATTTTAAAGCGTTATCGAGCAATAATTGTAAATCGCCAAATTAATTAACGACCGTTAAACATTTGAATTTACCTTTTATCGGTATTACGATTGAACAGGTGGCCAGTCCGGACGCCCTCATCCGTTATCCGCCGTCGCATCATCGTCACGGTCTAGTTTCGACGACGCTTGGTTTGAGATTCACGTTGAGCAGCCGACACTTTTTAGGCGGATCGATGAGAGTGAAATGCGTCGCATCGGTATCGCCCGTCTTGTGGAAAGGCGACCGCGAGAGCATCGTGCAAAGTTTGCCGATTAAGGATATGCGTGAGGCTCTACTACTTGGTGAGTGGGCAGTTGAATGGCATGGTTCGTATTTATCCATTAAAACATTTTCTTTTTACGTTAAATCGATTATAATTAGGGCTAATGATGTAGACGAAAGAGTGCACGTTAGAAGGGAGGACGGGATTAGTCGGGTTGAAGGGTTCTCTTCCGACGTTTATTTTTTCAGTTTGCATCTCTTTTCGGTTGCTTGAGTCGAATATCATTTCGAGTTTCATCTTTCTAAAAGGATTGTTGTTCTCGTTTTGCCATTTCTTTTTGCGAGGATATTATTTAAATGCAAAAGAGCAATTTTTATAGAACTATTATCATAACTAAAATCTACTGGGGGTATGGGATTGCATTGAATCCGTTGTACGATATAATGTTTCATAACCGTTTAATATTTTCATTCTTTACATTTTACTGTTGCTCGCATAAAAAGAAATACGTGCAAAAGGAATACAAAATACGTTCTTCTTGGTTATTATTACTTTTACAATAATTCTCTCGTCTATTTTTTTGCGAATCCATCCACGTACAAAAATGGCAAAAAATGGATAAACGCTTTGTTTAACATAGATAAAAGCCTTAAGGCTTTACCTTTAATAATGCCCATTTCAATTTTTTTCTTCTCAGTTTGAAATGCTTTCGAATTACTTACTTTTACATTTGGTGCTTTTTATCACATTTACTATCCATATTGTTACGTATTGTTATTATTATCATCGTGATGAAAATGTTTAATCAAAATTATTAAACTTATTGTTGTATTGTTTCAGTGAGAAGCTCCTCAAATGGAATCATTCACAATAAAAGCGTATTCTCGTTATTATTAACAACTCTATTCATTAAATACTTGTTATGACTGATGTGATGAATGTTGTAAATATGAATTAATTATTTTCCTTTCTTCGTCATACGAATTTTTCTGTTGCAAGTAATAATAATAAATGTTAGTGCAAAATGCGAACAATTAAAATAAAGTGATTCAAAAGGAAGAAGTAAAATAAATTTTAAGATAAAAGTGATAAATCTTATGGACGTTAAAATGCTATAGTTTAGTGTTCGTTTCACTTCTGCGTTTCTACATACGAAGGACATGAAACAAAGTAAAAGTTTCCAACGAGTTGTCATAATTGCGAATGAAAAGAAGAGAAGAAAATATAAATCTTTTAAATAAGAGCTTAAGAAAAAGGTAATCTATGAGTATAAATTGTGTCTATCATCAACCGGTTAAATTAAATTTAATATTATGTTGATTTTGAATCGCCCTTTTAATAAATTTTATAGTCCATACATGTTATTAAATTTTACATTAGGCCAATATTTCATATTATTAATTGAAATCCTGAATATTAATTAAATGAAATTTTCCATTATATGAGTATGTTAATAATTAAATCGAACATTTACACGAACGAACCCTCTTAAAAAAGGGCATTCGACAACAATTAAAACTTCCAATAAAATGTCTGCCTAAATTGAACCACCACGTTTTAAAATCTCGTCAGGTACGTAAGGTCTGAAAGTAATTAAGAATAATACTCTTGGACTCTGAGCGATTCGTGTGAAAAAAGTTGAAATAGTTTCTTGGATGATTAATCATTATGAAAAGATCAATGTATATTGAGCAACTTATTTATATGCCTATTCCCCACGTATGTTTAACATTTCTTCGAGTTGGAAAAGTTTTATTTTCGTTTGACTTTATGTTCCTTTTAATTAATGTTACGGTTGCTTCTCTGTTTTATTATTTTTCTCGCAAAATATATTTATTCACAAAAAAATATGATAAAAGCACAAAGAGTATCGAGTTACAGCAAAAAAAAAAACAGAACAAAAGTAAACTGAAACCATCAAACTTTTATTAATTTTCCATTCCCATTTCCTTTTCTCTTGCTTTGCCATTTTCCATTTAATTTAATCTGCTATTTTTCCACAGTTTTTCTTTATAATACTTTATGCAAATTTTTGCGAATACGATTTTTTTTGTTATTATTGTTTTCTAAAAGAACAACTTCCAATCGTGGGAGACTTAGAATTTCAACAAAGTCGATTTTCAATTTATTTATATCCTTTTACTAATTAAATTTCGTGTTTGTTTATAGATGTGACTGACTGATTGTGGAATACAAGGAAAACCTCTACTTCTAATGTAGAAAGGAAACAAATGGATGACATTTTACTATTGTACATTCCCAAAGTGTAATCATTACTTCTATGCGAGGAAGAGAATTCTTACTTTAACATTTTCAAATTAACATTATATAATTATATATAATTTTTATATCCAAGAAACCACTGTAAATTTGCTTGATATTAACGATTGTAAGTAACCGAATAAAATGAGCAGTAGCGGCCTAATTACTGAAACGCTGAAAGACATGAATGAAACTTACAGCAATTTAAATCTTGTCCTTTCCAAGAAATAAATAAAAATGTAATCGAAAAAATAAATAAATAGATGTGTATAATAAATGCTAATCCATTTAAGGCTCCGCTTTACATTAAATACATTCGAATGCAGTGCGAATGTATGAATTTTCTAAAAAGCCGAATCGATATTGAACGTAAACGATGGTCTTTTATTCAAGATATAACATTTGTCTCATACGAATTTAAATTCTATTCGTATGGGAATTTTGCTTAATCATTTTTATTGTAAAATGCACAATTGTAAATATTTGTATTACAAATAACGATAGTGATTGATAACTATCACGATTATTATGATAAATAATGAATGATTATTTATGGCATACTCGTATGAAAGAATTTCAATATTCAGACAACCCCATCGAAATGAAAATATATAGAAAAGAAAAAAACAAGAAAGAAAATGGGGTGGACGCAAAGCTAACAATCAATTTGTATATAAGAAAAATTTGTGTCACATATGCAAAATGGAAAATAATGAAGCGAAATACAGTGATTATTAAATTGTATTCTTAACTTTCATACTTTCAACATTACAGGACATCTCCTCTCTGCGACGTGCAATTTATTTAATTTCGCAATTACTTTTTTTCTGGTTCGTTCTTTGTAAATTTCTTTTTCGTTATGGCGAATATTAACATCATTATACGGCATACGTTTAACGTTTAATGGCATATAATTTATAGAGAGACAAATAAAACAATAATAATACACACATACATACGAGGAGGAAAATTGTAAAGTGTAAATTTAATTTGTTTATTATGTAAATGAGATACTGTACTGTTATATTGCGTTTAATTTAATTACAAAAACGACAGAGTAAGAAAGAAATTAAATTAATAAATTTTAATAAAGTGTGTGATTTATGTAAATAGATATCTGACTTTTATTATGCCTCACATTTTGTCCTCTTTTCGTATAAATTAAAACAAAAAATACTAAAATTCATTGCAAGCATCAATTATGGACGAGCTACGTGGATGGAACAATTGGTAAGATGAAGGTAGGTCGGAAATTTTACTGTAACACTTTTGCATGAGAATCTGTTCTAATCTAGGCTTTGTACATGAAACTGCATGCAATATCTACTTTACAGACACAAGGGAATGATCATCGGGCCATTCTCTGTGCATCGTTCATGGTTGACCATTTATAGCCATTTTCAACTATCTAACAGAATTCGGTATTTTGTTTTGAAGTAACTAGACTCGCACAGGATTATTACAATTATAATATCCAGCCAGATGATGCTCGTGCTTGCCATGAATTGCTTGGATAATGTACTTTTCTAATCATGAGTATGATTGGCAGCGTTAGTGTTAATAATAACAAAAAGAATCCAATTATATTAAGTAGGATTATGCTGTTCAATCAAAGTGCTTCTTTCCATTATTAAAATTGACTACTAATAAAGAGGCCCGTGCCATTAAATATTATTCCAAATATTTGATACAATTCAATAGAATCGCTATTATATTTGCACGTTATACATTTGCAAAAAAAAAAAAATAATTGAAGCCATTTTCAAATGGTGCTCAAAAAATAGCGTAATATCAATTGAAGTTAATTGTTAGTAAAACTAAAAACATTTACATTTAAATTAAACTGGCAACGACGATAATAACTGGAACTGAAAGCCGAGATAAATATATATTTACGCAATTGAGGGGGACAAAGCAGCGAGAGAACGGTTTAACAAATTTTCAAATTCAATTAAATACCTTTACATCTTTTATTTCTTTTTTAAAATAATTTTTGTACCTTTTTGCCTCGATTCAAACGTATAACTTTCATAATAAAAAATTTAATTACGGTTTTTTACCTCTCCTCGTTTGTATTATCTGATTGCAATTATACGTGCACCTGTATAAAAATATGTACATGAAAATTGCCTTTTATTGTCACTTAGTAATTGGAATTGAACGATACTTGTATTTTATTCGAGGGAGAAATTTAATTACAAAAATACGTCCGATTAAAAGCTTTAATTTCAATTAAGCTGAATTAAACGTTCGAAACCAAACAACCTGCAACTGCAAGAATTTGGTAACGTCGTTGATTAAAAAAAGGACGAAGAAAGATTCGAAGAAGCTCTCGTAATTGCTCAAAATGTTAAAGTATCCGGGTGATATTTCATTCGGGATGGACGCAATTGGTAAATGCCATAAATATGACTCGAACCGTGCGGCATTAATTGGACGTAAAAAACCCGTTGACCTGTTAGAATCGCGCTTAATCGCGTGGAAAATTATTAATCGATTCTATTAATCATCGCGCCATTTGATATCATGTAAACAATACCTGAAGTGTGCGAGTGAACGAATGCGATTTTAATTGGGCATTATAATGCTATTTAAACTGACCGAACAACGTTACGTATGGAGGCTGATAAATACTATAATTGTTGCCCTTTTGCCATATTGTTGCAACATTTCACATATTCCCGTGTAATAGATCATACGATAAAATATGAAACCGTCCGTTAATCATCATCAGCTACCCTTCCCTTCGCTGCTTACATATAATTAACGCCTCCTCTTCTGTTTGCACCGTAAGTCATCGTGTACAGTAAAATTGCGTTTCGCATTCACATTGTCCGCGTGTTTCTGTGTGTTGAAAGTGGAAATGGCAATCTAAAACGTTATTGAATTGATGCACGTCGAGGACATTAAAACGGAACGGGGGACCGCCGACTGCCAGCCAGCCAGCCAGCCAGCCAAACGCCCTAGCGCACGTAACAGGATGTTTACTCTGGAACCGTTATTCGAACCGATTCCTATCTTGCTCTTTCGTCATGACAACGTTGCATGTACATACGACACGATATGTGCAGTACGACGGTAGAAAAGGGCACGAGCATACGGTTGTATAGACATATTGCGTATGTGCAATACGCAAGAAATAAGGTGGGCAAACAGGTAAATGGAACCGTGGCCCATGTTGTCTGATGCTCCAATGTCCATCAGCAATTTCCCCGCAAATGCGATCGAGGAATTTTGAAAATCTATTGAAATACTAAACGCCATCATTTGGTCTGTGCGTGTGCATTTCGACGAATGTCCTATTAATTATCCCGTTCGTTTTATTTCGATTTTGTTGCGACGACGGTGCAGACATTATTTTAGAAGAACAATAGCAACAAGAACTCGTACAATACGAATGCGATTAAATCATCCACCGGTGCTGCCACATCAACAAATCGTTCTTGTGCCCATCTACCTCTGTTCGTACACAAACACACGGTACCATTATGGACGGTTGTTACCGTGTTGATAAACGAACGTTTTAAAAGCGTCTGGCTAGTTGCCAGTTTAATCGATTCCAAACTAGGCACTTAATTTTATAAAATTTCACGTATTATCATTATGGTTATCATAATAGTAATGCTGTTGCATGCATATTAAATAAATCGATTAAGCGTTTATTAAAAATTATATTCTCAACATGTGCATAAGTTTCTTCTTTCGTTTGTTTGCACGTGCACTTATTTATTGGACTGCAAAATAGTTTTATCCGTCGAGTTGTAGACGAATAATTTGCAATGTTACTTCAACCGGAGTTTATTAAGTTCTTATAAATTCCAACGGTTCGGGGTTTCATAATGCGGATTTTATTAACGTTCAACCGAACTAATCGAAAATAGCGTTACAATAGATATACGGAAGAGGCGAAATTGCACGCGATAAGTAATTTTCGCTTGGGAGTATAAAGTTTTTAAAGCATCTCCATCATTAAAATTACAAATCAAAAATAAAATGAAACTACTCAACCAACTGATTAATTAACAATTATTTACAAAAAAATTGATTTGAATTATTATTCGCAAAAAAGAAGATAGAATGATTAGCATAGTGATGCTTCAAACGTACCAAAAAACCTTCCACTAACAAAAAGAAATCATAACAAAACTGGCAGTCGAAAAGATAGAACAACATTTAATTTACATATTTGTATAAGAAATGGATTTTGAAAGTTTGTTCAAGACTAATAAATGAGTAAAAAATGTTTGTTTTCATTGTTGTTTCCTTTTTTCGATGTTCTCTTCGGGTTCGTTAAATAACAACTTCAATTTTGCGTACCAAAGAAAATATACGCAAAATTAAGAATAACAAAGTTCACGTTTAAACAAATACGCAAAACGATAATTATTGCCAAAATTGAATAATTATTTCTCTCGAAAAAATTATGTGCGAACCTTCAGGTGAACAGAAAGATAAGATCGATTACTGCCATATTTAACCATAGAGTAATCGAAAATGTAAAGATTGAAAACTACTCTTAGAAGAAGATTATTAATTTAAAATTATTAATACTCGATATGGTACTATTTATAACAAAACGAGAGTGAAAAAAAAAACGAAATATAAAGATTAGATTAAACGTAATAATAAATTGTCCTTAGAGCAATGAGATAAATGAAGGATAAAGTTTATATATGAAGTCGAGCCAAAGATAATATTAGACGTTTTATTATTATTATTTTTTTTTAGAGAAAGTAATACTTTAAGCGTGATACTTTATATTTTAGGCCTTTATTTTTCATTTTACTCTTTCTTCTTTTCTGTCGGTTGTGTGTATGTATATGTGTCTTGGACGGTTGAAATCAGCTTATAATATACGAAGGATGATGGTTACTTCTCTCATTCACATTCTTTTTTCTCTCATCGTTCATCATCATCATTTCCTTTCGTTATTTTCCCTTTTTAAAGTCAACGTTTGTCCCATTTTCTCTCTCGTCTACTTTTCTGCGGTATTACATAAATATCGTATGGGATATGCTTCTGGATAAATAAAGATGGCAAGAAAAAGAGAGGAAAATTACTTACTAATGTAAGATGAGACGAGGTAAAAGGAGATGAGATTAAACGGTTACCTTTTATAATCCTGAACGCAAAAGGAATATGTTGTTTTCTTCTCATTTCCTACATCATAAAGAATGGAAAAGCCATTTATTAGACAATAGTAGACATTATCCTTTTTATTATTGTTAACCCATGACAAAGAAAAAAAGAAGTATGAAGACGATTAAACGTAAGACGCTGGCTACGTTTTCTTTTTCAGCAGTCGTTATAAAGCTTGGGTAAATGAAATTGTGTAATTCCTGATTATTATTTTGTACGATTATTAATAACATGATGAGAATGGATCATTGTACAAACAGAAAGAAACGAATAATAAAATGTAGCAGCATGAAAGGAAATTGAGGCTAGACGAAGAATGAAACGTAAATAATTATTATACGAATTGAATTGAAGTTTTCATATTGTTGTTTGATGAAATTTCATGTGAAAGTATAACAAGTTGTCGATTAATGTATTTTTTTGTTCTTTCCCGCACGGGCTTTGCGTTTGTGCTAGATTGCGTTATACCTGGTTTGCCAATTCTAGATTTATGTTTTGTTTTTATCGCCAGAAGAGCGCAAATATAATAAAAAATAGAACAAACAATCTACATGTGAATACATGCGTAGCCTGAAGTAATTTAATCAATTGTAACGTCGTATGTAATAATGCAAATGGTTTCGATTTCCAGGGAATATGCAATAGACACATGTTCCTTAGATAATGGCAAGCACATCTTAATTACTGGTTTTCTTTGCTTCAGTAATGGAGGCGTCAAGTAAAATTAGATATTTCTCGCTTGATAAATTATGATAAATCAAGAATCTCTGGGTTTTAAAGCGACTAATTGTTCCTAAAGGACATTATTTTCCGTTAATGGGCCTTAATTACTGGTCATTTATTAAAAGAGCGAGGCGAGGGGGACCTTGGTAACGACACGATGTAAAATTAGAGAGCAGCATCCCTCTTGATATTATCACGATAATAATAATCATATAGCAAAATTGCCATTACACAATTTTTTTAAATGCCACATAATGCTAAAGTTGCCCTCCTTATTCGTGGCACGTGCGTATTTCTTACGTCTAATTGCTGGTACGAGGCATCGTCGAAAATAAAAATTATTTTCGGTATTAATTTAAAATTTTGCGTGCGCGAGTTAAAAAAAATGATAAAGATTAAACATTCCGCAAAGCATATTTGCGAAAATTGAATTGGAATTGTTTAAAATGTTAATTTGATTCAATGTGACCGCAGAAAGGTACCCCTCATTTTTTTTCTTTCGCGAGGTGGATCTAAAATAAAAACTGTATAATAAATACGAGGGGTCGTATTATTTTAGCAACAACTACCACCACCACCAATTCAGTTTGGAATGTTTCTCTTTTCCATTCGCTACGTTTCATTTGGTATAAGGGAACCTTTTTTTTTTTTCGTTGGACGAAGGAAAGGGCCTAAATTACATTTGGTTTTGAGTAAAAAATATACCTATAAAAATTCCATTTTGGATTAAAAAAAGACGAGGTAAACGGAATATTTTAATTGATTGTTTTACTTTTGAACTTTTACTTTTCAATAATAATAACCTTCTTTTCACAGTCGCGATTAATAATTTAAGGGACTAGAATTTTTGTACGTTAAGTTGCTAAACTTTTTCGTAAAAATTATTATTTTCTGGTTGCATGTACGTACGTTGAAATATCCATCTTTTGTGTTTCCTTTATTAATAAATGCCATTTATAATTCGTCTCCTTCAGTCTCATGTTTATATTATTAAAATCATTAATAATTTAATCACATTTCGAAATTTGTCTCATCGATGAATTTCTACCTCTTTTTGTGTACCTGTGGTCACAACTTTGGTTCATTAACAAATTTATCAATTATTAAACGAATTTTAATTTAATTCTACCCAAATCTAATTAACGTTCTACCGATTCATTATTAATTATTTCTAAAATTGCTTGAAATATTATATTTAGAAATGAGAAATTGTTTTACATCGTTCCTAACCGAATATCGAATATAGAGAAAGGAAACGTTTACACATTCGAATGGTTTATTATTATATTATAATAATAAATCATGATTTATGAAAAGCTTTTAAGCTACATGCATAAAATAAGAGATAATTTTTAAGCGCTACAACCACCATCGTCATCATCGTTATTACCCATTAAAAAAATAATTTAAATTATTATTTATTTCCTGCCCTCGTACCATCATTCTTACAGGTTTTATTGATGATGCCAATAATATACATTAAAGAAGAGAAATGAAAATAGAACCGATGATGGTAATAAATCGTAAATTAATGAGTGGATGGGTAAAGGATAAAAAACGTAACCGTGGGGTGGACAGTAAAAAGGATTTCTGTACATCATTATTACTATTAATGCATAAACGAGAAAGAGTATTTTTTGCTCATTGTACATATTTTCATTTTTTCTTCTGTTTTTTTTTGTACGTGGTAACATTGAAAATGTTGGGTTACCATATATACACGTGTATTAACGTTTATTATTGAGTTTTATTGTGTAGGTCTGTGTTGGTCGATTCTCTATCTATGTGCTCACTAATCGGTTTATTCCGAAAATTTTGATTTATGAACCTCTTTTTGTGTGTTTCCACAGTATTTCCTCTGCTACTGTATTCGCTATTATTATTTTCTGCTGGTTTTATTGGTGATTATTATTATTTCGTTTGAAACTAAAAAGTTAATCGAAACAATATCCATAGTATAATGTATTAATGGATATTCTGTGTGTGATGCCGCTTTAGTGATCATATAATGATAATAAATCACATTAAGACAAATTTGTCTTCTTCGTTTTATTTTTGTAATTCTAATTCGGTTTCGATTTGAAAATTCTATAAAATTTAATACGTTGCACGTAGAATTAGTGGTGCCAGCAAATTCAACAAATAAAATCTCACGTAATTAAAATTTGGTTAAGAAGTCATTTCCTTGCTTCAAAGTAATTAATCTTGAGTCTGACACTCAACTGTATTAAACACTTAAGACTTTTCATTCTTGGTAGACCACTTAAATGATATTAGATGAAGTGAAAGGATTTCGGTTATTTTCAGTTTATTTTGTTATACTTCTCTCAGATTTTGGTTTTATTATTTTCAATGTGACACATTGACTGCGTCTAATGAATCATTTCTACAGAATCTGACTGAAAGGCATCTCCTTTGATTGCAACCGAAAGCTAGGGAGAGGGTTCACGTTCCCTTTTATTTTTATATTTGAAAATGTAAGGAAACCAAGAGTAAAAAGGAAAATTTATGAGTTTTGTTTTGTTTTGCCACCATCTCTTTCTCATCGTCCTACTCCCCCCGATTTTTCTTTTCTTGTTCCTCTCCCTACATTCATTTTAAATAATATAAACAAGATCTAAAAGGTAGACCATGAAGAAAAAGGGGAGGAACGGATGAAAAGAAAAATGCGACCAACAAAACGGTAAGAATGGTAAAAAATTTGTAACGTACCTTTAATGTTAACATTCGTACATTTCTGTCTGGCAAATAAATGACTCCCAAGTTAGCCACTTATCATCCTCAGTTTTCGTATAAAGTTGCAAACATTTTACGCATATAACTTCATAAAGACGCTCGCTCTCGCTCTCACTGTGCCTCTTCTTTCACGTATCCATCTTGTCACAATGGCCAAGTTAAAAGTGTAATAAGTGTAGCGAAGTAGCTGAACTAATCTGGAATAGAAAAAAGAAAAATAAATAGTTGTATTATGAGGATGTATAAACGCTTGTTGCTTCCCTTATACCCTCTTATACGTGTCATAAATAGTGGTAGTAAAATGAACATTCTCGGTCGATTATTTTCATCTACGAGCTCTCTACTAGAGAACGATATTTTATATCTCATATTTGATGTTAGTGTTTTCCTTTTCTTTTTGAAGAAAAATTGTTAAATGAAGTGCATTTTCGCGAGATAATAATACTAATACCAGTTAACATTAACCCAAAGAAACTACCAAAGCAGATTTCCCATTCTGACCGAATTCGCGAAACGGAAAGATTGCAAACAAATGAACGAGTACGCCGAAGGAGAATCGTTTACCCAAACATGACGCTTAATCTATTACAAATGGTCCAACTCTTAAGTGCTTCAACCATTAAAATAATCTGCTATTATTCACGAATCCAGATACATTTTCTGTAAATTTTTCCCTTTTTCATTTTCTTGCTAAACGTTGTCTAAGTTAGCGGCAGCGAAATTAATTTACGAACTTAATAAAAATTTAATTAAAACATAAAGGCGAAGAACAACAAAAACAATCTATCATGAAATGTTCTCATTTAAGTCCCACTACGTTAGACCATGTTTTAGCACACAAATATATTTTTATTAAGAATTGTTCGGCGTCACCACACGTTCAGATGCAATTTAATTTTCTAAAACTAATTAATGAAGAGAGAAAGAGGCACGAGCAAAAATAACGACAAAGAGATGGATTTCGCTTTTATGTTTCAGACAGTTGAACCAACTTTTTCCTTTAAATCTTCGAACTAGACGGTAAATAAGATATTCCAGCCAGTACAAATGATCATGTGGTAGAAGTGAAAGCAGTGAGACTGCAAAGAAAAAACGAAATGAAATAGAAAAAGGGAAAACAGAGACAGGCATTTTTCGGATTACATATCAATCAATCTTTATTATGTCAAATTGTCTGTTATTGTAGATGTATGAGGAGAGAATTCACGCCGAAACGACATTTTTGCGAATAGAAAACAAGCGATATTTGTCAACTTTAGCAGTTCTCTCACGAAAGAAATAAACAAATAGAAGGGAAACCTGGAAAAAAGGAGCGAAATTTCTTTTCTCCCTTTTTCACCAACCCCCTTAGAAATGTGTTTATACCCTATGTACACGCATCGGTTGGATGTTATTGTAAAGTGATACACCCTCTTATATGGGAAATATTATACGTTTTATATCGTGCAAATATTTAACAATTATCATATTCATATTTGTTTTTCTGCCTATGCCTTTTTAAATATCGTTTGATGTAAGAATAAAGTACATCCCGGAAAAAGATATTTTTCATTTTGTTTGTTTAGAAATAATTGCATTAAAAATAGAGCGGATTCCTCCTACAATAAGAAAGAATTTAATTAATGAATCAAATTAAATTATAACAATTTAACTAACCTACTACAAGTAGATATATATAAATAACAATTAAATAACTCTTACTCGACGAGCAATAAAAGTCTTTTTGAGGTAATTAAGAACATAACAAACAAGAACGATTTTTAATTAACAACCAAGAGATAGCAATTAAACTCTTGGAACCGAGAGGCCGAAACGGGCAGAAGGAACGAAAGTGAAAGAGATAGCGGTACAGAGAATGCGAGAAAGACAGAGGTGGAAGAAATTTTTGTTGTAAATTTAAGGACCCAAGAAGATATTCGAGAGAATTTAATCTATAAATATATTACACGGGAGAGAAGCGAGAGAAAGTTATACAATTCTCTCGACCGACCAGACTTTTTAAAGTGTAATGGAAAATAATTAAATTTTTGTATTTCCTCATGGAGGAATGCCGAACGAAACTGAGAGCAGAGAGAGAGAGAGAGAGAGAGAGAGATAGTTGAAGTGGAAAAAAACGAAATAATTAAAACTTTTTATTACAATTTCGAGAACTGGATACGTAAAGAAACGTTTAAGTTGAAAAAGAGCATAAACAATTTTTAAAAGGGCACCCGAAAAGAATAAAACTCTTTCTTTATTTGGAATATTACTAGAGATAGGGAGAAATATTGACCCTATTTAATCGAGGTTTTTTTCCTGCAAAGGCACAAATTAGAATAAAATATTGCTGTTGTTGTAGTTGGGCCATTAGAAAAATTTCATTTTAACACGAAAGGTTACACCAACAATTTGCATTTACATCTAAATACTATGTAAGTAATATGCGAAAATACATATTAATTTAAGAGAGGAAAGAAAAGGAAAAAACAAAGAAAATACGATCAACGATTTGTACATTATTAAGTTAGAATAATAACTGAAAAAGAAGCATTTGTACAAATTGCGAGCGGCAAAAGTAAAGCTAGAAACTGACTTTCTTTTTCCGCCATTCTGCGAGGCAACCGATTCTCTTCCACAATAATTCCTATCGCGTGAAAATATTCTCGTAGGTGCAAAGTTAAATATATTACCCGATATGACAAATAAATTATAATAAGTGTGGCAAAAAAGGGAATTGAAGCAAAAACACAACAGCTCTTAAAAAGGAAATCAGAACGAAAGAATTAAGAAACTTTTACCAAACGCACACACTCATATTGGAACGGTAAAAGGAAAATTATTAAAACATTTCGTCGCGTGTCCCGTCAAAGCAATTAATAATACCTTTTCCGCTCAAGGTTCCTATTAATTTTTTTTTCTTTCTTCTTCCAGCACAATATTCAACTACTTTCCCAACTTGTCAATCGACAGAAAAACGTTTGTGCCAAACTTTGCTATAAACGCAAGCAAGCGAATAAATAGGACGGCCTTTTAGCGATTTCTTGCATTTTAAGTATTTCCCATGATTTCCCAATTCGTTAGGATTGATATAAATTATTAGAAACAAATTCAATTTAATAGAGAAGTTTGTAAAGAAAAGTGCATCTCATCAATATCTAAATGTATTAGATACGTGCGCATTTTATTTCTTTTCAAACAAGAAAAAGACAGACTAAGGGAGGCTGTAAGAGATGTAAGAGGCATTGATAAAAACGTGATGTATTTCTTGTCGAATCAGCAAATGTACCGCACTTTTTTGCCCTCTTTAAACGTCCACTCCCGCATATACTGCGTCCTCTCTCTATCTCTCTCTTCGCAATCGCACATTTTCTCTTTCTCGCAAAACTTTTTTCCCTCTTGCATCTTACACATAACTTACGTGAACCTATATTTTATATTAGTTAAAAAAAGATGGAAGAGAAAGGGACATGTAGGGACAAGGAGAGGTCGAATATCGACTTTCGTTTACACACATCTATCAAGGGGACACATGTTGAACTTGGAGAGAAATTGAGATCCTATTGAGATAAATAAGAAGAAGAAGTGGACGACGACGATGGCGACGACGACGACGAAGGGGAAAAACCGCTGATAATTTTTTTCTTTGTGCGAGATTGAGGGAGACTGTCCTGTTTCTCTCTTTTGCCTTTTGAGCCGAACATTTTCTAGTGGATTCTCTCTTTCCTTGAAGATTATAATCGACTAGAATCGAATTAAATTGATTGTTACATTTAGTAAGGTACGTAATGCAGGAAACGTTTTCGTTTATTTATTTTTTTTTTGTTCGTGTATCGATTTGGAATATTGGATGGAAATTCGATGGAAAAAAATTATAATCGGAATGAAAGGAAATCGTTATGAATTTACGTTTTATCGCTTTAATTCCTTTTCAGCAATTTATTTTAAATGGAATTTTATATATCCTTCTATACGGATTTTTATGCGTGCCAAATATTTGCTAATAGGATATAAAAATGTAAAAAAAAAAATGAAAAATAAATTAACAGCTAGACTGGTTTTGCTGCAATAATGTTTCATTGAATTACCAATTCATTTTTTTTTTCGAGCGCAGTAAATGTTGCATTACAACCGATATTTATCGATATAAGTTTAAAAATAAAAGACTGCAATTATACTATCAACCGTTTAAAACCATGCGACCAATCTCACCTATCGGTAAAAGCAAAATATATAAAAGAGACCATTTTTTTATATCCTTAATGCAATTTTCCGTTCGCTCACCGCAATCCCCTTTTAATTTATGCCGAAGGTTTCCCATAAGCGTAATGGTAAAGTTACAATTTTTTAGATTAAAGAGCAAAGAACCATTACGTAAATATCTTGGGACGTTATTAAAATTAGCGAACCAAACCCCTGCGTTACCTTGTGCTACGAAATACCCGAATCGAACCACCTCCAGGTTCATCTGTTTATGATGTCGTAACGTTCTTGTCAAAGGCAAGAGAAGCAAATGTAGGAAGATAAAAGGGCAACTAGTGTGTGTATGAAAAAAATAATGTTTTAGTACGGTTTTTTGTGTGATAAAGGTATACCAACATACGGTAAGTCTTCCGCTATCCATTATACTGCTCTTTTACTTCTACGTACAGAGAAAATGAAGCAGATGAAGGGTACATGCGAGTGGATGGAGTTGTAAAGTATCCAACCTGAATGAAAACCGTAATAAAAGGCTATATCTCATTTTCCTCCTCTCTTATTGTTATCTTTGAAAGATTTCTTTTCTGAGGAACTCCAACCCGTGTAGTCACATGTTTAGTTAATGATAATTGGAAATCCGAATCTGAAAGAGTGCCAATGCAATTCCTGACTCCATTATTATTATTAATAAATCGATTACAACGAAATTCCCTCTAATATATGCGGTTGAACAAAAGGCGAAAATGTTTGCGTTTCGCTATGGAAGAGGCAACAAGAATTGAAAAGGGAGACGTAAACAGGTTTACTTAAGGATGTTTAACAGAAGGGCGGCCCCTATAATAGCGTGCTAATAAGAAGTAACCTGTAAAAGACGTTCTATTTAATATGGCCAAAGGGAATATATGGGGTAACTAATTCCCGTTTCATATTTTCTCATTAAATTCTAATTAATATTAAAAGAGAAAAATCCTTTTCATCATCCAATGCGAAACATATTATTGTTGTTGTTGCTGCTGCCAGCGGGATAGGCGCAAAACAAAATTAGTGCTGGTAATAAAAAAGCGCCTAAAATTACATCGAACACAACGTTCGTTCGCTCTTTTATGCATTTTAAACGGACTTTTATTGTGCCAGGATTAATGTCCAGTGGATATATTACATTTTCCCGAAACGGAAAAAAATTTGTTTTTAAATTTTTTAGTTTGAATTGCTTTCAATATTGCCGTTGTAATCTCCCTTTTGGTTTTGTTCGTTCGTTTATTTACAAACATTTATATATGGAGAGCTCAATAAACTAAAGTTTGATTCTCCAATTAATTTCAATCGTTATTATTATTATTGTATCCACAGTTCGACGTTTAATTAGAGTTTGATTTTTCTCTCTCTCTCTCTCTGCTTGGATATGCATTTATTAACGTAATACTGGGGTGTTTTTTTATTTTCTTGTTGTTAAACAGATCTTACTGTGATTATTGCGAATAAAAATCGCAATACTTGTCAATTGTTTCGTTTTTCAAATGTAATGGAATAACATCGAGTAATAGTTGCAAATGGATTAAAGATAAATATTGAGGAAGAAATGAATCAATGTAAACAATGATGGTTTTAAAGTTGTTTTAATAGCCGATAGTTGAGTTTGCTGCTAGTCGAACTTCGATTAAATGTTTATTCTGGGTTCGTTATGAGAATCGATTTTAATTAACTGAACTAACCGATTCCTTCTTGCATTCAATGCATGTGTGCTTTTTATTCACTGTTTACTAATGTTGTAGTTTTTATTTTAAAACTTTCAGCGCAAAAGTGTACCGTGCAACATCAAAAGCGGAACATGCAAATCTCTTTACAGCTCATAGCAGCGCAATAGTTATTTCTTTTTGCTGCACTCTTTGGCGAATCACATTTATCTTAACCGATTCAGTTTTGTATCATTTGGACGTAACGTCATAACGGAAAATCAATCAAAAATCGAAGAGTGGCGAACAAATTATGGGCAGAAGTTGCAGCAGTGAAATCCAATTAAAGGTTTACAATGCTGTGGAATAAAATAAGATCTTTTTTGTACACTTTGCGCGCTAAATCAGAATCGGTACAGGTTCATTATGTAATTGGCTTAAATTGACGTGGATATATCAATATACGTGTATGTATGGAGTATGGATTTATTTCCGATTGCAATTTATAGCCGACCGAATTTATGCATTATTTCTAATTTGTATATATAGTTGATAGTATTCTGTTGCAGAGCCTTTAAAAATTCATCGATTCAAATTTGTTTATTTTCGATTGGAAATTTGCCAATTTATAAATATTTCCGCCGGGCAAACTTTATAAGCTTTTAACCGCTTTAAATAATTTAACGTTACGAAGACTGGCATTGATTTATTTCTACGAATTTCCAATAATAACATTAAAAGTGGAGCATAAAGAGTTTAATACAAGACGTTGTCGTAACTAAAATACACATAATAAATGCATTTCAACTACAGCTTTTAGAAAGGAATTCCACCTTTTTACTCGCCTCATTGTACGCCCATTGAGCCAGGTATTTCATCAAACTTATATTCGAATTGTTATTTGGATGTATATTAAAAAGCATACATAATAGGAGTCGGAGCTGCAAGCTTGCTACCGATCTTATTTAAAAGAGTGAAAGCAGACATAGAACGAAGAATAATGGGCGATAAGAATACGTTCTCTCATCCATAAATCTTCGAAACCAAATTAATATCGAACAACAAATAATAAAGCAAGAGAAGGAAATTGAACAGAATGTAAGGCTTTTTCACTGCACGTTTCATTTTTTTTTTTTTTTTTTTAGTCTATTTTTCCACTCCTATAGGCACAAGTTGAATAAATCCGAAAAGTTTCTCTCTTTGCCGTATAGAGAGATTACATTATTGCGTATAAGTGTGTGCGAGCGAGAGGGAGGGAAGTGATGAGGGATTGAATGAGAAGTACTTTAGTTCTATACATAAATTCTTTTCTTTTGAAAATGATGATGATGATGATGGTACTATTGTTATAATCTACAACTGTCAGATTAACACAATATAATTCTAGTGGTTGTACTACAGACAAATTCCCACCTAGCGATGTAATTTATAACGTTCCGTGTTATTCAACAATAAATCAATATAACAGAAACAGATTTGTAAAGAGTTTTCGCTTTAGTTCTTGTTGTTGTTGTTGTTGCTGCTGCTGCTGTTGCTCCCGCCATTATTATATTTGCGGCCCGATGATGTACGTTGCTTCTTTCTTATAACGTACTTTCGGTTATTGTGCTGGTTTTAAAATTTCAGCAGGCACAAACGAAATGAAAAGCGAAGCAAAGAAAAAACGAATTATGAGTGTAAATCCATACATAAACAGGTCGATGAAGGAGAGTGTTAAGAATTTTGCTCGAGCGAAGTGGCCATTTATTGCAAGCAATCGGAATTTATTCGAGTTACGTATATCGCTGTGTGTGTGGCTGAATGAAAGAGAGCGAATCGTTGAAATGGCAAATTGTTGTAGCAACAGTTTGAATGCTAGAGATCGGCATTCGAGATATTTTCAACAATCTAGACTAGAAAATTGCACGTTGTCGCTTCCTTTCGCACTATCGCCGTTTAAAAGTATTCTAATCACTCGGTTAAAGTACATAAATTGTCTTACGTTCCAGTTAATTGGATCATTACAATAGAGAGCGTAAAAAAAAAGAAATCATTTTCTCGTTTCCCCCGAGAGATTAAATTCAATCCGAAATTGCGAATTGGTTCGTTTATTGTTTAATGAAACGTTCGCTGTATTTTAAACAAACCAATTTTCCCGTTGCTACCATTATAAAACACTTTTGGATAATGTTAATGAACCATGGAAAATCCAATCAATTCGATTTCCTTTCTACAACAATATTATACGTCGTCCATCGATTACGTTACGTTGAAAAACCGTATAGGGCGAGTGCGAGAGAGCGCGAGAAAGGGTTCCTTTCGACTGTAACAGTAAATCGTCGTGTGTGGGTGAATGGTGGAAAATTAATTGTTAAATTAATTAAGGAAAATCACTAACATGTTTCTGATGTTTTATTATTGAAAATTTCCCTTGACGTTTTACGCCACGTTGTTCAGCGTCGTATTTTATGGATTGAAACACGGAATCGTTCCTTCTTTTTTTCTTCCTCCATTTAGAAACAAGAGTCACGATCTACCAAACCTCCGCTTGTCGCTGTTCCTCTATTCGTTTCGCATTCCCATTCTCTTCCTCATTATTAAGTGAAATAATCACTTCGATTAATCGTTAATTGAAAATTAGTTGTCAGTCAGTTTTCTCTCACTCACTCACTTCTCTTACGTCGAAACTTTAACGATTTCGCAAAGCAACAAAATAATATCAGCGAACGTTAATGCGAACGAATGCAAGCCAATTTTCTGAACGATTCCTACGCTACATGTGATGGAAATAAGAAGAACGCTACTATGGGAGAGAGAGAGGCAGATAAAATTAATATTAGACGTTTATTATGTAGACAAGTCACGCCATTCGAAATTGTGATCATTATGAGTGTGATATTTTTCATTTTACTTTAATAATTATGATAATGGCAAAAGCTCTAAATGATTTTGCACGTTTATATCCACTCGAAATTAAGAAAGTATATAATTAAAACATTTTCGAATCGATTAACTAGACAGTAAACTAACGTTTTTAACGAAACCATGTAGCCCGGCGCATCCACCATTTTTGAACCGAAAAAAGCAATGTTCACCTGCGTTCTTTTCTTCCAACATATTTAAAGGCAAGTGTTAATTAGAGAGTAAACAATATACATTGCCCCCGGTTATACGTGTACCTCCATTCTATTACCCATCGTTTTTCTTTGTCAAAATGAGCTCGGGCTCCGTTGAAAGATGTGTGCGGTAATGAGCGGTGGAAATCTGGCAAACGTCGCACGTAACGTCGAGTCAGCAAAGTGAACGGGTCGCACGATTTATTTATACCGCCAAGAAGTAAGTACTAAGTAAAAGTAGTAGTAGGAGTACGGGAGTCAGTCATTTAGAAAAGTTTATTTTGGACAAAACGAAGAAAGACACTAAAAAACGTTACTTATTGGATTTAGCGTTGTTTATTTGATTTTTTTTGCGTTGAATCATTATTGAAACGCAAAGTGTTATCAACACATGAGGATTTAATTAAAAAAGGAAAGTGGAGGGTTTCCTATTAGGCCATGACAAAAAGGAATAACGTGAAACGAATAGCTGCCCCTCATTTTCCGATATTAATGGTTCTTGTGTTCGGTGCCAAGTCGTACGATGGTACCTATTATTTATAATATCGAACACTAATTTTCCACTCTCTACGCTTAATTAGTTACTTACGCGCTTTGTTTTCGTACAACATCGCCTACTTACCATACAATTTGCAAAATAGATTTATAGAGCGAAAAAACAGTTTAGCGGGGCCTTTAATTTCAGTTTGGTTCTATTTAAATTGCAACCTTCGCAAGGGTATATGAAAAATATGATATTTAACGTTTCCACGATAAATTACCTTAATAAATGCGCGGAAAATCTTTAAATTTTACCGCACCTCTTTCGCCAAACTTTAGAATTTAAGTCTTTAATTTAACACCGAAACTCCTACATATTAACATTTTAATTGTTCAGTATAATATTGTTGTTGTTACCATTATTATTTCTATCCGTTCATTTAATTGTCATGAAGTGGATTACATTATAAATAATTTAGGAAACAATTATACTACTGCTTTCCTGCGAAAACAAACGAACGAACTGTTATACTTAACACAGCGCGTTCTCTCTATTGCCATTCCGCTCTTTATCATCCCAAGTCAACACTCTCTCTGTACTATTTTTAATAAACATTTCAAGATCATTAGCAATTAAGATGAGTTATACAGCACTAACAATATTTGAATACGTTCGACAACGGCTGAATCACGATTCAAACGTCTGTCATTGTTAGCTAGAATTCAACTTAAGGATAAAAGAAAAACGTAGAGATCTGGATGGTTACAAATGGAAGAAGAATTATAAGATTGAGAATAATAATATTCCATTAGTGAAAGCGTTTATTTTGTTTTGGCGAAAGAATGAACGGGGCAAAAGAGTGAGGTTGCAGAAGAGAAAGAAAATATAATTGCCGAATAATAAAGAAATATCAGATGGATCCGTTTGTGTTCCCTTGATTTCACTTTCTTAGAAAGCTCAAACATTTTCCAGCTTTCGCATTATTTCGATTTTTGCTTTCGCATGCAAAACATAAGCACGAAATAGGTTTCGGGCGTTCTCCAGTGCCCTTAAATGAATGTAGCCGAATGAATTTCGAAATAAATGATAACTCTTAACCCGACAATGGCGGAAGAACAATAATAATACTGCGAAGAGAGACCGAACACAGAGGCATAGTAATAATGAATTTTTCCCCTCTAGTCGTTTCGTTATTTAATCATTTTATTTCTTTCTCTCCCTTTTCCGTTTTCCTCCACACTAATTCTCTCTTATTATTTCTACTTTACCCCTCGTGTCTTCCAACCTCCTCTTATTCGTTATTTCATTAGTTTTCATTCATTAGAGGAGTTCAGAGTTCGGTCAGCAGCTAACCTTTATATATCTTTCTTCGGCTGTGTATGGTATTCAACGATTCTTATTCCCTAATTACAAATGATTTCCTGTACTTATCTCGTACCGTTCTTAATGATCTTTGATTTCTTTCTTTTGCAAGCGGAAATAAACGGAAGGAATCACGGGAGGAAAAAGAAGTCGGTATTATTAACGATTCGGCAAAAAAGATGGAAGCAACGGGAAAAAAAAATGTATGTACGGCAAAAATTTAAAGCGCAATTTTCTCCATCTCGCCATCGTTATCTGTTCGATGCCATTCGTACGGCGTGTTAAAGATGAGTGAAAAGAAAAGCACGAGAAAATTGCGGTGGACGAAGAAGGAGGCAAGACGCTTTTTTGCCGTCTACGTTTTCCTTCATCGTCGTCGCCGAACGATATTTAAATTCTGGAATTTATAAAGCGGTCCGTGTTGTCGTCGGTTTTTCCTTTGCGCTAAGTAAGAAAAAGAAGTGTGCCAATTTCTGCTTCGTTCTCGCGCGAATTTGCGAGCAAACTTATAATAATGACGGATTTTTTTATACACTTTTTTAATGAAATCTTATTAAAAAATCCAGATAAACGGCTCTTAACCATTTGTCTAGATTTACTTTTCTCTCTCTCTCTCTCGGTCTTTTTCCGGGACTTGCGGCAGCCACGTATCAAGATGTCCCAGTGATTATAGAATCAATTTCGTCCTCAATTCTCATCCGCGCTCCGCACTTATTTTCATAATAATTTCCATTCCGTGCTCATTTTTTAATCCAGCTCATTTGGTTTTAAATTGTTTCCGTCAATTAATTCGAATCGTTAAAAGAAAAGAAAACTTTTTTTTCTAATTAATGTGAGTATTGTTGTAATCGTAACGATTGTTCGTTGTTGTGCACTGTTGTTGTTGTCTTTCAGCATAGAAAGGACAAGGCAGGAACCGACCGATCGATAACGGTATCGATTGGAGCAACTTGTAATTGTTGGTCTTTAATTGGAATACCACATCTATTGTCAATGTAACATTGAATAATATGGGGCATCGAATTAGGTAGAAATTAGTTAGATGGAATTCAATGAGTGAAAACCCTTTTGTGATGCGAACGATCTAATAATGAATGACCGCAATAATCTCCAGCAAATAAGGAAGTGTTAAATGGAATAAGTGGAAATCAAAAGCGTTTGAATGCCTTTAGCGTTAATCGATCACGTTCCATTCCTATAAAAAGAAAGTTCATTCCTATGATAATACGCCTCCTTCATCTGTTTTCTCTTTATTGTGACACCGATAAAAGGAATTGTATTTGAATACATTCCAATTCTTTCGGTTTATATAAACGGAGAAAAGTGAGGTGCAAGGATCGTGGACCACCTACAATCTCTTTGCGCCGCTTTCGTGGCGAGGCGCGTTTAAAGAAACCGAAAAAGAAATGTTTAACAAATTACCATTTAGATCGTTCATTTTTTCTACAAGTCTTTTCTATTCAGGTATCATAATAATATGCCTTAATACATATGTGTGGGTGTTTCATATTACTCCTTTCAGCATATAATTCTGCTACACACAAACCCGTTTATATTTTTCTTCATTCGTTCCTCCTCCTCATTTTGATTCCTTTATTTTCTTCCTTTTTCGGTAACGAAAAAAATAAAAGGGAAGACGCAGATGAAGGAGAAGAAGGAAGAAAAAAAGGATCATGTAAATGAAACGAAGCTAAAGAATCCTAAATTATTCATAGACATCACAGAGTATAATATGTATAAGAATTTCTTTTTCTCGCTCGTTTAACTTTCCATCTCTGTACGTTGTCTTGCCACGGTGCGTAAACATTGCGGAGCATAAAGGCAAAGAAATTATTTTTAATATAAATACATATTTAGAAGAAAAGAAATTCGTTATATTATCCATCGTCTCTTTACATAAATTCAATTCATTTAAATACGAAACCGATCTCTGAATAAATGTGAGGGATATTTTCATTTTCTTTTTGATAACGATGACGATGATGATTGGAAAGAGCAGATAATTTCTTTTTGCCGTTTGTCTTCTTAAACAAATTTCGTAGGAGGCAAAAAAGAATTTGGGAAAAGGTTTCGTTAAAAAAAATTTAATTTGTTAAGGATGATTGGAATGACTTTAAATCGTTTTTCTTTTTGACTTGAAATCTTTTTCGTGTGTGAGTTGAGTATTTTTCTCGTTCGTAATTTTTTTTTGTTTTAAATTACTAAAAATAATAATGGAAAATTTAAATGAAATATGTAAATCCATCAAATAAAGGTATACGGCAATAATAATAGTAATAATGACGATGATGATAATAATAATAATCATATAACGTTTTAAATGAAGGAAATGAAATCCATGCTACATTTATCAACGGAATTAAAATTAAAATAATCAAAATGACATTTATTCGGTTGTATAGTTTCGCATCGTAAAATATAATAATAATATAAAACCGTTTCTCTTCGCCCTCTTCTCGGCGTTTCTCTCTTTTATCCATCGCAATTTCCATCTACACTTATTTGCATTTTGCATATATATGTATAAATAGAAGAGAGATAGCTTTCGCAATATATCACCGAAATAAAAATAAAAGAAATAGGGGTAACTTAAAGCCCATTATTTATAACTAGCAAAAAAAAACATTTAAACGTTACCGATTTCAGATAAATTTTATGTCCACCCGTATGTATAATTCCTACACTTCGCTTGTTATTAATGCAAAATTATTTAAAGCAACGCGAAAGATTCAGGTAACATTATAACAATTGACGTGAGGATGAAAATCAAATTTATACCACTAGCATCATCATTATCGTCTTCGACACCGTCGCTGTATCCCTTATACTTAATAATATAATAATAGTGTAACAAACTCCACGAGCAAACTATAAAATAGCATCATCAAAAACCTTATCTAGCCGGCAGTTTCTCTGTACGGTAAAACACGATAATGGAGCGTCATATTAGTGTTTCTAGATGGTAAAGTTCAATAATGCATCACATAAATTAAATATTTTCCCAACATCGAAAACTCCGTTCGCATGAAATTTACTCCGACATTCATTATTATTACCATCCAACGAATCGCTAAAACCAACAACTTATTGTAATAAATTGTAATTTAATCGAATATCATTGTAACTTATACGTTGTTGATAGACGTATAATAAATTCTATGGAATGGCAATTGGAAATTGTTCATCGAGTGCAATTGATTGAAAATTAAGCGAAGAGTGTTACTTGATTACTATAAACTTTCTGAATATTAATTGTAATTCTTGAAGATAAGTTACATTTTTTCCAATACAAGAGAGAAAGTTGGAAGGAAAAGCGATCGAATGGGCTCCTTTATCGGTGGGAAAACTGAATGAAACGGATTTATTACGAAGGCAAAGCAGGATAAGAATTCTTCTTAGACAAGGGAGAATGAAAATTTTGCACTCTTAAATATTTTGATTGCCACCATTCAACAAAACTTTTACGATTGCAATTAACTCCTACGTTTTTCTTCCTCTGTCCGCCCCATTTTCGTACCTCCACATATGCATTCATATGTAGGACGTTTACATTTTAACTAAGACTTTATGTAAATTAACAACGCGGAAGAAAATAACGTTTAATTAATGATTTTAAATTAGTACTAATTAGTCCCTTCAGGTTGTAACACATGTTTTATAATTAAAACTGAAACGTGTCTAGACTGCAACAAGTTTCTCACTCTCTCCCTCTCTCGCGCTCTGTGTTTTAGTTTAGTTTAAATATCATTCATGTTTACGTTATGTCATATAATGTTGAGTAATAAGAGCAAACGAAGAGAGAAAAAAATGTGGCAGGCAAAACAAAGATCGAGAACGAAAATAATAAAGGACGTGAACGATGAAGAAAGAATTAACGGAGCGAGAGATGCCTATATATGTATATAGTAGTTCTTTTTTGTTCTTGTTGTTTCGCCTTTTGAACGTTCCTCTCATCATTTATTATAATAATCTTTTGTATTTCATTTTGTACAACGTTGTAACGTAATAGCACTTGATTATTATTATAAATAGGAAATTACGTGTATTATTAATAAGAATAATAAAGTAATTTGCAATTTTAATTAAAATTTATGCAATTAATAACGAAGGAAAAAAAAGAGGAAAAAGAGCGTACGGAACGAAACCGAGCATTTTGAAATTATTATTTTCATGTTACATAATGGCACCTTACAGCGGTAATTAACGACTCAACCGATCGACATTACGAATTCGAATCCCGGTAATAAAACGCGAAATTCGTTTAGTCGCTCGATTCAATTTCGGCACTTGCTTTATTATAGGATTACCCTCTAATTCTAATAATGAAAGCAATGATATTACTTAGCACAGAAAAGAAACCAGTAATGTCGTCGAGCAAAAGACCATGTTTCCCACGTTATCGCAGCCAGTTGATCAATGGACATATTATTTCTCTTTTACCCACGAAAAAAGCGTGAAAGGCAAGAAAGGCGAAAGCTTAAGAACCTGCGGGAAGGAGACGGGGAGAAATTGAAGAGAAATAGTCGAGCTTTTATACAGCTTAATATATGCAAATTGTGTTTTTGACAGGTCGGACTTCGTGACGCGGTTTTGACCTATTATTATATTAATTATTATATTGCGTGCCGAATACACTTATATTTATTCCTAACATACGACACCCCAACCGAAAAAGAAAGCCAACGCCACAAAAAGAAAATTCAACTGAAGAAAGGGAACAATGCGAGGGAATAAAGTGGCAGAAGAATGAAAGGGGAGAAGAAAACAATCAAAATAGAAAGGAAAGGTAAAAGAAATGGTCGCCAATATTTTTCTCTTTGTCCATTTCCAAATGTTATTCCTTTGACGAAAAACACTATCTAAACATTGTTATAAGGTTACGGATGTCTCCATTAAATTATGGCCAAGAACGGAATTAACCAAATTAATTCGTACCTATTTCTTCATAACAATAAATTTTGCCGTTGGCCCTGGCACTCGAAACCATTTGTTAATGAACTTTCGTGTTTTGTCTGTTCGAAAAATGATATAATGCAAAAAAAAATATTGTAAAAGTTCCAGTGAAAAATTATTTTTGTAGTTGAAAGAGCTGTTAACAGAGGATCTATTTGCTATTTGGAAATTGTTTATTGAATTAACGAATGCGTACATTTTTATTGAATAAATTGTATCAATAAAAAAATTTCATATGAATATCAAAGCAAATATTTTTTTTGCATTTAAATTCGTAGAGTCGTTACGAAACTAAAAATATTGTTGTTGAAATATGAAAAAAGAAATTCGAAAATTATAATTGCATAAATTATATTTGTAACAGACAAATTTTGCATAAATATTCTAATAAATAAAATCAAATTTTTCCGGCTGTCACTATACACATATGCGTATAACAAAACTTTTTCATTGTTTCGGATATTTTGCAAAAACTATCGTTCGTATTATAACAGCCTTGTAAATATTATTATTAAACATTTTCTATGGACGTTTATTTAAATAAATTAAACATTCATAACGCATTTTACTCATTTTTCACTCGGAACACATGCACCTATTATGGTAGATTAATCACTATTCATGCATAAATTGTTTAGTATTATAGTTTCAAAAAGATTCGCGCCTATTTGTTTAACAATATCGCAGATGAAGCGTATTGCCATACAGAAAAGCGAGTGAAATGAATCGATATTCGCTGATTACCATAATAATTATCAAAAATACATTTAAAGCTTCAAAGTTTCATATCATTTAGTTTTAATATACTTGAGAATTTCGAATTCTAAATTATGTTTAAACTATAGAAACTTCTATAAGGAAGTTCTCTTGGATTTGATGTTTAGAGAATTGACGAAATATTCGTATATCAATCTGAAGATATGAAAATTTTAAGGATTTGTAAATTTTGATGGTGCTTTAACTCTATCCCATTGAAAGCGTTGGTTGTTTAGTTTATTACCATTATTATGACTTATGCGATAGTCCCAGCTACTAATCAATAAAACTGACAATTTACTGTTAGATTAAGTTAATGTTGGGTTCACTTCTAGAAGAATTATTATCATTATTTAATAAAGTTAATTGAGAACCGTGTAATTTTCTACTCACCCGTTTTTCGGTCTTTGGCTTTTGTCTACCGCCATACTATTGACTATATATTTTTCCATCTGGAAAATTGGCAATATATTTTTGTAGCTACTCATATAAAATTAATGAGAAATTCTTATAGCTATTATGTTTTTTTCTTCGTTTCCAACAAAACCGAGAGTGGGTGAGAGAGAATGAAAGAGACAAACGAGAGAAAATTCATTAAATATCTGTATAAGGGAGAAGGCCGAAACAAACTCTGGCAATTTATTTAGTTTACGTTTAATGGCTTATCTTGCAGGTAAACACCGTCAGAGTGTAAAAGTGAACCAGAAAGAGATGCGAACGTGTTAGTGATAAGCTTTTTTTGAATAGCGATGAGCAGGGAAAGATAGTTAGAAGCTGGGGATTGAAAAGAAACTGAAAAACTTTTCCTTTGACGATTCGGATTTACTCATAATTAAATGCATCACTTCCTGTTTTTTTTTTCACTTACAAGTCTCTGTGAACTTATTGATTCATACCCCATCTCCGCCTTTATTAAAAAAAAAACAAAAAACAATTTCAAAATAATTTCTGAATTTTAGCCATAATTAAAATCTAAACAAAAAGTAAATAATAAACAGCACGTAATCCCCAGAAGGAAATTAATTAGAAGATAGGGTATTTATTATTATAATCGGTTTTCTTGGTCGATTACACAGTTACACACACACACACAATATAAACGGTTGAGTAGTAAGGGGATGTTTTTCTTTTTCGTTGCAAATTGTTTAGCCTCCCTTCTTCTTGTTTTCCAAATACGGTTAAAATCCACACACTCATAAAAAATTAAGCGAATGTAAAGAGAGAAGGGCCGAAGAAAACGAGCAGAAGAATCGAATAATAGAGGGGAAAAATAGAGAGGAAAAATATTATATTGTCAGACCGGCGCTACGTGCAAGCGGCAATGAGCGCGATCACGCAATAAGATATAAAGTGACGGCTCGGTGACTGGTCGGTCGCGTGCTTCGGCCACGTGTATCGCAAGAACGATGGTTACTTTTATAAAAAACGAAAAATTCCATCCTTTTCATTTTTCAACTAATTTTCGTTTTCTACATTCATTTTTACTACGTCATAATTGTTACCAAGTTATTGTCTTTTACGTGGACACAATTTATCTTTTATCATTATCTATTTTAATGAGGGTGCCCCCCTTCTTTTATTGCCTTCTTCCAAGGCATTTATTAAATGTTACTTATTGATAGTTTTTACCCTCCCATTTTCTGATAGATGCTAAATGCTGCTTCGGCAACGTTTGACGTTTTACGATGAGGCAAATTTCCTTTTCTCCAAATATCAATTTAACTTCGTTAGAAACTTCAATTTCACAGTTTCCGATGCATGAGGATGAAATAAACTCATACGCTATTTTCTTCAGCCACCACCAGCGTCATTAGGACAAGAAGATACAAAACAAAGCGCAAGAAGTTAATGTTATTAGAATCCAACCGTATTTAGTTTTGTGGCTATTCGGTTTTTGGTTCCTTTTTCATTTCTTTCTTAGGCAATCAATCATTCTCGACGTTCTCGGCTCTTTAACTGGCGTTCGTTTGTTGTGTGCGTTTCACTAGTTATATGTGTATCGCATACGGGTTGCCTTCGATTACCGTTTAAAGCTTCTTCTTCGTCGTCTTCTGATCGACGAATTAAATTCCTTTAATCGATATATACAACTCGTTTTCAGACTTGATAGCAGAAGAAGATAACAGGGTAAGAATAAGGCCCGCAAGGGTTTGTTTTAAATATTGGATGTAGATGGATGCAACATTTTCCTTTTCGAATTTATCACCGCCGTTCGCATGCGAAAAGGAGTGTTATTAATTAATCGTTAGGACTACCTGCTTTATAATTTTCTGCCGTTTGTTATTCTTTTTCATTTTCCAACCTCTCGATTTTGGGCGATACTACTACCACCACAAAAATAAAAGAAAATAATAATTAATCGAGGATACGCTCTGCCTTATCAATCAAAAATTCAAATTTGCTGAAACGTGAGTTGGGGCGTGCAGAAAAAGCAAACACAATGCTAGACGTTTAATCTAGACCGAAACGAAAGTAAAAAAAAAGTGTATATATCGCAAAAGTTAATGAATCCGCATGAATGATCAAATACCAATTACACATCAATCATAATTAACAGTTATTTTTGCTTTAACGTCCCACGAATTTATTCACGTTATGGCAAACAAGGAGGCAGAAGGGAGAAATGAGTTCAAACTCTTTTTCGCAATATTTTGCACAAGTTAAGCGGTTCTCCATATAAAGTCAATCCTCTTGTTCTTGCCGTAATGCTCCGAAAAAATGTCATAAATTATAATGGGAATCAATTAGGGGGCGAAAGGTTGATGCAAAATTATGAAGCGAAGGCTAAGGATAAAATTGTTGGTACGTGGGTGTGTGTGTGTGTGTGTGTTGTAGTAAGGTGGTGCAATGAGGAGCGCGGAAGAATATTTACGACGTCCATTACATTATACAATGTAACAACATGTGGGTAAGTTGTAATTTATAACCTTTATTGCCTTAAATATTGCGAAAACTGACTATCCAACACAAACGTACCAGTATAAAATATGCGTCTGAATATATTTATTTACCCAAAACGAAGTAAAAGTAAGCAAGCAAAAACAGAGAGCGAGAAACCGTACTTCTTATAATA
The DNA here is from genome assembly GCA_963695495.1 of Hololepta plana. Lineage (NCBI taxonomy): Eukaryota > Metazoa > Arthropoda > Insecta > Coleoptera > Histeridae > Hololepta > Hololepta plana. Next base: position 4,599,156 of record OY968837.1, on the reverse strand, counting down.
CGAGAATATACTACGATCGCACTAGTGCTATCAACTAGACGGATGTGATGAAAATTTGACCTGAAATTTTTCCAAGGAATTTATTACAACACTCGAAGACGATGAGATATTTTTATAAAACTCGAGCATCTCTGCTCCTTCTTCTTTTTTGCTTGTTTATTTCAGTTTACAGCAAATAAAAATCGAAGTTTGTTAAGGATAGTTCCAAGCGAATGAGACGTTGATAGTGACACGTGCAAGAAATAGAAGCCGAAGAAGTTTGGAATAATATCCATATGATCGTTCGATCTTGAATTAGCCAAATCCCAAGATTATCTCATTTTATTAACATTCACTTACAATGTAAATTCGTACGACTTAACGGATTTGCATCGATTCAATGATAATAATTTTAATAATAAACGTCCTCTTCTACTGCTGCCGCAGCCAAGAAATGTACAAGAGCAAGATGGAACTCCAAATGTGTTTGTGTGTGTGTCTATGGGCTAAGGAACGTCTCAGAAATAGCGGAGTTATCGTCGTGATACATACACAGATCCCTAACTGGGATTAATAATTTCCACACGATTTAATCGTTTTAACTGTAATATAATATAATAATCGTTTATATTGTAATAACTACGGGATATAGATGCACGTATATTCGTATTAGATTATAACCTTATCCGAAATCATTTATAATCCTATCGAAAGGGATCGCGACGAAGAAGGAGCAACAAGAAGATGGGTTGGCAGGAGACAACAGAAAGTGAAAACAAAAAGAAGAATAGAAGATATAAATTAACCGAAAAGAAATCGATGAGTTAACCTTCTGTCTATTTTCGTACGCAATTAAATCAGGTTGGGAAATTAATTGCGCTAGATTTTTGTCTCCCGGGTATTATTAAAAACGATGAAGTAGTCGAAAGGGAGACCAATTTCGATTTTTGTCTCTTTCTTTTCGGCCTGGTGCGGCCAAATAGCTTCTTGTGTCGTGTTTGGGTATCATAAAGTGGTTGTAGTCTAACTGTCCATCCTTCCCCCCCATTTTCCTTCTCCATCCCTTATTCTCTTCATACGCACACGTTAAATAAGAGTCGAAGTGCTTTAATGTCCCATTCTTTTCATCGGACTCTTCAATAAATTACACGTTTTCACACTGATTAAAACTGGTACTGTTTACTTTCCTATTACAGACAGGACGTTGTAATAATAATAAGCTAAGCTCCTCTAGTTTCTCCTCACTTTTTATCCATCTGTTTTCTTTTCAAGCGTCATTCGATATCCTTCCTTAATTTTTTGTCGTTTTTTCCCCGTCCTTTGTAAGGATAATAAAGGGTAAATAATGGCATGGGACAAGGATATAATATAAGAAGTATTGCGACATAATGTACGTTTACACAATTAATTAATTTGCAGCCAATTGATCGATTCTTTGTAAGGAATAGCGAGAAAGAAAGAGAGAGAAAAGGAAGAAGAAAAAAATGGGTGGAATTAAAATAGGCAGGCGGCCGAATGGAAATTTAATTCCATTATCTTAAAGTTAAATAAACAGCGACGGGGGTTTGGAATTGACGCTAATGCAATTTTGCCACGCCAAAAAAGCATTTGACTGAAATTACTTCAATTACGTTTGTTACATGATTGCCAAACAAAACGAAAACCGTTTTCGTTTTGGCGTGTAAAACAAAAGGAAAACGTGAACTGGAAGCAACTTGAAAGAAATTCAAAAAAGTATATATTTTATTTATGAGGAATTTCTAAGTTGGTATATACGTATATGGAGGCAGGAGGCCCTCGTTTATTCTGCAAGAAGGAAAAAAGAAACTTTCTGCATTCATCAGAACGTTATTTGAATACTTGTACTATGCAAAATGAGGAGTAGATATAATAATAATAATGATAACGTGTATCGAATGATTTCCTTTGATCTACTCTCGCGTTATCGTCGTCATCTTTTTATTTCATTTTTTCATCTTGTTCTTTCTACATTCTTTTGAGGGAAAATTATCGAGAAATTTGAACAAGAACAAGAAGAAGTGGAGAGCGAGTGAGAAACTTTCTTGTAGTTCATTTACGAAATTTGAATATTTCCATAGAGAATGAAGAGATAAAGAACTTGATTGTCAAGTGAAAGAAAGAAAATGGGATAGAAATTTAAAGTAATGAATAAATATTACCGTTAGAGCATCGTATAATGGAAGATTGACTCTCATGCAGTTAACGAGAGGTCAGATGCATGTATTTGTCGTTAAAACCTAAAAGTTCGCACAGTGATTTGTCAATTGACAATCCATTATTAGAATTGGAATATGGAGAAGATAGTTACACCTACGAGTGGAAACATTCCACCAACATCATATGGGTCTGTGTAAGTAGTGAAATGGAAGATCAGGCTCAAGACTAAATGTTACATTACGCGGTATATCAAAAGGGACTTCCTGCTTTTTCTCTATCTTTCTTGCTGTTATTCTTCCCTTACTTTTTTCATCCACTCACTTTCTTCTTCCACCACTTTATACTGCCACGCTTATATATATCTATTGATAAGAAATTTATTCGAGTACGTGCCGGCAATATGATATCAGAGACTAGTAAGATGATGGTTCCTTTTTCGTTTCCTTTTTGTCTGTTCTCTGTTATCGTTATATGTATAGAAATAGGAAATTTTTTGAAATAGTAATACGAGAAATGTGATGATGATGATGTAGCAGAGGATTAAATTAGAATATTGTTATACTTTATCCCGCACTCGATGTACTTGTACACACAAACGCTTTCTTTTATTTATTAGTTCTGTTAGCATCTCTTGAATTTTTTAGCTTGTCGAGTTTGACTTGATGGATTAGTTTTAGCGGTTTTTGCGACTTTTTCCATTAACGTATTAATTAACAAATGCATAATCTCTTTTATAACTACTGAGTTTCCCTTTCGGCACTGATTTCGAAACAACATGTTTCGCATCGAAAGGTTTTCGTATTAAATTTAAGAGGATTTCATAAACGCACGGACGATATATCGATTCGATATACTTTTTTTACTTTAAAGCTTGCCTAACGATAAAATAATATTTATTATCAACGAAAATACGGGGACGGACTAGACTACGTTGAAGTTATAAATAATGGTGGATGCGGCGGGCGAATTTGTTGTACGTTGACGAAGATTTCGAATACACGTCGGAGTAATTGTTAGTAAGTTATCCGAGGCACTTAGATGGATGCGGTATCGAGTGATATTCCCTATTCCGTTTCCTATTTCTTCCAGCTGTAGTTTTTGTATCCGCCTCGTTAACCGCCAAAGTATTGTCTGCGTACCATCGTCAGCGTATCTTCCAATTTTAAATAAATTCTTTGTCTCCGCAATATTCATCGAACAGAACAAATAACTTTCTTTTTTTTTTTTGGTTCGCGATAGTTTATTCGCTTCCCGTATCTTCATATTTTCCAATACTTTAGTACGAACGTTCCTTGTGATCTCTTTCGATATCACCATTCCAAGACGATTCGACCAACAAAATGCGAGCCGCACGTTCTTCCTTTCGCAATAACGCCAAACGATACGTGTTATTGAGCAGAGTAGGAAAGGCAGATTTTCGATCGTTTTATTGTGTTTATGAAATTTCGCCGGGTGATCGGTGTTCCGTTGCATAAATAACAACACCGATAGGATGATGATGATGATGATGAAAAAGAAGCGGTGGAGGACGGTCGAAGAGTAAGATGACTGGCGCAGATATTGATATAAATGAACGTGGAAGTAGAAGAGATTTATGACACTTCGCATAAACTACATATATCATTCTATCGCTCTCCAAGTTTTCTTTTTCCTGTTTCTTTCCCCCACAGAGTACATGCAATTTTGTGGACCAAAAGGAAAAAGGGAGTTCGAGAGAAACAGAGAAACGGCGAGCGGAATAAAAGGGATAACGTACAAACACACACGTGCGTAATTTATCCCTGCGAATGTCATTTATTTGACTAATATCGTTGCGGTTTACGGGCCTCGGTTTTGTACAAACCTCGGTCCTATTAATAAAACTAGAATCACCGGGAATACGAGCATGATGATGATGGTGGCGATAAAAATATAATAATAATCGCAATGTGAAAAAAAAGCAAGGAAAATCTAATAAAAAGCAAATTAATTTCATACGTAACGTTACAAACACACACATCGAAATTCTATTGTGGCAATTTGCATACACTCGGTCGTTTGTTTGGGTTTTTTGTTTGTGATTTCCTCCTGTTCACCGCCGTTCGGCGTACGTTTAATTTATATGTAAATTATTATTAGAAAAAATTATTAATATCGCTCATTTAATTATTAGACCAAAATGGAACAACTGTAAGTAGTGTTGCAAACGAAATAAATTTGCTATTAATATAATACAACCGCTTTGCATAACTTCGCAACGGAAGTTAATTAATTTTTTTTCTCAATGGTCTAAATGAAAACTTCAATAATCACGTACATCAGTTGGTTTAATTAAAATAACATGTATATTTAGAGGAGACTGATTTAATTTCGTACGGCTCGGAAGAAGAGATATTGACCACTTGTTCGAGTGAAACGGTTTGGAATGGCCGCAATTAGAACACGTTCATTTACTCTTTAACACAACGGCGCTTTTTTTTTTTCACAATCTTTCACGAAAGACACATTTTGAATGCGTTCATCGCTAATGCGGCAACTTTAATTACGAACTGCATCATCGTGTTCTCTTTTTCTGTTAAAGTTATACAAAATGTTTAAAAAATTTTGTATGCGAATCACGTTCGTCCATTCAATTTTCTATTGGCTGAATGCATATTTTACTCCTTACAATAATTACAATCAATTACGCTGCTACATGATTCGATTCGAAGATTATTACCGCCAATTCGTATAGATCTTAAATGGTTTTATAAGGAAGCAATTCGAAAAGAATAAAAAGAAATTTTGTTCCTCCAATTTTACGCTCGAATAATTTGCATCTTCCCATTTTCTTCGTGTACTTCCTCCCTTCCGAACAAATGAAACACTTCTTTAAGGTGATTTCAAAGAATTCAAAAAAATACTGCAACAGTTCAGAACTCTATCGAAAATGTCTTAATGTTTTCGCAAGTGATTTTGTATAGAAAAATATCAATTATTTCGATTTCGCGCTTGACTCATTTCGCACATCCAAACACGTCCATCATCTGATGCCAACATCCTACATTTTTATTTATTGACCTCACGCTCTCTCTCACTGGATTTCTCCGCTTCTTTTCACCTCGCCATTCGTGTATATGTATTGCTTCGAAACCGCTATCGCCCGTCGTTATATTCTAAGTCCCCCGCGGCGTTGACGTCACCGGGGCACCGCCGCCGCCGCCGCAGCACACCGCAGGTCAGCGAGAGTGCCGGCGAGTCATAAATCCTTGCTCGTACCGGTGGGACTTTCTAGGACACGGAAAACTCAAGCAGACCTCCCCTTCTTCCAACCCAAACCGCTCGCTCTTGCTCGACTTATCATCGCGAATTGGTCTAATTTTAAATCGGCGTATGGAATTCGTAATAAATAAACCGTTCGCTCGCGATCTTAACGTCTGATAATCGGACTGCAATTAATTGCGTCTCTTTTTTTTTTCTTCCCGTTGGCTAAAAAGTGTCCACAAACATTGTTCGCCATTTCGGAATGACTGTAACGTCGAACGAATTAAATTTCGATAGCGATTATCGTCGGTTACGTATCGTATAATTTAATAGTACGGACGGATAATGATATGTAAGTGCATCGGATAGGAAACATAATGGAAATTGCTATTATCGTTATTAAACTTAACGGCTACGTATCAACAAACACAGTCACAAAGAGACAGAGCGACAAAGAGAGAGAGAGAGAGAGAGGGAAAGAGAGAGAGAGAGAGAGGGAAAGAGAGAGAGAGAGATGGCTTAAATTCGTTGAAGGGGTTCGATGATGGTATGCAATATTATCCTGGCATTAATAATATCCTACTAACTGGTACCATCGTGCGCCCACCGATACGCCACACCATACAATCGGTACGTATTTATAATACCGCGTTAATATACATGCATATTATTACCTTAAATATACGTACAAATATATATAGGGCGTCCCAATAGCGCGGACTCGGAGGGTTGCGCCTAAACGGCTGACTTTAGACTTTAAACTATTTCCAAGTGTTTTCCGAAAAAAATATCTTCGCGAATAACTCAGAAACTATTTGAGAGAAAGTGTTCAACTTTCGTTAGTTCTTTTAAGACGAAGATTTTGCGCTGTTTACGTTTAATTAATAGCGGCACTAACGTTTTCAAATGTGCATAACCTTTTTTTTTTAATCCAATCGTATATTTCTGATTGCGGCTTTCGCTGCAGAAAGTGATTCTCTTTGGATCATATTAAGGTTCCATCATTAACGGTTATTCCTAATTAATCGACATGAGAAAATAATCAAAATAAAAGCAGAAGCAATTGAAAATCAATTATCTTTGCATTAGAACTTTTTTTAAAAAACTCCCTTTAGAATTCGATAAGGAACCCAAAAATACAATAATAATTATACCATTCCATTGAAAAATAACGCCGGTATGTCCTAATGTGCGTAATTTTGGAAAATATTTTTACGCTCTATTCCTATCCCGGTGAAAGTTTCTTCATCCGAAACATTTTTCTCTAAAATCAACGGTGGGACACGCTGTATAGTAGAAGAGCCTCGTGTGCAAACGGATCCCCGATTACAGGCAAACATTACTAATTTAAGGCAACTGGAATTAATGTATTTGTTACGCAACGACACATCCTAGGACTCTCTATTTTAAATACATGTGTGCGAAAATGTCTGTTGCAACTGGCAAAAGGGAATCGTGCGGATCACGTCCGGTTCGTGAATTAATCGAATTTTCGTCGTTTTAATTAGCTAAATTCCGAGCAAGGATATTGTTAACGTCACGTCAGTTCTCCCCCTTTTTTTACGCAAGCATTCGGATAGACATGGAACCTGTCTCGCGACTAATTTATATCCTTCTTGATAGCGAGCGCGAATAAAAGAAGGCGAATTAACGCTAATAATTATATCATTAAATTAATTAGTGTAACGCCTTCAGTTAATTTAATTTTGTGCCTTCCCGTGTTTTTTTTTCTCTCTTTTTTCGGTGGGAGCAACTCTGGGCCCATTAATGTAATCTAATTAGATTTAAATGGTGTGCATTGTAACGATGCGAATTTAAAATGTTTGCATGTTAAACTAGCAAAAAAGAAGAGCGAAAACAAAAATAGAAAGGAAGAGATTTTGGTGGCCGGTTCGTTAGTACAAGAGCGGAATGCACGTTGGAATCGGGAAGCAGATTAATCGATGAATTATTCTCCTCGACACTTTACTGCTGTTGCTGCAGTATTTACGTCGAAAACGAAGAGACCGTCATCGATCCGGGAGATATTCTTGGCCGTTTGCGAGGCCAATTTTCCACTACAATAATAGATTTTAACGCCGCAAATATACGAGCAATAAATTTCGCACGCTCCCCCTTTCTCTCGCAATATAACGAGAAATAAAACCACGGCATATTATGCATGTACGTTTTTGCAAGTACCTTCAAAGAGGAACTTCCTTTTTGTATGCGAAATGAACCGTAACTGATTTGCGATTTAGCAGCTTTGGAAATATTTAACGTTAAAACCATCTAATTCGCTATTTAATGGCTTAATTTCGTACATTTTTGCTGCCTCCTTTGCATTATGTTTTCCCCTGTTCGAAACGAATCGGACCGGCAGTAAATAAATAAAATAGCGGTCATCGTACTTTAACCGTGTGAGCTTTCTAGTTGAAAGTTAGCTCTTAAATCAAAAATGATAATCTATTAAGGCCAAGTGAAGGGCAGAGGTGCGTGAAAAGAGGAAGTGAAAAGAAGGGAAGGTGGATGGAAGAAGTCCTCCTTTCAACACACTTGACTTAACGCTTTGATGTCGACGATAACAAGAAATCTTTTCGCATCGTCTTCCGCTATCTGACACATCATTCGAAAGATCTTTCTCTCTCACGCTCACCCTTAGGATTCCCTTCTCCCTTATTTACGCTTATTTGTCGCATTCGTTAATTCTTCTACCTTCCTTTTGCTTAACACGCATACACTTTACTGTCGCCTGTTGTACTTAACGGTTTTTCTTATAACGTTAATCTCACGGAATCTCGTCTAGTGTTTGCTTTCGAGTGTTCTCTCATACGACGGCGAAATGCGAAATGAAAAGAGGGAAAAAGAACGCAAATTTTAAACCACACGAAACGAGAGCGAAAGACGGAGCGAAAAAAGAGGGGAAAATGATTGATTGCACATTTTCCTAATTCAAACATGTAATAAGTGATGAATGTTAAACCGTCGAGAAATTATCTGATAAACGAAATGTTATTCTACATTAAAGTCTAGCGAACGGAAAAAAGTAAATCGTGGTAGTAAAAGAAAAATATAAAAAAGCGGAGGAATGGAATTTTAAATAATGTTTATGGAAGAACGGCCCAAACAAATAGGCGAGAGGAAAAACTCGCCGAATAAACACTGAACACAAACACTTATTTCAGACGAAGACGCCGCCGTCTTAAGATCATTCGACGTCTCCATTTTGTTCATTTCTGTATTGTTTTGTCATTGAAATTCCATTCAAAATCGAATCCCTTAAATTTTCAAGTTTAGCGTGTACCTTTTCAGTTTTGGCAAGTACATTATAGTAAACGAAGAAGCAAAAAGGAAAATAGGTAAGATCCTGTGTCCGTTTATTCAATAAGGCAAAGTGCAGGATGTACTTTAACTTACACTCATTTGTTGTTGCTGGATGCTGTTGTTACACTACTTATTATGGTCCATCTAAAGACGTACCCGAGTTAAATTACAACAATGATGACGATCTCTTCCTGTGTCTTATTCTCTCCCTCTCCCTCTCCCTCTCTCTCTCTCTCTCTCTCTCTTTGATGCTTTTTCTACGGTTTAGCCTTGCATTATGCCGCATCATCTAATCACTTAACGTACTTGTTTATGTCTCTGTTTGAATGGAGCAAACGAAATAAAGGCACTTTTATTTCTTCGCCATTTCCTTTTCTATTCCTTCTTCTTATTCTTGTAAAATGTGCATTTGATACTAGTTGGATCTCTCTTTACTCTTCCGCTGTATTCGTCAAGCTCCCTCTCTTTCTCTCTATTTGCCCTCTCTTTTCTTATTCTCTGTTATCGTTGCTCCATTTGCCAGCAATTTCAATCAACTAAGTCTCCATTAAGGAAGATCGGGAATTCTATCGTTTCCCGCCGCCGGCTCTCCTAAGAATTCCATTGAATCACCCCTTTAGTGCTATTACTATCTATTATTATCATCATCATCATCATGATCATTCTTTCCGGTACACACACCCACATACGTACACACGTAGAGGAAGAAGAAGCATGTTAGTATTCTTACATACCGTATGAAGTCGTAATAGATTGAGAAGAAAGCAAAAAGAGAATAAAAGGGAAATAAAAATGAAATAATAAAAGGAAATAGCAAAAAAAAATAATGTAAGGTTGGAAGAAAGTTGAAAATAAATGGACTCTTATGCTGGTACGTAAGAAGGAATACTTAAAGATCTCCAGATCTATTTCACGGAGTATATCTACTGGAACGTTTGGCTTTTAAAACGTTTTAAAAAATTTATGTAGCTCGAGATAGATTCCACCTCTTTCGTCCCGTCTTAGGTTAAAAGTATAGATTTTAAAGGAAATATTGTCTCTTATAGCCTCTTGCATAGTTGATGACGATGATCCGTCGCGAAACTTCGCGAACGGAACGAACGAACTTATAATTAGGTTAATATTAATCAAAATAATTAATAATAACGGAACGGATGCGAATGGCACGTTGACAATTAACAACGCGGGACGGCGATGGAGGAGCGAATGACATGCTAGTGACGAAGAGTTGAAAGTTTTCCGCTGCAAAATAAACACCTGCATGAAGTAATTTAGAAAGTGACACGACCATCATTTTCATTACTTCCGTCGCTTCGTCTTATTGCTCTAATCCCTTATCCGCCATCGCCGTCATCTTTAACTTCTAATTAACAACGTTTATCTTCAATTATTCATTATGTTTCATTTTAATTAATTAATTATTCATCTACATTTGCGTCGTCGTCGATAAATGACCAACCAGATGTTTTCTTAATTAGTTATTATGAGCGTGTTAATGTCGCCGAAGAAGATGACGAAGGGTAAGAAATTAACGACGAGGAAAAAGTGTAAATGGTCGACAGTAAATCATAATCCTGTTTGGCGTTTGTTAATTAAACAATTCTGGCGCTCCACGCTTCGTTTAAGGAAAACAACGTCCAACACGCGGAGTCGCATCGGTGTTGTTGTTGTTGCGAACAGGAATTGGAACGCGAAAAAGGCGTCGGACGAAGTCAGTATATTCTATCGGGATTTTAAACGGTTGACAGTTGGCACGAAAGAAATTTAACTTTGTAGACTCAATTGAACTTTTTTAGTTATGCGACCAGCAGCAGGAAGGAGCTACTTCTTATTTTCGTTTATTTTCCTTGACTGATTTAGAATTTATTAGATTTATTTTCCCTTCTCATTTATAGGTATAATGTATGCATGTAGAAAAATCGTATGCGATTACCGTACGAATATGTGTTCCGTACAATAAGATAGAACGCGAGAGAGAGAGAGAATAGTTTAAGAATGAAATTTATTCGATTCGTACGCGAAAAACTTTTGACATTACCACTACTAAACTCCCTTCTAAAGAGACTTATACGCGTGTATACGTACGTGTACGTAGAAGACTTATACTGCGAAAGAGGGAAAGAAGTCGGCATATCTTACATAACAAAACCCGGAACGCAAAAGTCACCGAAAGTAGTTACAGAATAAAATTTGTTGCTGTTGGTAAAACCTTTATGTATGACATAAATGATTTTCCCCTCCCCACTGCGTCCTTCTTGTTATTTGCCTTTCTTTTCCATCCGCGACTTTCCCGGTTATATAACTTTCTTTAAATTGATGGCAACAATACGATAATAATCATCATCCACGAGATAGGAGCGTACAAGTTTCCGTAAACTAACTGCCATTTGAATTTCGTTGGCCACAAATGATGATACGTTTGGCAACGAACGCGGCGAGTAAAGTTGTGGCGGAATTTACGAAGAACAAGGCGAAAAAGAATTTATCAATTCGAATACGGAAACGTGAGTCGGTTGAATTTAATCGGACGCATTCTAAACGAACGTTAATTTTCTAATCGGGACAGCGTGTTCAAGTAGAAAATTAAATCTCGTCTCGTTGCATTTTAATTCGCATCCATCAGGTCTATTTGTCGCAAAATTCGCAACTTCCTCCGCGCCGCACGGCTAGCTACTGCTAAACGGGCGCAAATTTATATTCATTAGAGTTTTATATTAACATTTAGATTTAAATAAAACGCGGGTGCGAATTGGTTAGAATGCGCGAGGAAGTAAGACCGCTATCCGCAACACCATCGGCGATTGTCGTATGCAAATAAATGCGATCGCGCGCGCGTTTGTGTGCGGAAAATAATGGAGATGTTTTCCTATTAAATATTTCTGCAACTCGATTAATTTCCGTTTCTCATCGCGCCAAGCGAACCAACTGCATAAATTCCTTCTAAACGCTTCTAAGCGATTCGTGAAATTCAAATAATTACTGGAAGAAAAATTAGTAATTGGATAAATGTAACAGATTCGTGTAAATTGGATGCGATATCGATTTAACAATCCAAATCGCTTGTTTTCTTACGGTTTTTCCCTATCATTCGAACGGACGTTTCTCCGCATCTCGCCCTACGTAACACATACATTATATTATTGTCTGGCGTTCGGCAAATTAAGTCCAATCAATTACAAATCTTTGGGTTTTGGCGAATCTCGCTTCGATCTCCGGCGATAAACGCAACGTTCTTCCTCGCATTAGCATTTAAAATGAAGAAATAGAGAGATATCTCGTCTACGAGGATTGATTTCTTCGGTACGTACGTTAAATAATTCAACACATCATCCTCTAACTCGCCGTATAACATATTGAAGGTAACAGCGCAGATCGTAATGGTAATAATAGTAAATTGGATAGATACGTTAAATTATTCAAAAAGAGCTAAAGTACGAACGATTTTATCGAATCAAATAATAATTCTTTACGATCGCGATATATTTCCCACCGGCCGCCGTCGTTCTTCCTCTTTGATTTGCGCTTAATATTATTCAATTAGCGAGCGTGCAACCGAAAAAATTGCGAGCGAGAAACAGCGATTTTCCCCTCTCGTCGCCCTCCTCCTTTATGCGCCGTTTTCAATTTTCTCCTCGCGAAACACCGGCGATGAAAATTTCGTTACGTTACGTATAAACTATTGACTACAACATATACGTATACGCGATATATAATATATACAAGAGTGAGCGTACTTAGAGATGCGGAAGATTTATGATGGTTCCGTGATGTTTTTCCCCGTACAGTACATCTTTTCCGGTTGTTAAAGAGGAATCACGGTTCGATGTTGCTGAGGATGGAAGGGAAAAAGGACACCTGTAAGATGTTATTTTTCCTTTCTTTCTCCTTCGTCTCCTGCGCTCGCCGTTTGTTCGAATCAACCGTGGAGATGATTTAGAAAGGTGAATGCGAAAAGATGGGGAACGGGGAACGAGGTGTGTGTGGCACGGCGTAAAAGGAAACTCTCGGCGACGTACCGGTAATAGTTTAGTTTGTAACAAATAAGAAATTTCGTTTCTTTTCCTCCCAGTTTTGCTCCTTCCTCTTCCCGCGCTCTTCTTATTCATATACGACGTATTCGAATCGGAAAAGAGAACAACAAAAAAAAAACACAATAAATCGTGGAAAGAAATCTCGGTGCCGTAATATACTACGGCTTTTTATCTATAAATTCATGCCATCTAACACAGATTGTACAAGATGATATATGTTAGCGGTTAGATCGATGGCTCACTATCTTTATCGCTCTCATTTTTCAATATCTGGGCATCTAATAAGTTCCATCAATTAATTGATGCGATTCGACGCTTATCCCCCCGTTAATAGAACATCGCGTGGTCGATTAAGTATCTTTCGCCTATCTAATCGTCGACGGATCCTCTTTCACCACGGAATGAAAAATAAAATAAAACAATATTAATTTCGTTTCCGTACGTTTCTGACACGCTTATCGCTCATTTCGTCCCCTCGTTCTTCGCTTTCGCTCGTTCGAACGTCGAAAATAACGCAAAGGAAAGAATTATGCCGTACGTAACCCCGAACGATTAATGGCTGTCGTGTAAAATTTAACGCCGTGCAATTTCTCTTACGCTTATCATCCTCTATTCATCTTCGAATTATTACCGTATCAAAAAAGGAAACGAGATGTGGAGTAACATTTACCAAAAGATCCGCGAATATGTTTCTGTGAGATGTTACCAGTCATGTAATTGGATTAAGATTTAAACTAATAACTAAGTGTTAATAAGAAGTGCCGCAGCAATACGTGGAGGTGTGCACGGTTATAGCCGGGATCCGGTCTTTTTGTTGCACAAAACTTTGTAACCGTCGCGGTAAGAAGAAGATGAAGAAGAAGGAAACTTATTCCAGCATTAAATGTGTGCGCTCCTTATTTTAAACAAATAATAAGTTAAAACTTATTTACTAGTTTATATTTCTTTGGGGTTTGCAAGGCAGGAGAAGGTTATTTACTGCAAATTGTATTTTTGTCGCTATTGCAATTATTCCCGATTTGTTTATTAATCTTTTTTGAAATCGTTAATTGAATTTGAACAAACTTTCAGTTCAACGTTTGTCTTGACCTTCCAATTGTTAATGACCCGATTTAATTAATTTCACGTGATGAATATTAAGAGAGACTCATTTGCTGTTTACAGGTTGCGAATTAAACGCTGAACGCCGATGATTTTATAAACAAAGAAAGCATTCAATGTCTTGAAGCAGAAGTCCATCAGTTTCGGTTACGAATGTATATTATCATAAAGCGCTGGATGCTTGTTGTGGCTTTTCGTTATACGTTAGAATGTTTGAAATTGCAAGAGAGACGTGGAAAATAAAAGGCGAAACGTTGCAATATGCAATTGTGCATAAGCGTCTAATGGTATAAATGGGAATCGTATGTTACGTTTACACAACGAACGTTATGAAAACTAATTAAATTAACGTTGATTTTTATTGTGTAACGCGAAGAACATTGCGCTCTCTTGGTGATAGATTCAGTTCCTAATTTTCTTAAAATTCGCTTTACAACCGTCTCCATTTGTACGATTTTCAATTTCAGCAATTTGGCGAGTTGGCGAGGAGTTTTGTTGTTAAACCGAGCGAGTTCATAGAAGTTGCTGTTTTTGTTTTATTTCGTTTTTTTTGCGTTTTGGCTCGGAAAAGTTCACGCTCGTTGTAAATTGATTTATTACACACACTTCAACTGGACCGCAGAGATCCAAATATCAACCGCACCCGTACCATCGCTTATTTGCAGCATATGCGTGCAAATTAATATAAATAAATTAGCATTAAACGTATGCATATGCATTAGATTTATGTGCAATTCCGTACGAATTAAATTTAAATTGTGCCCAGTACGAAAATGTTCACCCGACGAGAGACAAAAAAACAAATTTCTCTTCACGTACGATAGCAAAAAAGAACGTGTGGTATTCGTGTAAAAATGTTTACGGTTTTTTGTCGTTCGTTAATGATTAATTATCGATAATTGAGCGAGAAATTAGCGTTTCTGTTGCCTGTCTTTCTGCCCTGTTTTTTTGTAAATTTCCCCTCTTGCTCCCTTATTATTATGGCAAGTTTATGAAAGCGTGTGCACATCTGAATAATGATTCGACCATCAAAACGTAAACAAGCGTTGGAATTCGTACGAAACGTGCAAAAGATGTTGAAATAATAACGCTGAAATGTACGAAAAAACAAAATGGGTGAATCCATAATATAGTATAATGAAAATTGAGACGGAAATTCTATTATCAAAACAAGACGGATTCGTACGTTATGACACGAAATGTGTATTTGAGGGCGAAAAGGGGAAACTTTAACGCAAACGTTTGCGAATCGTGTTTGCATCGTTGCGGTTTTTGAGGGTGTATACGCAAATAAATTTCCCCGTATGCCTATACAAAGCACTTAACTGTCATTAGCAGCTATTTATTATAAGGATAATAAATAAATTAACGAAAACTATTATGATGAATCTCATCCTTGCATAAATAAACAGCTCCGAACAGGCGAAATCAGTTCGACTTTGAATCTTAATTTTTAACTTTAGCAAAAGCATCGTGTAACATAATTCTCTGATATCTTACACAAATATTCGCAAATTAATTATGCAATATGACTATCATCATCGATCAAATAACCTAATAGAACAAGTATTTGCAATTACATACCGAAAACAGACACGTGTCCTCCATTTGCATAAAATAAAAAAATTGCAATCACCGCATCACTCACAAACATAAATAATTATTTAAGTACGCGAATTTTAGTAACTGCTCATCAATTAATTAATTAGCACATCTAATATGTATCGACCGATTTTAATTTAACTAAACGTGTTTCACTTTTTTTACTACAATGAATTGTGAGAAAAGCGTACAGAAACCACTAGATATTTAACATTTATCTTAATAATGCTTAATAATGGCAAAATTTTTATTACGTCATCACCAACATCAAACAGGGGCACCAACAAAAAATTCACCCCGATCAGAAACACCACAAGAAAAACATTAAATAACCAAATAAAATAATAAATATGATTGATATTTGAATAAATCAAATTCGTATTTGATTTTAATTTTGTTAATTGCACACTAAACCTGATATAAGCGTGCAGAACATTTTGAAGCAAGCTACAAACTGATTATAATAATACGCCTGCTTCTTATCACTGCAGACGTTTGCATGGACTTTTTATGATTAAAAATAAATGTATGGACGAAAAGCACTCATTGTTTGTGTACAAGACCACCTCCTCTACAACGCAATTTTTTTTTGCAGGAACCGAATTTTACTACGAAAAATATCGTAATCTACAACGTATATTTATTCGCTTATAAATACATCATATTCGCACGTCAAGATCAGATATTCTGCATAAAAAATAGAATTAAAACCGAATGGAGAACCTTATAAATAAGTTTCGCGCATACACATAGCAAAATTTAAAAGAGGTTTATAGTAATAATAATAATAATAATATTTTATATAGCTTATATATGGGTACATTGAAAAGTGTGTCGCAAATACAATTTCCCTCTTTCTTTATATTCGCATATCCATTCTTTACCCAATTTCCAATATACCAAATGTGGATTGTACGTTATTATGGAGGATGCATCGATTCCAATTGGATATGTATTTCACTTATATTCCATTCCATAGACGGTTCTTTGGTTTTAGGAAAGTTTCATCATATTAATTCGTTTCGAAATCATTCATTGTAAATTCGTACGACCTCTAAGGGAATTTCTTTTAAGATAAAACAATCGAAAATAAATTAAATGTTCAGGAATTGTAATGAAAATTAAGAAATCTTCGATGAGAATCAATGAAAATTTAATGAATCGCAATGAAACCTGAAAATCTTCAAAAATTACAGGGTATTAACTAAGCTTCGACGAAAATCAATGAAAATTGATGGCAAATTGCGACGAAAATCAATGAAAATCGACTATATTTCAGCACAAATTGTAGCGATTTTAATGAATAACAAGTTGAATGGAAATTATCGCATTTATCGCGAACTAATTGTCAATCTATTGCCATACCCTTTTACGGAATAATAGTAAACTCAACATTTGATGGTTTATCTTCGACTGCTTAATTTTATTGTATCGTTAAGGAAAAGTGTCGCAAACAAAGTTCCAAGTTAATTGTTACTTAATTTTAACAATTTAGGTAACAATTTCGTAGCGGAAACGCAATAAAATCTTGCTGCGATGATGATGATGGTAACTTTAACGCAATAAAGCGGTGCAATTAAAGGAAATATGCGTGAAACTGCTAAACGAATGCGACGGCGGTAACATTATGTATCCCTTTGCATAACGGTTTGCGAACGTACACAATATTCGCCGTTTGTTATACGATGATGGCTACATTGCAAATGGTTGTGCCGAAGTGAATTAGTAATTGCGTTTACGTTAATTATTACAGTTTATACTGACATCATTTGGTATTTATGTGGTGCGAAATAAACGCGCCGCCCGTTGGATTCGCACTTTTATCGCACACACATTTACACCTACGATTTGGTTCGTAGTATTAACCATTAACAACAATGTCCTCTCTTCGCTTCACTACTAACTCCAACAAAACACCGAACGCTTATCTAACCAACTGACGATGAATTGTTCCCATATTACGGCGTTAAGTTCTTTGATTCGCCGATTGTTTTTTGGTCTGTTCCATTTTCTCCACCTTAACAATTGATAAATCGCGCCATTCTTTATAATTTACGGATACCAACTATTTTAAATATAGTTTATGCGCTCTGTTAGGTCCACGACGGCGGCAAACTTTAATTAGGAAACATGTTTGTTCGTAATGCTACACAAGAGACAATACTGTGTGGAAGAGGCTTGGAAAACATTCGTTGCCGCTATAATACAACTACAATTAGTTGTGGAAGAGATAGTGGAAGACGTAGATAAAGATGTAGGTGATAGGACGAGGACGAGGGCGGGCGAAAAGTTGGTACGAAGAGGTATGGCAAGAATTGGGAGAGAGGGACAATGCTAAGGACTTTGCGGGTTGTTATCCTGAAACTATTCGAAACTCGATGGCCAAGAAGATAATGGGCGGTTGTGGAAGAGATTTTTACTAATTGACAAATAAGTTTCGATAATATAATATTAACAATTCGTAAGAGAATTTATCGATTTTGAACGTGCGGTTCCTCCTGGAACTAAATTAAAACTATATTTTCCCGTATGGGTAATTCCTAGTTATCCTAAATTCTTTTTATGTGGGAACCGGGGGAGGACGAAGAAGAGAAAAATGAGAACTCCGGTATAAAGAAATATAAGAGATTTGTAAGTCGTAAAGTATCCATATAGAATGTCGAATTTTACGAGAGCAATAAAAACCTTCTTCTTTTACTCCTTCGTTGGCGTCGTAAAGTAATTTAATAATAATAAAAAACATAAGATGCAGAATCACGCTACATTACGTTACGTCGAGAAAGAAAGGCGGAAAACGGGCAAGACGGGATTATAATAAACCGAAAATCCGTACTTACTCGCGGTCATTTCTCCCGTTTAATGCGGAGACTACACGATCGAGAGTATGTGTGTCGTCCGCAAATGCAAGTTTTAATAATGCGAATCCAACGTATCAGAATGCAAATCCTTTTCCGATCGTATGCAGATTAAATCGATAACATTCCGGCCAATTGTTTGCGTTCTCTTTCTTGCGGAACATCGCGAAATTAACGAACGCAGAAATCTATTAGTTTCCCATTGAATTATTACGTTATTATTTGATAAAGCGCTACCATTTTTCCATTCTAATGATGTTGAAGTCGCATTCCAACATTTTCATCAATTCGCCCTTCTAGGTTTAATATTTCCATCCATTTTAGTCACCCTCACCATTAAAAAAAAAGCGAAAGATTCTCTTTCGTCAAACAGAAGAACGTGATTAAAGAATAAAAAGCGAGCGAGAGAGAGAGAGAGCGAATCGTAAAACCCGATCACCTCTCCCATCCTTATAGATTTTCTTTTTTGCTAATTTCATTACGCGGATTTTATGATTATTAAATGCGACCGACCGTTGATTTTTGCCTCGGCTGATTAAAAAGTCGTCTCTATCTTTGGCTTTTAAATACGCTTCTCTGCACAGATAAAGCGATTTGTTGCAAAGTACAAACTGCACAAACGAGATTATAAAATGGGAACGAATATGGATGGATATAACGATGATGGTCTTCATTTATTTCTCTTAATACCGTTGTTGTTGATCTTTGAGTTTTAATCGCAATGGATTGCTCACTAGGTCAACCGAGTGTTACTTGGGAATGTTGGCAATGTGCAAATTTTATGCGAAAAATTAAATGTTTGCTCTCCACGCTCCTATAGAATTATATCTCTTTCGCTTTTTGTTGGGGTTGACAATGGTAATAATAATAAGTGCTTAAGTACGACACGAATGTAATTTCGGCGAAAAGAAATTTTCCAATTTAGAAGACGTCAAAGAATCCCGCCACGTCCTATTAAGTATAATCGTTAGTATTTATGATCTACTTTGATTGCACTTTCGGTTCCCATTTATTCCGCATTCTCCTCCTATAAGTATTTCATTTGCTTAATACCTTTCTATCCTTCGGTTCTTTATTTCCACTCTTTTTTCCTTTTTCTTCTTTCCCTGGCTCCTTAATCCAAAAATTAATGATACCATTTTATAAATTTAATGTTGGCAAACGAACATTTGAATTTGTTTTAAACTGTTCGTTTTTCTTCGTTCGCTGCGCACGTACAACAAGCAAAATATATTTTACCTTTTTTTTATTGAATCTAAATTATTTTTCTTACATGTTTTAATAACGGTAAAGATAGAAAAGTTAAAAAAAAGAACGCAAATTTATTATTGAAACGATCGTGGAATGGATAAGTTTGCGATGCATAATGCATGGAATAAATTTAGTTGCATTTCCAGTAGAAGAAACGAATTAATATTGATGTCGAACAATCAAATGCGAATTTACCAGAGCGGTCGTGCCCGATATTATTCACAATAGTATCGATTACCATTGGTGATCTGTCAGTTACCTCTTCTATCCGTCACACGCTTTTTATATGGGGTTATTTAAAATTGTTGAAAATTCGATTCGAAATATTGCCAATTTAAAACTTCGTTCGAGATTTGTATCGTTTCCAAATGAGAATTAACTTGGAATGGCGATACGCGTTAAGAAGTGCAACACAAACTTTGAACGCCCACTTTAAAATCGAATTCGCGAAACACTTTACATTCGTATTAATGCTTCGGCCTCTTGCAAAAACAAAACTAGCACACTAACGTAGATTTACGTAGCGAACAGTTTTCCCCCATAGTTTATACGTTTCTTTTATTCTTCTTGCAAAACTACCCGGTACAGTACCAAGTTGAGAAACCAAGTCCGAGTCTGGTGTTGTTGTTAATAAGTTTTCTGTTTGTATATAACTTTACTCTGATTTTACACAAAACTATTCTCCACCACTAACAACCGAACATTTTAACAATCCATTTGAATTAAATTCAAACCAGTTCGTGTGCCAAAAATTCGCATTTTTGGATATTCTTTGTTTAGTGTTCAACCTCGATTTACAATTATAATTAAAATATATGTACTTATACACGACATTTTATTTACCGATGATTACGAGGCCGAAAGCGAGAAAAGGACATTGCAATGGTAGAACAAGGCGAAGGAGATGCGAATAAAGAAGGCAGGAAATTGAAAATGTTACACGATTCACATTCTAATTTAATAATTTAGATGAAATATGATCTAATAAGTCGGAGGGTTAATAATAGCGATGGTGGTAATAATAATGCGAGCCTCCTCCATGCCTCGAACCGTCATATTGCGAAACGTGAGGCTGGACCTCATCATAACCCATCATCAACATGGTTTCGGTACGGAACAACGGACCGACCCAAGTTTTATTACCGAATGAATTTTAATCTATTTCTCTCTCTCTCTCTTCCATTTTTATCGTTGTTTTTTTTTTGAGCGGATGGAGTATTATCGTGCTTTTGTTGAGGGAGGCAGAACTTTCTTTTCCCTCCATCTGCCTCCATTTGATATTAAAACCGGTAAGATACCAATTTGTTTTTCTTCCGTCTTAATAAAGTACAATCCCACGGATACTATATTAATCAACGCCTAAGGAGAAAGATAATTAAAACTGACTGTACTAGAGGGAAGACCAAAGAAAAAAGGGAAAAAATAATAACGAAAGAAAAGAGGGACGATTCTTGTATTTTTTTTTTGCTGCTGTCGATTTCCTTTTTATTTCTTCCACTTTATTTTATTGTATTGCCCGTTGAATTAATGATCGGAAATAGAAATTTAATCTATTATGTAACGGATCTGCTGTCAATTAGTTGCAATGTTAAGATTAATTTCCACTTGTATTCTATTATTCTCTCGTACTTTTAACAGCCGGCCGTAGAAGTTGTTGTTGTTGCGGTTTTTTTATTATTGTTAATAAAGGACCTGATGATAGAAGGCGAAAAAAGAAGAACGAAAAGAAGAAAAACGGATTACAGAAGGGAAAGAATAAACATATTGCCCCACGAAAAAAAAAAAAGAGGAAGATCCTGGAACATTTGTTATATTCGCTTTTTTGCCCTTTTTTTCGCTGGTTAGTGGGTGCTTTACTTTTCGTCTTCCCGCGCTCTATCCCTCTTTCTTTCGCAGTTTCCTCCCTTATAAATACATCCGTTTCACTTCTCTGTCCATTACCTCCTCTTTCTTTTCATTAGTCATCATGACTGATACTACTACAACCGTCGACCTCCGTAGGTATCCGAGAGCGAAAAGAAAAGTGCGTACGTATGCGTGATAGAGCAACAACCGGGAAGAGAAAAAAAAAAGGAAAAAAAAAATGGAAAAAGAATCGGGCAAAAAAGTTATACGAGAATTTAGTGAACCTGTGATGAGGGTATAAGCCAACCACATAATCTGGCTTCCAAATAACTTTTTGCTCCGTTCCTCTTCAATCTTTTCCTCTCGAATTGCCCATTAAAAAGAAATTATTAAACAAGTTGCAGTATTAATTATTATCGGGTATTGTCTAAAGAGGCGGAGAGCGACGGTGAGAGCAACTTTGGCATTAGAGTCAAGAAGATTATGATGGAACTACTACCACCACTATACGAGCACACTTAATAATCCAGCAGATCCGAACACATTGCGAACGATGATAGAACGGAACGATTTACATGCGTATCTAACGTTATGAAATTAGCCGTGAGAGCGAATTCCCATTACACATCCATTACGACGGTTAATGAATGTTAATTATTAGTTAGGAGTGTATTATAACTAAAACGAGCGAGTGAGACGGCGGAATAACGGTGATTTTATCACCATAATTAAGACATAATTAACATATATGACGCGTCGTTATCTTCGCGTTGACCTAAACATTAAACGAATCTGTTTGGATAAGTTTCAAACAGTCTTCCGTTCGTAATATCGCGTTTTGGCGCGATGGAGCAAGAAATCTGCGCTCATTGATGCAATATGCAAGCGCGCGTTGGCTTCCGCGTGAAATATTTAAAAGTTTGTTTAAATGAAAACTCTTCGTGCCATTGAGAACTCGAGGAGCGTGAAATGCAAGAACTTCCCGAATGCTGTTGTTAATATTTCAAAAGCTTTCCTCGCTTTTCTTTTCAACTTTTTCATTTCTGAGCTTGCAACTCATTGTTTATAAATATTGCCAATTATTAGACGACCATAATAAATTTCGTATTGAACATTCTTCGTATTAGAAACTATTGTCCGCTGATCGATGGTTCGCAAATGAAGAATTAATGACGCTAACAAATTGAAGGTGGAAGAAGGACAAGGGCGACCCGTTGTTGTTGTTGTTGCAGATCGTCGAAGATCGGCCGTTCTTTTTTGCCCTACCCTAATGCCACCGCTAGGCTCGTTCGCACACGGTAAGGAGAAAAATCGATCTCGCACATCGAAGACTTTTAATCAATGTCGTCGCCGTACGTACACGGTCATTTTTTTTAATCCTGTTTACATAGCACTCATTCCGTGCCAATGGTTTCTTCTTCGCACCTCCTTCGCTCGCTTCCTTCTGTTTTTCATCCATCGTTCTCGTTTTCGCCCCCTATTTCCGCCTCTTAACATTCGAAACGCACCCCCCATTTGTCATCTTTGCCTTTCTTCTCCAACATTAATTTTCAATCGTCAATGAAATCGTTCCTTCGCACCTACAGCAACAACGACTTTTTGTTGTTTTCGGAGTTCTGAATCGTTGCAGTTTATGTCGCAGCTCTTAATGGACGAGCAAAGTGATGGATTTTAATATTGAGGACGGAAGATCCAATTGGAATTGACGATCCTTTAAACTATTATTTGATGGAACGTATGTATTTGAACAGCGGTTTATTTGTTTATTTATCTATCCTCATCCCGCATCATATTCTAAACAAGTGTACGATAGAGAAAGATATCGGTTATTTGATATGAGGATAATGTTTAAGAGAGTAAACGTGATCGTGTCTGCAATCAACTGTTGGCTGAGCAAATACAAACGGGAAACGCACACACACACACGTACAAACAAACAAAAGTTAGCTAAACAAATATTTTGCGAAAGTACGAATCCTAAGACTAAATGTAAACACGTTTTCTTACCTAACGTACCTACAAACAACAACAACAAACTAACAGCTCACATAGAGCGATATATGTACACGCGAGACGACTCGCACATAAAAATACTTCTTTTAACCGCCCGGTTTTATTCTTATTTTTACGTTTATCCTTCCAACTGGATAAATAACACACAAACTTTACTATTATCACTAACACTTATCCGTGCGGTACTTGCCGCACTACTTCGAGCCTCTTCCAACGCGTCGAAAATTCTTCCTCGTATTTTCTTTAGCAGATCATTTTATTTTCCCCGCGTCGCTATTCCTCCGCATCTTATTTTTTAAACATCATCGACCGAAGAATTAAAAAAGAAATGATCGAATGTAAGCAATGGTCGTAATTTAAAAAGCGATAAGAAGAAGAAAAGCAATCGTAGTTATAAAGTTTTCGTTCAATTCATCATGCTTTAATTACCTTCGTCCCTTCGCCAACCTGCCGCTAATGAGCGTGAATAATAAACGTTCAAACTGTTGATATCTCCTTTATTGTTTATATCTCTATCGCGGTTAATATAAACGGAACAACGATAGATTTATAGATAGGATAGATTTGCTCGGCTTAGCGTTATACATTGTTAGTTCGCCCCCTACATTTCGGAAATTCGTACTGCGAAGAAGAAAGTGAACGATAAACGAAAAAGTGGAAAATTAATAACGAGATAGCGGATCGCGTGATTTTCGAACGCTCGTTTCGTCGGTTCCGCAGGTAGCTCTTCATCGAATAACATCCTAAACAATTACCTTTCGCCGATCCCTTTCTATTGTTCTTACACCTTCGTTCAACGCGTTAATCAGCGAGAACTCGATGTGTAATTACACCATTCGTTTCCCTTCAACTGGGCCATTGGCGAGGATATTAACAAATCGATATTATTTTAACAAATACCTTTTAATCTCATCTAATATTCCATTCGCTTCCGTTTAGCACTGTTATTCACTTATCACTCATTCCTCTAGTTGCAACACTAAGACTGCCCCTTTACTTGACCTTCGTCCCGTTTTATCCTCGCCTATACCTTCTTTTAGAACGCGTCTTTCGACGTAGGGATGATTCACCTTTGTACTTCTTCGAGAATGATGCTGCACAACGTCACTTCTTCTGTGACGTACTTTATTATCATTAGTTTCATACGTTCAAATAATAATTCGATTTGATGGTCGTTTATAAATTTCTAAATTCTCGATTTCCCTTATAACATACATTTTTCTCAAAGATTTTTGCTATTCCCCAGCACTTTTAAGAATATTGAAAAACATTTTTCGTCTACCTGCTTCCTCTTTTTCATTTCTTGTTATTCCTGTCATCTCCTGCCGCTCTTTCTTTTGCTTTCGTTTTCTTTTCGCTAACCGTAATAGTAGTAATAGCGAGTGGATCGCTGGTAAATGTTGCGTGAAGAAAAGGGCTTAAAATACATTTAAATATTTGATATAAACATACGTATCTTTTAACAGTTCTTCTTTCGCCATCATTCTTTATCTCCTCTCTTTCATTCTGCCATCGAAATTCCTCCACCGTATATAGAAATATATACCTACTGGTAAATCGCACCTTCGCAAACGATACATTTATTATTCGCACATTTTCCAAATCAAAATCGCGAAAAGAACACAATTCTTTTTTGAACATTTCGCTTTCTAATTATGGAATCGATGGAATATATTTATTGTTTATTTTAATTAAAAAATAAATTGATGTTTTGTTAGAAAGACTTTTGCATAAGGTCACGCAAACAATTTGACCACAATCACTGCTCGACAAGCTCCAAAGTGATTAACCGCACAAACATTAATGGATAAGTTAACATACGCAAATACTTTATATCAAAGACGGACGAATTACGAGAAATAATATTTGCACTTAATTAAAGGAAATAAAATAGAAATTAATCCGCCCGAAGACGGGGAACCAGAGGACGAAATCTTGATGGCGAAAAAGAAATTATTTTTCCTTTGCTTCCGCTTCTTCTTCGACTAAATCGTCTAATAAAATAAAATAAATGGGAAGAAGGAACCTGAAAAAGGAGCCGGAGTAAATCGTGGAAAACTGCTTTTATACGTATATGAATCTTTAACCGCATATAAAAAGAAATATATATATATATATATGAGTTTATTCGTATTTTTCCACTCTTCTGTCCGGCGGTTTAAAAACGTATTTGTTAAAATGTCACCGCGTTTCCTTTTCGCAAATCGAACGAATAAAGATTTCAATGGCAATATTTCTTTCGTTCGATTCTACCAGGAATAAGAGAAAAATTGCCACCGATTTACATAGCGTTTTTCGGACCGATGGGAAAGAAGATTTAATCATCGATTAAAATAAAAATGTTCAGAGTTAATTTTCGAAAGGAAACTATTATTCCAATGAGTTTTAAAACCAAAGTGAGGCGAATGGAACAAAAAATATTAATTAACGTAGTAATTATGTTCTAATTACGTGGTGGTAAGTCGGAGTGTTTTTTTTTCAGTGCGCCAATTAGCAAGGAAACATATTCATCGTCAATAGTAAATAGAAGCGGATTCGGTTTTATTTTACTCGGCGTCTATTTTATTGTGCGCTAATTGTAGTTTGGATAATGAAAGCTGCTTTAGAAGTTTTTCAATTAAAGCGATATTAAAAGCGAGATTTGATGCAGTTTAACGGTCTTTCATAATTAGAAACAACTTCCTATTCCTATCGTCCCGAAATCCTACGAATTCGTTGCGATTAATTTCCCACCGATGGAAATTATTTCATAGATTCTACGCGTACGGTTTCTTGCGTCAAATGTTAATAAAAGCTGTTCATTTTTGTTCACGGATTCGCGCGGCAAAGCAAGGAACGAAATAATAATTTGTACGTTCTCCTCTAAGCAGTAAATGTCACTATCAGGGTCGTCATCTGGTTTTATTTTACTATCAACCGGAATATAAAATTCCTTCCACTGTATTGATATTTTGTTCTTTAACCGTGAAGCAACAACAACAAACAGCAACGTAGTACGGTAATCCAATATTTATGAGATAAAGTACACTAAAGTTTACGTTTGTCCCATCATTCTTATTTCTTTCGCTCATTCCGCCCTTTTATTTTGCCCTCATTTTTCTACTCACTTTGGTTCTTCTTGTTTCTTGCTTTTTATAAAGAATGAAATGCCGGATAAGTGACTGTTTCCTACGACTAATATACACTTATTCCTCGTCTCTTCTTTGTTCCTTTTTCCTTTATCGTGTCTCTCATCCATTTCTTTTGTCTATCCTTTTCATTTTCGTAAATGGAATCATCCGTTTCCTCAATGTGGTAATGTAACATTCGTGTCGGATTACTTAACATTAAATTCAATTCTAATTTAGTTTTCGGAATTAGTTTCTTCTTTGTTTTCTTCTCTCACTATCATTTTCTTATACAATTCCCTATATTATTATGGTAAGATTTGCAACATTTGCAATTATATTAACAATAAGAATGAAATATGTGCACATGATACGCTTCTTTTGTTGGTCGATCGCATTATAATAATAAGTACATTTCGTTTCGCGATATTGTATCGCGTTATAAGACAGCTCCAGGGTAATATAAATTATAATTAACAATTCTCGTTCTGTTCAAAAGAAAGATCTTTTTTCATTTCTCGCAACGATACTCTCAAATTTTAATTGAATGGCCGTCGTTAACGTTTAGTTTTTAATTAGTACCGCGAAGAAGGAACCTGAAAAAGGAGCAAACGTATGAGTTGGTGTAACATTAATTTGCATTATTATAAGAAAACGGCGTCGGTTCTACGAGACGTTTTCCCCCATTTCTCGACTTCAATTCCGGTCTGTTTGTTCTTAGTGGAAATAACGAGTTTCCTACGTTTTCCTCTTTAGTTTATAGTAATATGTGTTTTTGTTGTACTTGCCCCATATTATGCTTTGGTGGTTGTTACACGCAACCCCCAGGAACGAACGTCTTCCTCTTATGATTTAATCTGTTTCTGAGACATTTTAAATTGCGTCCTCACGACGGAAACGGGATACGCAAAGGCAATTTGAAATTTTATTATAATTTCCATTTTGTATTGCTACGTTCTTCATCGGCGAAATTGATGATTTCCCTCTAGGATTCAAATTGCCTTAATCAAATCAGACGAATTAAAATCGTTGAAAAATCGACTAATAATCATTTGGCGAGCGAGCCGAAAACGACAGTGACTAAAGGAGTTTTAACGCATTAATTTTGGAATATTTGAATTCCCAACAATCGCATTAAACAATTATTAATACGATTGTTAAGACTTAACAATTACGTTTCTTAATTGTGTAACGAAATGTTGAACAGAGGAAATTATTTCCTCGGGAAACGGCGGAATTTGATAACAAACGAAAATTTAGTGAATGAATGAGACGGATGGTTCGGGCGAAATTAAAGTTTCAATCGTTCTAAATATTTCACAACGTTCAAACAACAGGAAAATATAAAGTTAAATGGCCGCAATGTTATTATGAATAATTTGACGATTTGTCATTGTTATTACGTTTGCAAATCGAATAATAATATCGTTTAGCTGGATAGATGAGGGGGGAATCTTTGTTTCTCTTTAGGACCTTCAATAAATGTATTTACCTCATTCGAAAAGACAAAACGACGAAATGCAAAAAAAAAACGAGGATACGAATTGAAATTCATCGTCCAAAGATAAATCGTTTCATTTCGACCAAAAAAAAGACCTCGTCACAGCACGTTTCCATTTCGACTGAAACCTGCAGGAGAAAGACGAAAAAAAAAATGTATAAGAAAAGATCGAATATTCATTTCCTCGCCAGACGTATAGAAGAAACGATCCGCGTTCTAACCGTCGCCATCACGATGCGTTATGGATGTAGCTAGAAAATAACTCAAGATCAAATGCAGAGATTGAAAATAATTCAATTTCAGATGCACGTAAAAAAGCGGGTCGTTTCTTGCCGCAGTTTCCCTCGTCATTTTCTCTCCGTCTCGTCTTGCCATCGAACGAATGCTAAAATGTACTTACCACTTCATTTACTTCCCTCGAAGTCATCAACCCAAAAATACGGTTGTACTTCAGTTTTCTAGTCAACATCCAGCCGCTGGACGCGAGAAAGAAATTATTACCGCGCAATTGTGGGTGGCCATCTAAAATTGATGACGATCTAATAGTCGTTTGTAAACGGTTGGAAGGGAATAAGTGCATCGAGTGGCGAAACTATTATAAATTCCATCGGCTATATAAACATTTTAATTACGCATCACGTTTCCTTTTGCCGGCTTTGCAAACAAGCAAAAAAAATATATAAAACGGACTGAAATTCGCCAGACGTTAATTTGAAATAACAATTTTTATTTACTACGTTTCCGCAATTAAAAGCGTATAAAAAGTGCACCAGTAAACCGCGATAACGATGATGAACACACGAAATATACGGGACGTCCAACAGGAGCTGCCGCTGCGACCATAGAAAGCGCAATTAATGCAGATCCTTTTCTGAATAATTCAATTCCCCTGTACGCGATTATGAAGACTTATACGTGCAATTTATTAAAGAAATGATAATAAGGCGTATGAGTTGACGGTTATTAATACAAGAATCGTAATTTACGGCGTCTAGACCGTTAGGTTAGTTAACAAGAAGAAAAACTGTAAGATGTAGAGGGAATCGAAAAGGTGGAAGCAAGAACGCCAACTGAACCGAAGCAAAAATTATAAAAACTAAAAACGTGGGGGAAAAAATATCAATACAAACGCGCTAATTGCAGTCGGTGATTTACAACGTTGGATTTTTCCCTTCCAACGCGAGGGATCGTTAATCCTTTAACCCTCCAATTATTTTTTGTCCGTTTTAACCGATCACCCTCTGTATAATATGACTTCAATCATCATCATCGTCGTCGTTTCGATCGATATTGATTCATGCATTAACCTTTTAATCCTCCATTTAATACTGCTTAATTGAAATTCAGTTGTTATGGGACTGCTGGCGGTAGCACGGTTGTTGTTATTTATTATTTTCCCCATTCATTTCGCTTTAATTTATTAGTTTATGGGGAAAAGAAGAAGATAAATGGAATCGGATTGAAAAAAGGTAGAATAATAAAACTGAAGTAGTAATAGGAAACGTGGAGGTCGTGAAATTGATTATTACAAATTATACGGTTTATTGCATTTCGAAAGTCTGTTTTTTGTTCGTTTGCTTCCTAAATGATCTTACATGCATTACGATTGTTATTATTTTCTCTCTCTTCCGTTGTCTAAATTTCCTTTTAACTCCATCCACTTCTTGGTACGTTCGTGATTTAATTAGAATCGATGTGGAAATTGCTTGTAAATCAATATACTTCGCCCACGTACGATCGGCTTTAATTCGTTATTAGAAATTTATCTTATTCGAAAACTGTGCGATAATAAATCTGTGCATTTTCCGAATTGAAGAATAATTCAATTTGAAAAGAACGATGATCTCTATTTTTACCACGCCGTCTACCCTATCCATCCACGTTCGCCTGTCTTACGTTTCTTTCTCGAAAATATGGACAATTAATCGATAGGAAATCGGAATAAAACCTTTAAACTGGATTTTCTTTAATTAGTCTTCTAAAGTCGATTATAATATCAGCTTCATCCGCGATATATAACGGGATTTTTTCATTAATTACAATTAAACGTCGCATGTACAACGTGCTAATCCAACGAAGAGAGATATTAATTAGTCGGCGAAATTTAATTTTCGCCGTTGCACCGACGACTCGTTTAATCATTAATAAAATCCTGCGTCATTAATCAAAAAAATACATTTTTTCCTCCTGCATTTATCTTTGTCTTTCGTCCGTGGATCAATGGCAATGTATTCTGATTCGATTGAATGCAAAACGTGGCGTATTTGTTCCACTTTTGCAAAATTGAATGACGACCATGCATACACATCTAGACATATATATCTTTTTTTTTTTTCGTTCTGTTACTTTTCAGTTTCCATTCGATGGAAACAATGCGATTGCGAAAGCAGGATAACGTGAAGAGGAACGGAGGCAGCAAATGGCACGAGGAAGAAACGTGGAAGGAGTCGGAATAAGAGGAAAAAGAAGAAGGGCCGTATCAGAATAGGGAAATGAATTTTACGAAACGAGTAGAAGAGTATTTTATGTCAATGTAAACAAAATGGTAGGCAGCAAGAAGAAGAAGAAGAAAAATTGAATTGTTCCAGTAGATACGTAGATTTCCGGCAATACGCGTTCCTCCGGATGATTGTGTATACGCGTGCAGATGAGGTAAAACCGCGGCAGTTTGTAAAGGACGAGACTAGAATTTCATTATGCCGTTCCACCGTAAGGTTCGGCTCCACTTCTTCCTCTGTTTGCTACCAGCTACTTCCATGCCCCTATTTTTTCTTCGTCGGTTTACTTAAATATTATTATAAACAAAAAACCTTCTGTGTGCAAATGATCATTTCCAGAACGTCCTATCAGCGATTGTATTGCCGCCGTTTCCCACCCAAAAACCCTCTCATTTTTCCCCCGGTTTCTCCGCAAAGCGACATTTGATTAACCCGCTCGTAATATGCAAATACACGGAGAGCCTTCGTCATAAGATCCGATTCGAATTCTAATAAATTCCGAGCGCAATTATTTAACGACGATAATGGATTTCTGCGTGTTTAACGGCACCCATTTAACGCAAATCCGTTTATTGTTTTTATTTCGTTCAAAGCGAAGAAGTGGTAATAGTTTAAATAGCGGAAGAAGAGAGCGGGCGGTTATAACAATAATACTCAAATAAGATTAAGAAATTTAACGGTGAAATAGAGTCTCGTAAAATTATAAGAGATCACAATCTGCCGCATCGGTATTATGGCTTAAAACTAAGTGCCAGAAGAAGTATGGGAGTATTGCTATTAGAAGACTAGTACAGGTTAAAGGAGGATATAACGTTAAATAATATTATGAGACGAACCCTACGAGGAGAGACTCGCTTGCTTCCTTGCTCTTGCTCTAACGCGTTTAAAGCATGCATTATGGTGGGATGACTGACGGCCGTGGAAATGGATGGGAAGCTCTTATTATGTTTCCTTGTTTAATTCACCATAAACTTTTTACGTCCCTCTTTCGACTCCACTCCTCCCGAAGAGGCAAATGTGGAATCTTCCTTGTCGTCAACCAAATTTTTTCACTTTATACGTTTCATCGGGAAAAATTACCCACTACTTATGCAAATCATTTCATTTCTTTAACGCACCAGTTTATTATCCACTATTTAGACTCATTCGCTGTGTGTTTGCGAATATTTCGTAATTGGATCCAAACGTTTTATTATCGTAATGCCAAAAGCGTTTTGCAAACCGATTAAATTATTAATATTGCGATGCGATGCGATGCGATGCAGCGATTAGAGTGTTGGTGTGTGAATAATTTCGAACTAATTTCGAAATGCAATTTCCTTATACGTATATTACGGTAACTCCGTTTGTCCGTCCGTCCGTTCGGCCGCAATTTTCTTCATTAATAAATCAATCCATTTCTTCGAACGTTATTATTCATTTTAACACCTGATATTTACGTTATTTATAAACTTAATAATCGATAATTTGCATGCGTGTAATAATAATTTCATTCCTCCGAACGAAAATGATAATCAAATCGATTTGTCTCTCATTCATTCAATTCCACTGCGTATAGAAGTTTCCTCCTTTTATTTTTTGTACACAATAACGATAAGGATTAGGTCATTAGTTTTAATAATGTACAATTTAATGGAATGACTCTGGATAAAAAGATTTCTATTAAAACGAAATGAAAATAATGATAATAATAGTTGGATGAGATATTCTCCTACAATTCACCGGAAAGCATAACATCTGCTCGAGGAATGATTAGTTTCATTCGGGAAGAGAAAGGAGAGAGCGAACCTTATTTTAAATACAATGGAGACTGCTTGGAATAATAGTAAGCGATTATGATGATGACACACAAGGAATGATGACAAAAGGCGAATGGAGGACGCTGTGAAAAGTTGAATGCATAATTCAAAAATGGGCGATAATTATTGCAACGTGAATTGAATTGAGCTGTTGATCCGAATCAATCGATCAGCGAATCAATTTATTGAACCATGCATGTCCGCTATTAAATCGCAATAAAAATAATAATAGGAACAGAGCGAGGAAGAAGAAAGCGAAGAGTGCGGCACACAAAAAGGCGTGCAACATTGCCAGAACGAACAAAACGAACGTTATTAATAAAATATGAAGAAGAAATTATTACGGTAATAATAGAATGTTGGTAGTTCGGAATACTAAGGAGGTTCTTCTATTTATATATAAAATTCACAAAGCCATACAATTACTATTCCATAGTAGATGTTACGTTTGCAATATTATTTCTCTTCTCTATCCTCGTACGCTTTCTCCATTCTTTCCTTCAGTTCATCCAACATAATTTCCATCTTTGTTTTGGTTTATTCATAATATATTTGCAAAACAGCAGTAAATTAATATCAACTAATTCACCGTATTCAGTTCATATTTACGTGAAATTTCGCATATTATCGCATGGCCAGAATTTATGCAATTATAACAAATATGAATTACTATTATGTTTACCTACGTACTGTCTCGCTGGCAATGGTAATTGTAACGTAGAGCAAACTGACGATGATGATGATGATGAAAATATGTTGTATTGGTTTGTTGCCGTTGTTGCTGCCGCATTATTCTAAACTATATGGGGGTATATAACTTTAACATTATAACTATTCCTCACAGAACGGGTCCCCTTTTGTCTATCAAAAGCGATAGAGCATTCAAAATGGCATTTCCGTTTGTACGGTTCCCTCATTAAACAATTATATAACATTCACTTCGAAACGAAGAAATGGACACAAGAAGATTTCGCTTAGATAACAACAAATTGCGCCGATATAAGTAATATGGAAAACGGTTAAATGAATTCGAAGAAGAAAGTTTGCGAAAAAATATAACAATTTCCTTCACATCGTCGAGCTGTAATAGTATTTCCATTTGCGAAAATTAAAGAAACGTCATTTTTTCGTTTACTAAAAATGAATTTATTCTGGACACGTAATTAAAAAGTAATTCGATTAATTAATTTATTCTCACCATTTGAAAACTCGCTAAATTTAATAATAATAAAAATGATGATGATGATGGTAGAAAGAGACCAAAACGGAAATCACGTAGTTTGGCAAAGAGTTTATTATTTTTACGCTTCGACAAACAAGTTGAAATTTAATTTTAATAACAGAAGGAAAAAGAAACGGAAAAGCAAAAGGGGAAAAACTTGCGTCTTTCGGCGACGATCAACAAACTGGTAAAATCGTGGACAGGGGAACGGCGAAGATGGAGCGGAATTTTAAATTCCTCAAATTTCTTTTTAAATTTTGCAGACATTTAATTATAATTTAATTAAAACCATTAAGATGTTTCTTTTCTAATCGGACAAACCTTTAATAATACTTCTTCCGATTCGTGCGTTTCAGAAAAAAATCTGCAGCTAAATTTACATTCGCGTTGCAGTTAAACGCGAATCCTTTCATTAAAAAAAAATCATCAAACTGCATTCCCACTGTAGCATTACGGTAGTCATATAGCATATGTGCCTGCATTTACTACATTATACGCGCACTACATGTGCATATATCAAACGCCGGAAATCGGAAAATATGTTGACATATCGTTGTGTGTAATTTTCCCGCTTTCATCCATCCATCTCTCTCACTCGCACTCACTCACTCACCCTCTTCCTACACACGTACACTCCACTTTAGATTAAATAGTTTAAATAAACATTTAACATTGGAATTTGAAAGCTTGTTTAAATTTACTAAAACATTTCTATCAATCATCATCGACATCGTATCGAGTGGTATTTACAATAAAATTAATTACCAATCGGTGGTCCAGTTTCCTACCATTTCAATTTTTGTTACCCATGAACGATGCAAGTAGATTTATTATTAATAATAATAATTAACGATTAATCGTCAATTCGTCACCGTTGGATGTTAAAACAAATCCACGCGCTTATCTAATAGATATTTTCGTTTCTTGGTGAATGTTTGCCTTTTTTCAGAAGCACTTCCTGAAATAATCATTCGCAATAATCGATATATGAGACCGTCATTCGAAACCATTTCCATTATGATGATGATGATGATGATGATGGCAAATGTAAATCATTTTCGAATGACGATGACGACCGGTTATTATACAAAATTAGATGAAAAGGCTTTTACGTTAAAATACGACAACAAGTAGCGATAGCAGCAGCATTAGCAACCAGCAGGAGGACGTTATTGACAAAGTTGCACATCAGCACACATCGCAAACACACACGTGAAGCTTTAATAAATTAGAATCGTACGTCATCATCATCATCACCATTACCATCGTCGGTAACATTCAACATCAGCAGACGTGATCGTCAAATGAAAGGTTCGTCATGTGCTGGGAATACGACGGCAAAAAATAACCAGACCGGATCACGTGTCAATTGCAATTCGAAAATTTAATTCGCAAACGCGCTCCTTAAAATGTAAACCGTTCAATTAACAAATTTCGTGATTCGGAATTTTAATGGGGCCCACTACATCACTAACAGTTGACGCGTAACGAATTAGCACAGATAATGCGCCGATCTTAAAGATTCCCGTCGCTTCTCTTGCGTTCAATTAATTCCAATTAAAATCGAAACCGCTCCGGATTATTTGTTGATGCATAACGAGCCATAAATTCCCGTTTCGCTCCCGCTTATCGATCACATTCAGATGGTATAAACTGGTGATGTCAACGTAGTACCAACGTGGAATAATAATGGTCTGATATTAAAATGAAAGATTTCCGGTTTGCAATACATAAAGGTGCCGTTTTCTTTTTACTATTATCATTATTGTTTCGAATGGAAAATGTTTCCCTCTCGTTCGCTCGCCACGCTCTTTGTCTCTTCCTCTTTCTTCCTGTTATGGTTACATTATATATGTGTGTATACAAGAAATATGACCCAGGTGTTAAACATTACACTTGTGAGAGAAGGAGTCCAATATCAATGGAAAACTTTTAACGATAAATCTTACAAATGCAAGCGAAATATGTATGAGAAATGTGGAAGGACGTACTTTTACTGCGAAGGATGAAAAAAAAGGGAAAACAAAATGCAAAGGGAGAAGGCAAAGGGGATAAATGAACGGTCGTTATTTTCCTGCGTGCGTGCAGATTAATTACCCAAAATTGTTGCGGTCTTATCAATGCGAAGGACGATTAAAAGTTGGCAGACAACAACATTTCATTGCGTTTTGCAAAAATAACGAAAACATGTGCGTGGAAGGACTGGAAAACATTTTGAGGTTTTCTGTTCGTGCTATTAAACGATATTTATTATTCTTCGTCCGGGCATCCCTCTTCCACTATTTCTTTCTTATTCTACATTTTCTTCCTTCCTCATAATACACCTGTAGAGTTTGAAGATTTATCTTGTACACTGTTTTACATAACTCTTCTTCTTTTCCCCCAGCCACCCTCCTCCTCCTCCTCTATTTCTTCTTCAGTCCTTTTCACAATAAATAATAATCTCGCTTTGCATATAACACTGTTCGTATATAATATAAATACGAGGGTGTTGGGAATAAGCAAAAGATAACCTCTGCGAGAGAGTGAAAGAAAAACCTAGAGAAATAGTAAAGCGGACGCAAAGAGGAAAAATCAGGAGAGAAAAAGAAAGAGGCAACGTGGAAAATTGAAAAAGAGGTCGTAGCTGCGGTTTATGTATAAACATAAATTACCATTCAGTGCATATTTGAATGGGTCGCGAATATTTTTCAATTTTATGCAAAACCATCGCACGTGAAAACTAGTGGCAAAATACGGGCCGCAGTAATAACGAGATAAAGCATTAATAAATAAACAGCTGAAATTATTTCAATGGGCCTTTATAAATTTCTTCGTGCCACATCGTCTCTCGTTCCATTCGCTCGATCTTAAAACGTCCGACGACCAGCGGAAGGTTTCTCGTCTGTGGAATTAAGCCTCGATTCGCGTCGCCCGTCTTGTATTTTGATAACGATAACATTCGCAACGCGCTGGAAGGCCAACAACACGGTCGTGTTTACGTTGGCTTAATAATAATTCCGGCGTTTCTGTTAGTAAACCGTTTTGCCCCTTATAAGTATCAAAATCCACCACGTATTTCATTCGCCGCGACGAGTGCGACCACCGTGCGGTATATAATAAGGATGTTATGATGGTCGCAAATATCCTACAACTGTCCACTTTCCTTCCTGTTCCTCCAAGCTTCGTTTACTTTCCTCTTATTCCAACCTAAGTATAAGGTATAAGATGCGAAGAGATATACGTTACCGGCATAATATGTGACATAACCGTAGAAGAAAACCTTCACAACAGTTGGCACATAAAGCTTTTGCAATAACATAACCGAATCTGAGGGGGCACATCCACACACAAACGCACTCCTATAGGTCATATACACCGGCTTCATCAGCAGCAGTAGCTGCAGCAACCACCACCAACCATCATGATGATGATGATGATGATATTATTATTATTGCATGGGATTCGCGTACGTTGGCAGCTCGGTTACAGGTTTTTGATCCCCGCAGAGATGTCAGTCCGTTTCCGTACACCGAATCCCGACAACCGCAAAACGTCATTTTCGCGTAATTTCTTTTCGCAACCACGTATTCCCACACCGTTTTTCCGCCACGTTCGTTTAATGAAGGAATTTATATTTACTAGAGCAATCGCTCGCGTGCAAAATCATTATTTTGCTTGATTATTTGAGAAATGATTGTCATTTGTTAGAGAGGAACGACACCGACTTTAAAAATGTCTTACGTTTTTTTTTGCATCGATTCCCAGTCGTCGCTCTTCTTCTTCTTCTTGCGACTTCTCTAATAAATTTCTCATAATGTCAAAGACATCGGCAAAGGCACTTGCGAACTCCAATGGCGCAGATTAGATTGGTTTCGGGTTTTATCTGTTGGAAAATTATTTTCAATTGACGCTGAAATAGTATTTTCCATCTATTTCGTCGTCGCACGGTACGTGCAAAATTATTAAACTTGTGCTGCTACGAAGGAATGAATAAGTTGCGAGGGCATCAAAATAAGGCGAAGGCATTTATGAAACATTTAATTTTGCGAGTTTTTGCCGATTTCTCGTAACGCTGACTATCACTTTTCTCCGCCGTAAACCGCGAAGCCAACTTTTCTCTTTCAATGTACAAAATATTTAGCATAAAATTAGAATCCAATCCCTTTATGCGACGAGACTAGCGGGGGGCGATGCACTTCGAACGTCTTTCATATAATATAAATATATTTAATATTTCTCAATTATCTTGTATTTTATTAGACCTAAACTCTAATTAATAAGTCGCTTTATTTACATAAAGCGCGCGCACAACAAACACTCGGGCTTTTGACCTTTTGGGATTAAACTCTAATCTTCGAGCCGACTAGGGGAAACGGAGATGGATCGTAAATAAAACTTAACTTATTATCATCCGCAACCATTAAAACTAATATTAATGATATTTAAATTCTTTACAACTCAACCAAGTCTTTCAAGAAACGTTCTATTTAGTTAATATCGCGATAATAGCATTTATTTTATGTGTAACGCCTTCGGAAACTTGCTGTTATTACTATTATTATTGCTTCAGCATATGCTAATATTCATATACGGGGGCGTTTGGTTCGTTAATGAACTACAAGAACGGTAAGCAATTGAAAGAAATCCATCAATTTGTACAACATACGAATCCCATTGTCGCTTCGGATTTATATTGCTTCAAAGCGCTAATACGGCTTTTGTTTAATTTTATAATTATTCAGCTTGGAATTAAAACAAATTCGCTGTATATGCAATAATAGGAGGACGGTTTTGTTACTTGGCGAATTATATAAATACGCGAGCGAAAATCCTCTTTCACTTTACTATAATAATAGTACGGGGTGGGTTAAGGGAACCCTTTCGGCGACTAAAATAATAATATTTAATCGAAATTGTAGTAAAACTAACTGACGCCATTAGGTACCAAAGGTACGCGTTACAGCAGAGCGAAAAAGAGACAGAACGATGTGGAACGGTGGCGTTGATGATGGCGATGGTTCCCTTCAGCCAAACTATATCCTCTTGCCATCCAGAAAGGTCATTGTCTGTTCGAAATCCGTTTTCGTCGTGTATTGACCCATGCCTTAACATTTTCGCCCATTCGCTTTTTCTTCGTTCGCTTTCAAGGAGCTTAATTAAATTTGTCGACGCTAGGAAATTTGTAATTTATTTTATCAAAAAAATGAATCTTTCAAGAAATAATAAAGTTATCATCAGAGCTGCGAAGAAATCTACGGCCACTCGAAATCGCATCTGAAGATTATTTTCGAGAATAAGTTTTAAATTAATTTAAAGTGTAACTACATTGTATGTGCACGTGTATGTGTTATTAGAAAAGTATATTTCTCTCTCATCCAACTGTTATTATTACAACTACTGATACACGCGGAACTTTTCCTGAATATTATACCTTATCTCTATTTTAAATTTCATTTAATTCAATTTCATCAATTTAAAGCCCTTTACTACGCGAATAATCCTAAACTGGAATTATAATAAGGAGAAACTGCGACGAAGAAAGAAAACGAAACGCGGAACGTATTACATTTTAATACTTATTTAAGAAGGCGCTTTTGGCGAGAAAAATAAAACGATTATTTTAAACGGTTGCAATAAAAGACACACACGCGAGGAAGGAAAAGAGGGAAATGTTAAAGACGGTGCCATAAAGATGTTCGAAAATAAGAAAAAAATGAACCATCCATCGCATACGTGTTAGTTTTTAACCGTTTTCTTTCTGTTTTAACATTTATTCGAAATCGATTCGCCAGGCAAGAAAGTTGTTGTTCTTGTTCATCATCGGTTACAATCGTTTTACGACCGACTTTAAACCCGTTTAATTCGATTTCGTTCACGTTCGAATTACCCACTTTATTCTCTCGCCGATTGTCTTTACCTTTAATTAAATGCAATTCGATGATGATGAAGATGTTATTGTTATTGCGCGATGATGATTAATCGTGATTTGATCAGTTGTTATTGCGATATTAAATTGCACGCACTTAATTGGACACCTAATGATTTCCATTGATCTATAACAACTGTCGAGGTTAATGCACCGTTCCGAAATTAGCAAGTAATTAATTACCAAAACTAAATCGCATCATTACTATTCGGTATGCGCCTATATTCCAGCATGTTATTCAGCCGTACATAGGGAGCCAGGGTTAATATTATATAGTTGTCCGAAGGCAAATTGCCACCATTCGTAATAACCGTAATTTAATGTACTTTGGTACCGGTAACAGAACGTTGCCTCGTACGCAAAATGAACATGTTTGTTGTGTGCGCGCGGACGAAGGTATTGTCGTCCCTTTAGTTCGTTTATTAATGAGATATATACCCTTGAGTGTGTAACAACTACACCGGCGTCGTCGTCATCATCATACATTTAATTATTCTCATTATATTAATATCAATTAGGCAAATTTCATTTAATTACACAGCAACGCCGCCGACACGATACAAAGTACCGAACGAAACGACCAACGGCGAAACGTGACTTTTATGTCTTGCAAATAGACGGCAAAAGTCGTTGGAAGAACGAAGAACCGAAGAAAAAAGTTGTGGTTTATTTGTGCATTGACAACTTTTTTATTGTTACATACTTTGTATTATTTATAAGACAATAAAAATGGTAAAATGTCGCTAGACTGGCGAGACAAATTTGAATAAAACTTTACATCCATGTTAACCAGATACAAATCTGCGGGAAGGAAAAACGAATAAAAGCCACAAATGACGCCAAAAATAATTAATGAATACGAAATAATATCGCGTGGAATGAAAGAAGTAAACAACAGAGCAAAAATGAAAGCAGGAACCGGAAGGAAGTGTTTATGAAACGTATCTCTAATCGTGTATTTATTTGTGGGCCGTCCTACCATTTGCTGTTGCTGTTGCGGCTCTTGTTAAATTGCTGCTGGTAATAGTACAACCAACAACAACTATTACTCTTGTAGTACGTTTAAAACAAATATCAACCCTCATATAAGGGTGCTATGATTACCCACTTCAAGTGATGCTCGTAAAAAAGCGTCCATGTATGTGGATGGTTATAAAAAGGAAGCAAGTGGATGGAAAGATTCGACATTATAATCTGAAACATTCATTCCTG
The DNA here is from genome assembly GCA_963695495.1 of Hololepta plana. Lineage (NCBI taxonomy): Eukaryota > Metazoa > Arthropoda > Insecta > Coleoptera > Histeridae > Hololepta > Hololepta plana. The sequence goes on along the minus strand of OY968837.1, from coordinate 4,558,529 downwards.
CTCAACACTCAACAAAAGGAGACGTTTCTTTGCACATCTCTGCGTGCACCTTCGATTCAAATCAAACTTTGCACACTGGAACCATATTTGCAAGGTCTTGATAATCCGTCCGCCATTAAATGTGAATTGATGATGATAAAATGGAAAAGCGCTCAAGAATACCTGCAAGAATTATGTTATTATTCGCGATTTTTTTATACAGCATCATAGTGGTATTGTTAACTGCTTCGTGCTGGTAAATACGGAAGAATTTTGTTTGCGGAAGCAAATTGGCAATTTTTGTAAACTTGATATTATGCAGAATGGATTTTATGAAACTGGCGAATACGAGTGATATTGCAACGTAATAATGCTCGAAATAACGCCGTCGATAATCGAGTGACTTAACTCGAGTAACTAAAGTCTTGACGCTTCGAGGATTCGTGTTTCGAACGTATTAAAAATTAACTCAATTTTTTCCTCCGTCCACTTCATGCATATTTATGAAACCGATGGCAGTAGATTTGTTATAATTTAATAATAACTATTTAATTTTTTCTTTTAGCCATTATTTCTTATACATATAAGTAGTGTAACTATGGGGGTTCTGGATCAATTTGCATAATTCCAAGGTCGCACTTTCACTTTCTTTGTATAATTTCAAGGTTGCACTTTCACCTATTAAAAATCAATTAACGTTATGCTAATTGATTTACGAAATTAATCACTAATTTAAAATAGGTGACATATTTTGAAGTGTTAATTAGCTGTTTCTGAACTCTTATCTTAATGATTAATAAAATCAAGTTATTATTTACATTACGCAGGATAATAGTCTGAGGTAATCGTTGCGTCGTTAACAAAATAGAAAATTTTCGCTATTGCTATTTTCTAATTAGTGAAATCGAAATATTTCAATTACAATATATTCATAAAATATCATCATCATAATCATCATCAACATCACTGTTTGACATTCATTTCAACAACATTCGAATTATAATTATTAATTAATATATGCTTACGAAAGAAATATCCAGGGAGGTTATAATTGATATTTAATTACTTGAATCATATATAAATTCAAACCAGAACGTTTATATTTCTATTCTGCTTCAAAAGTTGTAGCAAGCACACGAACTTTATCATAAGTTAACAGTAAGCGTGATAAATAAACAAAAATGGAGAAAGCGAATCAGTTGGCCATGCCTGTGTTAAAAAATATTGTGAAGTACGAGGACTTAATAATAGACCACGAATATGCAGTAGTTGGATTAAGTTCTACAAACACCAAATATGGACGTGCCATTATAATGGAACTGAAAGAAGGCATCATATTTCTACCAAAGAGGATGGCTAAGCTAACGGACGAGGACCTCTACAATATGACGTGCTCCCAAATTGCATTCGTATACAATGGAATGGAGTTGAAAGGAAAAATTAAACAACATAAATTTGAATTTGTTAAATGTTTATAATATTTTTCTCATGTACATATAAATAATAATAATAATATGTTAATAATAATAAATATAATAAATACAATTTAAAATACATGTCTTAATGTAAATCCTCGACATGCGATAGGACATTGCATATCGTTGCATCCTTCATATCCACACCAGCATTCATGCAATTCTTCATATCGTTCCTCTCCATATATGTTGAACGCCTTGATGAATTTTTGATAATCAAAAACCTTTAACTGTATCATTTCTCCAGTTTCCAATTCCTTTACGTCAACTACCACTTCAACATACTTGTTTTCACTTTCAAAGAATTTAATTTTCAACTTATGATCTGACAGAAACTCAAACGGTTTCGCTGCAAGTTTATAAAACTTTAAACAGTTTAAAATGAGAAGAAAGTCGCACCCGATCATCTTGTATAAAATATCGACTTGAATATGATTAAAGTATAAAAAATAAGACCTTATATACAAATTTATTACCACCACCACCACCATTGTACATTCCTAAATTAATTAAACTATGTCGGTATTATCTATCCAACTATTATGGGAGGAATCAAATCCAAGCCATTTTACAAATACTTTGTCTCCCTTTTTGCGTAATATTTTCTCTACTAAATATACATCCGGATATTTAACTTTTTGTAACTCTTCATTATAATATGCGCCCCGAATTGGATTACCATTTATATCTTCCAGCAAATATGTTGCTGGCTTAGATATTTTACAATGTTTAATTCTAAATATTTCTGTCGACCAATTAGGTGTATAACCTTTTTCAAAAGCAGCTTTCTGTTTACTTATCCTAACTAAATCATTTATTTTAAATTTAGGCGAATCAGCTACTTTGATATGTGAATATACGGTATTCAACAAGTATTTTTCGTTCCCTTTATCAACTTCATTTGGTTTCATTTTTATAGTTCTATGTTTCTTGTTATTGTAGTTATTAGTAACTTTCTCCAAAATATCAAACCACACATATTTTCCGCGAAAGCTGAATTCTTTGTATAAAGTTTCCTTTAATGTACGAATTACTCTTTCCACTATAGCAGCTTTTTTAATGGTAAACGTCGAATAATGATTAATGTTGTATTTGTTTGTTAACGTTTCAAATTTTCCATTATAAAATTCTTTACCCATATCCGTTTGTAAATTAGTAGGTTTTCTCTTAGAACTTTCAAGAATTGACACCATAGCATTCCTTACGCTCATGGCAGTCTTATCTTTTATAGGTTGAGTCCATAAATATTTAGAAAAGCAATCTATTACAAATAATATGTATTTGAAGCCTTTATTTTCTCTGTAATGATGTGAAAATTCAGCCAAGTCCGCTTGCCATAAATCGTCTATTCCCTTTAAAATAATTCTTCGCCTATCGTAATTCTTTCTTGCAGGTTTGTGAAGTTCACCCACAATTTCACTTTTTATTTTTGACATTTTCATCAATATATTTCTTCAATTTATCTGTTTCACGATCAATAGCTAAAATAACACTATTTCGCACTGTATCATCGACATATGATTTCGTCGCAATATCATATTCATATGTTGGAGTGGGTAAATTAATGATAGTTTTTTTCCTCAAATCATAAAGACCATCATCTGTAAGAGTTAACGTATTCTCCTGCACATACCGAGCAACATATGCTTCTTGTAATCGTCTTTCTTGTGCAAGTATGTCATGAAGTATTTTACTCAGGCTTTCAATAAAGTAAGATTTTGTTATAACATCATTATCATCTTCCGGTCTGGACACATTAATTATTCGCTTATGATGAAAATCAAATTGATCTTTATCGTTCCGATAAACTACATTTTTCATGAATTTATCATTTATAGTCTTTATCAACTCATTTTTGAATCCATTCAAATAGGCTTTATTTACAGCATCATTATTCGTTACAGGTGAATTCACGTTTCTTAAACGCTTATTTGCAATGTCATAATCCCCATCTTCAGTAAAAAGAAATCCTACGCCTGGAGGTCCACGAACAATTGTGCGATGCTTGCTTTTAAAACGACCGAACTTGTCAACGCTCATTTTACAAATAAGAATGTTTCCCAGTTATTGATATTATTTATACAATTACATCTGCTTCTCTTAATTCTTCTTCAATAGCAACTATTTCATTGATTACTCCATTATTACCAGCATTTTTCGAGGCATGTAATTTACATAGCCGTTCTATCAATTCATTTATATCATCCCAGTAAATGTAATCAACGGGCGTGTTATTCATGCTGTTGATATGTAATTTGTTATCGATGAGACCAGATCCAGATGCTAAAGTTTTATTTAAATATGGTTTAAGTATATTTTTATATTTGTAAGAGTTAAATCCTCGTTTTGATAAGTCACTATCATAATTCTTTCTAAGGACATTGGAATCTTGTACAATTTCTACATACGTGTCCAATTCATGTTGCGTATAATTTATCGGTTTAGCCCAGAATAATAGGTTGCATAAGCCAGGAGTAAGTTGATACTTTTTATCATTAACATTCATACTATTACTATTGTCGAAGGTTACATTTGAAGATCCTATTTTAAAAGAACGCATCGTTTCATCGAAGTGTAAGCCCGTTACATGATCTAGTTTCCGTTTGCTTAAAACAGCTTCTTCTACACAGTTTCTGGCTAATGGAGGTAAAGATTCTTTGCTTCCATTATTGTCGTAGTTCTTTTCAATGCTTCCATTAAAATCATTCTCATTTTTTACATTCTTATGTTGATTCTTATTTAATCCAGATAACTCTGTCTCGTGGCCCCTTAAAACGCTAGTTTTTAATTCATTCGATAAGTCGCCTATCGAACTAATTATTGGATGATACTGCTTATTGAATTTCTCACTACTTTTCATCTGACCACGTTTCAGTGCCAGCAATTTTTCTCTAATATTCTTCTTCACTTTGATTAAATTCTTCCTCATTTTCAATTCCTCATTCGATACGTCCATTGTGGAAGGCGGTTTTCAAACAAATGTTTGAATTTAATTATCACTCTAATAATATATATTGATCAATGCCTTTTCGATAACGTCCTGCGTTAATGCTGCTATCTTTATCCAATACAACGAAACCATACTTATCTTGCCAACATTCTCCACAAATAGATTTAAATTTTTCAAAAGCCATGTCGACTCCTACATGATCCCTATACACATGTTTTAAATTTAAATCATCTTGTTTAAAAAGTATGATGAAGTTTGCATTATCACGTATCAAGTGTTTTGGTATTCTTGTATAAGTTTGGCATAAATAAAAGCTATCGATGCTATTATGTCGCCCCATACTGAAATATTCTTTCACGACATTCTGATTTTCGCATGCAATGTCATCGAAAATGAACACCGAGTTAGAATTAGCCTTTTCAACAGACACTATCTCCTCATTTTCTTTAAATGCATAATAATTTATACCATTCGTAGATTTGAGTATGGATTCCAACAATTGATATTTAGGCTGATATAGAGATTTGGAATAAACATAAACATTTTCAAATCGCAAACCATTTTTATCGAAAAGCAAACTTAGCATAATGTTTGATTTTCCACAATTTGAAGGACCACAAATTAGCGATCTTATAGAATTTGGTAAAAGAGATCCATGCTTGCTCTCTTTTAAACTTCCTCCCGTGTATACGTCTAAATCTATAATCGATAAGCGATCCTTTTGTTTTACTGTTTTCATGTTTTCTAAATTTTAGTATCAAGTTTTTTATTTTTAATCACCTTATATAGGTATGTGTCAACTATTCCACGAGAGCAATCCCTCCTCCTCCTCCTCCTCCTTCTCCTACTCCTCTTAAAGAAGATATAAACAAACTGAAATTATTTAACTATAAATAATATGGTTAAAAATGAAAACGTTTTAAATGTTGACTCATCGCGGAGGTGAAATCATTAATTCTTTAATAAATCATTTACCTGTGGAACTACATTTACCAGGATATCAATATTGTGGGCCGGGGACTCGTTTAAAGAAACGGTTAAATCGTGGTGACCGTGGAATTAATAAATTGGATGAAGCTTGTAAAGTTCATGATATAGCTTATTCAGAATATACAGACATAAATGAGCGACATAAGGCCGACAAAGAACTCGAGAATATGGCAAATGCTCGTTCAAAAGCAGATGATGCAAATTTAGGAGAAAAACTCGCGTCTAAACTTGTTGCAGGTAGTATGAAACTTAAACGATCATTAGGCATGGGCCTAAAAGAGGGCTATATAAACAAGAAAAAAGACAAGGAAAGACACCAGAAATGTAAGAGAAAAAAGAAATCCAAAGCAGGTTTTAGAAAAGATATTGTAAAGAAAACAAAATCTGCTCTAAAAAATCTATCGGGGAAATTCAAAACTAATATACAAGATGTTGTAAATGTTGCCTTAGCCGCGGCCAAAGCACAAATTAAATCTATTGGCGGTAGTAAAAATGTGTCGACTCCTAGAATCATTCCACTTCCAAAAGTAGGTGGATTGCTACCATTAATTCCAATTTTCGCTGGATTAAGTGCCCTAGGGGCTCTAAGTGGTGGAGCTGCTGGTATTGCAAAGGCTATTAATGAATCAAAAGCAGCGAGGAAAGATTTGGAAGAGGCTCAGAGACATAATAAAACAATGGAGGCCATAGCATTGGGAAAAGTCGGAAATGGATTGTATTTAAGTCCGTATAAAAGAGGCCTTGGTTTATATTTAAAGCCAAAAAACTACTAAATTTGCCTTGGAAACCATTAACAAACTACGATTTACTTAAGTATTGTAGAAATATTAAAAATTTTAGAGGTGTCTACATGCGAAACGGTTTGCCTGATAAACCATTATACAGGGAGTCCGGCATTGTTAACTTAGATTCAGCGGATGGGAATGGAACTCATTGGGTCGCATATAAAAAGATAGGTAGTAATGTTAAATACTTCGATAGTTTTGGAAACTTACGGCCTCCGACAGAAATAATAGATTACTTTAGAGGATGTAGTATCAGTTACAATTACAAACAATATCAACAGTATAATACGTTTAACTGCGGACATCTTTGCATAGAATTTTTATTAGATAAATAGTAATGTTTTTAAAAATATTCATCAGTCATGTCGCAAACATTTACAGTGAAAGGTTACTCGTCTGATATTAATGTGCGTTATTTTCCTCCAATCGTATTAGATTCGAATAAATCCTACTGTTTGGGGTTGATCGGTTTGCACACATTTAATACGATACCGAATATAGAAGAAGGTTGCAATAAGTTTACAGTGGGAACCGAAGAAATCACAGTACCTACAGGCGCATACGAAATTACAGATATAGAAAATTATTTGAATAAATATATTCAGCATAAGTATAAATCTGATAGAAGGGAAGATTTAATAATAAAACCAAACAACAACACATTAAAGTGCGAAATAAGATGCACACAGAATATTGATTTCACATCAAAATATTCAATTGGTAATCTCTTAGGCTTTTCTAGAAGGTTATTAGAAGCCAATAAGTGGCATCACTCAGATTTACCCGTTCAAATACTAAAAGTATCTAGCGTTAGAGTTGAATGTAATATTATTTCCGGTTCTTATTACGATAGTCAGCAATCTCACACATTATATGAATTTTCGCCGGCAGTAGATCCTGGTTACGCGATAAATCTAGAACCTCGAAATATAGTTTATTTGCCTGTTAACACTAATTTTATTGATAATATTTCTATTAAACTTTTGGATCAGCACGCGAGATTTGTAAATTTCCAAGGTGAAGAAATTATAATACGGTTAGAACTGAAAACTACATAGAAATAAAAAAGAAACATGGGGATAAATTATAATAATAGCAGCAATAAAAAGTTGAGATTTTCCATGAAATCGTTCAGTAGTGAACGAGATTCTCGAGTGATAACATTAGAAAATCTCCAGAAACTTATAGCATTGGGATATAATATTAAAAATGGAAAAACTGGATATATTGGATCCAATTAATTTCGATGATAGTATAACAAAAGTCGAATATCATTCATATCATCCTCACACGTTTACATTTAACAATTATGATGAAATACGAATTAGCGTACAAAATCAGGAATTATATACTTCGCCATCAGATAGTTTTATTTATATCGAGGGTAAAGTACATTCCGAAGATGAAGCTACATTGAGCAAAGTTAGGCTAGTTAATAACGCATTCAGTTTTCTCTTCGATGAAGTACGTTATTTACTTAACGGCGTTCTCATTGATAAAACGCATGATGTAGGAATTACTACTACCATGAAAGGTTATGCATCATATGGTGTTAAAGAAAGTACTGCTTTACAAATGGCTGGATGGGCACCATTAAACGATAAATTGCATAATTATGTTAATGGTAATTTTTTTGCATATATTCCGCTCAGAATGCTTCTCGGATTTGCAGAAGATTATAAAAAAATCATCGTTAACGCGAAGCAGGAATTAATTTTATTAAGAGCAAGAAATGATATTAATTGCTATGTAGCAAATAATTATGTGAAATTTATGATTAGTAAAGTGGAATGGCGTTTACCCCATATAATTCCCAATGATTCTCTAAAACTCAAGTTAATGAAGGTAACGCAAATTGATAAACCCATAAAAATAGCGTTTAGACAATGGGAATTACATGAGCTTCCATCGCTTAGAGAAAGCAAAGAGGATCTCTGGCAAGTGAAAATATCGAGTGGCATTGAAAGGCCGCGATATGTTTTAGTTGCATTTCACAAGGAACGAAAAGATATGTTAGATAAAGATGCATCAGAATTTGATCATGTTGATATTGTAAATATAAAATTGATACTTAATAGCGAACGATATCCATATGAAAATATGAATTTAAATATTTCCGCTGGTAATTACGTGACCATATATCAAATGTACGCAGCATTTCAAAAATATTATTATGATAGATTACAAGAAGATCCATTATTTGATTACACTCAATTTAAAAGTCATATGCTATACATCTTTGATTGTTCTCGTCAGAACGAAAATGTGAAAAATAGCACGATTGAAATGAAATTACATTTTGAAGCAAAAACTAAGTTTGAAAAAGATACCAAAGCTTATTGCTTAATATTGTACGATTCGCTTTTCGAATACACCCCCCTAACAAATATTGTTAGCAAAATTCTATAAATCAATAATATAAGTCGTGTAATCAACATTAAGTTATCATTCTTTATATTATTTCCATTGAGAATACATGGTTAATTAGCAGCAACATCATCATATACAAAGAAACATATAGACAAAGAAACGAAAATGTGTGACGTCTGTATTGATGTGCAAGGTTTTAACAATGGCAAGCAGTTTATTGCCAAGGAATTAGCAATAACAAGAGATGGAAAAAATATTTATCATTATTATTTAAAACCACCTATATCATTTAGTGAATTATCTACTGAAGATAAGAAACAAGCATGCTGGTTGACAAAAAATCATCATAAAATGATTTATAGTGATGGATTAGTGGAATATAAGGAATTGGAAGGTATGATAAAAATGTTCGTGAAAGCGGACGATGATGCCATGTATGTTCGTGGATATCAAAAAGTACAGTTTCTTCGCGAATTTATATCATACTCATCAATAGAGAATGTTGAAAATTATCACGATGCGCCGAAATATGAGAAAAAAATTAATGATTGCCCGTTTCACGTAGACAAAAACAATATGTGTGCTGTAGAAAATGTTAAAATCTTATGGAATTATCTTTTTTTGGAGTAATGAATAAGAGTTTATACTTTGTAATATCATTATTATTATTATTATTATTAAAACAATTATGTTCTCAATAATTTTTTTTCTACTATATTTACTACATTTACATTATATACATTATTTAGAATATTTACATTAATTACAATATTTTCATTATATACATTATTTAGAATATTAACATTAATTACAATAGTTTCATTACATACATTATTTAGAATATTTACATTATTTACAATATTTTCATTATATACATTATTTACAATATTTCTATAATATATGCATTATAATATTAAATTTTTGTTTTAATCACTATCCATAATGGCAAAGTGTCCCCAGGGTAAAGTGCACACACCATCTTCACGTATATGTCGTTTATTATCGAATGGGGACAATGCAATTTTATTCATCGAACTAGAAAATACATTATGTTTTTCCGACACAATATTATTCTGATTGCAAATCTTAACGCATTTGTTATTCAAACACCTAAGATAATCTTCAAAAGATATCTCTTTTGATACGACATACCTTTTAACTCCTTTCGCCTTCTTTGTAAGGTGACCGCCATCTGTTTTGCATGCGTACATTTTGGCACGAAGTCCAACAAATTGGAGCATAATTCTTCCTTTATTCTCGTCTTTCATCAGTCCAAGTTTTTTCTTATTTTCTAATGGTATGCCGTATGGATTTGATTGCGAGTATTCGGACGTGTCAAAATGTGATATATTATCTTTCATGTCTTTATAAATATCAGCGGTTTTAATTAAATATATCAGCGAATCTGTATCGGTATAGCATAATTTTGCATTGTCTCCGTCATACATATTCTTTATGAAATTATAGTGGAAGTCATATAGAATTGTTTTCGAAATATCCAAAATAGCCATTCCTACATGTATTGGTTTATTAAAAACTACCTCATTCTTATATAATTCTATCCCGACGAAATTTTCGTCGAAAATTGAGGAGCGATAGAATGTAGGACTGGCAATGTAGGACTTTGCTCCGTATCGACCATCCCATTGAGACGTTAATTTTATTGTTCTTCGATTACGCACATTCTCCATCGTTTTTCCAAATATAGCGTTATTCATCAATTTAAATAACTCTTTTTCAAAATCATTAGCCGAATTTTTTCTTAATTCGGCATTTAAATCTATGTAGGGCTTCAGCCATGGAGATTGTTGGAATTCTAACGCTCGATGTATTTTTTTAATTATAATTCCCTCATTGACATATTGTTTCAGATTCCGATAGTGTACGACATATTTTTCCTTCGATACTAAAGTGGCCATTAATTTCGGATCCTTATACCCTGGAGGCACTGTAGATATCGGCGCCATGGGAAGATCCGCTTGTCGATTATGAATACTAACGGGATATTCTAAATCTACTTCCAAAATATATCCCATTTGATTGTCGTCGCTGACGTCCCATTTCAGATTTTGCACATTGTCGACCCACTTCAACTCTCCAGTAGGCAAAAACTGAGACATAGCCCATGCATACATAGAGTTGATGTCGTAGTACATGAGATATGTCTCAGGTTTTGTCGCGTCGAAATCGTTCATGTATCTGTTATTCGCCTCTGCGAAACGCATGCTACACTGTGTCAATCCTCCTCGGATGCCTCGTTCAATAAACATTAAAATGTCTATATCCCGGATTAACTTTATTTCTTTTTTTATGTATAGCAACATTGCGTCCCACGAGAGCGAAGGGGCCGTGCAATAATGTGCGGGGTCCAACTTATAAAATTTCATGCACTGAGTACGGAAACTTTCAAATACATCAGCGAGCAGCATAACATCAGTTTTTAAATAAATATCGCTGTACTCACCGAGTGTTTGTAGTTCCAGCGCATCCCATACTTGTCTGGCATGATCGTAATCCGTGCTGGAGATTTGTTGGTTTGTCAGTCTGTTATAAAAATCTTCCTTTTTTGGCAAGGTGTGCTCGTTCAATTTCTCCATTGTCGTGATGTAATCATACGGATACACACCCTTTTTGCATAGAAGTTTAAATTTATCAGCCGCTAACTCATTGAACTGACTCCTCGTTCTAGGAAAATCTTGCAAATAAGACGCCAATTTCTCAAGTGAACTACTCATAAAACGAAAAGAATCTATAAACCGCAGCTCAACTTGAGTATGGGCAATTTTCTTATTAATGCAGATATATTTTTCCATATTGCATGGAACGACGCTTGTTTTTCCCGGAATCAGTTGAACAATATCCTTTATTATTAGATGCGAATCATAGCCGCTCAGGTTATGAAATACGACGGGTATCCGAAACGACTCGTGTAAGTTGAGGTTACACGAATTATGTGCTGCTCCTCTGTATTCGCCTGAAAATCGAAAAATAAAAAGTATAAATAAAATATTTTATGCAAGTTTTAAAAATAGAATACCTGTCAAATGATTGTGATCGCGAACTTTCCTATCGTCTCCAACAAAGGATTTCTGGCAAATCCAGCAGATTTTCGCATTCACATAATCCATCGTTTGCTGATTGCTGAGCGGCTCCATGGGTACCGGATTTTCCTTTTTATTTTGCATTTGGATGCAAATGTTGTTTAATTGCTCACTGAACCATCCAGTGCAATTACTCCCTCTATATCCATAGTATTTATTTAACGAAGAATCAAATTCACTATGAATATAGTAGCCTATGGAGTGCGCCTCATGTTGCTGATATTTTCCGGAATTATTGGTGTTATTGGAGTCATATGGCTTCAAAATACACTCAATATCAGCATATACAATCATTGGCACTTTCTCCATTTTAGCGAAGTTCTTAAATTTTATGTTATCCTCCTTTGGAAAACTTGTTTTGTAGTGATTCCTCGTAGAACATTCTATTTCATGATGTTGTAATTTTCCTTGCGAATAAAAATAATGCAAACAACGCTCGCAAACGAAAATTTGACCTTTGTGCTTACTTAGATCGCTTCGCAGCAACCTCGACAAATTTTTTATAAGAACGTAATGGTAGCTTGGCACGTTTTCTTCTTGTTCTTCGTTATCATCATCATCATCTTCTTCCTTCTCATAATAATCGCTCTGAATTAAGAGAAGGTTGATATGCCGTTCAACCTTATTTTTCGTTAAACGATTAGGCAGGCATGTGAATTTGTCTTTCTTCTTTTTTAGTACATATACATTAATCGATAATGCATTTAGATTTTCAATTTTGGTGATTTCTTGTCTTGAAATCGGAAACGTAATGTCTTTTAAATTTAAAACATCTTTATAATGCGGATACGAAGACATTCTGTCTGCATTATTTATTGCTGGATATAGTGCTGCTGTTAAGCTCCAGGCGAAGCATGCATCATCATTATTTTTTATGTTGATACAAGCATGCTTTCGCTTAATTGGGTCGGGTAATTCGATGTACGAGGAGCCGTTGAGCGGCATATACTTGTTGATGTTGATCAGTAAATTCACCAGTTCCTTCAATGCCCATCCGCTGTCGCGCTCCTGAAGAATAAAAGTAGTATGTATGAAATAAGTGAAAAAGAAAAAAGTGAATACACTTACCTGAAATTCTTCCAACTGTTGCAGTAAATTATTCTTAATATTCGTATCAAACCATTCTTCTAAGTTGCAATCTTGTGTTATTACAACATTTTTGGTCGATAGATACTTTAAGTCTTTTACTTCTTCATCCGACGTGGTATGTTTGATGAAGCAGCCGCAAAAAGTTGTCCAGAGTTTAACGAAACTATGTATTCTTAATATTGCACTTATTTTTTGAACAAACAGCACACGTGCTTCATTAAAAAAACTACGCGGTTCAATATGCCCCAAATTGTTTACACATACTGTCCGGATGCGATTGGCAAAAGCTGAATCTATTTCAGACCAATTTACATTTCTCCTGACCCGACTGTCTGCTATTGTTTTCTCGCGAATAGTATTCATCACGGAAATTGCACTTATAAAGCACGTTTTTGTGCTTACGTCTGTCGCTCTTCTCAAATTTAATTGAAAAATTTTTAAATTTTTCTCGCATATTTTTACCACTTTTTGTTTGTTAACATTACTTTTTGTTGAAAAATTCAAAGTCTCCTTCACAAGCTGATTCACGGATTCCGCGATGTTAGAAGACATTTTTAATATAAAATATTCAAAATTTAGCACTTAAAATTTTCTGCAACGAGTCGACTAATACAAATTTTGTATGGTTTCTGCTGCTTATATATACCTATTTGATAATCATAATTAAGGATTGTGGGGGGAATAGGGAAAGCTGCATTTATACGCATATTTACTAATTTCAATTTTCGTTCGTAAAATATATATTTATTTATATTTTATTTATTTACATTGTAGTTCAAAATTATATTTTGTAGTATCCTAATTCTCCCTATATCTGCATCTAAATCTTCATTATCGCTCACCGAAATTTCACTAGTTGTTGAAATGAATGTCAAACAGTGATGATGATGATGATATTTTGTGAATATATTGTAATTGAAATATTTCGATTTCACTAATTAGAAAATAGCAATAGCGAAAATTTTCTATTTTGTTAACGACGCAACGGTTACCTCAGACTATTATCCTGCGTAATGTAAATAATAACTTGATTTTATTAATCATTAAGATAAGAGATCAGAAACAACTAATTAACACTTCAAAATATGTCACCTATTTTAAATTAGTGATTAATTTCGTAAATCAATTAGCATAACGTTAATTGATTTTTAATAGGTGAAAGTGCAACCTTGAAATTATACAAAGAAAGTGAAAGTGCGACCTTGGAATTATGCAAATTGATCCAGAACCCCCATAGTTACACTACTCATATACATTTTTTATATATTTTTTTAGTATTCCACTGGATTTTAAAATTTAAATTAAATGAACACCGGTTCTCTTCTATTTAACGTTTAAAGCACACACACACGTGTATAATAAGTACATGAACAGGCGAGCCAACCAAACATAAAATTTGAATAAGCACATTCCTTATTATTACTATTCCTCATAAAAACTTCATTGTAATAACCCATTCTTTTTCTCTCTTGTTTTCCCTTATCTTCGACCATAAAATAATGGATTTCTCTTTCGCTAAAAAAGAAAGAAACAGTTATTATTATTGCAACTCTACCACTCATTTAACATTATCCATTGTTCAATTAGAATAAAGAACATTAGTAAAAAAATGTAATTAAAATCTATTGAAACGATATTCCTTTCATGCAATTTCAGACTTCTTCTTTTCAATGACTTACGTGGACACTTACCATGCAATTTAATGTTCTTGCGATTAATAAATAACGTTCAGTAAAAGAATAGAAGTTTTATTTAGGGGGGTCAACATTTTATCCAGCGAAAGAAACCTGCTGGAACATGGGAAGAAAAGAACACGAAACGCTACTGCCAAACGCAGATTGACAAGTCCCAAGGGTATTGCGGCCAATAATGTTGATGTATAACAGGGGATGTAGTTAGAAGTTGTACAAAGTTTTTTCTTTCCCTCTGTGTTTCTATTATCATCTCGACGTTTTCCGAGTATCGTCCGGTTTCTCTCTACAATTTGTTATCTCTTTTTAACCATTTTTTGGTGGGTTTTTGATACCTACATTTAAAAACGACCGTATTTAAGAGAAGCAACAAACCGATGGGATTATTTTGAGCATTTTATTTAGCTAATGTACCGGTGACATTTAAAAGGGGATAACTGAAACAATGGTAAATAAACTTCTTTCTTCCGCTTCGTCTCCATCATTTGCCCTGCTGCTCATTTAATACGCATTAAATATACATATCCCCTGATTAATTATATCAAAATGTCCATCTCATCATGTTCTTTGCCTTTTTAAGAGACATTATAGCGACAAGCTGACTGGAAACAGAAAAATGGTTTGAATAATTAAACAGGGAAGAGCCCAATTAAAAAAGTATAACGTTTACCTTCAAGCAATTGAGGTCTAATTTATTACGAATGGAAACACTCAAATTATGTATGGAAATCATTTAACTTTTTCGTAAAAGAAGAGCAGCAGCAAAAAGTAGTCGAAACGTTAAATACTTTAAAGAGATTTGCCGGGGGAACCAAACTTATTTTTTGGGCATTTCCACAGCGACATTCTGTCCCATTTGCTTTCTCATTGTCGTTTAGTATTCTCGTCGCCGTCGTCGTCGCCGCCACCAGCACCGCACAGTTTCAATAACATAATCATACCGAAAAAGTCATTTCCCGTTTTTCCACATTCAAAATAACAATCCACCTCATTGTTCTAAACCATTTCCTTATCTAATAACATTAAATCGTTTCTAATTTCCTTCCTACCCACCTCCACAATCTTATATAATTTGCTTTTTCCCTTCTTCTTCTTCTTCTTCTTCTGCTTGTGTTCGTTCTCATTCTGCTCCTGTATTCCCTTCTTCGCTTATTTCGTGTCCTTGTTCAAATTCGATAAAAATCTCTGCCTCCAATAACTTTTTTTTCGTTTTAAATTATAATAGAAAAATATTTTCTTTTCCCTCGTCCGCGTTTTTTTTTCCATCCTTTCTTCTCGTTCAATTCTTTTTAAATTGTTTTAATTAAATTAGATTTGCAAAGAATGATTTTCATAATAATAACAAGAAGAAGAATGCTTTTCTTCTTCTCATAATTCATCCGGTATATTCGAATCGTTGACAATAAGATTTCTTCGTTTCGCCTTCCCGTCCATTTTCCCCGTCGCTTTTGTTCGAATCGCTTTCTTTCTCGCCTACACGTTTTTTCTTGCTCTCCTGATTTCACGCCAGGTAAACTGAAAACAGAAGGAGGGAATATAATGTACGTTTAAAGTTTATCAGAGCGAACCGGAGGAAATCTAAACATTCGTTCGTCTAAAGTAAACAAATAGAAGTGGTAGGAAACGGAAATAACTTGGTTGTAAATATTATGTTCGATTATTTTCTTTTCTCTTTCTACTCCAGTACGTTTTGCTTTTAGGATCGTATCGGTTTTTCTTTTCTTTTCATTTTTGCACTATCTTCATCTGGATTTGCTCGACGTACGTACGGATCGAATTGAAATAATCATAATGAAAATATAAATATTTTATTTGTAGTAGAGGTAGTGGTTGATGATGGAATTACTTGTTATTTTTATGCCAATAAAAATCAATTTCCTTTATTCCACTAATTTTCGATAGAATTTTATATTTCCTCGTTGGGTCTAATCTCGAAACTGCAAAAATTGCATTTTCTTCGACCTCCACCCTTATTTTCATCTTTATCGGAATATTTCAGATGAGACAAAAGGAAATTTAGGAATAATCGAATAAAGAACAAACAAATGTTCATCATTCAGCTCTCGTATGCGATCATTACGATCTCTCATCGGAATTTTCAAAGGGTAATATCCCCTTGAAATCGTACTTCTCTCTCCGTCCATCGCTCGTTCTTCTCGTCACGTATGGTTATAGCACTTGAAGCTGTTATAAGAGTGAAAGAGAGAATATGTAACGAAATCGTGAGTTATAAGAAGTCACGAAATGAAATGTGGGTGAAATGAAGATGGAAACTTCTTTTGATGTTAAATATTGATGACCCGGCTTTTTTAAATTTCTTTGTTAAATTTCTTCTTCTCTGCATGGAAAATCTTTTATTACCGTACACCTATAATATCATTTTACATCATTTCACGGCGTACATTCTGCACCAACTTTCTTCTACATTTCAATATGAACGCCATGTGTTAGAGGCGATTATTTTCTGATAACAACAACTCTAGATTAGTTTAACTCCTAAGTTCTAAGTTGCTTAATTCTTTTTTATGGTCGAAGGCCATAAATTCGATAATCTAAGCGAACCGCCGTCAACCTTGAAAGTTAACGTCGCAAGAAGTGCTATCCTAACTTTGCAATTAATTCAGCCATGAATATCTCAGCCTAAACACGCGGCATCTCCGAACCCATTCTTTCTTATACCTCTCCCTTGCCTTCGAAATAAGTTGCTTAATGTAAAACCAACAAATGAGCAATATAATAACAATAAAGCATTGACGTGGAGTTATTAAATCAAGATTTGAGCTTAAGATAATATTTACGTTCATCCAAACGTCGTCGAATAATAACGATGAATTATTTAATAGTGTTTGTTATAATTAAGGCGATACGTCCCAGGAGTAATGAATAAGTACGAATGTATTAAACCAATCCGACTTCTTCTTATTTCACATTTCACAAATCGGAGCAAACGCAACAATATTAAAGATAAGGAAACGCTGCTGTTATTACTGCCTCCTTTTTGCCAAATATTCGATCGATAATATTCCAATTAATATATATCCACCGTTTTTTTTTTTTCGCTTTATTCGGTATTTCTATTTATTAAATTAATTAATGATAATGCAATATTTTTTCCACCACTTCCCGCAATGTTATTAATTAATTGATGGTGAAATGGCGATAATTAAATACAGGTGTTCGTTCGCACGTGGACTGGAAATTTGTCAAAGTAAATAAATGTTATATTTGCTCTGTCATCATCATCATCATCGAAAATACCAATCTAAATATACTCCCAACTCCGGCCACTTCTTCTTCTTCTTCTGTTCCTTCCTTCGACAACCACTTTGCAGTAATTTAGTGGTAAACGGTTGCGAAAACATATTGCACACTTGTAACGTTGCTTATATTGTCACTAGTAATAATTAATTTGCGAATCGTTTAAACAAGATGATGTCTCCACTGGTTCTAGTCGACTCGTCGCCGTCACCATGAAGATCTGTTGCGTTTAGATAAAATGGCGTGTATGGGAAAAATTCTAATGGTTTTCCAACTACGTACGTACTTTTCGTTTTGTTTGTAATCGATCGTATAAATTCGCACATTTTAATCTCGTACATTTGCACGAATTACAAAACAGAGTACAATTCGATGGCACAACGAAATGCAATTAATGTCTAACGGTGCAAAAATTTATTGGTATAATACGTGTTCGTTTGCAAACACGTAAGTACAATTTAATAAATGCCTAATTGAAACAATACATAAAATACCGCTGTACGTTTGAGGGGAGCCATTGCACCACTATATTTGTTTTAACCCCTATTTTTGTAACTAGTTTTTTAATGCCCGTTTTTCACTCGATTTCATGTTTCTCCCCTTTCACCGATGATATTTATTCGAGAACAAAACCTACTCCTACGCGACTGTAACTTTAAACTTTAGACGAAGCTTTCCAGAAAATCGGGAGGAAAAAGTGAACGTCACCGTGCTAAGGGGGTTGGTATCATCATCATCGTCAATGGCAATAATATTTCCGGCTCGTTTGGTACTAAGGAACAAGTTAAACTGGTAGCCGTTAGCTTACACATTTTAAAGGAGAGTCACGAAAACTTTAACTTTCCTTCCTCTTATTCCATTTTCTTTTTGATGGTATTACCGTTTCCCTTTACTTAACAGCTTTCAATCAAATTTTCCCTCGAAATAAGTTGACTTTAATGGCGGTATTAAGTAAAATTGGCACGGAAGAGAGAGAGAGAGAGAGAGGAAGAGAGAGAAGCGAAAATAAAGGGATGGCGAAAAGTGCGTGGAAGCGAATTAGACGTTTCCCTTTTTTTCGCCCTTACTTCTTGCCTATTCCTTTTGCTTTTACGTATCCCCGTACAAACGACTTATCACTTGATATGTCCTCTTTAACCTTCACGGTTTAATTGAGCGGCAAGCTTTTACGGAAATTATTAAAAGAGCTAGGTGAGTGACAATTTTTTTTTCCGTTGTTGTCGGTTGCCATCAGATTATTTTGTTTCGGTTTCTCTTCGTGCACCATTCCTCCACGGATAGTTTAATTTGACGTAGAAGTGACGGCCGGGTTTTAATGCAGCGCGCAAATCATTTATGAACGCCGATGAATAAATGAAGAGAGGAAACAGGAAGAAGTTACTTATATAATTCGCTCTATGAAATATCAAGATATTTTCATTACTTTTTTATTTCCCAGCGAAAGCAATCGGTTTGGCACCGAAAAAGGAAATCAATCATTTAAATGGAAACCGTTTCTCACTCACTCGCGGCTCAATCACTCAATAACAATCGGTAACATCAACGCAGGTACACACGTATTACAAACGTGTATTTTATTGAAAGCAATCGCAATAACGTGGAGTGGCCCAATTGAAAACATAAATAAATGGTACCCTCTGAGAATCCAGTTTAAACACGATAAAGTATTGAAATTTAATTCTTTTTCCAGCTGGTCCACATCGCGAAAACCAAATATAATTCCACAACGTGTTTGCTCGATACCGGTATTTATTTGCTTTTATAGCAATAAATATGATGGACGATAACTACAACAATAATAGCAATAGCAGCAACAAAAAGAGGGATCTACTGCCATTTATTTGACCACAACAAATGTTCGCTAATCGAATCGAATCATTTTCGTTTAACCATCTTACCGTTTCATTCGCGTTTTCCGCTTCAGCTCTTCGCAAATAGCTGAAACGTCTTCGCGGCGAAAAGCAATGTAAAACGTAATTCAATCGTTTGTCATCATGTGGGTGTTTTGTTTCAATTAATTTTCATTAAATCTCAACCGTTTCTGTTTGTTAAATCCGCCCACGAATAAGGAAAAATCTCATTTAAATGTACTTATTTCCAACGAGAATAAGAACTTTTTTAATAATTTCAAGGGGTCGTAATGATGATAAGGAGCAGCGGGAGAAGATAAAAGTTTGAGGCCTCCTAAATTTATCTTTTCGGCTGTTTGTTCAATACCTTTTTTTAATATTATTCTTTATTTTGATTGCGAAGGGGAAAAAATAACTTTTTCAATTCGATTCAATTTTAATAATTTCATCCCGTTCTTTTTTGCGTAGCGAAAAAATCCACTTTTCCCCTTTTTGCTGGGTCAGTGCTGTTATTGTTCTTATTGAAATCGATTTTGTTATTTTTTATTTGATAACGAATGAGAGGTGAAATTTTTCGAAATCGAATTGGAAAATCGAATTTTGCATTCGAATCGATGCAAACGCAAATAGCAAACGATGAAGATGACAATATGAATGTAATCAAGTAATTAGGTGTGCATAAATAACGTTATTGTTAAGCATTTCAATAGATAAATACCAAATGCGATTCCAATAGATTACGCGTTTTATTGGAATGGATTAACAAATCGCAAAATTGATTATTATTGTTGTTCCTTTAATCTAATTTCGTTACGTTTACTAATGAGATTAAAAGGAGGAAATCCGTACGGGCAAAATAAACGGAAATGAGTGCAATTGCAAAGAGCTCGATGGATTTTCTTCCACGATTTTGCGATACTCCCGCTACTACTTACCGTTTTCTTCTTTTATGGACCGTATATGCAAGAAAGTAAAATGTTAAATGTATAATTTTATT
The DNA here is from genome assembly GCA_963695495.1 of Hololepta plana. Taxonomy (NCBI): domain Eukaryota; kingdom Metazoa; phylum Arthropoda; class Insecta; order Coleoptera; family Histeridae; genus Hololepta; species Hololepta plana. The sequence goes on along the minus strand of OY968837.1, from coordinate 4,537,994 downwards.
ATTGTTGTTATTGCTGTTGTTCTTAAAGTTTAATACAACTTTTCAAATATTCAAAAGAACAGACGTGTTTTCCTTCAATTTGTTACTACCCAGTTTTTCCCTTTTGCCATTGCTGCCCTTTTGTTCCCTTTCCTTTAACAAGACGAGCGTACTTTGTAAAACATCCTCAAAAAACATATTCCTACCGGGATATTGCACATATTCTGCTGTTGCCTACTTCTTTTTTATTCTTCTTCTACTTGTTCTTTGTACGGCCTCACTTCGAGTGTACAAATAGACATCTATTACCTGGAGCAACGTTAAAATTGCCGCCATGCATCATGGCGAAATTTCGAACAAATCGTCCTCCGCCGACTGACCTCTTGCGAATTTTTGAACGGCACCATACACGAATTTACAGCAATTGTCTTCCATTCGTCATATTTTTTGTCAATTTCGAAAAAAAAGTAAACAAAAAAATGCGTTCAATCTGCACAAGGGAACGGTTTAGACGTTGGCTTCAAATAATGATAATTACCTTCCATCGAATTGCGATCAAACCTTAATTAATTACCATTAAAATGGAAAAAGATGTACAAACGAGCTAATGAACACGAAAAGTACATTTACGTTTGGAAATACGGGAAGGAACAATGGAAATATATCAATCAAATCGGTCAGTAAATGAAATAATTAACGGGGGGAAAAGTATTATACATCAATGCATTGTTAAATGTGTGTATTGTTAACAAAAAAAGCGTTTTTTCTTCTTCCAAAGCATTTCGGCTTTGTTTAATTGAAAACATTGCTACCTATGGGCATCCATTATTATTATGTTATATTATTATTAATATTGTCTAATTGGCAGAATGCGCGCTGCTACCGCTGGTGGTGATGCTGCTACCGTTATTATTAATATCATTATGCAGCATGATATTGAATATAAAGTTAATTAAAGGGAATTACCATTTTCCACATACGTACGTATATACGACGAGCAAGCAAGCAAAGCTACGCATTTTAATATCGCTCATAATACTCGAGTTAAAAAAACAGAATTTGCGAATCGCGTCAGGAAAAAGTACGAATTCCGTGCGATTAATAAAAACGAAATTAAACAGTACGCAATGAAAATAAATGAAACCACTTATCATATGGTCGGTCTGTACGCGGTAATAATGATAGTTAGGTGTGGGTATGCAAGTTTCGTCCGCGAGTTGCGAATACGCTCGGGAGCGTTCAGCGATCTCCCAGAAGCTGCGTGATAAAGAAAAGGAAGAAAGAGGAACTATTTAAATAAAAATGCACGATTTTTTCTCTCTCCCCGTTTCTATGTGTGTCCGTATTGCTTTATTTATTAAAAAGAACGCTCCAAGTGTATTCCTTTGGGCATCAATATTTTATTGCAATCTCTATATGCTATTTTGCCATTTCGTTTTTTTTTCGTCTTCGTTCTTCGGCACGAAACGAAACGCATTTAACATTTTAATCTTTGTCTTTTTCACTCTCGCATTCCTCTCATCAATCCACGGTGCGTGCGTTGCCATTATTTATTCACGTACGTAACAATTTTCCACTCTCTCCCATTTTCCTTTTGCTCTCTCACTGGTTGCATTATCATTTATTTAACCGGACAAGCTTTAGAATAAAGGAGAGAAAAAAAAAGGAAACCGCATTCCTTTCTGTTAGGTTCGTGCCGTTTAAATTATTATAACGTGTGTACTATTTTATTTTCTTTATAGTCTGGCGAATACTTTTTTTGTGCTTTACAGTAAATAATTCCGTTTATTAATAAAATGATTTACTTTTCCTATTCCGCGTGTGTGTGCGGTCGTCCAATAAAATTGACCAAAAATTTATGGTGACATTGTCGGAAACGCAACGTAGCAATAGAGGAAATCATAAGGATCACTTATAAAAGCTTTTTCGTCGTTTTCTGTCTCCTTCTTCGGCTCTCGAGCACAGCTGGACGTTGGCTTTTTCGCTCGCTCGAGCACGAAAATTTTTACGAATAAATATTCTTTACTTTTATTCCTTCCTTCTTGTTGTCATTGATGCTTTTCCATCGAAAAAAAAGGAAAGATAATAACTCTTGGCACATAAATGTTTGGCATGTTTACCCGCTAAACAAAAAGTATAATTAAAATAATAAAAGGGCGAAAGAGAAAGAGAGGGAAAAAAGAATGGGAAAATGGATACAATTGGAAGCGTGGGGAATGAGAATAAGTAATTAAACTTTTCCCTAATTTAGTATCAAGTTTATCGTCTTTGGTAAGTAAGAAAACGAAAACGGTCCCTTAATATTATATAATAGTAATTCGAAGTCGATAAAGTCAGGGCCGGATCCTTCGGGCTATTTCGATAACTTCACTTTAACTTATATTTCTCCACAATATTATTATTATCCTCATCTCTCTGCTTATCCTTCGATCATTTTTTTTCTCTTCTTTTCTCCATCGGTTTTCGTTCTCGCCTCTTCGCCGCCGCCACGGAACCGAACAAATGAGCCGTACGCAGAAACGATTGCGTAAATTGCTGATAATCGGAAATTGGTTAAAGATATATCTGTAGATATTATATTTCCCGAAAAACAAAGAAGAAAACTTTGTTGGATGGCACTTTAGATAGGCGCCAACCGAGAGTTATGAAAAGAAAACAGCCAAAAGTAATTGGTACGTTGCATAAGAGAGTTTACAGAAAAGAGACTAACTTTTGTAAAGGTTCCCATTGAAGAGCGAAAGTTTTCCTCCTACACGCTGCAACTGCACAAAAAGTCCGGATTCTATGGAGATGATGAACGTAAGACGTATTTTTCCAAAAGTTTTCTCGCTCCGCACAACTTGTGACATCTATTTTCAAGTATATCACGAACGAATTGAATCGATGTGATTTAAAGAGGCCTTTAGTTCAAGATAGCAGCGAAGCAACATGATGAAGGCAGCTTTTCCTGCTGGAAATGGAACCGATAAAATCGGATATTACCCAACAGGGGACGGTGGCAGTTTGAAGTCGATAATTGTAAAATGAGAAATCGTCTCAATAGAACAATTTGAGTGTCATTAAACATTTATTCCTTATCAGTTACATTTAGAGTTTAATCTAGTATCACAAATTTAAATAATTCAAGTTGCTGCACATTCATTTGGATTTGCTGAGGAGGGAGACGCTAACAATTCCTTTCACATTGAATCATGCTGTTGTACAATTATTCAGCAATTATCCGAATCCTTTTGCAATTTGCATCTAAAGGCATAATAATTAAACGATCCGATAACAAAATACACGACCTACAAACTTCACCGTTTTCTGTCATCTCATAATGATCCAAATTGATTATTTCCGTACTGTGCTTCTTCACCACATGATCCCGTTTTGAAGCTTCCTGCAAGCATTTAGCATGGGAACTTGCCTCATCTTTGTTGCCTAGAATCGTAAAATTTCGATGAATTATAACGATCCAAACTCCCACAAGTTACTCACGCAAACTATTGCCTTTGCAATCGAATCGTTGTCGACCGTGCCTGTTTTGGCTGCTTGTGTTGTACAACGACGAACACGACACCGTCGTGCAAACGGACGCTCTGCATCTCGAGGATCTGCAATCAGTTTTCACAATTCGAGAAGAATATCAATCTAAAACGCCCCTTTGTTCTGCCTCACTTCAAATCAACGTCGCGGCAAGGATAAAGTAAATGACAGAATGAATTCGTCATCGCGCGCGAGACGATCCTCCGTAGATGCGGCTTCAGTTCCGTTCGCACCTCGCCGTTCAGGAAGCAATACAAAACGGCCACGAAGAAACCCTATAAACGTATAATGCAAAACCTGTTGATAGTAGTTGGTTTGTTTACTTGAAAACTTGCAAAGATCTGATCGCCGATCAGCCAAACGAGCTCGACCACCTCGCTTATGCCAATGTAAAAGGACATGCCGAGAAATAGGCCGTAGTGTATACCAAACAGCGGGACAAGGACCAGCGTCGATCGCGCCCATTTGCGATACCTCTGTGCCATCTCGTACATGGGCGCTTGCAATTTATTGAAAATTACGGTGGTTATTCGCAAGAAAAGCACCATGTTAATCTGAAAGCATCGATCGATAGGAAACGCGTCACGTCGAAGCTACCGCATTACCAAGACCGCGACACTTGTCGGTATTCGAATGATCATGAACGAGACTTTGCTATGAGTGGTCCAACACAGCGTGTCGTCCGCGTGGATCCTGTAGAAGACCCATGACAAAATCACCGTGGCCGGCAGACCTAAAACGTTCCTTTAAGCAGAACCTTTCAGCGAATCCAGCCAGAACCTCACCCCAACCGAACGCTATGTAAGAGGTGATCTTTTTGCTCGCGTCAGTGAAGAGGGCCCTAAATATTAAATTGTGCAAGTACAATCCCTCCATTAAAATCCAAGAATAGTTTGCGGTTATAAAATACTCCCATAACGACGTCAGACATTTGCATTGCCAATTGTTCGACTGAAAAGGCGCAAAAATTAGTTTATGGAATTAGACAATTGATGGTGATACTGCACCTCGACGTCCACGTAAAAGTACGATTTGCCATTCTTTTCGGTGAGGTCGCCGGCCAAACCGACGCCCTCGATGAACGAGAAGTCCTTGACCAACGACAATCCGGCCCTCAATATGAACGAGGCGAACAAATGCATGTGGAGCTTGTTCCTTGCACAATGCAATTTTCTGCGAACAAATAAATTTTTCCACGAATTATTGCACGATTAAAACTAATCGGATTTCATACCTGATCGATAGCATTATAATGAAAGCAACGATTAGCGCGCATAATGAGATCGCGTAACCGGTGAACGATATGCGCTTAATGAACGGCAAATAATCCTGCGAAAAAAAATTGCACAAACATTGCAAATTGCGTCCGTATGAAATCCGTCTCACGTGTATTATGGTTACGTTAATATTGGGCAAATCCTCGACGATCGTCGTCAAATCTGTCGTATAGCAAAGGCTATAATTCGTCCAATAGGTTCTGTACTCCGTGTGTTTGTACCAGTGACCGGTTTCCGTGCAAAATCTCGTCGCATTGTTCCTCTACAACAGGCGAATAAAATAAAATGCGGGGATAATGCGATCGATGACGTTACACGTGTCCAGCAACAGGTTGACGTCGTCGCTACTGTTCTCGAACAAGCTTTGCTCGGGGATTAAGTTCTAAAGAAGTCGCAAACTTACTTTAACGATTCCTATAACGTACAACGGGCACTTTCGCATCGACAATGTACCCGGTTTCGTCGGCGGCCAGCACATAATCCCGTCGAAATATGCCGGACACATTAATCCTACGGAGAGTCTCTTCAGCTAATAACGAAAGAAATTAAATTGTGCTTTGTAACGACGAACAAACCTCTCGTATCATTAACCGGCGGTGTCGTGTTCAAGAGCGACTCTATCCCGTGGTTTAAAAGGCAGGAATTTCTCTCCTCCTCTATCCCGGCATCCTGTTTTTCGCGTGATTGCGTCGATTCCGTGCCATTCATTTTTTTTTAGAAAGCTTTCCGTTTTCTTGAGCTAATAAGAAACAAAAGGAATGGATGCATACGCTGAAATGCACATTTCCCTGCGTGTGTACACCTAATTTTATGGGTTTGCAATTATTTTGCGGTTACCATTTTGTCTCAAGTTTGCTCGTTAAAAGTTTTAAGCGATTAATTTCATACGGATGTGTGAATTAATTTTAATTTAACGACTTCGTTACGCGATTGTAAACGGACGCTTCTGGTGGGAGACTCCAGTGCCGAAGCATATAACGCTTCAAGTAAGGGAAAGAATTGCAATTCTGCGTTGAATTTTTTGCGGCACAGTATGAAGGAAACGGAAATTTATATATTTCAAGATTAGATAGCTTTCATATTGTAACACGAACACAAGTAATGTTTTCTGTTCGTTCGCTCGAAATAAATCCTTCAACTATCGTTCTCTCGTGCACCTCCATGGTTCTGCGCCATTAAGAACCTTTTCCTCGCACTTAATCTTAACGGTGCATCTCGAGGTCTTCAGCAAACATCGAAGGTCGTCGCGACACGAAGAACAACGAACAAAACGTTCCTATTTATTAATTTTAATGGTGCATCAATCAATCGCATCTCACTTAACGTACACACTTTTAAATATTTCGCAACATTTTATTTATTTGCATTTTTCAAATTAATTAACTCCCGACGTCTGTTGTCATGGCTGGTGTTAATTGACGTTTTGTTGATTATTATTACTATTACAATTTTGTTGCTTCTTTTGCGTGAATTTTTTTTTGTCACAAAAACACAAAAGAATATGAACGGCGATTCGTGCGAACAATTGCGTGACACCTTGTTGGAATTCACGATTCATTGCCTATTGAAACGGCCGCAGAACGTCGTCGGTTACGCCGACGATTATTTCGGATGCTTGAACAGTACGGGTTACGTTTATGCGGTCAATTTGCCCGGCGATTATTGCAAACGGACGTCCGAAACGGCAGAGGAGGAGGACGAGGAGGAGGAGGAACGGTCGATGACGGACGACAATCGAAAGGATTCGCGAGACGATAGTTTAGGAGAATTCGTGTCACCCTACAGTTCGAAGACGGCGATCGAACGTCAAAAGCTATTGGAAAATTATCAAGAAGTATTCATGTTTCGTACGTTGCGCAAGGAGCAAATGGAAAAGGTGATGGACGCGACGTTTAAGGTCCAAGTGGCGATGGGCGACGTTTTGATTAAGGAGAACGCGGTCGGTTATTATTTCTATATCATCACAAAGGGCGCGTACAAATCGTATATCACGGACGAGAATGCGCAAAGAAGACGAGTGGTTCAATTTTACAATGATTGCGGTAGTTTTGGCGAATTGGCCCTTATCGGCGATACACCGAACACGATCACGATTGAAGCGATCACGAACGGCACGTTATGGTGCTTGAACGGCGAAACGTTTCGGAATATCTTGTGCAAATCGAATAATAAGCCACACGAGCAATAAATAATACATTTTATTTTTAATCGATGGTCGTTATTTATATTAAAATAATTCATTTTGCAATTTAAACGTTATCGAAACAGCAACTCGATTTATTATCAACGATTTAATGTGAATGGAAGTTATATATTGTTGTTGGGGATAATATTTAATAATCAACGAAAGGATTTTAATTCCATGTAAAATAGTTTTCAAACTTAGTGAATTATTTGCCGAATTATTGATCAGAAAAACTTTCAACGACCGAATTTTATTTTCTATGCGATAACCAAACACGTTTTAATATTAAAGGAAAAGTTTATTCTCTTTTGGGGAAAACTTACGGAAAGTTGTCGAAGCAAATTGCGTTCCATAAATTCGAGGAAAGCACGAGCAAATATTCAATTAGGGATGGCTTATGATGTTATTCCATCGAACCATGATTTTACAAACTTGTTAATTTAATAAGAAAGCATATATGGCAGAGGTGAGACAACATTAAAAATCAATTTGGAAAGTAGCAACTTTAACATGTATGTTACGTAAAAAAATTAAAACAGCTTTCTTACCAAAAACTAAACTTTTACGAATTGCAATTAATGCTCGTTTGTAATGAGACGACAAATGCATTAATGCTTTTCACTCAACGGCATCTAAACTTACCAAACCTTTTAATGTGGCAAGAGACTTTCCATAAATATTCGCAATAAATTAATCGCAGAAACGGTAATAAACTTGTCTTCCAGACGAACACAATTTATTCGAAATACTGACCAAATTCAAGGCCTTGCATATTGCATATACCATCTTGCAAGCATAAATTATTTATTCAAGTTAATATTTGCAAATCATTACTATTTTTTCGACATAAACAATTTACGAAACCGCGGACGTGCGAGTACTACGATGGAACTGTTAAAACTGGCGCTTGAATATTATTATTATTGCTAACTAACCGGGTGACGCTCCAATTCGACGCGCTCGTAATTGTTAACATTGTTTACTAGACGGGTAAACCATTTAGCAAAACAACATCTTGTAATTAATTTAATAGGAGCGTGTGGCAAGAATTGGTGGAGATTGTTTTACAATTACGAAAAATTCGTCTCGAATTTACATTAAATCCAAACAACAACGGCATCAATTTTCTCGCCCGTGAATGTGCGAGACATCATAATCTTAACTAAACCACTGGCTCTATCGCACGTAACAAAGATTTATTTGACAGATGTGTGATACCTGAAGGTGTTAAAAATCACATCCATTTAACAGGGATTCCTTCATATCAAGTTTGACCACGTCTACCTACGAATAGAGGTACAATTTAAATCTATTTCCCGGACGTTCGTTTCGTCTCTTTATTACAAACCACTTCTTTTCTATTTCGCTTGCCGGAAAATAAAAGCAAAATTCGTGTCATTCAATGCGAATGGAGGATTTGTGACAAGTTAAATAAGTTATGAAGCAAGTTACGAATAAGTTTACACTCGAATGGTTCCATTGCGAAATTAAAAATGCAACTGGAAAAATTGTTGTCAGAGTAATTGAAATAGAGGGAACAAAAAGAACGTCGTACAAAATACTATCGGTCTTTCTTCTTTCTTCTTTTTTGCAATAAACATCCAATGTATCCTTCATGAATTTTCATTAACGAACGTCTTGTACGATTCAGATAATAATAGTCATCGTTAGACGATTAATTCGATTAAATCCATCTCGGTCGGTCACTTAGTGTCTGTTTGTAATTCCATCACCCCACAATTATCGTCACAATCAGCGGCTTCAGAAATTCGCATTATTCCACACGATCGACCCGACCTCGTGCCCTTACAATTCCATAACGAATCCATCTTAATAAATTCAAAGCGGCTACTTGTACTTTTGTAACGTCAGTGTTCCACCCGGCGCATCCACCAATTTTGCGGCCGGATTTTTTTAAGCAATCGTCCATTATACCACACAAAATCGATGTCAATGGTTAAAGATACATCAAATGAAGGTACTAAACGTAATTTATAATTGCATCAGTCTAACAAACTAATATTATTTCACCACACTACCACGTCAATCTTTGGTGTCATTCCTTGTCGTTAACAATGCATTCTACGAAATTATCTTTAAACGTCACCCTTCGCTCGTCGTCGCTCCTCAACATTTGCGTCTCCGCTTCCGGCCTCTCGTCATTCGTTTTAGGCGAATTCCACGGCTGCAGCTCCGATTTCGAGAATAGCACGTAAATCGCACCGGTACTAATTAACATGCCGGCCGCCATCCAGAACACTTTCTCCCATTGATCAACCGTTTGCTGTGGAGAATTTCAAAACGAAATTAATTCGAGATTAACTCGAGTGCATAAGCAAATGTCGCTCACGTTGCCGTTTGTTAAAGAACCAACGATCGATGGCAAAATGAAGCCGGGTAACACTGTTATCATGCCGGATAATCCTAGCGTTATACCTATTGGATAAAAGAATTGGATTATAAAGAAATTGACACAAAGTTGACGATAAGTATGTCTTTTTAGGTGCGAATTACATGCATCTTGTCACGTAAAGCGCATCGAAATGAATGCGAACGAGACGCGAATGTTAAGGAGCGAATGTGGGACACGTACAAATTTAAATAATTCCGACAAATTGAACGATACTCACTCGCAAAATTCGGACTCAAATCGACGTAACTGGCCAACGTCCCCGTGGATACGGCACCGTGTACGGCCGTTGCGGACGTTAAGAAGATGATGGCCATTAAGTAATCGCAACCGCTGTATGCTAAACCGATCATGCAGAATCCTTGTCCGATCGTACCTTCATAAACAGCGAAAGGAAGGGAAAAAGGAAGAAATTAATTTTATGTCGCACTCAACAGCGATTCAACATGAAAAGAGTCGCGAAAGGTATTAAAACGTTTGCAACAATGTAACTTTATTATTCCGCAAGTTATTATTCCCTAGAACGGAAACCTAGATTTCAAAAGGGGAGAAGTAAAAAACGAATCGCTCCGTTATATAATTCAATTTACCAACTCTTTCAACTCGCGCTAGTTCGTTCTCCACACGTTTTTCGCCTTTTTCTTTTACCTCCGCCTTTTAACCGACGAATACGGCCATTTGTAACGGCAGAGGAAATTGCAATTGCATCGACTCTCGCGGATACGTGACAAAGAAAATTGTATCAAACGGCAAAAGAGCAGAGACCAAAACGACACAAAAAGATTAACGCGGAAATGTATCGCTTTCGTTAAAGTTCCCCAACAATTTCTTTTATCTACGGAAACGACAAGAAAAAAAAGCAGACTCCCGTGAATGGCTGTAAAAGTGTCGGCGTTAATTTGTCGACAATTTAATTTTAAAATTAATCTCGGATCGACGTACGCCCGGCGCTTTTCCTCTTCGACTCCCATCCGCTCGCCGCCGCGGTTTAACGCTTTCAATCACCGCATTAGACATCGGCAAACGAGGAAATCGCGCGGAACGACGCGTTTAATTTAAGATTTCGCTTACAAATCGCCGTCGCCAATTTGCGAACGTTCGTGCGGCTCATCTTATTCGAACGCAGCAGATAGTCGCCGAAATGGGAGAACGTCAGTGCAACGATCACGCGCATCATGTGAGGCAGTCCCGAGAGGACGCCCGTCTGGAACATTTAACGAGATTTCAGTTCTTTGTTCCGCTCGGTCCTCCAAAAAACGAAAAAAAAATCACCGTTTGATACTCACCGCTTTTATATTCCAACCGTGTATGAATTTGAAGTAGGTGGGAGCGTGCGTCATTAACGTGAACAAGCCCCATATGCCGCCCCATTGCGCCAATATATTCAGCCAAACGGGAACCGACAATAGCAAATCCTTCCACGGGACCGCTCTCTACGAAAAAAAAAGAATAAATCTTGTTAAACGCGTACAAATAAATCGATTGTTCCCGAACTAATCGCCGCCCGGAATCCATTAGTCTCGCATTTAATGCAAGTGCACGTATCGCCGCATAAAAGAAAACGAAGCATTAAGCATCTGCGACTTCGTTTTATGCCACGATTCGCGCTAATTGAAACGCGCGGACGACGCACCTTTTCCGCGCTAACGCTTCCTCCGAGGGCCTTCTTTATGTAATCGCGCTCGTATTGGGTGATGCGCGGATGTTCTTGCGGCGTGTCGTAGACGAAGTACAACCAGGCGACGTACCACACGGTTCCGATCAAACCGGTCGTGTAGAAGACAATCTCCCATCCCCACGTGTGAATTAAATAGCCGCACAACGGGTACGTCACCGCCGTACCAACCGAGCTACCTGCAAGAAGCAGACAAGATGCGTCATCGTTAGTACGTGCCGCAACTCGCACGTTACTTTTTTCTGCGCCGCGTTATTGCCAATGTCAACGCCAATAGCGATCATCAGTTGGTCGCGTCTAAAGTTCGCGCAAATTGCACAATCTCTTCCATCCGTTAAGTTTGCTCAAGTTAAGTACACGCGAATATTGTTTGTTGTTAATCTGTTTTCATCCTCGCGCACGCCGATTCCTATTGAGCGAGCGAAAGTGTTATTCATTCGTACGCGCGTGATTACAACGAAAACCACGTCACTGTCACACGCATAACGTCAGACTATTTGCATATTTTTTGTGCACATAACTTTTTAAATAGATAATTACCACACGTTTTTATTATCCGCGTCAATTTGCGTGCGTTACCAACGATAACAGCAATATGTTCGACACGCGATCGCTGCGCTTGCTGGCGATCCTATTAATTTGCTTAAGAAGTTGCGCGAGTGACGTGCGACCAGCGAGCTGCAAGAGGAGCATCTACGCCGCGTGTCAATCGAACGGCACGATCGACGGTTGTGCGTGTACGACGCGAATGGTGGACGATTTGAATAACCTGCAAATCTACCCGCGACTGAACAGTCTCTTGGGCAAGGACTACTTCCGGTACTTCAAAGTCAATCTGAAGCGCGAGTGCCCGTTCTGGCCGGACGACAGCCAGTGCACGATACGTCATTGTCAGGTGGAGACGTGCGACGAGGACGACGTGCCGTCCGGCATAAAGAGCGGCACGAGTCGAACGGATGCGGCGAACGATCGGACGCATCGATGCGAAGAGGACGGCGACGGCGACGACGTCCTCGGCTATTTGAACACGTCGATCAGCGACAAGGTGCAATACGATTTCGTCAAGTGGCAACGGTTCGACGAGTCGATCGACAATTTCTGTCGCGTCGACGACGACGCCGACGACGCCGAGTACGTGGACCTGCTGCTGAATCCGGAACGATACACGGGCTACAAAGGGAAGTCGGCGAACCGCTTGTGGCGCGTCATCTACATGGAGAACTGCTTCGATCGGCCGTCCGCCACGCACTTCGTGTACGCGCCGAAGAACCGGGCCGCTTGCCTCGAGAAGCAAGTGTTCTACGCGCTAATTTCCGGTTTGCACGCGAGCATCAACGTGCACTTGTGCGCTAATTATCTGACGTCGAGGGACGCGATCGGTGCGATCGACGGCGGCGAGTGGGGCCCGAACGTCGACGAGTTCCTCGATCGATTCGGCCACGTCGACGGTATCAATCGATTGCGGAATTTGTATTTTCTCTATCTGGTCGAAATGCGCGCTCTGCAAAAGGCCGGCAAATATTTGCGACAAGAGGAGTTTTATACCGGGAACGCGGCGACGGATGCCGACACGAGGGAGGCCGTCAACGATCTACTGGACGTCGTCGATAAGTTCACCGGGCATTTCGACGAGACGTACATGTTCGTGCGCGACGTCGAATCGATGCGAATCAAGGACGAGTTCAAGCAGCATTTCCGCAACATAACGACGATCATGGACTGCGTCGGTTGCGAAAAGTGCAAGTTGTGGGGCAAGTTGCAAGTGCAAGGGCTCGGCACGACGCTGAACGTGTTGTTCAACGGCGTTTTCGACGATCGCCAGCGTTCGATCGCTAGCCACAGGAAGAGGCGGAGCATGTTGAGGAGGAACGATATCGTCGCGTTGTTCAACAGTTTCGGCCGATTGTCGAAGAGCATTCACGCTCTAAACGAATTTGCAAGAATGTTGATGACTTAGTAAAACTTTCGAAACCGTTTATCGATTATTTTCTTTCTATGCATTCGTAACTGTTTATCTCGAGCAACGCGTGTAGAAAACACAGAACGCGACTGTATTAAGTAATTGATTTGATTTAAAGTTTTATTTGTATTTTAAAACGAGTTAGCGACCGGAAGCAAACAAGATCCATAATTCGATTTGCGGGCGTAGAGTTTAGAAGTTGTGATATTAAAACGTTAACGAATAAAGTAATTGGCAAAGAAAACGCATTCTGTTTCTCCTAATAAATTAAATCGAATAATTTGCAAATTGTCAATTTATTACCTAAATAAGCGGACACGAACTTGCTCCTTTCGTTTGGCGGTATCCATTTGGCGGTCATATGATGCATCGACGGCCACGCGAATCCCTACAATAACGACGCTTCTTATAATTAAACTGTCCATGCATTGATTAACGATTTACAGTTCCAAACCCTTGTAGGACTCTCAAAGCGCACAAATAGCCCGAACCCAAACTGGCGGCGTACGGTATGAAGAACGAGCAGAGAACGCCGGAGAAATTCGACACGCCGAAGACGCGTTTCGTGCCGAAATGCTGAGCCAGAATGCCACCGGGTACTTGGGTGAGCCAATGCAGCCAGAAGAAGGCGCCCAATATGTAACCCTGTTGGAACTCGTTCCAATCGAATAAATTCGTTGTGTCCGTCGGCGACGATATCAAGGAAGCGCTCTGCGGAAGAATTCAATCACAAATAACGTTCAATACTTCGATTGTCGAATCAATTTACTGAAACATTGTCGCTGCTTATTGTCGTACATTCGCTGGTTAGAGTGAGATTAGTCTTCGGTCGCGGGATCACCATCGAAACTATTGCAATATTCAGGTGGATCCGTGTCATGTAATTAACGGCAAAGCCGGTAAACGTCAGTATCCATAATACGCTTCGGCTGGACAACCATTCCTTTTTACCTGCAAAACGAAATAATTGGCAAATTGGTTTTACATCATGCACCCGTTGATTGTTTTAAATTTTAATTAATGCATGGTTTTGTAATAATGAAATTGAATTGTATTTTAAAAGCAAAAAACAACAGATTCGATTTGGAATTGTTTGCATAATTTTTATAAAAAATCTAAACCAATTATTTCCAAAATAGATTACTGCAACGTGCGGAATGTAATCGAAATAAATTCTGTATTTCTTATTTTTATTATCAAAATGTACAACTGTATGTTTTGTCCGCACGTATCAGATTTATCATTCGATTAGAACTGTGACATATTAAATGCGAGAGCTTTCACCTTCTGACATTGCAAAAGAAAATATTGTTTGTTGCCGAACACAATTTTGTTCCGGTGGAAGTAGAATCATTCATCGTATTCATTCCATTTGTTTAGCTAATTTAGCAAAATAATTACCAAATTTGCAATGGTTGTTAATGATTATTGTTATTACCGCTCTCGTACAAATAATCGTCATCATTATGATTAGTTTTACCTTTAATTATAATTTTCGAAATAATTAATCAATGATAGTCGTTTGCATCTGATTAAATTGACATCTAATGAGTAATAATCGCACAAGGACAAAAGATATTTTTATAAAGTTGATATTCAAAGTGAGTTTAAAATATGTATAAAACGAATTCGATCCGATTAGATTGAAAATCAGTTTGATTTTTAAAAATAATTTTGATAACGAGAATTGTTTCGACACGAATTTAATACAAATCTTTATTATCTACAGAAAATAAAAAAAGCAAACACAAAGTTTTACGTTATCATCGTATTGATAATCGTGACACATTTATTGTTTAATGAGAACAATGGAAACCGTGAAGAATCATGCTAATTAATGTATATAATAACTTGCAGATTGTTAAATGTCGATAAAGTAATTTAAATTCTAAACCGATTCTTAGTGAACAAAAATTCTTGTTCGTTCGAGAATCGTTACAGATTTTTATATAGATATTTGCGGACGTTACACTGAAAACAACTTGAAACTAATAGAAAAAGCCACATGTTAACATCCTACCTTTTCCCTTATTCTCTAATTATCTATACAAAACTAATTACAACAAAAGAGTTTTCTTTCATGTTCCATGACTCACCTTTCTCTCTCATTTCAGTCATCTTTAACAATTCAAATCGACACTGTCGTCCCTTTATAATAATAAAAACAAATTACTAAAACTATTCTAATAAATCACGTTTCAAACTTATTTTAAGACACATTCAGATTCGTACGTTAACCTAAGCCGATCCAATTGTTAATAATTGATTAATTTTAATCGTTTTAATTACTTTACACTCGAATATTATCGTCGACTTCGAAAATGTGAGTGCTAGAAAGATTAGGACAATGAGTCTAACGAAATTTCGAAATGATGCTACTTTTTAGAAATTCTATTATTGTTTGTCTCCTTTTCTCACATCCTTTCATTTTCAGTTATCTATTATTTCTTTTTATTTTACTATTTGCACATATTGCAAGTATCAATATTTGAATTAAGTTACATATTTATAATTTTATCTTGATAGATTTTCCAACGAATTTTGCTTCGTCTGGTTGGAAGTTGTACGTAAATTTTCCGCAAGTTAATGCATAAATCTGTTTAATGAATCTGCGACATGATAGGAATTCTTAAGCACATAATTCTTGATTTATTAATCAAATCTTGCCAGCAGCAGACAAAATAAGAAAATGACGTTTATATTCCATTGTATAAGACTTTCTTTATCAAAACGATGAGTAAATATCTTTTGTTGCTTTATATGCATCCTTTTTTAAATAAAAAAGGCGACTTTAATTCTTATCTCCAACGAGATGCATTTGAAAATAATCCCATCGAGATCTTTAAACAGATAAAATTTAATCTCAATCAGAGATTTGCCAAACCATCTATTAAGCAACTGCTCAAATCGCATCGTTCATTGAACAAGAGTCTCCTTGAACACGTCCATTTTCTCGCCGAAGGACTCTGAACAGAATTTCCTTTTAGTACGGACGCATTGCAATAGATGTCGCGCAGATTTCCTACACAACATCCATTTACTGCGATATGAATTGATCATTTTAATCTGATGCACTATCATCATTTTCTTTTTTGGTTGGGCAATAAAAATAAAACCCACAGCTGTAATTTCATTAAATTACATTAAAAAATTTGAATACATAGCACTTGTTGAAATAAAACGGTTTGGATTAGTTATCTCCGGAGATTAATATGAAAGTTTTTCAGTTTCCCTTTTTTCCCCGTTCATTTTTCTATATAAATAAATTCGATCATGAATATAAAGTGGGGAGGCACAAAAGGGGAGAAAGTTGCCGACTGCTGATGATGATGATGATGACGGCGACGTCGCATGGACAAGCCACTTTCATATATTGGAAAAGTTCAAGTAATAAAACAAGGGAAACGTATTCAAATAAATGACGTCTTCTGTTAGTTTGTATAATGCGGTTTAGGGCCCTCGTACGCCAACAACCAACGGTGCCGTATGGAAAATAAAATGAAACGGGCGCGTTCCAAGGAAGCGAGAGGACAAACTCGATCGGTCGGTTGGAGATGGGATAAGGAAGGAGCGAAAAAGGGAAATAAAGATTGAGTTTTCCCATTCGTTTCCTCGTCGTTCCCCGTGCGACAAGGATGGAAAATTGCGTTAGAAGAAACGCTCTACGCCGACATATATATATATATTTTCTGGTGTCGGACCGTTTAAAAAACTTTTATGATTGTTTGAGTTCGCAGACTTCGCGGAGTGCGCTTTTGCCATCAACTTATTTTCGTCCCTCTTCCTTTCCGGCACGCTCGACTGACGACCGCTTTATCTACTTTACCTACCCATCTTCCACTCATTGTTAACCTTTACTTCAATTTATATTTTGTATCCACTTTCATATCTTTTCATTGTTTTTACTCGGGTTTTTCTTCAAAGAGAAGAAGAGAAGAGAAGGAGAAGCGAGCGAGCGAACGAGCGAGGGACGGAGAATAACTTTTTCACTTTTCACTCGAGCGTAGAAGTTGTTACTTCGAGTTATCCGTTATGTAGGATTATATTTATACAGGCGTTCTATATACGTTTCTCGTGCCTTTTAGTTTTCGGTTAAATTTGTTTGTGAAGCGATAATGTATCAAGAAGGAAAGAATTGAATTGTTCCACTTCTTTTTTTTCTGTTCTTTAGTATTCCATGTGTCTGCCTTCGCATTTTTTACCTTCGTACGTACACATCTACTACTCCACCTTCGGTTGCATTTATATATTGCCTATAAAATGCGATACTCCGCCGCTACAATTTGACGATGGCCCAACGTTTCCCTTTGACAGTCTTCTAACATCACCGAAATGAATAATATATAATCGGAACGTATAAAAATGGACGTGAAATGGAAAGGGAGAGGCTGCATGAATAAATGATGATAACAGAGAGAAATGTGGGTGAAAAGGCTAAAAACAAAGATTAAAATGTTAAATGCGATACATTTCTCAAAAGAAAACAAAAATAGGGAAACGAGAAAAGGAATGTACGTGTGTGTAGGATGGGAAAAAAGGATGAGCGCGAAAGATTGAAATAAAATATTGATTCCCAAAAGGAGTCGTACACTTTGTGGAGATCGTTTAATAAATAAAAACGCGTCATTATTTAAATAGTAACCCGCGTTCTCCACGTGCTTCGCGGCAACTAAAGCTGAACGTTCCCTTAGGTATTCTCACTTACGAAAATTGCATATTATACACGTCTATTCGCAAGGAGAAAACGAACAACGAACCACTTACCAATCTAAAAGTGGTTGGTTTTATTTATTATTACGCCACGATTCCCGTAACTTTTGCATCTTCCTCCGTTCTTTCTACTTCTTTATTTTACATCAACAACCGCAGGCATTTTCGTGTATTCTTCAATCTGTATTTAAAACCAAGGGAAGAGAACGGAAACTAAAATCCCTCTTTAAGAAATATCATCACCATCATCATCAAAACAACAGAAGTTGTTGCGACAACGTAAAAGAAGTTAATCAAAGAAGAACTTAACAAGGTTTCCAATTACATTCCAGTTTTTAAAGCTGTACTTTAAGTATAAACGCAGAAAAAAAACATTAATGACGATATTCGAAATGGAAAGTCAAGAGAAAAGAAAAAAGGGAGGCGAAAAGATGAAGATCTGATTTGGCAATCAAAGATTCAAATCGGTATAAGAATGGAAAGGGCGTCTTCTTTGGACTGCGTTCGATAATGTTGTAAAAGAGTGAAGAGTATTTTGAGGATAAGATAAAAGGAATATAAAGGGGGGAGGGTGAGGGAGTGGGCGACGGAGGAAGGAATAAGAAATTTTTGTTAATTCGATGCAGTATATTCGTGTTATGAATTATTTATGACCGAAATCAGTATTCGTTGTCATTAAAATGTACGTGTAGGTATGTAGATTTATGTTCGAAGATATTCAAATATCTGCCTTTGCCACATTCTTTCCTTTTGATCGCAATTATTCCACGTACTTGCAAAATCGTCATTAATTAACCTGTTAATTAATTAACAAAGTTAAATTATGATTCGTCATAGAGTTTCAGCGTAACGTCGGAAAGCGAATTTCTTTAGCAATAAAAGTGATTTCTTTTATAAAAATCTAAACGGATTAATATTGATAAGGATTTTTAAAAGACTGGTAGTGCCGGTCTAATTAATCCCGTTATCAACATTTTTGCAATCTCTAAAAATAATCGCAAGTTAATTTCATTCATTTCAATGGAACGTGTTTCACCGTGTTTAATAATTAACAACATGGAATTTTTATTTGTGTTCGCAATTCGACAGGATGCAATTGATTATTCTGACGTGTACGAAGGTTATTTATAATTTCGATATCGCTCATTTTCTTTCCTTTTTCATCCTAAACTCAAGTGGCCCGACCGTTTATCTCTCGCAATTTCCATTCGTCCCGATTAGATAAATACAATAAAAACACTCCGTCGAATATGAATAAGGTGAAATGATTAATCATTAAAATCGGGTACTGAGTCCTCGCATGGTAACACCATGGAACGGAGGAATACGAGGTTGCAGAGAGATGCGAAGAAGACGTCCAATCCGCAAATCGAGAAAGGTAAGAGGACACCTCGAGCTAGACAAATAATTTAAATTCGATTCGTTACCAGCCGCTCCGTTTTTTGAACAACTACTCTCCGACATCAGAGCGCGGCAAAATGCTCATAATGAAAACGGTGAGAATTATCAAGCAAATTAGTAGCGTCATATTTAACCAGCGTTCGTTTCATCAGCTTCCTCCGACGAGGCCTTGGTCTATGGCAAATTCCGCGAAAAGTACATAGTCAACAATTGGGACGAGTATCAGCGGGACGCTGCCAAAGAACCGGGATTCCTCATCATTTTCAATTACACGTTCATGGACAGCGCGGACAACAAACGACTCGGAACGAAATACGACGTCGAAAATTTAATCTCGACGTTCGGACGATTGGGTTTCAACGTCGATAAGAAAAACGTGCACAACGATCTCGATAGACACGACGTGTTGCAAACTTTGGCAGACGGTTTGTGGTGTACTTTTCGCGACTTTTTCCACTGAACACTCGTCCTCTTGCAGCTTTAAAGTCCGACGAATGCAGCAATTGCAACAGCTTCGTGTTGGTCTTCCTGACGCACGGTTCGATAGACGACGAATTACAGGTGGCTGGCGCAAGTTGCGTGTACATGCACGAACTGTGGGAGGCCGTCGATAAGTGCGAGAATATGAAAAACATACCGAAACTGTTTCTGATACAGGTTCCTCGCGTCCTTTCAACCATCCCGTTTCGTTTACGATCGTTTCGTTTGATTGTAGGCTTGCAAGGGCCAGGACACGACGGTCGTCGACAGTGCCAACGAGAAGTGTAACATCGTGTCCAAGTCGGTGTTGAGTCGCGAGATACCGCCGAACATCATTACCGTCTTCGCGACCATGGAAGGTAACGAAATGGTGCGAAGTGACGGCCGTTTAAAGTCGAAATTTTTGCAATCTAGGCGCGGTGTCGTATCGCGATCCGCAAAACGGCAGCTGGTTCATACAGGAATTCTGCAGGAACGTCATGTCGCATGGGAAATACGAGGACGTCGACAGTCTGATAACGCGCACGAGGAAGTGCGTCGCTTCGGTTTATTACTATCTCGAAGAGATCACGAACAGGGAGGATTCGAGAGCGAGCGATGATGATGAGAGGGCAGAGTTCACGATAACGAAACAAATGCCGACGTCCGTGTCGACGTTGTGCAAGAAATTCTACTTGACCAACAACAAGCATCGACATTACGTGAACGAGGAGAGCAAGAAGTTCCAGGAGATCATGGGCATAATGAAGGAATTAGTTGAGTAGGTTTTTTTATCGGTAGTTTGAGAAGAAGTACTGTCGCTCTTGTACATTATGGAGCTTTACAAATTGTAATTAGATTTCAATAAATTTACGGTTAATTGTTAAATAAAGTTGTTTCGTTAACAAACTCGATTCAAATGGCACGTAAGGAAACGTTTCAGCGACCAACGAACGTAAAAGAAAATAACGATAAGAAATATCAACTAGTTAAGTAGCGATTTGCTTGCATTTAAGTTTTTGGGTAAACATACTTCAGTTCACTTCCTTCGTTATTATTATCATCATCATCAAGCAAACAAAGTCATGTAATTGGTTTCTTCTTATTCGTCCTTCTTGTACTATTTATGTTTAACCGGTCGATTATAAAGGATGGAACGAATGTATGGGAAAAGAAGTAGGAAGAAGGTGGAGATGATAGAATGTTGTGAAGTGGTTGTGCTTGCGAATAAGTTAAGTTCCTAGCCAATTAGCGTTATCTCGAAAATAACGTTTTCATTAAATATATTACCTGGGACTAGTATAAGAGCAAAGCCGAGTGGAGTGTATTGTATGCGTGTGCACCGAGTTAAGGAGGAGGAGGCGAAGGAAGACGAAGAAGTAGTTGGTGGAGATTCCTTGGAGACGGCGAACGTGCGTGTCACACGTAACGCTAATCATTTAAAATTTCGCATCCGTTTAGGGAATTCGTTTCTTTATCATTTCGCTTTTTCTATTCCATTAGTCTATTCCAAATTAATTTAATCAAATGCAAAGAAAACAATCGCATCTGCCCCCATTATTAATAATCAATTCTGGAAATTAATAAGCCGGACGAGTTCTCTTAATCAACAGATTCGCCTTCCTCATATACCATTTTTTAGCAGTTGAAACAATTCTGTTTTTCTCGAGTCGAAATCGATCAATTTTTTTGCGCAAAGTTTTACACAGATATTAAGAAACTCTGTTCGAATATTTAGTTAGTTTTAGTTAGAAAATAATACCGAATTCAAGTTGACACGTAAATTTTAATCAGCAAGACCATGAATTCGTACATTTCTCGTATCTTCACAACTCTCGCGACAACTTCGCCAATAACTCGTCCAACTGATTCTTCATCGCTTCGGTCTTGACGCGCTCTGCGGAAGCGAAAAAGTCATTAACTAAATAACTAAATTATTCCCTTACTAAATTGTATTACCGGATTCCTCGTAATTGAATACGGAATTCTCTTGATAACCGGCAATCGTTTGACAAATATTCATTATATTTTCCTCGTCGTCCGCGCCCGATTGCCGCTCCGAATTGTTGTTATTTTTGCTCATTCGCCATAAATACGGCGTCAGATTAATTAGCAAGTCCCTCGATATCAGATAATCGCCGGTTAAATAGTGCGAATCGTTTCGATAAATCATCGATAACGTTTCCAATTCGGTACGTATCTTGGCGTAATCGTTCGTCGATAACGAATTGGTTCGCATCAAAGATTTCAATCCGTCCTCGACAGCTTTTATTATCCTCAACGCCATCTCGTTATCGTCCATCTCTTCGTTCGGTGCTTGCATGCGCAGCATATCGATGAGTTTGGTAAATTCGCTGTTGCTATTCTTGTGCGAAGAATAATGTCGATTTTGAATTGACCATCCGCACGCGTGCACCGTCGCATTCGTCGGCAAAACGGACGAGTGGAAGTTTCTCGTAATTTCCAAAGAATTCCCCGCGAACACCGTCGCCACGTGGCGTGTCGACATCGTGCTGAAACTCTTGCGAAACGCCATCGTGCTGTACCGTTTCGATTTACACGGATCGTCGGCATCGCTCTTGTTGCCGTTGTTACCAGACGATCCGCCGACGCCCGGATACGAAATCTTCCGCTGTTTGGCGACGCGTCTCGCTTTCGTGCACTCGTTCTCTCGCAGTTTCGGGAAGAGCACCTTGCAATCGGAGAACGCCGGATACGGCGCTTCGGGGATCGTGCACTTCGGGATCTTCTTCGATTTCCGGCAGTTCAGTTTGCTTCGCGGCGGACAATCCGTTTTGAACGTCTTGCATTTGTCCTTGTCGATCGCGTACTCCGCAAACTCGTGCTCTTCGTCTTCCGCCGCTGGCTGCTTTCGGCCGCAATCCTCCGGTACGCATTCGACTCTCGTTTTGGGCGGTTCGCCTTCATTAAAAATGGGAAAATAGACGACGATTGTGAAATGTTATTTATTTGCGCGACGCTCTTTCTCACCGATTTTGGACAAGTTCGCACAATCGCCCGCTTCGCAAGCAACTTTCTGCTTCTTGCATTTCTCCTCCTTCGATCCTTCGTCCTTTGGTTTCTCGCCTAGAGAGATAACCGTTTGTTGTTAGTGGAAATGAATGATTGGACAAATTAAATGTAACGATTTATTTTTGTTCTTTCTAATGCCTTCAAGTCGTAATAAATGAACGAAATCTCTGGATGCTGATCATTGTCACTTGCCTGATTTCGGCGTGCACTTGGACGAAGCTTCTTTCTTCTCGGTCGGTTTCTTTTCTGCAATAAATAGAATGGTTTCGATTAAATGAATTGGATTAATTAATGGAAGGATTTAAAAAATATAATTTACCACTGCACTTCGCCTCGCATTTGCTGGATGCGTCCGGTTTCTTCTCGGTGGTTGGTTTCTCCCCAATATGGCACCTGTCCTTAGTTTCGGGTTTCGGTTCTGTAAAATTCCGTTTTAAACTTCATCTCTTTCGATTCCAGCCTAATTACCTGGTGGTTTCGGTGCGCACTTCTTTGCCTTCGGTTCCGTTGTGGCGGCCTTTTGTATCATATCACATTTCGGTTTGCTGTCTGTCGTTTCTAAAGCGACAACTTCATTAAACCTCTGACAAAACGTGCAACTAGATATACCTGAACTCTTCTTCGGCTCTTGCTTAGCCTCTTCCGGCTTCGATTGACAACAGTCATCGACCGGGCGCGACTTGACGCAGCCCGATTTCGCCTTCTTCGCCTGCTCGTACTCGAGCATCTTCGGATCGCAAAGGACGAGACCCGCCCTCTTCGCGGCGATCTCCGCTTTCTTTCGTAGCTGCTCTTTCTTGTAATCGTCCGGCGCCGGACAGCCGGGACGAGGCTTGAAAAAGTCGCAGATCCGTTGGAAGAGCGATTTCGGTTGCGGCTTCTTCGGGAACGGCGGCGGACACCGCAACGCTTTCTTCTTCTTGTCGGAATCCGCGCATTTCGGTTTCTGCTTCTTCGGCTTATCCATGCATATTTTCGGCTTGACAACGTCCTTCGACGACTCCTTGCCCGAACAATCGCTCTTGCAATCGGGCGAGTCCGACGACATCGCGCGTATCGCGTCCTCGTGGTCCTTGGCACGTACCGGTTCCGGTGCTTTGCCGAAATTATCGCAGTCGGTGGTCGTCCCGCACGGCTCCTTGTTCAGTTTCTCGTACACGCACTCCTCCTCCTTCTCCGGATCGACCACGTCCACTTCGGGTTCGGGCGTTACGAACGGCTCCCTCTCCGCGAATATCGGCCTGTGCGGCTGCAGATAGTCGTCCTTTTGACATTGCGAGATCCTTCCGTCGTCGTGTTCCTCGTTAACTTCGGAAAACGCCGGATACGGCGAACCCTGTTTCGTGCATTCGGTGGGCGCTTTCATCTCCTTGCAAGATTTCCTCGCCATTGGCGGACAATTGTCAAGGTTGTACTTCGGACAATTGTCCTGTTTGCCGAATTTAGGACACGGCTTCGGCTTACAATCCTCCTTGTTGCTCGATTTCTTGTAGGCTATCGCCGATGTCGCAATGTATTTCTCGAAATTTATATTAACGATCGATGCTAGTGGTAGAAGTGCCGAGGAGAACGTGGAATAAGGACTTCTATTGGAATTGATGGGACAGTAACTCGAGCAGGTGCTGAACGTCTTCTTCTTGCTCTTGTCATGTTGCGAACGATACTCGCGCAAACTGACCTCGTTGTTTCGCTCGCACAAAATCATCGTCGGCAACTTCTTCTGCACGATCTTGTAGCCTTTATCGGCTCTCGCGCTCTCGTCGCAAACTTCCTCGACCGGACATATTTTCTTCGGTTCCGGCACGTGGGCCTTCTTCAACCGCGGCAGTTTGACGTCCTTGTAACTTGTTTCGACGCAGGGACACGACTTCGCTATCAGTTTCGGCAACTTCTTCTTTTTCACCTGCATATTCGCATCGGCACG
This sequence comes from Hololepta plana, assembly GCA_963695495.1. Classification (NCBI taxonomy): domain Eukaryota; kingdom Metazoa; phylum Arthropoda; class Insecta; order Coleoptera; family Histeridae; genus Hololepta; species Hololepta plana. Next base: position 4,513,453 of record OY968837.1, on the reverse strand, counting down.
CGGCACGTCGCACAGCGTGACGACCGGACAAACCCTAGGCGGCTCCTTCACTTCTTTCGGTTTCAGCCTCACCAACGGCACATCGATGTACTTCGGCTCGACGCAGGCACACGGTTTCGGCTCGTAGACCGGCAACGTTTTCGGCTTCACCGTCATGCCGTCGTCCGCACGCGGTGGACAAGGCTCGACGTCCACGCAAGTCTCCTTCTTCGGTTCCGGCACCGGTTTCGCTTCCAACCGTTTCAACGGCACGTCCGTCATTTCCGGCGGCTCGAGACACGGACAATTCGACTTTGGCAGTTTCGGCAACTCCTTCATTTTCACCTTATAATCCCGATCGGCCCTCGTCGCCGGATCGCAGACCTCGTCGACCAATTGGCATTTAGGCGGTTCCGCCACTTTCAAGTTCAATCGTTTAATCGGCGGCGCGTAGTGCGGCACGTGTAACTCGACGCACGGGCAACTGTCCGGTATGTGAGGTAACTTCTTCTGTTTGACTTTCATACCGTAGTCGGCTCTTTGGCTCGGATCGCAGGGATCGGCTACCGGGCATATCTTCGGCGGCTCCGGAATGTCGAACTTCGGCAACCGTTTCAGCGGCACGTCCGTGTACGTTGGCTCGATGCAACCGCACGGTTTCGCCACCAGTTTCGGCAATCGTTTCTTCTTCACCTGCAGATTCGCATCGGCACGCGGCACGTCGCACAGCGTGACGACCGGACAAACTCGTTCCGGTTCTTTCACCTCTTTCGGCTTCAATCGCACCAGCGGCACGTCTTTGAACGTCGGTTCGATGCACGCGCAAGGCTTCGGCTCGTATTTGCGTAACGTTTTCTGTGCGATCTTCATGCCGTCGTCCGCACGCGGCGGACACGGTTCGGACGTAATGCACACCTCGCGTTCGGGTTCCGGCACGTCTTTCGCTTTCAGTCTCCTCAGCGGCACGTCCTTCATCGCGTGCTCTTCGATGCACGGACAATCGGAGACCGGAAGTGGCGGTAAAGTTTTGGGCTTCACTTTCAGATCGGCATCGCTACGCGGCGTCGTTTCGCAAACGTCGTCCGTGTCGCACACTTCTCGCTTGGGTTCGTCGATTTTGACTTTGGGCAAACGGCAGAGTTTCGGCATTATCGTGTATTCCGGCCCCAAGACGCCGTAATGTTTCTTCTTGTTCGTGGAATATAATCTTGTTAGAAAATTCAGTTGAATGCCCGATTTAATGGCTTCCAATAAATGTTTCTTATTCTTCAGTTGTTTAATGTTATTTACAAACATTGTTGGCTCGTTGGAACTAGTGCAATAACCTCGCTTTTGAATTTCTTGTGGTTGTACAACAGTCAAAGTTGCGTCTTCGCCTTTCACTGGGAAACGGCTTGTACTAGGTTTATGAAAGGCTGGAGAATTTAAAGCTTTCGCATTTGTGGTCGTCGAGTAGCGACGTTTCGTGTTAAAATCGTCATCGTCCGTTTCCGGATGTTTAATGACATAGGCGTTCTCTGGATATGTAATGACGACTTTCTTCGGATTGGTCGGTGGATGGAAATCAATCCGTTCACCGAAAGCTTTGGAACTACTCGGTTGCAAGTGCTTGTGCATTTTCTGCAAATGGTCGCGATGGTAGGCCTTGTTAACGTCGAACTCATGTTCCACTTTGACAACAACATCGTCAGATTGCGTTTTCTTGGCGGCAGATTTTATTTTGGCCGCGGCGATCTTCTGCTGAGCCTCTTTGTACATTTGCTCCGCTTCTGTGACGAGCGAGTCCAATTGATGGCAGTTCACTTTCGGTTGAATCGCTTCGATGCCGCGATCCTGCGTAATGTCGTTATCGATAATTGGTGTTAAACGTTTCGGCTGTAAACCTTTAAGAAGTGCGGAATTAACTTCATTATGATTAACTGCCGCTTGTCGTGCATTGTCGGATTCGATTTTGTTTAGAGTCTCTGTTGCTTTCCTTCCGGCAGACGGGGGCCGTTTAATGTGTGTTGATAAATTGCATGTTGTCGATTCGTTTAAGAGCCTTGCGGGAGATCTATCCTAAGAGAACGAGAACGGAAACGATGGAAATCGATTTACGTGTGTACGTTTGCAGCCACTTACATTGTGCAGTATTAGATCACGTGGAATTTTTTTAAACAATTTAAAAGCCATTTAATTAAAAAATTTTGAATACGAATAATTTTGACATTACTATTTTATTTTTAAATAAAATATTTCGTTTGAAGTTCAAAAACAACAACGCCTTTTTGTTTAAGTAACCTCTGACACGGGGTATTGCTAGATTTGCCATTTGACTAATTTCGCTCCGTTCGAATGGCAATTGCATATCATGTCCGTTACCATCCATCTCTCTGCTTGCGCGTTTCCTGTTCCCTTCATTGCTGCCACTTGCTCCTCGTTTTTTCGCTCGAAATTTATTCCTCATCTACTGAAGAGACGAAAAAAGAGAGGAGGTGAACGAGCAAAGTGGCCAACCACTACTGACAGGAACATCGTTGTAGAACAGTGTATTGCGGTAAACTCCTTTCATAGACTCAAATGTACCATATTAAAATGAGATGGCATGGAACAAAGAGAGTAATTTTCCAACGAATTTAACTCCGTAATACGCCGCAGGAATTGTTAAGATACATCCACTACAAGCACAATCTATATTATACGTATACGTACATATCACCATTGCACACACACACATACAGACAGAAAGAGAGAAAGAGGGAATATTTTCCGCTTTCACTGTGCACATGCTCTTCTGCATTTGAAACGAATGCACGAAACGACTTTTACACAAGTTTTTCCTTTACCACTTCCTGCTATTTAATTTTTTGCGTTGTTTCCTCTTTCTTCTAATTTTATTTTCCGCCCCTTTCATTACAACGATTTTTAGTTATAGTTTTTTCCCCCCGGAAAATCCCTAAATAGTTCTGTAATTATAAAACTATTTCGAAAACTATGAGAATAATATAAATTACTTCAGGATTATAAAAGGGCGAGTGAAAGAAAATGAGATCCACGCGAGAAGAAAACAATTATAAACGTTCAAAAGCATCTTTCAGATTTAATTCTGCCCCTCGTGCTGCTGCCGCCGCACTTCTTTTATTCTTCAGTCGGGAAATGGAAGAGAATAAAGAAAGTTTACGTGGTTTTAATACAATTTGTTGAGAAGATAACATATAGATTGCATGCGGTGTTTCCGTCTCGTTCTCTCATTCTGCACGGTACTAAATAGGAAATAATACTGATGCCAGAAGGAGAAGAATGGAGAAGGAAACTTTTCACGGCATTGGGTTTAAGCAGTTATTTCCGGCTCGTTTGTTCCTTTTTCCTCGTTTTTTTTTTGTTCCTCGCTCTCGCTCGCTCACTCACTTCACAGGAACCAGTCAAGAACCGCTCGCTCGTTGTCTATACAAACATTTGGAATCGCCGATCAAATTTTCGTATTTTTTCCCATTTTCTTCCGGTGCTTTTCTACATTTTCCTTTATTGTTCGGCAGATTTCAATCTGGGATTCGTTCCTATCACAGATAAATAGTTTAATAGAAGATTGAAATTAAAGCGCAGAATATGGATCGTGTAGAATAATAACCGCATTATTTATTAATAGCAAAGGCGTCACATATTCGCTAGTAACAGTTTGCAATTTAACACCTCAACGCTCATTCATCTTTCATTTATCTAATATTTTATTACAGGCACGGGTCGTAATATTTTGTTGGCCGGTATAAAATTTTATTTGCGAGTTCGTTAATTTTCGCCACGTTCTCTCCTCTTATTTTTTATTGCATCATATAAGGTCTCCTTTTTTTTCTTCCGTACCTTTAGCCCTTTTAATAGTTTACAATTTCCCAAAGCTTATTTATCCCAAGAACATTAAAACCAGGCAATCAGCAATAACTGTTTAAATTATTGCAAAATATTCAACAAATGTTTGTTATAGCAATATGCAAACAGGTGCAAATTGTAATGAACTTTTACATTTTTTAATTAAAAATTAGAAACCAACAATAATCGGTTTTAATTCAATTTGCAAGCGATAGCGAACAAAATCAATTAATTAATTAACGACAGTTGCAATAAATTGTGGCACCTCTTTTCCCGATATCAACAGTGGGTAATAAACAACCCAAAAAAGAGGACCGTCACGCAATTGATCGTTAATCTAAGCGAATCCACGACGATTGTCTCGCTTCTAATTAAGTTAATTAATTAATTAACTTCAAGGATTTCTGTAAACGATTTCCACTCCCAAAGAAAGTAAACCGAGAAGCGAAACCTTTATCAGTTTGAACTTTTTCAGATTATTCGACGATGTGCGAAATAAATCCTTCACCACTTTCGCTTTCAAACAAATCGCGCCGATTCTTTTGTATTAAAATGAAAGATTTCAATGGGACGACGTATCATAAATAAGTGTTTGATAGCGAACGTTTTTTCTCTCTCCTAACTTGAGCTTTTCTTCACGAGTCAGAGTAAAACAGACATAGGAGGAGCAGGTGTTTTAGCCGGAAAGCTCTCTTACCAAAAGTCCTATATCCATTCGAAAAGTTTTAACGATAAATCTTTAAGATGTACACACGATATACAAATACATTTAGTAAACAGGACGAATCTTTTTAATTCTTCCGCGTAAAAGGAAACGACAAAAATGTCGAGCGTTTATTTAATATAAAAGCAATAAAACGTTAATTTATTTAATTACGCATTGAGCTTATTACCGTTATTAATCTATCTTGTATATAGTCGAACGCGTGCATTAAACGAATTAGCGAATAATTAGTGAAATTAATTACTAAAACGGGGCAAATCGGGTTTTCATATTCCCAATGCGTTTCCTAATAATTTGACATTGTTTAATGGCCTATATTATTAAGTTGCAACCCCCCCTATAAGCTCGATTAATAATAATAACCGTCCATTAACACCGATCCACTTTTGACGAGGCAAAACTTTTATTGCAAATTGTTAGCGTATTGTTAAAATTCTAACAAACAACCTAAAATGACAAACAGGAATTGCGGACGTGCACACAAAAAAAAGGAAGAAAAAGAACGGCAAGAGAGCGAACGAATGGCGGAAAATTGCAAAAGGGAATCGAGGCAAAAAAGAAGGAAGCATCAACACGCTAAAAGATTACACTAATTACGGCCCATTACGAAAACGGCAGCGCTGAAACCGTCATAGTTGCAGTAACGTTTCTTTTTTGAAATGTCGAGCTAGTTTGCACACAACAAACAGCAATAATAATAACACGGAAAAATTGTGCAATTATTATTAAACTGTCAAACAAAAAGGGAAACGAAATAAGAGCTCGCGCATTTTACAAGCAGAGGAAAAGAGTCATTCTTCGTGCGTAATTGCCGTTTAACGAAGGCAAAAAGGAAGTTGGTTCGTTTTTTTTTTGTAAATAATGATTTGCATTTTGTTGCATACGACACGAGAAACAATTAAAGTGGTCACAAATAATCACATGCTAGAAAAATACGGATAATCCATTGGCAATTACCCACAATAGTTGCTTAATCTTTCTTCCTGTTAAAAGTTTTTGCGTTGGAATATTGTAGAAGATAAAGGATGTCGACGTTGTGAAATAACAAACGATTGAACGTTTGAAATAAACATGCGGTACAAGCTCAAGTTAGAATATAATTTCAAATGGAGCCGTTTGTTTAGCAGGAAGAGACTCCAACTTTAATTCCCGTTGGCTTGCTCGCGAAATGTTGTTGTTATACAGGAAAGGATTTAGAGGTGCGATGATTATGCTGGAATATTTTTAAAGAACACACGTCGCCGTCAGAAACACGTGCCCCGACCCTTGGCGAATCTTTTCTTTATTAAATGCCGTCGAACGGCAGGAACGGGGCGCGCGAAAATAAAAGGCGAAAATTAGAAGATGACAAACGATAGGCCATTGTTATTGGGTCCTTCAAAGCGAGGACTAACAACATGTAAACAGGATTATAAAAAATGATTCGTCGTCTACCTTCCACTACGTGCGACTACGAAAAGGGATGACATTGATTAAAAGTCGTTCGATTTATAATCGATCCAATTATTCTTCTTCGCCTCTCTCTTCTCTTCCCGCACTCTTACATTGTCCCGGCGACAAAAACGAAAGGAAATGCCCACGAAAGAAAAACGAAGCGAAGAGTTCAGGATAAAGGACGCAGTCGTTTTAAACAAATCGCTTTAACCTTTTCCCACTTTTCGTACCTTTTCTTTTACAATCAATTTGTTACCGCTTCCACTATAACGCGCCGGGACTAAGAGCGATGGCGTTGAATTAAAATTTTAACACCTGCTGCCTATCCTCCGCACTTTTCGCTCTCGCGCGAGACAATTAATCATCGCCGTGATTCCCCGAGCGTGGGTTGAGGAAGTGTCCCGCTCTAAAACTGTCGGCGGGACCGTCTTCTGCTCGTGTAAAACGTCATTTCTTTCATTAGCCTCGTCTCCACGCGAAATAAATAGGATAATGTCATAGAGTAAAAGTAACGAGAGGCCGGAGTAGACACGCGGCGAAACGTGAGCGAGAAGGAGACGGAAGAGGACGTTGGAAAAAAGCTCATTTAGATGCCAGATTATGTGGCTTATACCCTCATCAGGGGGTTTACTAAATTCCCACATTCTCTCGTCCTTCTTCTTCTTCTTCCACGTCCTCCGCTTTCCTTCTACGCTACACGTAAATGAAATGTTTGGATACGTGCGAGAGGAAAAGGACGAATATAAATTTGGGGTAAGACGGAGATAAAAAATGGGTGCGAAAAACAAAAAAGGTGGGTGTAGCGCGCCCGAAAGGTTGTCTAAGGGTAAAAATAACAAATGTTCTTTGTTGTATAGATACCATACACAATAATCTCGTTCGTGCGGAGGGTAAAGGAAAAACGATACACCTCACCCTCAAAAACGTAAGGTGCACAAAAAGCTGGATAAAAAAGGGGAAAAAGTGGATAAATAAGGTAGGAATAAACAAGGAGAGAAATTTAATCCTCGGCATTAGGTGCACCTAATTGACAGTTGATACGTTATCCCGAGGATAACGTTTTCGTCGAGGTAATTGAAAAAAAATAAATTGGCAAACTGCAAAAATTAAATTCGCGGTTTTTTGTTTCTACTCTTGTTGTTGTTTTTTCTTTTCTCGCGTTTCAAATCGTTTGCGAAAAATATGAGATCAAAACGAATTAAATGGAGAACAGAATGAAAGTCGAAGTTGTAGTGAAAGACGATTAAATTAAACGTCCCATTCGTTCTTTTTGCGTTTTAATAAAGCCGATGACGACGATAGTCGATGCGATGCTATTTTATTATCTTGCAAAAGAAATAAAGAGACGGAATCGGAAAGGAATCAGTCGATTCTAATTCGTAGCAGAGAAAAAATGTGCACGAATGCGGGGCGAAAAAGAAATGCGAAGCAAGAAAAAAAAAGTCGAGAAAAACGTTAAAAACTTTAATCAACTGACGTTAAGATCACGGTTGATCGCACATAATAATCATAAAATCCGCGAGATGATGAAATTACAAAACGAAAATGGGGGGATGGAAGGAAAGAATGGGAGTCGTTAGAAAAGAAACGCGAAAGAGAGAAATTCGAACGTCAGATTGAAATCAAATTTCGTCTGTAGCACAGGAAAGAGATGAAACGGGGACGAAAGAATGAGGAAGAGATTTGTTACAAAATACACCTTTCAAGCCGTCGATGCGAGGATTTTGTGCTGAAAGTTCGTTAAACGAATATTTAACGCAATCCGATTACTTCTTAACAGAGGAATGCCCGTGATGTATTGCGCGATCCGGTTTAGAACGGAAAAAGACGCTCTCTCTCACTTTCACCTTGCCGAAATTTAATATACAACGATCCATTATTCATTCGTTTACGGTCGCCGTTTTGCCCCCGTTAACTGAACCGGGGGAGCACGCTAACTGTTATTATTGTTATTATATTAATGGTTACATAACAAACGAATCTTCTCCCATAACCATTTTCGTGTGCTATGCATCGTCGTATTATTAAGTCTGCATTCGGTTTCGACTGCGGACCACGGGCACGGGTTGCGGAACGGGTTCCACGACCGCCATCGGTGTGTGTGAACAGAGGAAAATCTTATCCTCGTGAAAACGTAGTCGTTTTAAACTCGTTCTGTTTACCGTACACATTTCGGTCCTAGACCTCGTCCTATGAAATTATACGTGGATGCAGGGAACGCTTACGGGAAATAGTAGGGTGGTAAAAGAGAGAGAGTGTCATCATCGTCTTTACCATTGAACTAGACCAGCGACGGAATAATGCTACAATATACACACCACCTACTATGACACTACTATGTTAGTTTAGTATTTGGCCATCATCATCCTCCACCTCTTCCTCCGCACATCTCACGAGTGGCATAACAACGTTACATGTTCCCTAATTAAACTTGGTTCCTCCAAGGGCCTTAAATCATAAACAATATTTAAATGCCCGTATTATTTCGCATTCGGACATTATAATAAAGGGTATATATGTGTATTAACGTAGTTTAATTTGAGGAAATGTTCGTGGAGAATTACGATGAGGAATCCTTTAATAATGACGATGAAGAAAGCAAGGAACATTATTGGTGTCGTAGTTGCGTCGAAGGACCGCATTTCTTTTATTACTGGTTTGTCAAATTAAACTTCACTGCTTGCTATTCAATACGCGGGAGGTTGGATAAACAACTATTTAATTTTGGTCCAATCGAAGCCCGAAGCAATTGGGCCGGCGTTCCTCAATCTTTCTGATTCTTTTGCAGAACTTCATAACACTCAATTACGCTCTCCATAACCTATTACTTGAGCAAATTTCTTTGGACCAGTAGTTGGAGTTCGTGAGCAGATTCTTACTGTGATGGAGCTAATTCAGTGTCTTTAACCTATTGGATCATTTTTTGCTTGCATCGATCTCAAACAAGAGTGGATTAGCTGCCCTCGAATCCAGGCTAGCACTGAATATTTGCGATTTTCATAGGTTGTAGTTTATTAGGTTGGGGATTTCCCCATTTAAGATGGGGGTTTCCCTTTTTGGTACGGGCATTTCCCACCCAACAGTCGTAAATTTACCAATTACTTTTAAACGTAATTTGCATGAGTTAAAGTTTGTTTGTATTTAAAAGAAATCCTTTTCTTGTTACCCATTGATCAAATTGTTCTAGATAACGGTTACGTCGTTAACGCTGAATTTAGAAGTGCAAATATTAAAAGATTCCATAACGAAAGTACGTGTCAGAGACTGAGTTTTCCTCGTCCCGTGCATATAACAATAATCGTAATAATTGTTTTAAATATTTTCCATCCGTATAATACCGTTGCTTTCCTAATTGTTAAGACCGGATGTCGTTTGGAAAGTTTCCTTTCGTTCAACCGTTCAAACGGTTTGCAACTAATTACCTTAAACCCCACCCCCTCCCATAAAAAAACCATACGCTTTTAATACCTGAAAACTACACAAAATATTCGCTTGTTCAAATCTAATTAATTTTAATTAAATATATTAAAGATATTCGAGTACGACGACGACTACAATCGTTTAGTAAATTGCCATAAAACCAGATGCCAAACTGATTAAAGTTTTATGCATGGTAACAAGAGGTAGCAAATTTTCAAACTTGAATTCCTTCTCGCATTCTTGTTGCCCTGACGTTACTCAAATTGTGTAAATATTTAATGAGCATCGTCGATTATCCGATTAAAACAATGGAAACATGATTCGATTAAATTGTTGCAAACGGCATACGTGAAGATTTTTGCTCGAGCGAGCAAATTAATTCACTGCCAGATGGTTTGTTTGCAATGGAAAAATGTATATTCCACTGCAAATCGATAAAGTGTCTGTCTTCCTGTCTACCATTCTTATTTATCTAACAATATCCCCCATGTAAACGTAACTAATTGTCCCAATTGTCATTCGCATCTGTACAAATTCTTCATTATTAATAATTGTAGAGTTCCTTTCATTCTCATACATTTTTACCGCACTTTTAAATACTCGCCAAGTTGAGAAACTCTTATAAAATAAACAGCGAACAGTTTTAAAGTTTTCAACGACCGCAATTCAAGAAAAAAATATGCCATCTTCCGTTAGAGTCAATCTACCATATCATTTTTATAACAGCATTCTTCCTCTAGTTTAAAATGATGATAGTTGTTGTTGTTCGGCGGACAGTAAGAAGTCCAATAAAAGAAAGAGAAACAAGAGTTTATAAGAAAGTAAATGACAGAATTTAATGGGGCTTTGCTTGATTGGCATCACAATTTCGCTCTCTCCGTACTTGTCGCGAAAATTCATCTACCTAATACAATTAGCATTAATGCTTAATTAAATGACATCCAACTCCGAGTTTACGTAATGTTATTCATAGGTGCGTCCTTCTTTACTTTTCCAATACGACTTACATTAATAATATTAACATCAGCTTGTGCTGGCTGGAATAAACGACGAGCGGAATTGCATTAACAATTACGGAGCGCTTTGATGACTCCCTAATAAGAATTTATAATTAATTATATTTCGTTCGCGGAAAGGAAACTGAATCGACACAAAAATAAAATTAGTCGAGTCTCAGTGCTTTGATCTAGAAAATTTCGCATCGCATTAACGGGAAATAAATGAATGAATTTGAATTAAGCGAAAAATGTACGTCTATCGGCGCGCAAAAGTAAATTCGCTACCGTCGTAATGAAATTCCTTTTGCGAAAGCTCGATTCGCTGCAATCTTTTATCGGGCTTCGTCCCCATTACGTATCCGTCTAATTGAAACAAATAGTTGCATTGCTTTTCCTTTCGATGGAGGCAACCGAAATTGACTCGCATTAATTCGGCGATAGAGTTGATATTCAATGAATTATGCATGTGCGTGTGCAAGGCGAATTGTTTTGCAAAATTGAGTCATTACTATCATTATGAATTAGTTTACCATAAAATCTGCATTTCGTTCGAATGCGACCAGGGAGGAAAGTGTGTTTCGTGCGGGGAAAACTTACCACATTGCTTTATAAATATGTGAAAGAGGGGCGTCGACCTGAAATTTATCGTTCATATGGCGCAAGTGTGTCCCCCATTATTATCGTCATCTATACGCTTGGAAAATTGGCCACGGAACGGTCAAGATTCCCGTTTAAATAATAACGGATCGATGCGACGACCGTTCCGTTTGATGCAACGCAATAATGCATCGGGCATAATTCATTTCGTCCATTACCGCCAGTAATAGAAACCCCACGACCGAAACTAATTCTCTTACTTCATAAACAATCCGCGCGCTGTATCGCATTTTTATTTTCACCTTGCTTCTCATTTTTATCTAATTTCATCCCGCTATTTATTGCGCTTATTACGTTCGACCATACGGCGATTGTACACGTCGGTCGATGGGAAGACGAAGAAGATATCGGGAAAGCAAGGTAACATATAATAAAAGAGGGCTAAATTTTCATGTCCAGGAAATCCCTCGAGCGTGGAAGGATTTATGACTCTGTCGGTCTAGCTGACCTGTGGCCTATGCGACATCCAACGCCACGGGGGAACTAACCGTGACGACGTGTGTGTGTGTGTGTGTGTAGCGACAACAGCAACGCTCTTGTATTAGACGGCGATGATGGTGGCTGTTGCCTGAATAAAATGTAGAAATAGGAAAATCCTCGTCGCCTTTCATCGTTCTCGCTAGAAAAGTGTAGCCACGTAACCGAAAAAGGAAAAGTACGTGTATACGCGAAGTGAGTTGACGTGCAAAAGGATTGCCTACGTATTTCCCTCTAGAAATGTCAATGTATGTCCTGTATAAATGCATTTCTTACAGTCGACACGAAGATTTATCCTTTGAATCGTTCTCTCTCTCTCGCTCGCTCGCTGATTGAGCTTGTTGTCGCGAGGAAACGTGTAATTGCGAAAACGTCAGAAAAAGATAACGCGTCAGCATCGCGAATAATAATAATCGATAGATTTTAAAGTTTACGGTGTTTCGTCGGGTTCGCTCTTGCGAAAAATCGCTGCGCTTATTGTCTTTGTCGTGCGATCGGCGAGTTGCAATCGAAATAACTGCGAAACGATTAGATTTCGCGACAATCGTTCTGCTAATTGAAATTTGGTGTTAATTAACAGGTAAACATTCGAAACGTGAATTTCGAATTTCAATTGTATGCATTACTGATTAGCTCGCTGCGCACATTAATTTACGTGTTTCGGTTTGCGAAATGAATTAAGAGTTACGACAAAAAAAAGCGATTTTAAACCTAAAAATCATTTTGTCCTCAACGGACCTGCGTAGTGATTAAAATGAATCGCGTTATTGTCGCTATTTGCGGGAATCGCATTAATTTAATTCCACGTCTGCTTTACATTTATTACGCACATACACTTCTTTCGTTCGTTATTATTATCATTATTAATGCTGTTAACCACCCCCAATTATTTTTTGTCGTTATTTGCGACAATTTGGGTTTATTAATAGCATAGAAACGTTATGACGAAACTTGGTGAACCGCAATGGATATTATTCAAATAAATGACATTTGCAGGCGTATCATTATTATTATAACACCATAAATGCGTTTGGCTCACTCGTACCATCTATAAGCTCCGATGCTGGTGGCACCGAGAGTGCGGAGGCAAGTTTATGTGAAGTGTCATAAATCTCTTTATACTCTCTTCGTCTCCTAAAATTTCCACCAGAAACCTCGCGCCCTCGCTCGCTCGCTCGTCCCCATTCCACGCCTCGTTCATTTATATCAATATCTAAATGTTATAAAACCCCATCCAGTAACCGACGCAAGGAGACCCATTGGACCCATTATTCACGGTACGTGTAGTAGATCTAAATAAAGTGCGTTCAGTTTGCATATAGAATAATGTTTAAATAAGTCAAGCAAGTTTCATAAACATTCTGCTACGCTAACGTTTAGAGTTTAAAATGGATAGATATTGCGGTAATGCCGAACAGCCAGCATCGAACAACAAGCAGATCGTCTGCATTGTGCAACGGCGAATTTTAGATTTTTCCGTGCGCCAAAAACTACGAAGATACCATATCAAACGACACATTTATGTTTTCGAAGAAGAGAAAAAAATGCGTCATCATACATCACTGGCAAAATGCATAAATATGTTGATATGCGGGGGAGGAGAAGGGAATTTGATAGTATTTTGAATATGAAATCGTAGCAACAAAATGAAAAGAAAAACGACCGTGCCGAAGATAATGTGGAAACTCTGGAAAGAAAAGCGGGAACATATTGGTAGCACTTTAACAGTTAACGATGCGTAAACCTTTTTTCTCCCCGGCTTAAAATTGTATACGTATTTGCAAGAAGAAAAAAAAAGTATCAAATTCTCCCACTTTAACTTATCGCTAAACATTTTCTAATGCCTTTTACCAAACATTCCTATTCATTCAATTCGTGAATACGTTTCGAAAACTCACATATTTGAATGTTTTTGTAGAGTAAATTGCACGGAAAGTATAAACATTATAACTAAAGTGGTATCATTTTCGAAGGAACCATTTCATTTACGTTCCTTTTTTCTCGAGAGTCATTAATATTCTTTTCCTATTATTTGCCTAGATAATTATAAAAGACGATCGAACTGAATAATCGATTACAGAAATGTGAATTATTTTCTCTTCACGGCAATTTGCCTTTCACAAAGTACACAACAAATAATAGGGACGCCTGATAATAATAAATAAGAACAGAAGCGGAAAAAAGAAAGGGGAATGACTGAAATTTGGGAGGCTCTTTAATCAGTCAAGAAACGTTTTTTATTTCCATCTTTTATTCGGCGTCCCCTTTATGACACTCGAACACGACACAATAGAAATCAACAACAAAAAGAAACGCAAAAATGTGAAAGAATCAAACGAAAATTGATTCGATGCGCTCGGTTCGGAATAATAACCAAAGAAGATCATGAAGAGGCTACACCTGTAATTAAATTAGAGTCGGATGATTGTAAGGAAATATTTACCTTAAAATTAATTCGAAAATGTTTGCAAATAACAGTCACTTTGAAATAAAATTACTGCGAGTTTCTTAGGTACGCGTTAAGTTGAGCAATTTATCATTCTCTAAACGAGGACGCACTAAATATTCCTACTCGTACGTTATTAAAGAACCATTGTCGAGCTTCAAAAGAAAATTTTCATCAAGTGCATTCTTCCTCTCTACCTGCACCAAAAGGAAATGCTCCCTAAAATTAAATGCGCAGGTGATTAGCTCGCAAATGGATAATCGATACTTCTTTCCACAGACTGACTACTATTTTATTTTTGCTAATTGCAATTTAATCGGAAACCCTTTGATTTCGTTAAAATTTGCAGCAAAAAAAAGTTGCCTGGATTGCGAATAAATTCTATTTCTTCGCTCAAATTGATTGATGCTGATTGACAAGGCAAATGATGCAAAGATCGAATGGCGATGAATAAAGTTTACAAAAATTAATTAATTTGCAACTTCTTTTACGAGAAAAAATCCTCAATGGAAATCGCAAGATTAATCAGAATTAAATGATAGTTTGTACAATGCAGTGGAAAAGTGAACAGAGATTTCAACTGCGCATTTTCCTCGCAGATCCTAATCTCTAAACATTCTCGTAACAATTCCACGCACCGATTGTTAATTATTAACTGAACGTCTAAGAGATCTAGCCGTTAAGCGATCCTCATTACAATTTAACGGCCGATCGTCATCATCAATGTTTCATTCGCACCGTGCGAATGGTCTCGATGGTAAAGTGAATAAGGGAAAGATAAGATACGTTCAAGTCAAAACCAACCCGCATACGATTAACCGTCCCTGTCCCCGTCAAAGCCAAACGTCGAAACTGATTGATGTTAAGACCGCAATCTCCGACCAAATAGCCCAAATCGGCAAATCGTTATCGGCCGTATAATCGACTGCGTTAATGCAATCGCGCCGATTCGATTCGTCTACGAAGAAGGCGCAAGTTTAATGAGAGTGGCAAATGGTGGATGCGCCGGGTAAAACGAAAACTTACTTTTCTTATATAGGGAATGTGAGCGTTAGTTTGCGCAAATATGTGAATGCAAAACGTTGTTTTGTGTTCTAGGTATCTGTCGTAGAAAATTGTTGTAGATTTTTCGCAAATAATTTCCAGTGCAGGAAATCGTAACGGATATTGCGTGAAGGGATTTGCTTTTTATTTCGAGGCCGTACGGTTTGCTGAAATTGAATTTTTTCTCTCTCACTCTCTCTCTCTTTCACGTTGGTCGATGATGAAATATACAATAACGGTGGCAGTTGATGAATCACTTTGCGAATTAAATGATAAATAAAAAATGTACGCGTGTGTGCGGAAAGATAGAATGAGAGACAGGGAAGGGAAAAAGAGGACCTCAACTACTATCTGATCGTTTTCCATGATGGATATCCACCATCATTTTTGGATACGATAATTATCACTTGATGAACCGTAAACGTAAACATTACTATTTAAGGTGCACGGGTGGGCGGCAGCGGATTTGATTGATTCGTTCGTTTAAATTGTTTCTCTCTGCTTTTTTTTTTGTTCGTGCAAATGTATAATTTCTATCCGTTCGTTTTCGAACTATGAAGCATTAAATATTCATCATCCAGTCCGGTTCGGTCACGGTAACGTTTATTAATTATCTCCCGTCATAAATGGTTTAATGATTCACGGACAATAAAAGAAAACCGTGGCACGAATATAAAACAAAAGCGAGGAGAGCGAATAAGGAATTCTTCTTCCTTCCTTCGTAAATGTACATCCGCGTCGTACATAAAAAACCATATGGAAATGTTCCACATACGTACATCGAATGACGATAACTTACACATATTATGACATCATAAAATCAACTTATACCTGCAATAAAATGGGGGGCCGGGGGCATAGGAGAAGAATGAAGAAAGGAAAAATGAAATTCTTCCTCTTTTTTACCACGATCCATTCCTCCCCATCCTCCTCCTTCTTCCCTCTTACAACATATTGCTAAATTGTTGGTAGGAGAACACGCGACCAAATAACAAGACGTCGTTTATATCTCACAATATTGCGTGATCGCATTCAATACAAGAACCGGTATTATTATTATCACTGTTCCGCTTGTTCTGTCCCTCTTTATATCTGTAAGCGTACATCGAATTATCTTATCGCATCGCTAATAAACTCGCAGGCTTTTAATAGGGCGAAAAGTGAACTATTAGATTTCAACAAATGCAACTTTCATTAATTTCTTTACGACGAGAATCGATTGCATTCATTTGAGAAGGTTGAAGAGATTCGCTCAGTCTAATTTATACCTGCGAGGTTACCTCATCAATTTTATATGAATGGGAAATATATTGCCAATTCACCAGATGGGAAATTGCTATTACGCAAAGTCAGAGTCGGCAAATAAAAAACGTTTAGCCAGCGATCGTTCTTTTTTGATGCTCCGCGACAATACAGCCATAAATTAACGTCACTTCTTATAAATAATCGCGACACTAATAATTCCTCCCGCTTGAACCAATAGCAATCAATACCATCGATCGTCTTCTCGAACCGTTGCACTATGTATTAATCAGCCCGTTATTGAAACTAACGCAGTCTCGTTTGTAACCTGTTACCCAGAATATATTGCCGCTATTATCTTTCTCTCTGATTTAATATTGCCCATGCTTATTGCCCTATTAATTGCAATTTATTAATGTGACCACATTAACGTCCGCCCGAGAAAGTAAGGATTTAATCTTCTTCGCCAAATTATGACATTATTTGCAATCGGTGCCGTTATTCGAAACGTTCCTCTTCCTCGCCAACAGCGACATATCGATCGAACTGGCGAAACGCTTTAATCCCCATCTTAAGCAAATCCAAAAGAAACTGTTGAAATATGAGTCCAAATAAATCGCGGCTTAAATAGCGAGTTAAAGGTAAAAGGGAAATTCAAATAGATACTCTCGAACGGATGCGGATAATTGTTATGGTTATTTATGATTATTATTTTTTCGAGTTTTTAGCAAATAATAGAAAAAGAACGCGAACGAGCGAAACGTTGAGGAGAGATTTATCGCTTGAATGTGTGAATGATGAAGCAATTAACGTTAACAGAACGTTTTATGTACGTTTCGACTATAATTTAAAACGAAGAACTAAAAGTGGTGTAGGTAGGTGGTTTTTAACAATCTTCGCCGTACGTATATACGTGTAGTCGTTGCCCGCCCACCTCAATCTGAAAATCTCCCAACTAACCGCCACAATTAAAACTTATCCGAGCCGTAAACGTGCGATAGCGTGGCGTTAAGGAGTTTGTCAGAATTACATGTTAATCGAGGCATAAATATTGCCGATAACGGAACGATTATAATAATAGATTGTGTTCTACGGACAAACAACAGATATATAATAATGGCAAAGGGCAAAAGGGCTTATGATGTTACAATTGAATAATTAAGAAGTGCACAAGATCATTTCGACGCGATTAGAACACTGCAAGAATCTTGCCAATTTTGACAAGAAAGACACAGCAAAAGAGATGCCATTAGATGTTATACGAACGTGTGTAACGTTCGTTTCCCATCATCGTCGACGGGCGTTGTACGTTATTGTACTTTTATCTGCGTTGGGACCCATAAAGAGAAACAAATTATCACTTTTTATAGTTTATTCCTCGCGTTTATTTCTGCATGTTAGATCATAAAATTGATATTATCAATATTGACGGCGTTCATCCGATGCGTCAACATGTTATTAACTAGTCTCGAAACGTACATTCAATTCGTATATTTGTAAGAATCGAAGGAGAAGCCGCGTTAATCGACAAACTTAATTACGTTAATTAAATGGAATCGACATCAAATAGCGCGCGTGGCTTAATAGTTTTTGAAGCGAATCGTTTCGCGTAAGCGCCAGCGTTAAAGGTTAATTGTAAAGTAACAATAACAACAACGTATAATGATTATTTTCGTCGTCGCGGATTAATTGAAGGATTAACTTTCGCTATTGCGTTACGCGTGTGTGCGTTTCTAATGAACATTGCCAATTATAATTATCAGCGCCTAACCGAGTAGAAATGCTCTTAATTCGAACGGCAAGAGCGCCAATGTTACGAATATTAACCGAGCGCTCTTGTGCCAGCAAATTTGCAGCGGAGAAACAATACGCCATTAATTATGTAAGTCTAAGTCCTACTAAAATTTAATGGGATACGTGCATCGATAGTCGCACACAGTCGGTAGACGAGGTAGAGCTCCTAATCTAGTTTAAATAAAGCGTAACACACGCAATTTTCATTGTATCGACTTGACTCAATTTGCGATCTGTGCAGATTGAATTCGCAACTGTAATCTTAAACACATCCAGCGACTAACGAGCGACGCCGTTAATTAATACTGCGTAGGCTCCTGATCACATATTAATAATTAAATTCGTGTTAATGTAACTAATCTGATTTTTTCTCTGTCTGCATCGCATATTACTTACCTGTTGAGCGGGTCTTAATAATTACGGGTAAAAGGGAAATAAATTAAGACGGATCTTCTTACATAAATCGCACACTTTATTCAATTAAATATACGCGTAATCTGAATTGGAGGATATGAAAACAATTTTGCGTTAATTTTTTATTCACATTCGGTCTCTCACTTAAATTTTAATTTAGAGTATTTGCTTACAAGAAATACTTTATCTATCACAATCTTATAGCTATTCTCTTAATTAATAATTCAATATCGATAATAATAGAAGCGCTGTCAATCCAATTGAAACTCTCGCACCGTCTCGATATAAATTAACATTACAAACAATAAAACTCTCGAAATTAATTCAACGTGCACTTTTTTGAAAACGATTTAAATATTTGTAAATAGTTTATAAACCGCTGTCATTCGTTATCATTCATTAATGAAATTAAATTATAAAAGGATTTTGATTCAATATTATTTGCATTAATTAATTAATATAACGGCACAAATTGATTGTTACCTTTCTTCATTCATCTCGTAATTATAGTCTATATAATAAGTTTATCTACGTGTATATACAACAATTATCGGTTTGCTTGAAATATCAAAAAGTAATTTCGAAATGCTTTCGTTTAGTTTTTTTGTTATGATCTAAATTAATTGAAATAATGTAATTAATTCATGGAAATGATGGATAGTGGATGCTTTCGTTTAGATTTGAATTTAATTCATTTCTCTCTCTTTCGCGCCAGATGCATGTGTGCGGTTTACTAACATTAATTACGTAAATGAAGTTGCAAAAAGAGAACCGATCTACATGCATGACATACGATTACGGTGTTGTAAATTTTGTACAAATTACGAATGCGTTTCAACGAAATAATGGCGAATTAAATCGATGTACAAATGTAATTTGATGCTGGGCACATACACGCGAAGAGAATCAGAGAGAAAATGTTATTAAAACGTATTACTTTGTACGGGTTTTGTAATTTTGTGAAATGGAAAAAGAATCGATGATTATTTACAAACTATCAATGCCTAACGAGAGAAGTTTATCAGAATAAAATCTACTGCGATTATAATTATCTACATGTTAAATAGTAAAGAAGAATAGTAGAAGTATTATCGGGTATTTAAAGACTTCTCTCGTTACTCTAATCAAGAAGAAAAGTATATTTAACAATTTATTATATCACAAGAACCACCATGAATGAGTTTTATTATAAAAATCTTTTCATACAAATTTCCTTTTTTACGATTATTAAAATATAATTAATTAACTTTCTTAATAACTTGCTCTCTTCTTGTTATTTATTTTTTTGTTTTCTTTTTTACATTATATTAATTCTAAAAGAAGCTTATGATTTTTTTACAACTTTTAATCAACTTGTTGCAATTTGACTACATTTTGCTTTAAATATTTCCTCGTTTAAAGAGGAGAAAAATGTTCGTCGTTCATTTCTTTCCCTACAATCGTTCGCGACGAACTTTCTTGCCGCTACTGAAAAGCAAATCTTTAAAATCTACTACGAAGTTACTACCATATATATGTATATTCATTTTTAAGTAAAAACTAGTTTATGTACACACGTTTATAAATATCACTTTTATTTAAAAAATAAAGAGACGTACATCTGTTCCAAGTTCTTTACGTTACTTGAACAATTTTTTCGTTCACTCTTCGCGATTATAATTTCGGTATTAAATCACTAATAAGCAATTTACATCGAGTCGCAGTCATAATAAATACTTCAAGAACAACGTTAACAATATTAGAGAGACGACGTTCCCCATTGGTATGGCGCTCGACGAACTCCGAACTGTAAAATAAAAGAGAGAAGGAAAAATAGGACAAAGACGAACGCAACGAAACGTATTTGTAGCAAATTTTTTCTTAACCGCCGCCGCCGAAGAAAAAATGAAAATAATAAGTGAGGATAGAACATGTAAATTTGTATTATATGAAAAATATTTAAATTTAAAACCTCGCGGCAATTTAATAACGCAAAACGTGCGCTTTTTTCCTTCCTCCACATTTCCCGTCCTTATTCCGTACACGAAAGAGTGATAAATAAGGTAACGAGAGAAGTAAGGAAAAAAAGTCAAACTGACAAGTCAAACGAAAATATTATGAGCATCTTCGAGACAAGATTGTCGAGAATAATGAGTCCACGTCGTCGAGTCCGTCCATTCGCTCATACTCACCGAGTAACAGCGCTTCACGCATATCCTTAATCGGCAAACTTTGCACGATGCTCTCGCGGTCGCCTTTCCACAAGACGGGCGATACCGACGCGACGCATTTCACCCTCATCGATCCGCCGAGGAAATGCCGATTGCTCAGCGTGAATCTCAAACCCAACGTCGTCGAAACCAAACCGTGACGATGTTGTATCGGTGGATAAGCGATGAGGGCATCCGGGCTGGCCACCTGTTCGATTAAAATCATCGAAATGCATTTTAATTTCGCAATCAAAATGCGAAATGTTTAATCGATTTTTTAAACCGTTCAATTATCGTCGTTATTGTTATTACTGCAATGCGATTGTAATTCGGTGAACAAGAAATAATAAACGCGAATGAATTTTGCATTAGTCCGGTAATTACGTAATTGAAATGTATTCGTTATTACTGTTATTACCTGTTGTTCGTTAATGTACCAGTGCAGAATCGAGGCCGGGTGGCTTTTGCCCGACGTGCAATTCAAATTAATCTCGTCGCCGATTTGATATTGCATCTCGACGCCGGTTATTGTCGGATCCTCTTTGGGCAGCGCTGCAATTGGAAAAGGAAACTTGCAAATATAATTTAATACTGCAAACAATGAAAAAGTTTCAATAAAGAGACTCGGAAAAAACACTTATGTGATACATTGTATCATTCGATTAATCGCCATAAAAGAAGCGCTGTCACTGATTAAAACTACTAAAAGAGCTTAAGACATTCACTCCGTGCGAGGATTTTAAATAACTTTCTCATAAATTTACGAGCACATCAAAATTATGATCGCAAATTCCCGTTTGGTTGTTCCCTTTTTTCCTTCTCGTCCTTAATGAAAGATACACACTTGAAAGTTTTTATTTCCCATATATTGGCATACATCCTGTATAATAAGATAAGCATAATGAGCGTTTTATTAAAAGCGGAATCCAAATTAAAACGATACGTTCTTTGATAAGAATTTTACGAAGTTTCCAAACTTTTTAATTAAACCGACTACAACAACAACAACAACAACAAAGAAGAAGAAGGACGTGGTTCAATAAAAATCTTCCAAGCCAAGAGGTCTTTAATAACATTAACGGAAACGTGGAACGCTGTTTAACTTGCGAAACGGATTTATTTGTTGTTGAACATGTATAAACAATTATGTTAAACAAATAAAATGGCATTCGTCTGCTCCAAGGAAAGAAAGAAAAGGGAGCACGTTACAATTAGTTACATTTGTCGTTTATTCACGAGCCATAAATTCCATGAATAGCATACATTTGATGATATGGAGTCGATGACGAAAGGAAGCAGCGAAAAAGAGAAACAGCAGCCGATGAAAAGAAAAAACCGAAAGCAAAAAGATCCCGCTACTTTGCCTATCAACTTAATATTCCGCATACAATATGTACGCGTTGCTTGAATACAATAGATGAGAAGTAAAATGCGGCCCGCAAGAGTAAGAGCAGGAGGAGCAAGAAAGAGAAAAGGAGAAGCGAAATAAAAGTATTCATATTGGATGTCGTAATAAAGTTACATACAACAGGAATGAAACCGTAAAAGAAAAGTGTCGATTTGTTATTATTTCATTCCGCCTCAATTTTGTTTCGTATTCTCCTTTCCACCGTCGCCGAAAAATTCCTTCCCTTTTCCTCTGGAAAATTTTAACGCGAGCAAACGGGAAATGATAATAAAAATAAAGAAACGCAAATGTACCAAAACACGTATAAATTGTTGTTGTTGAGTAAAAATAAACGGCACGTGTTGTGTTTTATGCGTACGTGATTTCAAATGTCCATTTACGTTGAAAGATGGAATTCGCGACGTCTCGCTCACTCTCACATTCTCTCATCCTCTAGATTTCGTACGGTTGCTTAAATAAGCGAAAACGTGAAGCACATCACCAGAAATAAAATTCAAAGTCTGTTGGAGGAAAAGCTGAAAATAATAATAATAAAGAATTCGTATCAATGAGACAGGTCGGAAGTTTAAGCGAACGTATCCATCGATTCGCGAAATCAAATGAGACATAAAAGTCTTGATTGACAATAACGCATCGATAATCGCTTGGAATCGAATGTAAGAGCCGCTGAGTGGAAAAGGAATTGATGAAAAGTGGCAAAACAATAAGTATATGATTTGGCACCGGCGCCGTCCACGCGTCTTCTATTTTGAACCATTTTATTAAGGATTTAAAAGCAAAGCTGAAAGCAGCAAGTAAAACATAGAGAGTCACACGATGATTATATTGACAGAACTCCTTTTGGCTCGGCGTCTCCCGTTAAACGGAAAGAAGCCTGGCAAAAAAGCTTTCCGTGATACGAAAAGAATAAGAGAGACGAACTTTATCGTAAATTATTTATTATTACCCAACGAAATACAGAGTTGAAATGGAAGATGAGAGGGAAAAAGAGAGAGAGAGAGAGAGAGAGGCAGGTACTTAATAAAATTTTATAAAAGTTTACTTTAGGAAGAAAGTTGTTTATTAAAAGGAAACGACGAGAGACGAAAAGTAAAATGGAAAACTTTCATTTAGCCATGTAAAATGGATTTTGCAAGTTTCGTTTCTTTTAAAACGCAATTTCGTCTAACACGTATTTGATTTTGCTTAAGACCGTCGTATAATTAGAGAACAACTCATGCCTGCATTATGATTGGAACCGAGTTAATATTGATATTGCCGGAATTGTATTAATAAACCATCCGATGGAGATAACTACAAATTCTCGTCGGTTTTTTGCTTCCGTCTACCGTTAAACCAAGAGAGAACCTTTAATTTATGCATTAAGGCTCTCGTTCCTTGGTTTTTGGCAAACGTGGCGTAACAAAATCCTATTAAAGTTACACGTGATGATTAATTATTTTCGACTGATCAAAATTACGACTTACAAAAAGAGCCGTCTAGCAACTAAGAACGACGACGACGACAACAATAATAACAACAGCAAGAACACCATTTGCATTTTAATTGAAGAAACCTAAACCAGAAATAATAATAGAAGAGTAAACGCAAGAGGAAGAAAAAGAAAACGAAAAAACGCAGGGAATTTGTAACTTTGGGTTTAGGGAGACACGAACTTAGATTTCGTGAGAGGATAAGATAAAATCGTAAAAATGAAAAAAAAAACAAACGTGGGGTTGGAAGACTTAGATATGTGTGTGTGTTTTATATAAACGTCCATTATTATTATTAACTATTGCAGCCAACCATCGCTTCTACGTTTTTTTAACAAATATATGTACACATAAAGGGTGGCAATAAAACTTTCCATTATTTATTTTATGCGTTGTTCCTGTTGCCACATCGCCCTTAATAGCAACAGAAATAAATGCGTTAGAAAAAGAAAGCGTAAAACAGAAACGTTTTACATTTGATCTCACATTCACATTAAATTGTTCGTTGAAATTAAATCGAATTACCCTCCGTTAATTTCTACGGCATCACACGTCATCGTTGGTGTGTGGAAATTCGTCTAGACGCTCCATAATTATTTCATTGTTTAATAAGAAATTCAACAATGAATCAATAGCGGTAATAAAGAAAACGTGACAATAACAAATTAGTGAATTACTGTTATTCGGAATTAATTATTCACTAACATTCCTTTCTTCGTTTGCCACCGCTGTTTAGTCAGCCTTAGTCATTATCGTCAACATTATTATTATCATTATTCGATCATCGTTTTTTCATCATCCAATATCTCATTCTTTTCTGTTTTTATTTTGTATATGCTATCGGTGTTCACCAAAAGAAACGAATAGAAACAGACCGTCATTTGCAGTCATTAATTATTCAATTATATTTAACACGAACAGTTGGTTCGTATCAATTTCATCGTATAAGACTAAAGGAAGAAAATTGTTTTCGAAAATTCCAGTCTTGCTTTAACTGTACGCATTGTTGACTTTAATCTGTAAAGCAACAACAACAAATTTGCCTTTTCCTCGTTAATACGTAATGAGTCCATTATGTAATTATCAAGAAATAATAATGCAAACAGAAACAATGTTTAATCATTTTTGGTACAAACTCCCAATATTATTCTTCAAGTACATGGAAATGTATGCTCGTTAAAACGTTGAAAAGAGTTCCACTTTAAAGGAAATAACGCGAGTTTATTTTTTATTTGGTTTACTAAAACGTTTATCTGGATTCGAATCGGTTTTCTTGTTATACTTAGTAGTTGTTGTTGCTGTTGTCGCATTTTCGACATCCACGAAACTGCATTCCCATTTGGTTTAAAAACTGCATTCAATCGCATTTGTCTTTCTTTTTTCGTCTTTAATTTAAATAATTCCATCGTCATCATCAAAACGATGACGATGATGTTCACCATTATGCTATTATTATGGACGTAATTTTTGCTTTATTCGCTAGAAATCACGCGCATTGAAATGAATGCATCCAGATGAATGGAATATTCAAACGCTTGTACATACAAGAATTATTCTGCAAACACGAAAAGGAAATAAAAATCGCCAACCGAATGTTTCTTCAATAAACATTGATTGAATGGGAACCAACAAAAAAGTTAACAAAGTCACTGGTACTGCTGTTTGTTATATGCATATTATTCGCAAAGGATCGTATAATAATATGTACATGGCGAAAAAAAATCAGCAGAGAAGAGAGTGTGTGTGTGTGTGAGAGAGCGAGAGGTGAAATTTACACAATTGACTGTCCATTTGGATTAACAAGACCTGTATGAATAATTCATCGATCGAATTGATTTGAATGAATTACGCCATTTTTTGCTCTCTCTCTCTCTCTCTCTCTCTCTCTCTCTCTCTCCCTTTATATCCCTTATACCATTTTACATACACATGAAAAAATGCAACCCCTTTTTGTAGTTACTTTTTTTTTAATTTTGGAAATCATACACTCACAATTTCCGTCTACCGTATTTTCCACTATGAATCGTTTCAGGGAAAAATAATGCAATAAAGAAGTAATTTGAACTTTGTTGCTTGCTAAAAACAAGATCTTTTATTCGAATTTGTCCCCAACAAATGTCAGACGAAGTTAATGTTATGAGAAACAACGTTTGAGCAAACGTGACGAGAATTAAACTTGTCCCGGCGCATCCACCAAATTTAGCATCTAGTCGAGTATGGAGTCATTGTTAATTTTTTTCGCAAAACCAAAACAAGTCTTTGAACAAAAAAATATGTTTTTCGTTGAACATGAACCAAATGCGATAAATAATTTGTTTATTTCCGTTTCTCATTATGATTATATTCAAAAAAATAAATAAACTGATCCAATCGGAATTTTCCAAAAAGGAAAGCTTCCTCATTTGTAGTTATTACCCCCGAAACGAAATAAATGATTATTTTTCGGCGTATTGATACGTTTTTTTTTTATAAGTAAACTTTAATTGAATTAAAATTGAAATTTGGAGCGCTCTGATCGAATCATTTACAAATTAATCCACAACAAAATCCGCCCGTACGTTTCATGTCAATTTTTCTTCTTTGTGCGTTTGCATTAAGAACGTAAAGTGATTTGCATGAGAACGAATATTTTCGACGTTATTTTAGATATACGTAAACGCATCAACATATTCAAACAAGAAATGGATCCTCATCATTTTCCTCTTGTTGTTTGTTTTCTTATGCATAAGTAATTGGTATCCAACTTATTTTTTCTCCATTTTCCCGGTGAAAATTTGGAATAAAAATGGCGCTCTTTCCTTGTTCCTGTAAATCCTTTCTTAAGAAAAGTAGACAGAGAGGGACTGAGAGGTGGAGTATAACAAATTTGATCAAATTCGTAACAAATTTATCTAAATATACATGAACATTTTTACCCTCCACATATCGTGCACGCGTACGAATGGAATATAAAGGATGAATGGAATCTAGTTGAGAGTGTATTATCTCTCATATTTTTTCATTTTACTGCCGTTTTATAAATGTATACGGTCCGCCCCATAGGCAATAGATAGAGGAGAATTACGCGGGGACGTAGAAACGACGAAGAAGATGGCAAGACGAAAAATATATATATATATACATGCGTGAATAAAGAAAAAGCGGGTAAATGGAAAGCTATTGCTTAAATGGAATAAACAAAAATAAACGCAAAGTGTAGTACTTTCGCTCCCCCGCGTTGGCTTCCTCCTTCAACTTTTCTCTGTTGCCTACCCCTTTTCCAACAGCACCCCTCGAATGTACGTTGCATGGAAAAATCTTCCTATCGATGGTAGATATTCCGAAAGACTTTAGACACGTGCGACAAGAAACTTTTACTTAAATAGACTGAATTTGAGTAAATGTTCTTCGAACAGTTTCAGATAAAGTATGAGATGAAGATGGGAGATAGAAGAAGGAAAAAGTCGAACAGAATAATAATAATTCAAATCGAATTGGATGGAATTGGTTCGTTTAAGTGGAACGGATTTTTCTTATATAAAACTTTCCTACTATCGATAGGAATTATGGCAAACGAGCACAGGTTTATTCCGAAAGTGAAGAACTGAAACGGTTGGCTGGTTGTTCGGTTGACGGCAATAAATCTAAGGACATTTTGCTACAATTGAGACAGCTGGAGAAGCGATGATGGGCGGAAAATTATTGCCGGCGTGAGAATTAAATGGGGAATTTTGGCTCATTTCGCGTTTTATTGGTTGTTAATCGTTGTCGGTATCGAAATGAGCTGAATTTATGCAATAAACTCTAGCGATGATGATCGTCATCGTGAATAAGTTATTGCCGTTAGTTCCGGTTTGGTTTTTAACATGATTAGCCATCATCATCGTTATTACAAGTACGTTATTGTCGATTATTATTAGCCGGTGAATAACGTATTGTTACGAGTTGATGTAAAAGAATCGATTCGGAAAATAAAATCTATTCCACGCTTTCTGTCATTGTTACGGCGCTCATTAAGGTACGTTTATTGCTCTAACAAACAATGGAAAGCTTTTTATTATGACCAGCATTCACAAAGTATAACGTTAATATCCTTATCTAAACATCTACGTTACACGTACTTTCCTATGGAATAAGTGCATGAAACATATGACGCCGTTAGCTTTCCGTTATTATTTGCAACTGCAAAATTTCGACCGAGATATAATAATTTACACTATATAAATTTAACTAGAGTTCGCGTTTCCTATTCGCTACTTCTCTTTCATATTTTGCCTTTTCTTCGTCCAACGATGGCAACAAGTAATAAAACATGATGTGCTCGTAAAAAGGGGGCAGAGAGAAAAGAAGATATTCGTTAGTTGCGATTGCATTATATATATGAGATTTCATGTTGCAAAAAAATATATACATACTCGGCAAAGAGTTAACGCTGTATTAATAAAATAGCGGACGAGAGGAAATTGTTTTCAATGAGTATTGCAACTTTTATGATCATTTTTTTTCCAAAAAAAGGAGGATCCGTAGCAGCTGCACGAGATTCGAGTTACGTCTGAAACTGTAGTGAGGAGCACTTGATGATGAATGGGCATCGAATAAGCTTATTTTCGTGTAGTGTTAAAGAGATATATTTTTAATACTTTACATGTAATAGAATTATTTAAAAAATAAAATATTGGATTTGATTAAAATCTTTCTTTTTAACATACAATCGTTAATGATTCTGCAGCAGCTTCATAAACAGATTTTCCTTTTCCATATTTTTGCATGCATTTTAGCTTTATGGAATTTAACGCGATTATTGGGTTAAACACTAGGACTAGAAGCGCGAGCGTTTCGTCAAAATCAAAAGGCAAAAAAGAATACGGAAGAAATTAATTAAAATTCCGTCCTGCCTGTATTACCTTAAAAAAAATACATGACGAAGAACCGGCGAATCCCTCTCATAAAACTTGCATTATTTCCTTCCTCTACCTATATTTTCCAATTTTATTCGATATCATAAAGGCGCAATTGTAGTGATTTCATTCGCATTATTTAATTCGGTCGACCGGAAAATATAAACGAACCTTTGAACAACGAAATAACGAAAGAAGAAAATTATATTTATCTATCTCGGTTTTCCTCCGTCGCTGCCTCTCTCTCTCTCTCTCTCTCCCCCCTTCGTTCTTATTTTATCTAGAATTCGAAATCAGATTCCGTGCCACTTCTTCCACCTTCTTGCTGCCTTTATTTGATCTATTGTGATCATTTTTTCCTTTTTGAATTTATTGGAACAACGATATACAACTAAAGAATAAAAAGCAGCAAAGATCCAAAGATAAGTTTGATGATTAAAATAGCAAACAATGTGGTGGAAAGATGATGGAGTACAACATTTTTTTACAATTATTATGACAGCATACTTTATTTTAAAGAATTTGTTCAACTACGCTGATGCATGGAAACTAATTTGATGCAGCCTAAACTCTAAACCCAAGTTTCTTTAGTATAACAATTTCTCTCTTAAATATTTAATTAATTTCATAAATGGAAAGTAAGTTTAAA
This sequence comes from Hololepta plana, assembly GCA_963695495.1. Taxonomy (NCBI): domain Eukaryota; kingdom Metazoa; phylum Arthropoda; class Insecta; order Coleoptera; family Histeridae; genus Hololepta; species Hololepta plana. Next base: position 4,484,386 of record OY968837.1, on the reverse strand, counting down.
TAATTGAAAACGTTAATTAAAAGTATGAATTACCGTTAATTAAAAATCGAAATAGTGCGATTTTGTATTTGTAAATTAATTAAGAATATTTGTTCGACTGCTTTAATTAAATGTATTGTCATTCTAGGTTAACGTAATTGTATGACAACTGAAGACGTCGCGTTTGGCAATGATGAAGTTTACAGTGAATAGTTAAAGATCGTTTAATCGATTTTTGGACTGATGATACGAGGTTCTTGTTGTATTTTCGTTAATTGCGTTTATTTGAATGTTGAACAAGAATGGAAAGGAAATCATAAAAACTCGTGGTGATTTAAAATGATTGATCTGGTTGTCCATCCAATCATGAATTCCACATGTGGAATTTAATATTTTCAAAATCAAACAAAGAATCTTTTCAACGACATTCTACACATTCTCGCTCGCAATTATCGAATAACGATGGCAATGTAAAATATTCGCAAATATAAAGCACAAAATCAAAAAGCTCCATTACCTTCCTATTACCTAATTGAACCGCTACCCACTCCCTTAACACTTGATCAGCCCTAATTTATACAAAATAAAAAGCGAACGAATCGTTATCGATGCAAATCGTTCGAGTTAACAAAAATAATCGACCGCGATCAAAACAAAATCGTCCATTATTCATGGAAGATGGAAAGCTATTAAAGGAACGATTTCCGTTCGAAGCGACTCGAATAAAAAAAGTGGAAATCATTAACTTCAAGGTATATGAAAGAAAATGAAAATAAAAACGCTGGGACAAAAAAGCACTTACACACGACTTCCATCCTCGCCTCGCTTTGTGCCGACGAAAATGTTGGAGCCTCTGCCGATACCTCGCACCGATACAAACCGCTCGTCCTCAAACTGACCGATTTCAATATCACCTTGTGCCTGTCGGAAAGAGACATCTGGAAAGTAACACGAAAAGATTAATTACAAGCGTCGAATCGATTGGAAACCGATCGGCAAACGAAAAACATAAACTTTTCCTAACATCACGTTTTCCACTTTCGTCCTCTCAAACACCAAATGACTTTGATTTTTGTCCCTTCTTTTTTTTTTTTCTTTCTCTCGGCTCTAATGTAACAAAAATCGCGTGATCGCCCAGATTTAGATTAGTAATTGTAATTTTATTCATGGAGGTACGCGGCTTGAAAGTGTAGGGGATCGAAATGGGAGAGAAATCGTGCGCGTTTCCCTCGCTCTGTATGTTTCCCTGCGATTTTAATTAGATATGCAATTGCGAATTGCGACCCATGTTGAACGTGTTTTGATTTAAAGCTTACGTGACGAAATGTATGACCTGCACACACACACACACAAACGCAATTTATAAACGCACTTTATAATGGTGCCGGCGAAGGAATTAAAGCGCAAACTTCCAAACTAAACTGTAATGTAACTTCCTTAAATTCGATTCTAATTAATCAATAATCTTATAAATTTGCATCCAGTAATTGGTTCCTTCGGACGGTTACTTTTCTCAAATTGAATTATATGATATCAGTGTATTTGGGGAACTATTACTGTTTCATAAGCTCACAATAAATCAAGAAAATTCCAAATTAAAATGGTGATCGTCTCTTTCGAATTTCCATAAGAATATTAGCGCCATAAAAAGAGGTAAAGAAAGGAAAGCGTGCCAATAAATTAAGCTCAAACACATACCCGAGTCCCTTCGCACAATTGAAATGGAATTGGAAAATGACGCTTAAATCATAGATTTAATTTCGTGTCTCGCATTCAACTTTGTTCGCAGATGAGTCGATTCGGATTTTTGTTGTAAATTGTACTAAATTTTTGCAAAACTGTCTCAATTCATGTTTAAAACTATTCAAGCTACTTGTTGTCGATTTCCGAGCCATACAATTTAATTATCAGCTTCGAAATATCGGTTCACTTCTTCTAATCGCGAAAAAGGAATTAATTAATTGCCCGTCAATCCTAATTTTAATTTAAACGAGCACATTTATGAGGCTCGTTTCATTAGATTTAATTCGCTCGGGAATAGAAGGTAAATAACGCCCGGCATCTTTCTAACGATAATGGAATATTTATGTTCGCGATATCCAGTTGATTAGGTTTAATTTAAAAAAAATGCAGCCAAATATAAACACATATGAACGGCCTCAATTTCGCAGGACACCAAACTGACCAGCAAATATTTATATCTTAAGCAATGGAAAATATTTAACGATAACATAATATCAAATGTTAAATACTTACATCCACTTTGATGCCGTCCACTTGGTAGCTGTTCGCTTGCGGTACCGCTTTCGGCACGTAACGATAGAATTCTTCGTGTTCTTTATACCATTTGACCGAATACAGGGTGTCGTTGCCCAAATCGTAATCGCATTGCAATTGCGCCGATTCGCCCGGTATCCGGTACTGCGGTATATTCACTCGGACCCATTTCAATCCGCCAGGTGTTATAATTGCTGTAACAAAGAAAAACAAAATGTACTTACAGAAAAAAAAACACAACTGTTTGATCGTAGGATTAAAGAGTTGAAGACGGCTTCTTGTAATTGTTGTTAGATGCGCGAAATGAATCTTAAATTGCAAAATATTAGATAAAAAGGAAATTTTATTCATTGTTTCACAATTTTCATTCCGTTTTTTTAAGGGAGCGTTGCTATTTCAATTTCAATTTTCACTCAAAGATTGTTTTTAAAAGGAAACGTTTAGGAAATGAAAGTTTCTCCCCGTCAAATGGTAATTTCTTGTTCTTACCTTCAATAATGAATCTGGTCAGTAAAATGTAACGAACCGCTCCTGAAACGGACTGCTTCATGTTCGAGTCCGTCTTCACGTTCACTTGCACGATTTTTTTTTTATCGAAACCTCTCGTTTTGCCCACGTTACATTATCACACGCGGTACACCAATAATTTAATCGCGTTTTATGTTTACGGATTCAGACGACCGCAAGAAACGGAAAAGGCTCCATCATCCTATTGCTAGTGATTTGAATTTTTATTACTCGAAACTCGAAACAATTCTCTGTACACGTTGGCCACCGTCTTTGGGCCGGTTTCGTTCTTTTCACTTTCTTCGCTCGTCTCTTTTTTTGCGGGCAAACGGAAAATGTCACGGTGTTTTGACGGTTCTATTGTGTGCGAGAGAGAATGGCGAGATATGCAAATTAATGATGTCCATTAGCATGTTTAATTAAAATCCGTGTCATTTTCATATCGCTGCGACAATTCTATGTCGCACTCTTACTCTATCTATCCGTCTTTGTCTCGACCACTTCATTTTTCCGCTTCTTTTTCTTCCGCGACTACGACATTTTTATTAATGCCGCTGTCAGAGAATTGTTTCTGTTCCTTTTAATTTCCACAAAAGGAACGAGAAGAATTCGATTGCGGCGTCTCTCCCGTTCCTCGCCCTTACTTTTCGCTTTTCTTCCGTTTTATCTCTTTATTGGCCGTGAACTCGTCGTTTCGTTTCCCATTTGTTCCTTCACTAATGAAAATTATCCTTCAACAAACACCAATCGGATGGACACAACGTTCTCTGTGAATCTGGAAAAAAAACATGAATGAAGGACAACATTTCGTGTTGAAGCTAGTAAAGTATCAATTAAGCATGTGTTTAATTATTGTTTCCGAATTTACATCTTTCTTTGGAACAGATATTTAATTAACGTAATAGTTGTAGCTTTATGAATTAGATTAAATTAAAAAATTCGAAAAGCAAATTAATGTTACGTTGATATTACGAAGGATTTATGATAAAATAACAACAATCGCACGGTATCTAAAGTTAATTAAACTCCTTGAGGCTACTGTAACTCGTATTGTTTTATCTAGGTAATAAAATATCGTATTACTAATATTTATTTTATACGCGGGTAAGATGAAGTAATGGGAGCAGACCCCTTGCCGTTGTTGCACATTGTTCGACTTGAACATGAAAGTGATTCGTATGGTAGCTCGTTAACATTATAACCATACGTAATTTTCGAACTAAAACTTACATAATATTTTGTATTCTATTTGAATAGATACTTATTGATCGTAAGTATTCCTGCGAGCGGATAACGTTCGAATAATGTTAGACAATCAGAGCCAATCTTTGTGCTTTGTTAATCAAATTTCAGTATCGTGGCCCATAATAAACTGTACATGATCGGCACCGATTTGTTACTAATGCTACAGCACGGTACATATTTTAATGTAGGGGAATAATTTTCCATTATAAATATTTAGATAACAGAAAATTCAATTTTCAATTATGAAATTTGAATTATTCAACGGGCGAATTTGATTTAAACCGAAAACCTCCCTTTATCGGATATAAATTATAATGAGTGTATCGCAAAATAACCGAACAACAACAACAATAATAATCGCGATCCGCTATGCGAAATAATTTTAGATAAAACGCGAGATCTAATAAATGCACGTGAACCGGAAGTTGGGAAATTTGCTGTTTTCTCTGCCATTAAGTTCCTTCTTAACAATTCCCTGCTGAAACTTAATTTCTAGACTGTTAAGGTAACTCAATTGGTTTAGAAAATCGTCTACGAGACATTTTATAGATGGCTGCAGGTCGAAATGAAAGAGAAGACTTAAAAACCCGACTTTTATTCGTGTCGACAATTTTCTCCATTTAATTCCCATTAAATTAATGGAACGTCTTTATAAATTATATTTAATTGAAACACGATAAACTCTTTCGCTCCTCTTCCAATCTAAACAGATCATCGTCATAATCAACATCATTTCTACTTTTTCAGCATACCTTTTTCCCCCAAAACTTTTTTGCATTTATTAAAGGTATGTGTTATCTATTTCATAATTTACCTCTAAAAGATGAAAAGTTTAAAATAAAGGTGAGGAATTATTATCATCAGGGGCATAATAAGTAATAAATAGTAATAATTAAACCATTCGTACATTCGTTGTAAATTATTTACCGCTTTTAGTTCTAAAACTTTCCAGTCGAATGGGGAAAACTACGAAAAAAGGCGAATTAATCGTTATAAAAGTTCTCTTAGTTCATTTTTGCTCTCGCACACCTTTAACGTCAGCGGCATTTTAAATGAAAGTTTGGAGCAGTAAAAACGATAAAATATTACATATCGGTCATTACGATTTTACCATTTGAAGAAAGAATTCGAACGGTTTCCGTTTCTTTTCGAATGACAAAAAAGTAGACTACCACCCTTATATGGCAAATTGATACAACTCGCCAAAGATTAGGATTGCCACATTGTAATTGCACTGTTGGGAATAAAAATCCGTTTGGCAAAAGTCTAGACATAAAACTAGTCGAACCGATTCGCCAGATTTCTCCTTTCGTTTCTTTCTCCGCCATTATATACCATCATCATAATTTATTGTGGAGAGTGCTGTTAAAAAGAAATTGAAATCCATCGTAATAAGAGAGAACTGAAACGAACTAATGGAGAACGACAAGTACAATATTTAATGGAAAGTTTTAAATGATTGCTACCTTCCAATTAGGAATTTGTGACAATAATTTAATTAAAACACTTTTGCGTCGTTCTTCAACCTTTCCAGGTAAATCCAGTCCTCGTGGGGATTGTGTTCGGTATTCGTCAACAAACCGAAGCGAATTACGAAAGAGAAGAAAGAAACTTAAAAACTTTTCGTTTCGTTTCACTCTCTCGTCATTCAAATTAATTAATCGTTATTAAATTATTATTTTTCCTTGCGATTTAAACAATTAGTTATTTTAATAAACGTCCCTCACATATAAGTCTATTTGCACGTACGTAGTTCGTAGTCGGAGTTTTTCATGAAATATGCAAATGCTTTTTAAGGGAATAAGTAGTAAGGTATACTGCTAAAATGTTTGCAGAAAATAACGCCATTGCTTGAGCGCGAAATTAACGTTAAAAGCTTAATATTAGTTTCCGTACTTTAGAGAATATATTTTAAAGGCTTTAATCTGTATAATTTTGAATAACGACAACACGCACGTTAATTAATTTTATATGAGCAACGATGGTAAGTACGATAATAATAATAATTATAATAGTAACAAGAACGCACTAAATAAATATGAAGACGTATCGTTAAACCCTTAAGTACGATTCGCCGCGGCCCTTTTAAGTTTTCCTCTCATTTGTCCGTCGTTTAGGTTCTAATTAAGCCCTAATATCAATATTAAATAATAGGATCAACTGCACAGGAATTTTTAGATAAACAAACGCACGTATTTTACTAAAGAATTAGCAAAAGAAGGATTCTTTTAAGGAAGAACTATTTGAAGGTGCGTAGTAAGAAAAACGTGCAAAATGAGAAAGGGAATTAGCGAAAGGGAGAATAAAAAAGAAAGAAAGCAAAATGAGACTGGAGAGAAAGGTAAGAAAACGCTAATGCCCTCACTCTTCTCGTCCGTATCTTAATAGGTCACCTAAAGTCGTTTCGACTAATTTCCTACTCGAGATAATTATCGAGAATTTTCTTGCTCGTTAACATTTCCCCATTCGATTTTTTCCTCTTTCTTTCTGCAAACACCTACCACTTTATTTTCTTTTTGCGCGCAATATATTCCGCCGTACCAATTAATTTTATAATGCAGCAATAAACATTTATTATTGCGAGAAATCCCGATTTAACAATCGAACGATTTCCAATTTGCATTCGCACATAGACACACACGTACGCCGATCGAAGGATTTGATTTTCGACGTATCCGAAGGACTACATCAAAGAGCTCATTCTTCACATACAAATTAGTCGCTTAATATTGCTGATCATTATTATTATTATAATAATATTATATAACAAAACTTGTATTATTAGTTGTTCGACTTCGATAACGAGCTTTTTCGTGCTTGCATACGTCATTTCACACGTTTCGCATAACATCAATGGAGTTGCGAATACAGGGGTAACAACGTAACAGCAACAACAATGTGCAGTTTCCATTTGTTGTTTCGCTGTTATTCGAGCCGTGCTGATGATGAAGAAGGATGTTGGAACATATTAAACAGACACACACATATGTAATTCGATCGCGGTATTAGAATGGAAAAATTATCCAAAATTATCATCATTCAAACTATGAATTATTAATTTAAATCACATGAAACGAACAAATTATTTCTCTCTAACAGTCGTATAGCATCGAAGCAAGTTGGGCGTCTAGACGTAACGAATTAAGAGCTTTAGGCAAAATAAAACCGAATTTGTTTTCAATGAAGAATGAAAGTTTCGTAAGATAACGTTGTGCGCATTATTATTATTAGCATATCCATAATCTCTTCGGGCTTTCTTTTTCTCGATTGAATTTGGACAACGAAATTGGAATTTGATATCGATATTGACGGGCGCGTGGAAAGTTTGATAGGTTCCAGCGTAAAAGAGGAAACTTTGCTGAAACGTGTTGGCAAGCAGAACAAAAAGTGATTGCGGACTTTAATTAGCGAAACAAGTTTGAATTGATTAGAAAGCTTCGTCAAAATAGTGGAAATGAAACAACAAAGGAATTTTCGATTTGGATATTAAATACAAACTGTTGCCAATATTTTCATTCCGCTTCGTACGTCGCTTTAATCATTTTAATGGCTAATTAGTTTCCCATTTAAAAAAACTTAATTACCTCAAAGAAAAAGGTTTATTATATGAATAAATTGTAAATTACTAATAATGATCGACATTGTATTGTCTTCAAGGAAGTGCTTCTTCGAATATTCTTCTTTCGTCAGCGAGTAGACGAAAAGAATAAATCGATTTGTGTTACTTTTTTCCATTTACTTCCATTACGCAACTAATAGTCGCTCATTAAGTTCACGAGATATTTTAATATACTGGATGGACTTAATTTGAATATCAATTCATATTTAGTTCAAATCATCAAAAGAGAATAATGTTGACGACAAACCAATCAGCTCTTTCGTTGCGAAATAAAACGTTTTACATGTTTTTACAATACTTCTAAAAGCAATATTAATGAGCACAATTCTAAAAATGAAGCCAGTCATTTGACGAGTCCATTTCACATATGCTACTTTTAATGCAATTATTATCATCGTCTTCCTCCGCCATTCGATTTTGCTTCAACGTAGAAGCAGCAAGCCATTAAAACAGCGGTGCCCGGCCGCACTTATGCAATACCTGCACTTATCTGTTTACCTTTTAACTAACATCGAAATTTACTTAATAATAAAAGAAAGAAGAATGAGTTAGTAATAATTAAATTCGCTATTCGTTCTAAATAAATAGAAAGTAATAGAAAATAATTTGCGAAAGGAAATTACGAAAATTGTAGCGGAATACAGATGGAGCATACTGGGAAAATTCAAGTGGAAATGCTGCAACAATTTTCCATCCAACAAGAGGCGACTATTCTACTTCTTGCTTTTTGCAAAATTCCAACGAACGTGACGGTGTGTCAAGAGTTAAAAAGCGTGACGAAAAAGGTCACAACAATATATATATATATTAAGAAAATAATAATGATGATATTAATGCTGAATAGGTGTACAAATGAACGGCAAAGAATAATGTTCTTCGCATAAATCTGTTTAGCACAAGTGTGTACGTGGCCTAGATTTGTTTTTCTTTTTTTAATTAACCCTCCTCCAACTTTACAATTTAATACATCCAGCCATTTACTTTTTTGCCTTTCTCTCTCTCTCTCTCTCTCTCTCTCTCTCTCTCTCTTTGTCTCTCTCTCTCTCTCTCTTTGTCTCTCTTTCCCAACACGGACATTATAAAGAGACAAATTTGGGAAAAAAGTGTGTCCGATCATTATTTATCATCGGTCGCCCTTCAGCAGAATAAAAAACCACCTACGTTATAACAAATTGTTACAAATCGTTAAACTAAAGAAGAACGTTTGCTAAAGGGAAACGGAGTGTGTTGCCATTTATAAGCTTAGCAAAATGGGATACCTTACGAAAGTTGCAACGAAACCCTACGTACGACGAAAAGCAACTAAGCAATCAATTGGCAAAGGTGCAATGCGAAGGAAAACAGATCAAACGTTCGGAGAAGTTAAAATGACACCCACATAATTTGCCATTCAACAACCCATTCGTAGGTTATAGCGTTAAATCCTGCTAATTAAATGATACAGTAGCAGCGTATCAAATAATAATTTCTCATTTTCATCCGCAGAAACTCACCGTTTCCACGCGCTTGCCTTCATATCGGTAGAAATGTAGAGATAAAAAACATCTAAGAAGAAAAAGTGTCCCCGACCGCAATCATAACTTCAAATTGTATACGTAATTGGTGTAAACCCTACTCGTAACGAGGAAGAAGCAGTAGAAGGGAGAAGAAAATAAACGGTGAGGATAATAAAGCATTAAAACAATAAGAAAGTGGTAATTTCGGTGGCGTTCTGTGGTCCTGTAGGGCGCATTAAGCGACCGAGAAAGTTTTTAAAGAGGAAAGAACGGTTTCGCCAGAGACGTACGAACGGGTACGAGAGAGAGAGAGCGTGAGACGAGATCGAAAGAAACCCGAACTCTGCAAAGAGTTGAGCTCGAGCTCAGGGGAATAATTAGGGTGAACGTCATTATTAATTTGTGCCACTCCAACCTATCTATTATTATTATTCGTACAGCGTCGCCAACAAAGAAAAGTTCTTTAATATTTTTTTGATGATTGTTTATTCTTCGTACTTTCTTTTTCAAAAGTTGTATATTTTAAAATTTCCCAAACAGAACGAACGCAATTTGGGTCATCCTTCGCCATATAAAACTAACCAGCATCCTTTAGTTTCCACCCATATCCTTCTTTTTCCTTCTCTTCCTTTTAATATCCACGGTCCTCGTTCTAGCTTAACACGCATTTTATGATAATGTCATGAATGATATTTCATGCCCTTCCTCGAACATTTTTTGTCCCTCTTTTCGGTTGGAGCGGAGGAAACGACTGACGAAAGAGAAGCTGAAGAAGGAAGAGACCTTTAAATCATTTGCAGACGTTACGCTTTTTGTCTAAAGCGTGTAGATTATTAAGTAAACCTTTGCGCAAAGCGAACGTAAATCACAAGAATTTAATAAAGATGGAATAAAGACAACCAAGAAAAAAATACAAACATATTTATAGGACGCGAGTTGAATAAAAATTAATTCGTTATCCTTCGTCAGCCATCTCTTCCTTCCGATATGATTAATAACGAATTATTAACGGAGAATATTTGTGAAATGAAGTATCAATGTAAGGCAAACGAGATTCTCTTTCGTCTTCGCTTTGAAATCTGCATGCACAGAAGGAGGGACAGAGAGGTGTTTTGTTACAAAACACATTAACCAATCTTGATTGCATATATGCATACTTGAGAAGGAAGTTATGGAAGTAGTTAGGCCAAATCTCCCTGCTTTCTACGTGTTTATACGGCCAAAATCAAATTCATAATGCATATAGCAATTAGAATGTTTGTAGCCAATTAGCCGGGCAAGTTATTATCTCGCCGTTCCTGAATAAATAACAACAGTCGCGAATCAATTTATTCGAGCCACTTCTATCACTCTGGAAGTCGTCAAGTTTTGGATATGCCGTTAAAAAAGTGTAAAGTATAAAAAAGAGCGCGATACGTGTTAAATAGTTCAAAGCTTCCACTCGGATTTAAATTGCGATTCGTTTAAATTATGCGAATTTTTTGTTTAATCGTGAATGATACAAGCAAACATATTGACAAAAGTGATTTACGTTAATGAGCGACCTTCCTCCTTGAACGTTCCTCGAAATTCCGCTTTAATCGTTGATTAATTAAAAAGATCAAAGTTCGATAAAACGTGGAAAATTGATTAAAGGGAAAATCTCTAATCGCTAGTTGAAATGGCGACATCGTAAAGAAGGCGAAAACAAAAAAGTTGATGAAAACGGGCTTAAGGTCCTTGTAAAACGTGAAGGAATTTGGGATTACGAGGAGGGAAAAAACGGAACGGAATGAAATTTCCTTTTTATTGATATTGTTGTTATTATTAGATGAACCGATCGTAATTTTAATGTCCGTCATCATATCGATACATCCCCCGTTATAATAATATCTTGAAATTGGTAATAACAAAATTTTTATTGCCATGTTATTATAGGTATAGGATTTCTGGCTATATTATTACTATTATTAATTTTCATCCCTAATGGTCATCCACCTTTATTACTAATCATTATTACAAGAATGTTTTGAAAGAGATTTTATTTTTGCGCTTTGCTGATCTGCTTATACCGAGGACCGAATAATTAATTTATATCGAGCATAAGCTAATTATTATTGCGATCCATTAAATAATAATATGATAATCATTATGATATATCCGTATTAAATGTTGATATAGAATTTATTTATTTATTTATTTGTTCACGTTATTGTTATTAACATCATCATTGTTATTTTAGTTACTGTTTTCAAATATTGTCCATAACGTTCCGTTTAGGTTTATAAATATTAAATACGAATTCACGCATCGTTAATTAACGTGGTAATACTTGTATTTGCATTACGGTTGATTACATATGGCCCATGCAAATAATAACAATAATAATAGCAGCAGCAACAACAACAATGGTAAAACTTTTTTAAATTTATTTAACGAAAAGCCTATTTTTACAGAAATATCTACTGTTAATATATTTGCAAAAAGTATTCTATTGATATATGGAATTACGCTAATCACAAAAACAAATTATTCTTATTGAAAGGATTCTAAAGATCCATTTCTAAAAGTAGATAAAGGTCCTTATTTAATCTTTTACCAGACTAAATATAAATTTTCTTCGGCGTACCACGTTCGTGAGCCTTCTAAATGAAGGCTTCGTTATTATTCAACTTTGCGGTGCATCCACTTTAAATTTGCTCGAATTTTCCCCCTTCGCTGGCAACCGGATCTCTAACTTGTTTAGCGAGAAAGAGGAAAAGTTGCCGGTTTTCGCGCGTTAATTATTTAATTACAAAAATCCAATTTGTAGCATTTCGGTCTAAAAATTCACGACCAAAAATCAGCAATAAGAGGGTGGGAAGCTTGTAAATTTAATTTGCCGCTTGAATATTCATAGCAATTTCCCATCTTTTTGAACCGGTTAATTAAAACGCCAACTTACCAGCAACATTTGCACACACGTCCGAGTTTGCCGATTACAAAAGTAATACGAAAAAAGAAACGAATTACAGCTATTCAATCACCTGTACGTAAATTGCACTCTTACGAAAAAACGAAAAAATTCTCTCCAAACACTTTCACAAACCGCGGTTTTTATAACTCAAAGTTTATTCGCAATTTCAATGGAAACGCTTGCAATTAATCAATTTAAACGCTTATGAATCGCTATTAAATACATTTTATCGGGGGCTCCTTCGCTAAATTATCGTTCCGGTAACACGCTAACTCCGTGGATATCGTACGACGGCAAATAATTCGTGTACACCGGGAGTATATTTTCTATTTCGGTCCGGTAGAACGCGCAAGCTCCAAGCTTTGGCGATTATAACGTGTACGACAAGCCATTTAGGAGAAGTTACATTAAAATGCGCCCCGGAACGGAAAAGAAAACGGCCCCGAAAAAGAAGCGAGATAACGCGGAGGATTTGACATTAAACAAACTTTGCGACGAAACCTGTAATTTCCATCACCGTATCATCGAACTAACTGTTTCCAGATGAAGAATAAGAAGAATGAGAACTTCCAACCGAGTATATAACAAATCCGTGCGCACTCCCAACTTTAAATTAGATTAAACGAGCTTATTAATTTAATGAAAAAGGGGGACGAAACGGGATGGGAAGGGAGACGGGGGTTGCATTAAAAAAGGAGAACGAAAGAGAGAGATAGGATAGACTTTGTGAAATTTTGATACTGAAAAGACGTATCAATTGCAAATTAAATAACGTATACACGCTGAAGGTGGGAAGTTGAGCTTAAGGACAAACGTGTTCTCTCCATCTTGTTCCTGCCAAAGTTGTCCGTATCCTTTCCATCTTACTCTCCGCTTTAAATTACCACGTTAAGACTGGCACGAAGATCTTCTCTCTTCCTCGCCCCGCTTCCACGTAACAGTGAGGGGAGGCGTTTTCTAGTTAGAATACCGGAGTATATAGCAGTTAGTACAACCTGTACGTATGTTACATTTCACGTTAAGTAAGTTCTTAGCCAATTAGCGTTATCTTAACGATAACACTTTCATTAAATAAATTATTAACTCCAACGATGCAGTATTAATAACTATATTCGATAAGGTAACGGATAATAATGATAATAATAACGTAGCAAATATGCAAATAAGATCCATTTAAGCAGACAGATCCGCGTGCGTGTTACATGAAAAAGGGAAATCATTTCAACACATCCTGTGCTTTTTTCTCTCTACTTCTGCATATACTTTTTTCGCCCACTTTTCGACGGCGGTCTTGAATTTATTAAGCTCCGAAAAAAAAGGAATACGGAACGGGTTCCCGTTATTAATTTCTGGATAATTTAGCGTTTCGCCGAACCATACGTTACGATTTAAAATAAAGCCCGATGACGCCAGGCGATTCTAATCAGTAATAAATGTGGCCAAAGGCTAGTCGTGCGCTAATACTGAACCGCTCTTCGGTTTATTTTTGCTTAAAGTACCATTTCTTTAATAGGAATTGCCTTTAATTAAGAACCTCTTGAAAATGAATAATGGTCGTGTTTTGTTTGGTAAACTCGTCCTCCTTTCCCCGCCTCCTCTTTAATACACACAAACACGCGCCACACAACAACGTATATAAATTACTTGCCACATGTAAATAAAACAAACATCTACATACAAACTCATTCGTGACCCCAAATCGTCCGGTAAATAAAATCCAACGGCTACCCGTCACCTCCACCATTTTTTTCCTTCCTTTCGCTTACCTGTTCACGTAGCTCCACTTTAATTGATTGTTTTTAATCGATTTTCCAGCTAAGAACTAAAACGAAAAGAAACTAATACACATCGAAAGCGTTGGAAGGTAACAACGCACAAATGAAAAAATAAGTATGACTTAAAATGAAAGAAAAAAGTGTTCTTTAGCATTCATTTCCACCCTTTAAGCACCAAACATGCAACGCGAGACGGCGAATTGGAGGGAGCGAGAGAGAAAGAACGTAGTTGAATATGAAGAGAAAACGTGGTTATAAAATTAATAACATAAAACTCTTAACTTTAGTTTAATAGCATCGCGAACGGTTCCGAAGGAATTAACTCGCCATCGATGACCGGTTCTTTGTCGTGGTCAATCATTTTGCCCGCACCCGCTGCCGAAACTTGAAAATTACTGGATAGATTTTAGTTTTGAAAAGCCGCAATTTACAGCTGATTACTTTCGTACGTACACTCCGCACGGTTAAAGTCTAAATAACGTTTTCGTGTAGCTCGAGGTTCGTCTAATTTCGTTCAATTTACTATCGGAAAAGTTTTGCTCGCTAAGAAAGCGCGGAAGAAGAAAGTTAACCGATCCGAAATTCGTAGACAATCGGAACAGGAAATATGCATTAGCCCGTAAATTTTCTGTTAATAACGATCAATTATCGTTAGGACACGAATCCGTGTGTATAACGTTCGGAGACGAGTAGGAGACATCGAAATGAAAACGATTTGGAACGAATTCAACTTTCTTCCATCCACTTTGGACGTAATTAAATTTGTCTCCTCCCGCTGAACAAACACGGAATTAAACCGCACTTAAAGGACGAGATTTATGTAAAACGTCTTTACGTATGCTCCTCCGACGTTAATATTGTTAGGTGTATTGTTGCAAGTTTTCCCTTAATCTCGCCCATTGTACGAATATCTGGTTGAACTGCTACTTGATACTACCGTAGAACGTGCACTAAAAGCGCAGTCTGCATATTATTAAGTTTTGCGAAAATTGCCAATTTCATTTCACAAACAAATTCGTTTACGAGCGTAACGTTAGACCAACACTACGGCATAGACACAACCGTTTGCATTCTTTTGATAATAGCAATACGATTTCGTACACATGTGCAATCAAGTAATAAAAATATGTTGTGATAAGAGCAGACGAACGTTTTCTGGGATGACATAATCGGGATCACGTCTTGCTTTAACGCTTTGTTTACGTTTAATTTTGACGAGCAACGTTTTAGCAAAATAGTTTCCTTATCCACGAATTCGTTAGTTAAATTCATGCTTGTAGTGTTTCGATTGCCTATAAGTATTCAAATTCAAATTTGGTTAACAATATCAATTGAAATTCCAAAAAGGCAAGAATAAGCGATGACGCGCACATATCTCCAACATTCATTGTTAGATTATTACGGTCAATAGAGAGAAGCATTAAGGCGTTCGAAAATAATGGCACGAAAAAAGAAGGAGGAAGCGAGTGAATGAGACGTCGCAAAATAAAAACTTCTTGAAAGTGGGTAATCATGGCACTATTATGTTTGCAATGGCAAATAAAGACAGAGAGAGAGGAAATGGCAGTTGCTGTCTTTTTCAATTTTAAACGTGCCATAACGACAATATTACAAAAGGCAATGACAAGAAAGCACGTGGGGAAAGGAGGCGGAGGAGAAATAAAAAGGAAAACTCTTGCAATAAATGCGCGATGATTTAAAGATAAGTTCTATAAACACTTGACACTTTGATGACTTCTCATTGCTACCATCGTGACGTTGAATGAGAGACGAAGAAAAGGACCGGGAACAAAAAAAAAGATAGAAGAAGAAGAAACGACGAAGAGATTCCGTGATAGGGCGACGGAGAAGAGAAACTTTTTTCCATCAACAGCATCATGAACATTATTATTACCATTATGCCATGTATGCATGTCTACGTGGATTTAGTCCTATTCTTTCGCTCGCCGTCTTGTTATCATTTAACACGTATGCAGTCTTTATAAATTTTCACATTTTCATGTCCGTAGAATACACACATCATCATCGTCGTCGAGAATTTTTTTGATTCGATACGTGCACGACGTACTTATTTGCTTCTATTCGTTCAAATTCAAATTTCAATTTCGAATTTACAACAAGCTTCATTTTCGCTACATTTATTTCCCTCGTTATTCCTTCTTCCATACGAGCGAAGTACAAGAAGAGAGCGCCAACATTAGATGGAAGTATCAGTTGACGGTTTGTGAATTTAAGAAACTATTGAGAAATTAAACGAATTTCTACAATAAAAGCGTATTACTACGCCATCCATAAAATAGTCCTGTTAAAATGAATTATTGCGTATCAATTTATGATTTACGAATATCAAAATATGTTACATCAATTTTGTGAGCAGATAAAAAAAATGAATAACAATTTACAATAATCTGGTGTGGTAACAATAATAAAAATGATGATGGCAAATTGTGCATTGTATTATTACTTTAACGATCCAATTTTTTTTTACAATTTCATGTATTGATCAGTGTGGCAAAAAAGAATACGTTTTTTATTTAAATGTAATAACAATAAATGTAATTCGCAATATAATATAATAGAACATTTAAATGTACGGATTATGATCGTGATATCAGTAAAAATAAGCTTTATATACAGAAAAATGACAGATTAAGAAGAATCATTGGCAATTTAATGGATAGTTTTCGCAGGCACTATTACGTTACCCAATTCCATAAAACAGGCAATTCTCTTTTTCATTGGGTGCAGTTTAAATCCTTAACCCCTTGGAAATATTTGCTAAACTAAAAACTAATTATTAATACGAACAAACTAATTATTATTATAATAAGTTTGCAAGAAAAATAAACTCAAAACTCTATATTAATTATTTACTTCCTCTTGTTTTTGCTATTTCTGATTAACGCTATTTGTGGGGAACAGTGAGAAATTAAGTTAATGCGAAATTATCGCAAGAGAATTGTATAAAGCAACTATCACGAGCATAAACCATACCATAAAACTTAATAATCACGAATTAATGATTTTATTTTAGCCGAGAGCGTACCATCGCCTCAAGAAGTTCCAATTGGTCCGATATGCAAAACTCCGTTTTGTAGTATCCCTTTGAAACATCACCTTTTCGAGCCTCGATTAATTAACTCCATTTCGATAATAATAATAACGCGACAACGACAATCAATCGATAATTAATAATTTGGAAGCACTCGCCGTCGCGACAAGTGTAATTTAACATTCGGATTCGATTAGTCTCCACTTTTTTTTCTAATGCTAATATAATCGACTCGTCATCTAAACCTGACCGTCATTAATTACCGTTAATTAATGCAAACAATAACGCCTCTCTTCAACACGACTACGATCTATAATAGAATAACAGTGAACGTTATTCTCGAAATGATTCGAAATTTAACAGGAAATATAATTACAACAAAAACTTATCCAATGACGAGAGATATTATATTAATGGAATATAAACGAATCCTCTCGACTAACAATGAGATTCTTTTCGCAAAAACAAAATCGATGGAAGCACAAAATTTGTCAACTTCTTCTTTCGAGTTTTGATTCGAAGATAGATTAGGCATTCCATAAAATGATTGTCAATACAATGTTAAATGAAAATTACTGAAATGTCGACGCTTTTAAAATTGCGATTAGTGCAATAAGTAAAGAGCAACAAGAAGCATTAAGTAGCCTCAACATGTAACGTAACGAAAGGCGGTAGTCGCCTTTTACAAATCTCTATTTCAGTTTCTATTGATTTATGGTTGAATAACACGGAACCGCTATAAATTACATCGACTACGATTAATACTTAGGGTAGGTGGGAATGAATACGTCTGCACAACGTAGAATTATTATTGTGTTAATCTGACGATTGTAGATTACACTAGAACAATACGACGATCTTTATACGATGAGTGAATGTGCGGATTAATTAAAAAATAACGCTTTTGATCATTGCCAAAGAAACTTTAATTATGCATAATTAGTACTAATAAAACACTTGGCGCGTCGTATTTAGTACACGAGAGTGCCTCTTTCTATAAGTTTTAAAAATTTTCATCTCGTCGAGCCTTGCGTTCACGAAGAAGATGGAATCGTCGCACAAAAGGGAATCGAAAAAGATTCAGCACAAAAGCGCGAGTTGTGTGTGTGGAAGCGACTCTCTGAGTTCCAAAATGAGTTTATCACAATTAATGCAAAAGCAGGGAAGGGTCCTCCCTTGTCTACAAACGCAAAAATTGAGGGAAAAGGCTTAAGGAAATGAATGAATTGCAATGTAAAATTCACATTTAAACTCTAATTAATCGATCTTTAATGTTTATTTCCATAATTAATCAAATTACAGAGGAATAGCTTGAACAAAAATATAATTTTTAGTACTGATTATAATAATGCCGCACTGCCGAATTGCGTTATTTCTCAAAAAAAAAATGCGAATAATTTCAAAACGAGGTTGAACACAAAACAAAGATTCGTCAAAAAATTTCTGGCATATCAACTAGTTTCACAATAAATTTAGATCCGAATACGAAGTCATTGTAAATTTTTGATTCGTTTTCAACTCCTTCCGCCTCCTTCTGTATCTGCCCTTTTGCCAATTCCATTTATTTATCTGGGCCCAGGAAGTCGATTGATTTCAAAGTTCAACATGTGTCCGTGCCGCATGTGAAACGTTCCAATTCGATATGTACACACACGACCTTACAACAATTCCCTCATCTTCTCACTCTTTCCACGTCATTCTTTTTTTAAAGAAAGCAATCGCACACACGCACCAGAAGGGAAGAAAAACAAATTTCGTCGTCGTTTCAATAAGAAAACAGAAAAGATCGATATCAATAGAATTGTGTCGTGTTCGTTGAAAATTTTAAACTGAAACGGAAAAAAAAACTTTATAGATCGTATCGTTATTTGATGAGCGTAACAGTCTCCCGTATTGCTCTCGCAATGTACTCGATATTGCTCTTCGTTATACCGCTGATATTAATCGAACCGCTACGTGACAAATAGATGTGCTTGTTCTTTATCAGATAAATGATTTGCTTCCCTAATTGACAAATTCAAATTCGAAATTAATTGAGCTAAGCCTTTTTTCTTGTCGTACGTACTACTCAAACCGGTGAAAGAGTAAACCCCTTTCTGCGACGTGATGTGACTCCAATCGCCGGGAGTGTTCAAACGGTCCAGGGCGTCCTTCAAAGCTTTCCTATTATTAACCAGTCGCAATGCGATCTCTTTCAAATTATTCTTCCTTCGAGAAACAAAGAAAGTACAAAAATCCATGCTAAAAGCAATTAATCGTTTCTACTCACCATTCTTGATACAGCGACGGCGTTTCCATTATTTGCACCATAATTTTCACGCCGTGATAGGATAGATTCGAATATAGCACGCGTATGATGTAATGGAAATGATTCTGTAACGGTTTAATGCAAGCCGGATTATTAACGACGATCGTCAAGTTTCCGGTACGTTCATCTGCAAATGTTAAACGTTACGAAGTACGTTCTCCTCGTTTGTCCGTGTTTTATTACAATACAATCCGAACTTGGACTCGTAGGATTGCGCACTGAACAATTCGATGCCGTTCGAAGTGAATAATCGAATGGGAAACGCGTCGGTGTCTAAATCGCCGGAGATCATACCCTGGAAACTCATCACAAAGAACGGGAACAGTTTGCGGTCTTTGACGATTTCCATCGTTTCGTACCATTGTGCCGCGTTCAAAGAGCAACCGGTCGGCATGTGACCGTCGCATTGCAATAGAACGATCGAATTCTCCGGCAAACTGCTGATGTCCTCTTTCATGCCGTCGAAGTTCAAGTCGAACGTCTTGTAATTCCAATACCTGTACTCTTTCACTTTGTACTTCAAAGTACTGAACGGCGCCTTGTGACTTCCTG
Source organism: Hololepta plana (assembly GCA_963695495.1). Lineage (NCBI taxonomy): Eukaryota > Metazoa > Arthropoda > Insecta > Coleoptera > Histeridae > Hololepta > Hololepta plana. Next base: position 4,464,641 of record OY968837.1, on the reverse strand, counting down.
CAGCAAAATCTAATGATTAATTGAATATTATCGGATACTCTCTATTAGAAATTACTGCCAGTCGGTTTAGGCACGTATATAGTGTCGTATTTTAAAATTTTCGACAAGAATTCTGCGCCAATTCTAAGTGCGCCGACCAAAGAAGCGGTTTGAACGCTGAAACACTGTTGTTGAATAGGAATTAGCGTTTGTGGCGAGAGATTATTGCATGACATCACCCTATTCTCCCGTATGGCAGCATTCTGTGCGCCCAAGATTAATTTTGTGACGAGACTCGTGAAAAGTGTCGATCCCAGAATCGGTATGTGGCCGTCGTATTCGCACATCTTTAATGCTAACTTCAATTCTACATGTCGAACAATGGGTAACACGACCGGTTTGCCGGAGTCGGAATAATAAGCTACAAAAGAAAGTCCAAATTATTCAATACTGTACTGTATAAGTTGATCCTTTGGTTTGAATGGCACCTACTCTGAATTGATAAATTCACTTTCTCTTGATTGGTATCCGATTCGTATGCTTTCGTCAAAATATCAAATTCCAGTTGTTTGCCGGAAGATATATTTGCATATCGCGAAGTCATTCTGACAAATGATTACATTGTGCAAACGCGATGCAAAAGTTGCACTGACAAATTACACTTTTAAGGGAATCTAATGAACGAAACCGCAATGAAACAAATTTGCAACTTACTTAACTCTATTAACAAATAACATTGGAATTATACATAATCTCCCCATCAATAAATAAGGTACAACTGAAACTTAGCAATTCATCAATAACAATTAGGAATAAATATTCTTTAAAAGTTATTTTTATCACAAATTGCTACGCCCGATTTTATTTGAAAACAACAATGATAAAAACAATCCCAACGGCCCTATTAATTTCGTACGATAATTTGTTTTAAATAGATATTGATGCTTTGCGATTTTCTTTTTTCGTAACATAGTTAATTGCGTTACACATAATTAAATTTTTATCAAAATTCGTGCTTATTAATGAAGATTCTTCTAAATAAATTGTCCCTAGATAAATGGTTTTACATATTAAGTTTGAATACATCATTTAGAATAATTGAAGCTATCCACGATTTCTCAAACTTTGTAGTCTATCGCACGACGGCATTCTCATGTTCTGAGCATCCTGAAATAGTTTTGGATCCCCAAAATTTCGGGCTTTCCATATCATCGAATCACCTAAAAATTAAAAATCATGTCCATTCAGTATTTAAGTATAGGATTCGTGCTTTATAAATCTGTATCGTTCGCTCAACATTTATGACACTTACGATAATTTTTCTCTCTGAAACATGCATGCCGTAGGTTCGCCAAATATTCTTCCTCAATTGTTACTTCTAATCTCTTAACGGAACCTTGATACTCATTGTGAAAGTTGTCCTTTACGTAATACGGAATTTGCAAATTACTCGTCTTCCTTTCAATAGGATACTTACTGCAATAGACACATCCAATTTGTTATATTGTAAAACAAGTATGAATAGAAAATATTTACGCGGTCATCTGTAAGTTGTAGGCAGGATCAGATATGAACAAACTAGATGCCATCGATAGCAGCACTGCCAGTAGTATTGGTAATATTTGCAGAAATACAGTATAACTGTTCTGTTGTTGCTTTAGGGTAAAATTTTAAAGTTAAATGATATCCTATTAAAACTACACATGAATAGCAACCTCTCTATGTGATGTACTTTCAGGATTGCAATTCTGTCTCTGCCATCTACCACCTCGTCTTACGTAGATGTTAGAGTTTGAAAAGCCACCACCAAAGAACATTTTGAACAATTCATCTGCAGTCTCTTCTGCTTCAAAACCTCTTGTGTATGAATGTGTATGTCTTGTAGTTCTGCTACTTAATCTCTCTTCCTCAGATCCATATAAATCATATTGTTTACGTTTCTCAACATCAGAGAGTACAGCCACAGCATTACCTAAGGCATATGGAGCTTATTGACGTGAAATTTTATTAGAACATATTTTATACCTATAGCTTTAAATGCTTCTGCAGCACCAGGTGATTTATTCTTGTCTGGATGCAATTGAAGTGCTAATTTCTTGTATGCTTTTTTAATTTCTGAATCTGATGCATCCTTGCTAACACCCAATATTTCATAATAATCCTTACACTTCTTAATCTTTTTCACTGCTTCTATCTGTTCCGATGTATACTCAGGTTGAGCGGGTTTCTCTGGTTTTGGCGGAGCTTTACGTTGACGTATAGCTTCTGGTTCCATTGACGGTGCCAAAAAGTTCAATTGCGCCAATAAATCTAGAAGATATCAATTTGACATGCTAATGATTGTATTAAAATATAGACCACGTCATGTTTTTGAATGATCTATTAAAATTATTGATTAGCAAACCTTTAGCTTCTTGTGTAGAATACAGTCGTTCAGCTTTTTGTAAAAATTTCTCGGCCTTCTCCTTGTTCTTTTCTTTGAAATACTTTCGTCCCAATTCAATGCACTTTTCAGCTTCATCTTTATTACCATCCATTCTGCGATAACTAAAGAGTAATGTTTAATTCATGAATTACTCGCTGATTTAATATTATCAAATTCACTAGCTTCTTTAATTTATGTTTTAATTTAATGAATGAATTGATTAATTAAAATAATCGAATGACAAAGACCAAAAGATTGATGCAAATTATCATCTGACTTCTGTCACTAATAATCAACATAAAGTGTTGCCAACAATTTCATTGTTACCACTGTAAAGCAGGTTGTATAATACAAGAAAAAGGCGGTATACCTTTTTTAAACTTTCGAATGTGATAAATACTTTTCGCATTGAACTTGAAAACTAATCGTGAGAAAGCGAATAAAAAGAAAAGAAATCACTTCGTTTTTGCGTGCAATATACTTCTTTTTATATAAAATATACAAGGCATTTATACAATTAACATTACGCAATATAGTATTTAAATTAAAATAAATAAATTAATTAAATGATTCCGCATACAATTTTTTTCTTTAAACTTTGCCGTCGTTTTCCCTACGTAAAAACAAAATGGTTAAGTACGTTTACACATGGTAATTCATTGTTAGAATGTTATTGTGATCAACTTCATCGCAATCTGCTCAATAATTGTATCCGCCGCCGTTTCCGCCGCCTCCCGCTGGATATCCACCGTTGTTACCGCCACCGTAACCGCCACCGACTTGTTCGTAAGACACTTTCGGTTTGTAGCCCTCGGTGTCGGCCACATATTCGACCACTTGACGTCTACCGTCCGGCAACAGGACGTAGTACCTTCCTTGGGCCACGTCGCCTTGTCTCTGCTCCTCGTGGCCGAAATCGTTTCCGGACGCCGCGTCTTGTACGTCGTACTTAAACTGGTAGTTTGCCGGTTCCTAGTTGACGAGGAAACAACAAACAAAATTTATGCGAAGTGAAAATCAAATGGCTTCTTCTTATCGCTTTTATTATACGGGAAATGCGCTCGTCATATCAATTCATTGATGTTGCACACTTTTTTTAAACGCAATTCTCATTCATTCTCACTTTTCCGCAAATAAGAGTGAAAAGAAGCACCTTGTGACGAATTCCCTTAGGATACGAGATTATTAGATAAGAAGTTTCGTATAACGCATATAAATCTGCTGCTTCTTTTCTCATTTCGTGATGTAACGTTGTTAAAACGATCTAATTTTGTACTGTAATACTATTAAAGTAACGCTTAACGTTCAATTAATTGCGTACAAAGATAATATTTTTTAATTAGCTACAATTAAAATTATTTTCCTTTCGCGTTAAGATTATGATTGAAAAAGGCAATGAATTTCGTTGGGCAATTGCAAACGAAGCCGTTTTCATTTTCGATCTAAATTAGTTTATGGTCGTTGTGTCTTGTAATCGTGGGCACACCTTTAGCGTTCTCAATGAGATTCCATCACCAACGAGTCTATATAAATCAAATTGCGTAAGACGCTCATTACAATTAAGCCGCAGTAATTGCGACTTTCTTGATTTGTCGAGAACTTCGAAAGGGTCTCCGTTTGAAGGACCATCGAACGCGAAAACGCAAATTGAAGGAAAAAAGTTCATCGAATCGCACGTACCGATTGTTCGTCGCCGTATCCTCCGCCGCCGTTCGGCGGTAGATAATTGCCTCTTGGCGGTCCGTACTGATTGTTCGGTCTAATTACGGCCGTGGTCGTGCCACCTCCTCCCGGTGGTCCATAACTCGACGACGGCGGCCCGTAAGCGTTGCTCGGCAAATATTGCGAACTCGGCGGTTCGGCCAAAGCGACCGTGAAAGCGAGAGCAAACACAACAATTGACACCTGCAAATTAATTGCGATATTAATAATCGCTGCGGCATTGTCCTGCGATAATTACCTTCATTGTGAGTTTGATTGTAAGCGTGCGAGTACTTCGAGACGATTTTACCAACTTTGTCGACGTTTGCTGCGGACGATTCGCTTCTAGCTCTTCAATTTCGTCGGGATGCGTTGATCTGGTACATCTGTCTCGATGAATCTTCTTCGTGTGTTTATATAGTCGAAATTTTAGCGATAGTGGGTGTCTTTTTACCATCATCAAGAGCAACAACATTCAGTACGCGGCATCATCATCATCAAATCCATTTCACTTTCATTAAATGAAAAATGGAACCTTGTTACTGTTTCTTTTTTGCTCTTCACGTATGTGTAACCGCTTAATGAAATACAATGAAGCAGTCGCACTCGATGGACGATGAGTACGTTACAGATTTAATATGCGTTAATTAATTATTGTCCTCATTATGAATGAGATAAAATAATATTTAAATTCATTTGCACCGTACTCTCCTCGAGTGCCTCTTACGTTGGTATTACGTTAGTCTTCATATCACAAAAGGTTTCATTTTTTCTAAAGGTTGGATCCAAACGTATCGATGAATGCAAAGCTTTTGTATTTCCCTTATCAGTGTATATAATATAGAAGCATAGTGTTACAATTTGTATTCATTAAATAAAAGAAAGACGTATGTAATATAATACAAAACTGTTTCATAAACATTTATTTATAGTTCTTGGTGCGTTATTGTAATGCGTTGAGTGCGATTTTGCTACGCGAATTAAACGCACAGTTAGTTTCGATAGAGTTTTTTGTCTAATTACATTGCCAAAGTTGCTGTGATCGAAATAAATACAATTGATTTTACAATTATCAGTTACGTTATAGTTTTTGATACCCATGTCTTCTTCAATGGATTCAACGTGGTCTGCGATGTACGACAATTTCAATAGCGCTTATGGTAAGTTGCATTTTTAAAACGATGGCAAATCTAAATTTATAATTATGGTAATAAACAGAGATATGAATCTACGTAGAACTAATTCGTTATAATGCTATTAACGTAATAAAACATAATAATAATCATCAGGATTATGTTATCCAAAAATGAAAAATTGCAATAATTTAATAGTGTTATTATAATGATACGGCTGCAACTGAGGGAACGCAAAATTACCATTTAGAATCGGTTTTAGAAAGCTTTTAGCAATACAAAATATGGAATAAATCCCCCACATTCTACGAAATAGTTATTTTATATTAATATTATTAAACATAATTGTTAAGTAATTACCGTTAGGTAACAGCTAAATCTTTTCTAATGTACTAGTACGGATTATACGCATAAAGGCCCTTCTTTACTGTCTTTTCTTTTTCGTTTATTTTCTTTTTGAACGTATTGCTCGTGTATACGAAAACTGACTTGCTCTCGCATATAATTAACCCAGAGTTTTACATAACGAAACGCATTGCCTTGTAATTGTATGCACTTCCTTCTTTGATTTTGTTCTTTACCTTTAGCTTTTAAACCAAAGAATTCTGTAAAGGCAGAATTTTTATGTTATCATTAACGACGAGAGAGAGAAACATGAACGCATAAAATTATATTACGATCCCAAAGAAACGTTTGGGAGGAGGACGCCCTTTTGATTTAATTACAAGTGTCCGTACACAAGAAAGTTGTCTATTAAAGTGTTTAAGTTAAAGTGAAGTGAAAAAATGAAAGTGTCCAAATTATATTAACGGTAATTAAGATTATTAATTGGTACACTTATTTCATTTTTAGGATGGTACAATAATTATGTTGGACGACTGCCTTTTTTCTTCCTTTCCATTATTTTAGTTCATTATAATAATAATTAATTTTATCTGTCTTAATTAAAAAGGAAATATTGTATGGTGTTATTAATCATTAAACTAATCCCTCTATCTACTCTAAAAGATCGAGTGTTTTATGTGGCTGTAAATCGATCATCGGAGGTTGCGAAATAATAATTTTTTTGCGGAATAAACTAGAACTCATCATCGCAGGTTGTGGACGTTACAACAGTCTTCATTGCACGCTCGTTTTCCTTCGTTATCGTAATTATTATTAATTCCCCTTAATCGAATTGCTTAATAAATTTTAATTTGATTCTCTTTTTAATACCGATAATTATCAGTGATTCCTTTTGCGAAATGTTCTAAACTAATTAACGTTCATTTTTTAATAATTGCTAACACCCCCGTCGTTTCACGTCTTGTCAAAAATAAGGTCTTAATGGGATAATAGGAGGAAGAAAGTAAAGTCGTGCCTTAATTCATTATAATTTTATTTTAATATAAAACGTGATCTGTTACATATTTAAAAACGAATTACAAGCACTTTAATTTAAACGTCGATCGATCAGTGTGGATTTGATGCAAATCCATTGTTCAAAGTTTCACCTACGTCTGTTCCAATGTACAATACAATTAACAGTAAGGTGATTTTAGTTGAGGAATTCATGAAAAATTCAAACAAATTGCGTGGGTGCACATCAATGACGTTCGCGTTCGTTACTGGAAAATGGTCAACTTCTAATGATCATTCCTAATGTGCAACGTGTAATTATGAGAGGAGCGAAAGCAAAAAACGTTAAAAGAAAATGGTACATCTGCAATAAAAAAGATCATCATCGAGAGGCCATTGTGATCTGCATGATCATAACAGAAACCTAATTATGTCTGACCGAAAAAAAAGAAGGAAAAATATAAAATGATTAATATCTAGTCAACATTAAGTAATATTTAAAATAATAATCGTTTTGCGTTTTATTACGTACGGCCTTATACAATTAAGTATAACGATTATCTCTATTCCAGCATCATCGGCCTCCTGGTAAGACGTTTCGAAATCGTTCCATTTGCAAACCAGAACACAATCTCCAAATTGCTCCGTTTAAACGCCTTGGCGTATTTTTCGCACGATCTCATTATTTGTTTCTCATTTTTTTCGTTCGATCGGTCACATTTTCGTCAAAATAATTAATTGAAATTAAAAGACCCACGCGCACACGTCCATTCGTCTTTCAGGACCTTACTGACCTTTATTTCAGTTCCTGTTTGTCATTCGAATAACCAATCGAAAATATTGGACGCTCATCCTTGTAACGTGTAAAATTGCACATTAGATCCTTAACAAATTAGGTTTATATTTAAAACAATTTAGCAATCATTAAGGATTACTTGGAAAGCCCAGTACGTATAAATAATATAAATACAACAATGGTTGCATCATTCTCATCATCAGCGAGTCGGAGTCCTTGTATGGAAATAAATGTTCTCTGTTACATTTATTTTCATCTTCACCTCCTTATTATTATTGTTAGCATTCTTATTTTCCTTTTTGCTTTTTCTATCTGAATTTCGCAACAATTTCTCAAATATGCGTTCACTTTGTTTATCGCGATCGTGCAACGCTCGTCTTTAGATGGATAAATCGGAGCATAGACGAGGGAACCAGCAGTAGAAATGGTTGTCCATCACTAACGAAGTAATTTAATTGTTAAATACATCATGCTCGCTACGATTCTATTAGAGGCCTGTTTGGTACAAGTGAACGAAAGTGGTTACATGATATGTAACAAGATGTTAAATTGAAGAATTGTGCAAAAAGAAAAAGAAGCAGGAAAAAAGAAACGAACGCAAGATGAGAATGTAAAAGTACGAACGTTTGAGTACAGATATAAAAGAAATCGATTTTTAGTTAATACCGCCGCAACATCATTTACTATTCTTGATGAAACGATGATATTTGTTAGTGGGACTAATACGAAATATGCTTGATGAAAATATTTACAGGTCGACTGAATGAATTTGTGGCTAAAAATCGCTAATTGAATCAATCATCAATAATAGCTTCGATTATGCTGATGAGTATCGATATTGTTTCGCAATTATTAAATTAGTACACATCAGTTATTGAAGTCGTTAAAATTGTACAATTACTAAAAATAATTGTATTTCCAACTACAGTAATTGATTTAATAGACAACCAATTAATTATGTTGATTGTCCATACAAAAATCTTACAAATATAAATTGTACTTTCTAATCAATCTAAAGACCGTTTCTTTAATGGAGTTGTAAGTTAATTACAATTCCTACAGAAGCAAATAATTAATTGTATACGGAAATGGTGTTAATTGGATGATCCATTCGTACAGTTTACGGGGACCCGTGATATAAATGTTGTTTGATAAATTACCTAATTATCCTAGTCGGTCTTTAACAAATTGCCTTTAAAACGGTTCATTGTAAATCCAATTGTCTACCAGAAAATAATGATAAAGAATGTCCCCGTTTACTGTGTGTTACATAATAATTTAGAAAAATCAACGCTAAAGATAAGCGATCGCTGCAAAAGTGCGAACCTTACTTATTGAAATTGTTTATAACAAAAAAGGTGATATTTTCAATTGATTTATATGCATTAAATAAATGGTATTGCACATGTATATTTGCAAGAGAGAAAGAAATGATGTTTTATGTCTTAATATAATAATAAATAACAATTAAGTGATAGTTTCCGCATACCCAAAGTTATTATAATAAAATTATCATATTAAGACGTTTGGCGTTAAAATTACACACTTGCAGAAAACGACGGACAACTATTTTGCAAAGGAATATTTAAGATGCTTAGTAAAATTAAAAAAATGTCGTTTTTATGTGGCCATAATTCTATGAATTGCGGAGCAAATACTAATTAGTTTACAATTAAAGTTTCGTCTAGTGATATTAATAGAAATAATTTTAAAAACGCATTATTGCTTTTGCAATTAGCGTTAAGGTTTTTCTTCGTCTTGCGAGAACTTTCACTTCAATTTAGGGTAAAAACTAAATCATACACATCCATATAAGATGCTTTGAGATGTTTTCATCGAGGTCAATATGATATGTGTATATAAAAAATATAAGAAACACTTAACAAATAAAAATGTTGGCATGGAATCCATTCGTAAATCCTTCAGAACTCTTTGTAGAGGATAATCGGGACATGAAATTAATTTTATTTTTTGTCTTTGCCATGTAACATAATTGTCTTTATTTCCTGATCATTTTGAAATTATAATATACACCTTCTAATTTTCTATGTAAAATTCATTCAATTAATTTTATAATCTTCACTCTCAGTTATAATGTTACTAAATTTAATAATTTTTTATTTAGTAATTACGAATTTAACCAAGTGATATATGCTATAATATAATTTATTAATTTGTTGATAGCGAAACTTTCAATAATTAATCGATTTGATTTAAGAAAAATCACCATTGCATGGTTATTAATGTAGTTGGATTAATTAATTATTTAATAATTGAGACATTCAATAATCATGTCAAGTAATTGTTGTGGTCATCATCTGTATCATCTTCATTTTCATCGACATCCGCATCAATCGGTATATCAGGAATCCGTATGTTATTCAATAAATTTCGCATTGCACCTACTAATGAAGCAACGCTTCTTCTCAAATCCCCAACTGCTTCTGCCCCTTCTTCTGCAGGAAGAGCTCTCGCGCCATCTTCTTCTCCGCTACAAAATATGAATTTAGTTTTCGGTTATTGAAAAATGAAAGGAACATACTCATCTAATAAGTTGTTTGGAATATCGTACATATTAAAATTGGGTAAGAGTGACCTGAAAAATATGCCAATTGTACTAGAATTGTTACCAACGGGTCGTGGCCTCTTTGGCCTGGAATATATGTTAATTGAATCAGCAGGCGGTAGCGGATCAAAGCTTAAAACTCCTCCGTTAAAATCCTACAATTTGACAATAGATATAAATTCAAGTAATCAATCACATTTACACGTACATCGGCCAAAGCTGTGACGCCCTTAATATCTGACAACATAATATGTCTGCATATACTTCTAGGCATGGCAGCTTGATACCTCTTTGTTCGCTTAGCCTCATAATCTGCTACAATGGGATCACCTCTATCAACCCTGTCTAATACTTCGTGCACATTCTTTTCAAGCCATGGTAACAAATCGTTCTCTTTCCATACGTGATAGTTTCGGTTTACGTAAAGATTGATTAATTGCGTCAAGCTTGATGACTGTCTGTAAAATACAAATTATTAAAATGAAAGAACTTTGACAAAGACAAAACCAACTTTTCTTTTGCCAACGAGTCGAAATATGGATGTTTTGCAACGCGACTATCAACTTGCACTGAGCATTTTTCTAATAATGGCATCAATAATCCAGGGAACATTAGCAATGCATCTTGTAATAATTGATCGGCTTTTACAGTACATGAGACGTGAAAATATGCGACAGCTATGGAAAATGCAAAATTCGGCAATTGCGTTAAATTTTTTGTGCTTTCCCATTCAGTGAACAATTGAATCAACCAGGTATAGTCTTTAGCTCGCAACGCATAAAAATCGATCATTAGTTTAACAGCCAAAGGATCTCCATCAGGATCCAAAGATAATAATAACTTGCAAAATTCCAATGCAGTTCTATAACAAGCACGGCCACCAATAAATATAATGTGCTTGAATAATGTTATAAAAAGTGCCCTGAAAACTTAATTCAATTTACTCAAATTACATGTTTGCTCTTCTTACCTATTCTCCTGTTTCTTATAATCCAATCTACTCCTCCCTAAGCTTACATAGAATAATGGATGAAAAGCACATTTTAAACAGTATAATGCTCTCTCAACAACTTCAGCTGCTGTAGCTAAATCTTCACTTAATCTACACAAGTCAGATAGTTGAATTAAAGCATCTACATGATAAGGATATTCATTTATGATTGCAACAATATTATCTGGATTTAAACTTTCAACAGCTTCCAAAAATTTATTTTGAACTTGTCTGTAACTCATGCTATGTTCATATGTAAAATAGTGTATTCCATTTTTGCTTTCGACTAGATTCATTGAGATACCATGTTTACCCACTTGTGGCCAATTATCTTTGTAAGATACTAACCATGTAGGTTTCATGTATCCTCTTACACATCTACCTTTCTTTTTACTAAAACAGAATTTTACAGTCCTACTTTATATTCACATTCTTCAACAAAGATTCTACTTACTGTTCAGATTGTATTATTTTTGGTCCAAATATCCTCTTTAACTCATTGTTAGGATTAAGATGTTTATGTTGTACATATAAAACCTTCTTCCTTAAATGTAGCTTTTTGTCAGCCACTTCAGCTGCCATAGATGATGAAACAGTTGATGAGATATTTTCACCAAGTAATTTATTTACTTCCCTGACAGATTTCTCCACTTCATCAATCTAAGGCACATAATGCATATTAAAAATTGATATTAGTATGGCATAAGAATAAATTACTTCAGCATTATCTTCACTACTTCTTTGTGTACTTGTATGTTTACCAGACTTCTTCTTCTTCTTTTTACGTTTCTTTTTTACAGATTCATGGCTATTCTCACCTTCACATGATTTATTTGCTTCTGTCTCATTATCATCTTCTTTAACTTCACTTTCAGAATGTGATTGTTGATTCAGCTGAAACATATAATTCTCAAAATATGTCACTCTATGCCAATTCTTTCATTTACTAAATCATATCGGTTGATATTAAGTTTTCTTCTGGAGAATGATAAATCATTATCATTGTCTGATAATTCTTCATTTAAATCCTTATCGCCGTGCAATATCTTCAAGACCCTTGATGACATTATTTTGCTAATGAAGAATCAACCATACTACAAATAAAATATAACAAACATAAATTGATTGACGCAAAGAAATTAATTAAAATATGCAATTATAAATCTTGTAGGTACTATACTCGTTTTGGATATATAAAGACACCCCAATAATTTATCCCTTTTTCTTCTTGAAAATGACGTTTCAACACGTTTTGATATGAGTGATATTAGCAAATCAAACCAACATCGTTTGAAACAAACTTCACGATGTTAGTAATTGCAAACTATGTCATATGATACTATTGTATTATTGTCATAGTCGAAGATAATACTTCAATACTCATTAGAAAATAAGTTAAATTACTTGTAACAAGACCTTAGTGTATAGCAAGTGTTAATACTGTAGTAATTTAATTACGACGCCAGTACGTTTTTGTGTTATTTGACTACGATCAATCTTCGATACTCCATGTTTATTTTATACTTTGCGGTTAAGATATACATGTATATTTACTACTGTGTCTTATCGGTAATTAACATTAGCAACTTGGTAAGCTGGCATAATCTGACAGTGTCTCTTTGGATACAAAAGTTTCCATAATATAATATCACCTATATTCGTTACAATACGTTTAGGATTCAGGAAAAATTGAATTTTACCTTTATAAAGTAAAATATGTCTGTATTAATGAATAACAAATTTGTGTCAGAGCCCATGATACAAAATAAAGTAATCATAGATCCAGGTATATATCATGTTTATTCTGTTTTTATTTTTACACAAGTATGCAAAGTCTTTAAAATGCATATTAATTGAATGATTAACTAATTGACTTCTTTTCAGACTGTACAGAAGTACCAGTTTCAAATGGGCCTCTTGATAATTGGCACAAACAAGTAATGACATTGATAAGAAAATGTTATATGGCACTAAATGAGACTAGCTTTGAAGAATTACTAAAATTCTATAAGAGGTAACATTCTAGTTTTCAATTTTATTGAAATTATGCAAATTCTTGTATTTATCTTCTTTTAAATTATCTTACTTTTGCAGATCATTATCAGAGCAAGTAAGACGTTCAAGCAATAAAACATTGATTAAAAAGAAAATATTATTTCATCTAAGCCTTATTGACAATTTATATATTGAATCAGAGACTTTATCTGTAGTCCATGTGCCAAACTATTTTGATTATTTAATTGATATATTAGCAAAATATGCTAATTTGGAAATGAAAATAATTAAACATCTAAGGAAAAGGGACATGCACTGGCAGTTTTATGTTATGTTAACAGCTTCAAAGATATGTAAAGTTCTTTCAGTTTACTTGAAACATAGTGAGGAACATATCATGCACACATTATCAAAGTTGCGCTATGAAAAGAATAATGTTTCCTGTAAGGGTGTTATAAACAAAGTGTATTTGTAAGTAGACAATTTTTTGTAGCATATTGTTTTCTTATAATTTTTAAAAAAATTTTAGGCACTTTTTTATAAATCCACTATTTCAAAATTTTACAGACAAAGCCTTTTGTTGCAACTATCTAGTATTAGATGATTGGAAAAGTATTTCAAATCGTAATCAATATGACAGTATGGATAAAATATTAATAACAAAATTTATGCAAGATGCAGATTACATACACAGAAATGAAACATTAAGAATTATCAAAGCTATGAAATCTAAATTAACCAGTACTTTATTCAATCAAATCAAGGACAAGGAAACTTACTTTGATTATATACAGAAAAATGATGATATTCCAAATATGTCAGATGCCGTGAGTGTTATATCTGTGGAAGATGATAATTCATCAACTGCAGAGGTAAAACAAAAGTTAGAATTTCATTATTTTGTGTTATTGCTCTTTCTTTCTTTTAGCATGATTGGGACTCCTCTCACTTGTTCAGAAACTTTGCTTTTGACATGTCAAATAATTCTTTCAAGGAAGTATTAAGTGAAGATAATAACCAATATAGATGTAAGAATATATTTGAGAATGACATAGATTCTCCAGTGAATGCCAATTCAAACAGACTGCCCAGTCCAATTTGTCTGACAGATGATGACAGTGACATTGAGGAGATTGTATTTTTTAAAAAAGTGAGTGTTTTGCGGATTTTACCTGAATATGACTAATTTTAATATGCTGTAGCACAAAAAACCTATCACCTGCAATGGCGAGCAGGAACCTATTATACACATTGATCTTGATGAGGAAAGTTCCAATGATTGTATTGAAATTGAAGCTATAAATAACAACAATAATTCAAATCTCATTTCAACAATACAAGATGACAACACAAATGGTGCCAGAGGGATTATAATGCAACAAGGTGTCAGTAGTGAAAAGGATAGTGATTTTGAAGACATGTTAATAGAAAAGAAATTTCAAAACATGGAAGGGAAGGACTGTGCTGATGAAATTACTAACAACTTGAAAAGGAGAGGAGAAACTGATACTACAATTATTGCAACAACCAATGCAATTGGAGTAGTTACAAATGATAATAATTGCATAAGGAAAAGTGGCAAAAGCACAAATCTAAAAGAGAATGAAGAAATATTATTTTCAGAAGTAGAAAGTGAAAATGTAGAAGTAGTCCAGCAAACTAGGCAGGAGTATCCCTCTCCACAAATTCAAAATAATTCAAATTCTGTTGACCAAACTTATGGAACTGATACAGCTTTGAACAAAAATGAAGAAAGAACAGCAAATGGGAATGATAGATTTATTAACACAGTTTGTGATACTCCAAGTGTGTCTCCTCACAGTGTCCATGAGTACATGGAAAGTAATGGAAATATTAAGAATATTGATCTGGCTCGAAATAATACAGATTGTGAACCTCAAACTGAACTTAACACAAGTACAACATTTTCATCAATTTGTGATGCCCCTCCACCAGAACAATTTGATGCAAAGTCGCCAGAAATGCCACAGCATAAGTATCTTTCAATAACTAATAATACTATAACAGGTTGTATACAAAATGATGTAACTTGTGAAATGCAACAAAGTACAAGTGAGAGTGATAAAGACATTTTAAGTGATATGGAAAATGTAGCAAATTCTGTTGCAGATAATGAACACTCCAATACTAATGAGCTGTTTAAAAATATTAATGATGACAATTCAAAAGATGATTATGAATCAGTTGAATACTCCATTTCACCATTAAATCATGGAAATGCAAACAGTGTTAATGGTGAAATGACCACTTATGAAATACTTGTGAGTGCAAACAAAAGATTTGAGACACTTTTAAAGAATATAAACCAAAAGGTGGCCTCAATGGAAGATAATCTTAGTAAAAATAACCAGATCATAAATGAACAACCCTTAGTGGTAATGGAAAATAATAATGAACAATCAGAGAGTATAGAAACTAAAACTGAAAATCATGTTATATTTGACAAAGTAGATCATAATTGTGCTACAAATTCACCTGATAATCACCAAATTGAGGATTTAATTTCAACATCACAAGTTAATGATGTTGTAGAAACACAAGAAAAAAATGATGTTCATGCAGTTTCTTTAAATAATGTGAAAAGTGTTAAGGCAAAGAGTTCATCTAAGAATGGAGTTCTATTATTGGATGACAGAAAAATAGAATTATTAGCAGATTCAACACAAACCAAAGAATCAACAGTTAAATCGCCTGTAAACGTAATATACACGTTACCTAAAACAATAGCCAAGAACTTTCATGACTTTGAAAAAAAATATTGGAGTAGTAAAACTTTTAAAGATGCCTTTTCTGGACCCGTGACAAAATTAAATGGTATGCCGCACACGAATAGGAAATTAAACACAGCAAAAGGACAGAAACGTGTAGCTAGCGAGGAAGAGAGGAAGAAAATCCATCAATATCAGGATGCTAGATCAATTGAAGATTTGAATGATATATGCACGAAACGGTTTCGATGTAATTCAAAACATGTCCTGAATAATTACGACGCATTCAGCGTGGCAATATCAGAACTTCTTAATCCTCTTGCTTCAAATTCTGAAACATTGAAGGAATTTTCCAATTCACCTAAATTCCTATCAAATTGCAATCGCGTTAAAAAAAACGTGATGGATGAAGAAACGCAAGCATGCATAAAACCGGAAGAAGAATCATCAACAACGAGCGTCAATAATTTTAACTTAATGTCAAATAATTCATATTTCTATCAGTGCAATGATATGTTAAACAATCAATTACCTAAGCAAGTCATAGACAATAATAATGTAGGCGTCGTCAAAGCAGATGATAATTTCAATGATGATAATAGCGAAGAAATTGATATCTTAAATTTAAATAATGAAAGCAAATTATTAAAATCGATCGAGTGTGAGAGTGATTCGCGGCTACCGTTCAAGAAAAGACGGATACCGTTGCCATCGAAAGAGGACAGTAAAGAGGAGAAGATCAGTTATCCGGCCACGCCGATGATTAGTATAGCTGAAGTTGAAGCACTCAAGAATAACAAACTGCATAAAGCCTTTAAGACGCCAGCAGAGCGAAAGGAAATGCCATAGTTGCCCTCGAAGAATCCAATTCTAATATCACAATATCACATGATTGCTAATGAGTCTGTACCCTGCAGTTTTTATGCAGCTACTCCTATTTTATTTCCTTTCAGTAAGGGTACCATTCCTAATAATTTTTGCGGAGGAGCCGCTCAAAAAAACGGCGATGAAGAAAGTTAGTTCTCAAGGAATGCTACATACATAAACAAGCAAAAATGGGAAAGATGAACAACAAAGTCAGAGTACTGGCTGGGTATACCACCCCAGCACTTTCCTGCTGGTAGGCTGGACTCTAACAACATCAGAGAAATGAATTATTATACCCAAGCAAAATTTGATGTGCAGAATAACATTTAAACTTATTTTCTGATTGTTAAAAAATGGTATTATACTCATTTTCCAGTTTTCCATGTTGAATTTATAGCATTAATTTTATGAAAAAGAATATATTTTAATATAGTTATTTAAAATGTAATTTGTTGATACCAGAACTTCCAGTAACTAATTTATTTGATTAGTAAATATCCAACAAATATCACAAATATGTGATTATTATTGTAGTTTCTAATAATTTAAACATTAAATATTTATATTAAATAATTGTTGTTTTCATCATCAGTGTTGATACTAAAAATCTAACTTTTTATTTGCACCTACCAAAGAAGCGACATTTCTTATATCACAGATTGTTTATGTCCTACCTGCAGCAAGAGGCATCAAAATGTATTGTGAATCTTGGATGCACAAACACACAATTCTCAAGTTATGACAGATCCACTTATAGTATCGTTGGATATATCATTTATCATCATGCAATATTTTAAGACTCTTGATGACATTATAAATATTAAAAATATGATGATTGATGAAATGTATAATTATAATACGCTTTTTAATAAATTATTATATAAAGAAAATATATGTTTAATAATTTATGTCCAAATTTATCCACTTTACTTTTTAAACTTGACATTTTTCCGGTTTCGTATGGAGTGATGTTAGCAAATATCGCCAATGTAACCAACATTATTTGCAGCAAACTTCACGATTTTAGTATTTGGTGATCTTTGAAACAAATTGTCACGCCATCTTAACTATGTGATTCCTATACAGATTGTTAAGATTTTAATATTAAAATACTAAAAAATAAGCTTAATTTCAAGTAATATGTAATGTACTATAAATGACTTTACTTAGTGTAAAGCAAGTGTTAATACTATAGTGATTTAATTATGATGTCAGTACGTTTTTGTGTTATTTAACTACGATCACTCCTAAAAACGCCATGTTTGTTTTGTACTTGTGCCGTTAATATATATATATATAATTCGCATTAGTGTAGAACTATAATTCATTTTAATATATACATATAATTCGCATATTTCTACGGTATCAGATAGTTTTATTATCATCGGTAATTAACATTAGCAACTTGGTAAGCTGGCAAAATCTGACTTTGCCACTTTGAGTACAAAAGTTTCCATAATATAATATCACCTATATGCGTTATAATACGTTTAGGTTCCAGGTACAATTGGATTTTACAATTATAAAGTAAATATGTCTCTATTAATAAATAACAGATGTATGCCAGAGCCCATGGTAAAAAATGAAGATGATGAAGTAATCATAGATTTAGGTATATATTATGTTTATTCTGTTTTTATTTTTATATTATGCATCCCTTAACTTGCAAGTTAATGCAGTATTCACAAACCATTTTTACTCTGTTATTATCATGAGTTTCAACACAAAAAGATTGACAAAGAATAAATCATAAAATATTACATATAAATTAAATTATTAATTTTTGACTTCTTTTCAGAATGTACAGAATTACCAGTTTCAAATGGGCCTCTTGATAATTGGCACAAACAAGTAATGACATTGATAAGAAAGTGTTACATGGCACTGAATGAGACAAGCTTTGAAGAGTTATTAAAATTCTATAAAAGGTAATATTCCAGTTTTAAATTTTGTTGAAATTATGCTAAATCCCATATTTTTAAATTTTCTTATTTTCACATTACAGATTGCTATCAGAACAAGTTAATTGTTTAAATAATGAGACAATGATTAAAGAGAAAATATTATTTCACCTAAGTCTCATTGATAATTTGTATATTGAATCAAAGGCATTATATGTTTATATGCCTAACTATTTTGATTATTTGATTGATATATTAGCAGAATATGCAAATTTGGAAATGAAAATAATTAAACATCTAAGGAAAAGAGACATGAACAGGCAGAGTTATGTTATGTTAACAAAAATAACAGCTTCTAAGATATGTAAAGTTCTTTCAATTTATTTGAAACACAGTGAAGAACATATCATGCATACATTACTAAAATTACGATATGAAAAGAAGAGTGTTTCTTGCAAGGATGTTATGAACAAAGTTTATTTGTAAGTGGACAATATATAGAAATTTCGTATTTTAGCATAATTTTAAAAAATATTTTAGACACTTCCTTATTAATCTACCATTTGAAAACCTGACAGACAGAGCTTTTTGTCGTAACTATCTAGTATTAGAAAATTGGAAAAGTATTTCAAATAGTAATCAATATGAAATTATGGATAAAATGTTAACAGAAAAATTTATGCAAGATGCTGATTACATAAACAGAAATGAAACCTTAAGAATAATCAAAGCTATAAAACCTAAATCGACCAGTAGCTTATACAGTCAAATAATGGATCGTAAATCATATGATGAAGAAGCTTACTTTGATTTCATTAAGAAAAATGACGATATTCCAAATATGTCGGATGCCGTAAATTTTGTATCTTTAGAAGATGATAACTCATCAACTACAGAGGTAAGATTATTGTTATAATTTCATGGCATATATTATCATTGGTTATCTATTGTAGCATGATTGGGAATCCCCTCAATTGTTCAGACACATTGGCTTTGAAGTGTCAAATAATTCTTCCAAGGAAGTTTTGTTTGAAGACATTAATCAATGTAGATCTAACAATATATTTGAAAATGATGTAGAACCTCGAGTAAATGCCGTATCATGTTCAAACAGACTGCCCAGTTTAATTTGTCTGACAGATGATGACAGTGACATTGAGGAGATCATATATTTTAATAATGTAAGTGTTCTGAGGATTTTATTGGAATTTGACTAATTTCAATATACTATAGCACAAGGAAACTATCGGCTGTAATGGAGAGGAGGAACCTATCATATGCATTGATCTTGATGAAGAGAGTTCCAATGATTGCATTGCAGTTGAAACTGCAAACAATAATAATTCAAATCCCATTTCAACAATAGATGATGACAACATAAATGGTGCCCGAGGGATTATAATGCAACAAGGTGCTAGTAGTGAAAAGGATAGTGACTTTGAAGACACATCAACTGAAAAAATATCTTTAGACACAGAAAGAAAGGATAGTGCTACTGAAATTACTACAGAGTTGAAAAGGACAGGAGAAGCTGCTCCTAAAATTATTGCAACCACCAAAACTATTGGAGTAGATCCAAAAGATAACAATTTTAATAGGAAAAATGACGAAAACTCGAACTTAAAAGATAATGAAGAAATCTTAATTTCAGAAGTAGCAAGTGTAAATGTAGAAGTAGTTCAGCAAACTATGCAGGAGGATCCTGCTCCGCAAATAGAAAATAATGCAAATTCTGTTGACCAAACTTATGGAAATGATACAGCTCTGAACAAAAATGAAGAAAGAACAACAAATGGGAAGGATAGATTTGTTAACACAGTTTGTGATACTCCAAGTGTGTCTCCTCATGGTGTCCATGAGTACATGGAAAGTAATGGAAATAATAAGAATATTGATCTGGCTCGAAATTATACAGATTGTGAAACACAAACTGAACTTAACACAAGTACAACATTTTCATCAATTTATGATACCCCTCCACCAGAACAATTTGATGCAAAGTCACCAGAAATGCCACAGAATAAGTATCTTTCAATAACTAATAATACTATCACAGATTGTATGCAAAATGACGTAACTTGTGAAATGCAACAAAGTACAAGTGAGAGTGACAAAGACATTTTAAGTGATATAGAAAATGTAGAAAATTCTGATGCAGATAATGAACACTCCAATACTAATGAGTTATTTAAAAACATTAATGATGACAATTCAAAAGATGATTATGAATCAGTTGAATACTCCAGTTCAGCATTAAATCATGGAAATGCAAACAGTGTTAATGGTGAAATAATCACTCATGAAGAACTTGTGAGTGTACAAACAGAAAATGATACACTTATAAAAGAGTCATCTTCAGGATCAGATTTAAAGCTTCTAATCCACAAGGTGACCTCAATGGCAGATGAAGAATTCCATGCTGTTAGTAAAAATAACCAGATCATAAATGAACAACCCTTAGTAGTAATGGAAAATAATAATGAACAAGCAGAGAGTATAGAATCTAGTACTGAAAATCATGTCATACTTGATGAAGTAGATCATAATTGTGCTACAAATTCACCTGATAATCACCAAGCTGAGGATTTAATTTCAACAGAACAAGTTGATGTTGTGGAAACACCAGAAGGAAATGACGTTCATGCAGTTCCTTTAAATAATGTGAAAAATGTTGAGGCAAAGATTTCATCTGATAATGGACTTACATTATTGGATGACAGAAAAATAGAATTAGCAGATTCAACGCAAAACGAAGAATCAACGGTTAAATCGCCTCTAAAAGTAATGTACACGTCACCTAAAATAATAACGAAGAACTTCTATGACTTCGAAAGAATATATTGTACTTTTAAAGATGCCTTTTCTGGACCTGTAACAAAATTAAATGGTATGCCACACACGAATAGTAAATTAAACACAGTTGATACTATACAGCAACCAGTATCAAATGGTTTAACAATAAAAGGGCAAATAGTTAATGGTTGTTCTAACACAGGAACAAACAGTTGCAGTCCACCAAGTAGCCCTAATCTTTCACTGTGTGTTGACATGGATATTTCAGATCTAAGAACTGATTATGAAACTTACTTGACCAATGAAGCACACTTGCAAAGCAATGTTGTAGTTGCAAGTAAAAAACCAGCAAAAGCACAAAAGCGCGTAGCAATTAGCGTAGAGAATAACATAATCCATCAATATCAGGATGCCAGATCAATGGAAGATTGGAATGATATAGATGCGAAACGGTTTCGAGGTAATTCAAAGCAAGACAGCAAAGCGAATATTACTCATAAAAGAAAAAGAAAAGAATCGAACTACATAAAGAAGATAAGACAGAGAGATCAGAAACTACAAATGATACCAGTTGTTCAGGTTTGTTTACTGAACAAGGACCAACTGTGGGCGAAATTTAGACAAGAAATCGAAGACGAGAGATTGAAGCAAGCCGTTAATTGTAGGAAACACAATACCACGGAATCAAGGATAAAACTGAAATATTTTTCGCCAAAAGACAATTCGTCGACGTCGGATAATAGTTCAAGCACAGGTACTGTAGACTTATCACATTCGTTTAACGAACACAATTCCATAGAAACAACAAAAGTGTCAATTGGCAACGTCCTGAAAAATTACGACGCCCTAAACTTGACAATACCGCAACCGCTGAATCCTCTTGTTCCAAATTCTGAAACGTCCGAGGAATTTTCCAATTCACCTAAATTTCTATCAGATTGCAATCGCATTATAGAAAACTTGAAGGATGAAGAAACGCAACCACGCATCAAACCGGGAGAAGAATCGTCAACAACGAGCGTCAATAATTTTAGCTTTTTGTCAAATAATTCAAATTTTTATCAGTGCAATGATACGTTAAACAATCAATTACCTAAGCAAGTCATAGACAATAATAATGTAGACATCGTCAAAGCAGATGATAATTTCAATGATGATAATAGCGAAGAGATTGATATATTAAATTTAAGTAATGAAAGCGAATTATTGAGTACTCTTTTAAAATCGATCGAGTGTGAGAGCGATTCGCGGCTACCGTTCAAGAAAAGACGGATACCGTTGCCGTCGAAAGAGGACAGTAAAAAGGAGGAGATTAGTTATCCGGCCACGCCGATGATTAGTATAGCTGAAGTTGAAGCGCTGAAGAATAACAAACTGAATAAAGCCTTTAAGACGCCAGCGGAGCGAAAAGAAATGCCACCGTTGCCCTCTTATTCGTACAACGTCAATTCAGAATCCGATTCTAATGTCGCAACAGATCAATTTCATAATCAAAGTTACAGCAATCCTACCACTATGAACTATCAGATGACTGCTAATGTGCCTATACCGTTCATTAATATACCGTGCGCTTCTTATTATCCTGTTACTCCTATTTTATTTCCTTTCAATAACGGCAGCGTTCCTAATAGTTTAGGCGGAGGAACCGTTCATGAAACCGCGGCGAATAAAGTTGCTTCTAAAGTATTGCAACAACAAACGAAGACTGGAAAGAGCAAGAACAACGTCCGAAGGGAAGGATTGAAGGAAAATCATCTTCAATTTATCGGAGGATATCGAGCGCATAATAACATTTAAGGATTAATTTATTTGTTATATTTTTCTTCAATTTATTACTATTTAATGGCTGTGATTTAAAGCAAACCAATTTCATTCAAGTTTTTTTATATAATAATTCTATTGCTTTTAATTTATTTATTGTTTTTTCATTTTTTTTTTGAGAATTGCACTTAGTAAAGTAATAATGAAACAAGAATGATCATTCATGCATGCATTTTTTAATATTGTGGATAAAAATTAAGTATTATAAATCAACAACGATAACGTTGTCTTCAAATGGAAAATGTTTGATGAAAAGAGTTTTGGAAGAACCGCTGTAATTAGGCCCTGATTTACAACTGCATATATGGATCGTATTCGTTCATATACTAATATTGCGATTTATTTTTGTTTATAGGAGGCGACCGAAGTACAATTATCTCTTATCAAAGTGGCACTTTAGGTAAATTTCGAATGTAAAAACGCATTAATTTAACTCGTTAACACGTAAATAATATTGTTTCTAATTTTTCAGATATGAAAAGCCAAATTGAAAAGAGGCCAGTCAAACGTAAGCGAATTGCATGGAATATAAAATGCAAATAACTACAGTATTTGTAATTTATTTGTTTAAGGAAACCCTCCCTCATCTAATAATCGTAAAAGGAAAAGAGGTCGGCCGCCGAAATCACCACCACAACAACCACACAATATATCGCAAGTTTTCGATCATTTGAAAACAACTCCATCCTATACAGATTGTAGGTACAAAGGTTCTTCAAAAGTTCACGTGTAAATTTTCAAAAATAATAAAAGAAGTATTAAACTTTTATTACACAAGTGCATATACATGAGTAAAATAAGTTATTTAAACAATAAAATTAAACCATTATGAACTTTATAGGTGCAATTTTTAATAGTGATCTGTGATTTCTCTGGTTACTGTAAATATAGTTTAACTGTTCAATAAATGAGAGATAAAAAGCATGTAATTAGTTCATGGAGACTTACAGTTAGTTAAAATAATTAATAATTTTCTTATCCTCAAAGAAAATCATAAAATGTTGTATATATTTCTATGTTTGTACATTTATGTTAATTACTTTAATTAATATTAAATTATTATTGTATGTAAATATGAACAGTATGATTAAAAAATATAATTTTTTCAGATTGCGTTTTAATCGCTGAAAGCCCTAAATCGTTCGTGAAATAAAGACAAATTTTTAAATTTGAATCAATCTTTATTTCCTAAAATTTTTTTCAAGTGATTAAAAATAATGGAAATTAAAAGAAACTTACATATTACAGTATTTTATAACATTATTTTTTCTCTCTTAATGATTTATAGTTTTCATCAAAATGCACATTATTTTAAGAAACGTTGCTTCTGCTTTTTTTGAGTAAACATTTTCAAATTACTTCAATAAAAATCAATTATAAATACATGTTTTATATAAACAAAAAATTATAATTTGGTAAAATTTTATTTATAATTATGACATTGTTCCAAATACTGGATTGTATCTACAAATATTGGGTCCGTGCTCGTCGTACGCGGCTTTCGTGTGGCAAACTTGATAAAATTCAGGCTGAAATCATTATTTTAATAAAATTAGAATTGTAATTCATTCGAAACAGTAGCGATATACTTACAGTTGACGCTAGCATACTGCCGCCAAAGAATACCGCATATCGTTGCATGTGATGCGAAATTACTTTAACATCAATCGGTTTAGGCTACAATAAATGAAATTAATTATTAGAATGACTCCAAGAAACATTAATAAATTATTCGAACCGTTATACGTCCTCCGCTCAAGTTCTCGCTCAATTTCAATCTGGCATCGACCGTTTTCTTAATGTCTCTCTGTAATCGTCTACCAAAATCTCTAAACATTGTCGAACCACCAGATAGCACGATATTGTTATACAAGGGCCTCCTGACGTCAATGGGACAATTCTGTATAACATCATCCACAATTTCTGATAAGGGAATTGTAAAGTCAGGATTAGAAAATTCTGGATGAAAGAATATTTCTGGCCCAAGAAACCTTTCATAACCAACGTCCACCATGAAAGGTTGCTTTGTAATGGAATTAACACCCTCATATTTCTTCATCCATTTCCCAGGATCAGCATCATATTTTGCAAATTCTTTTGCAATATCGGGGCATATGTAACAGTGGCGTTCTTTTATTGCTTTAGCTGTTTCTAGAGACTGTTCTGGTGGTATTCCAATTTCTCTTTCTCTTAGCAATGACTGAATGAAGTAGGTGATGTTACGTCCAGCTATTGGAATGTGCTTTATACAACTACCAATAACATAGCCTTCAGCCTAAAACAGTTAATATAGCAGGGCCATATTCCAATTAGAATAGATACTCACAACTGGAATAACATGTGTCACACCATCACCACTGTCTACCACAATCCCAGTCAAAGTTCTATCTTCCATACTGCTTGAAACCCAACTTGCAGCTAATGCAAGAACAGCTTGTACAGCAATATATAAGCCAGGAACATTGAATGATTCAAACATAATTTCTGCTGTATATTCACGGTTTTCTGGTGTATTGAGTGGTGGTTCAGTAAGCAAAAAATAATGATCTTCTGGTTCC
This sequence comes from Hololepta plana, assembly GCA_963695495.1. Classification (NCBI taxonomy): domain Eukaryota; kingdom Metazoa; phylum Arthropoda; class Insecta; order Coleoptera; family Histeridae; genus Hololepta; species Hololepta plana. The sequence goes on along the minus strand of OY968837.1, from coordinate 4,439,048 downwards.
ACACGTAAATACTTAAATATACATTGCTCAAGAAACCTTTCCATTAAATTCCAATCCTCCACTAAGCCATGTCTAACAGGATACTAAAAGTGATGTTTTCACTATATTAAAGTTTAACAAAATACTAGTTATGGTGGTTACTTTAACAGAGTATCCCGTTGCCTCAAATGCTTCATCTCCAATAAAAAAGTCCAAATCCTCCACTCCTTTGCATAACCTCCTGGTTGATTGATCACCAACCTTTGCAGACTCTTTTATTGCTATTGCAGATGGTATAATGAACTGGGGCTCTTTATTGGCAGCAAACCCCAATTTCGTATAACTGGAACATATTTCCAAGATAAATTACTTAAATTTGAAAACTTACCCCACAATAATAATAATATACATACCCAGTTCCAACATCTATAACGCACGGTGGCAATTTATTAGTCATCCTCTTAAGATTATATTAATTAAAAATATTTAAAGAACAAAAATTGAATCTATTTACAAGAAAATAAAAATGAAAACGTTGCGTGTGTAAAATAATACCACACCTTTAAAATGTAATATGATGACAGATTTGCATTACTTCCACAAGATAACCAACCGGCAGTTTGTGGACAAATGATAAATATGGGCATGCGTTGTCGATGAACTGCAAAATATTCATTTAAAATTCATAATAATAATTATTAGATTAACATTTTCAGTTTATCTTTTTTGATATCTTTTTAAAAGATGCCAATTCCACCAATTTCGAATATTATTATTATCTTCCGGAATTTAATAAAAGTGAATTTTAAAAAAGAAAAATATTCTCATGCTAATGAAAATTTAATTTAATAAATGTTTCTTAATTTATGGATGATTATTACTTTATGATAAACCAATTATGCAAATGATATTATTTATTTTTTAGCGGTGATAAAGAAATAATCATTTGCAAAGTTTCAAATATATCCGTGAAGTTAGTAATTGTACGAGAGATTCGATTAAAACCGAACGGTTTTTCACCAAACTTCTCGCCGAACCAATCACATTTGAATTTCAACTGACAAAAAGTTATCGTTTTTGAAACCTTTATAAATAACGGACAAAGGGAAAGAATTGTCTCTTCCTTTTTACGTGTTCTTTGAGTTAATAGTGTTTATACAATAATTAAGAAAAATGGCAGAAGAAGAGCATGCAGAACGAGTGCCAGATGTTATACGTGATATTCAAACAGGCAAAGCATATAAGAAAGGCAAATATTATGGAAGAGTAAGTTTTTCATGTTAATTTCCATGATGTCCGTACATTGCAACATTTCTCAATTGCCGAAATAAATAAATTTCGTAGCTCCCACTTAATATATTACCATGTAGATTTTTATATTATAAGTTTACAGATAAACTTTGGCAGCATGCTTCAGTCAATTCAATTTGTATCAATAACTCATACCAAAAGTAACATCCCACATTTTGATCCTACCTGTTGCTTCTTCTATTATGCATAAAATTAAATTCTAATTCACAGGGCGGTTTTGCAAGATGTTATCAAGTCTTCGATATGAATGATGGTAAAACTTATGCTACTAAAGTAGTGTCAAAGAAATTGATGATGAAACAACTGCAAAAAGAGAAAATGATGCAAGAAATAAAAATTCATCAATCACTAAAACACAAGAACATCGTTGCATTCCATCACTTCTTTGATGATCACGACAACATTTACATGCTTTTAGACTTGTGTAGGAACAAGGTAAATGTTTTTTTTTCAAATATGTCTAAATTTTTATGGTAATTACTGCTATTTTTCAGACAATGATGGAGTTGCATAAGAGAAGAAGGCTCTTAACTGAACCAGAAACGCGATTCTTTATGCACCAAATCGTTCTGGGTGTCTCATATTTACATAACAAGAAAATTATACACAGAGACTTGAAATTAGGAAATTTATTATTAGATGAAGAATTAATAGTTAAAATTGGCGATTTTGGTTTAGCAGCCAAAATCGAATACGATGGCGAACGTAAGAAAACCTTATGCGGCACGCCGAATTATATAGCGCCTGAAATATTAACGAAGAAAGGCCATTCATTCGAGGTAGACATTTGGTCAATGGGTTGCATAATGTACACTTTGCTCTTAGGGCGACCGCCGTTTGAAACCAAATCCGTAAAAGACACATACGTAAAAATAAAGAAGTGCGATTATAAGTAAGACAAAAACTAATTGATTCACATCGATCATGAATTGGTAATTTGTTCCCGTCTTCTTTAGGATACCAGGGAATATCTCGAATCCCGCTAAAAAGATGATAATGGCAATGCTTCAACCAGATCCTCAGCGTCGACCCAGTGTGCAACAATTGGAAAAAAGCGAATTCTTCTACAGCGGCTACATGCCGCCTTCCCTTCCCTTCAGCTGCTTGTCCATGGCGCCGAGATTCGATCAGGTCGAGATGACACATAGATCGCCGTTGATACAACTCAACGGTATGGAGTTTGACTTTTTCGATTTATTTTATATGAGACAAAACGATTTTCATTTTAGGAAATCCGATAAATACGGACACGACGACTAACGCGAAAAATACAACGATTCAACCGTTCGAAGCTAAGAGGATGCTCATAATACTCCGCGAGAAATTGCAAGAATTGTTACGGTGTAGTCATCCGCAGAATAATTTCGCTTTCACGGACGAAATGTGCGATCCGGAGGTGCAACCATTGCTTTGGGTCTCGAAATGGGTCGATTACTCCGACAAGTACGGTTTCGGTTACCAATTGTGCGACGACAGCGTCGGCGTCATGTTTAACGACACGACCAAATTGATACTGTTGGCGAACGGCGTAACCGTCCACTACATCGATAAGTCCGGAGAAGAGCAATACATGACGATAAACGAGTATCCGAATTGTTATGAGAAGAAGTTTAAGTTGCTCTCGTACTTTCACAAATACATGCGCGAGCATTTGATGAAAGCGGGTAGTGCGGCCGTACGCGAGACGGACGCCCTATCGCGCATACCGTACTTACATCAGTGGTGCAGAAGCGCGTCGGCGGTCCTATTACAACTTAACAATGGAGCTGTACAAGTGAGATAATCCATCTGAGAGAATAGTTTTATGTCATCTAATACCGATTCTTTTGCTCATAGATCAACTTTACCGATCACACGAAGATAATACTGTGTCCGCTAATGTCGGCCATCACGTGGATGGACGATAAGGATTCATTTAAGACGTTCAAATTTTCGAAATTTAAGAATAGCCCGATTCCATCCATTCTACACGAGAAATTGCAATACGCGTACGATAAAATAACGACATTATTGCGGGATAAGGTATTCCATTAAATGAATATACGGAGTAGAGACACAAACGGGAAAGATGGATGTGATAATGTTAACCACAACTACTTGTATCCTTCTTCAATGATTAATATGGAAGTGTTAGTCATATCCATGAGTGTCTTAAGATTATAAAGTATTTGCGAATTAAACATGTACACTATTTTTATATTTAAATAAAATAATTGTAAATTCATCTGTTCAATCATATGTAATCATAAGTTTTAGAATGTGCTAATCAATTACAATAGGCGAAAATAATTCTTGTGCGATTGATTAGAAATTAACGAAACAACAATTAGTTCATGTATTTTGTTGTAATCAAATGTATTTGTAATTGTTAGGTCTTTGCCTTAATGTTTCCTTTTGTAATTTTTGGATTTAATTGATTATAAACGTATTTGTTTTTTTAATGTTAAAAAGAAAGTGTCGTTCAATTTAATTTGTAAAATCGTTGTGCAGAATAAATCTATTCCATATTAAACAGTTAAACTTATTGGTATTAAATTAACAGTAAATATGAGTAAAAAATGAGAAAAACCTTAACATTGGTGGTAAATATTACAGAATTGGATATCATTGTAGGATTGATATCAATCATGACAGAAAAGTTAATTACCTGCATTTTCTCTCCAAGAAACGAAGCGAAAATATGTGTAATTATTAATCAGAATTATTATTTATTGACCCCTTACATAAAGTTCATATCAATGGAAGAACTAAATGAATTAAAAACTTATTGATAACAAATTTATTTGGATAGATAACGGATAATTTTTTATACTAAACATTATTAATAATCTGCGTTCGTTCATGATGAAAACAACATTACAAACGTTTATTAGATAATAGTCATTAATGTTGTTCAACGAGCGCACTTCATAAAAATTATTTATTGCTTATTGTATTCCAATATACCAAAAGTGCGCTCATCAATTTAAACTTTAAATAAGCTAAAATAGATTGTAAAAAAAATTGCACAATGTTAAGAATTGGCTTCATCGGCGGTGGTAAAATGGCTCAAGCCATGGCGAAAGGTTTCATTGCTTCCGGTAAGTCCACTCATTTATCCAAATCACACTATGCTTTTAACATATGCATCCCCATAAAAAGGCCTATCGAAAGGCGAAAACATGATAGCCAGCTGCCATCCGAGCGATTTAGCATCGCACAAGGCATTCAAGGTGAATTTTATTTACTCGCGAGCGACTCAGTCTCATATGCGTCTTATTAAATTGTAGGAATTGGGCGCCGAATCGATATTCGAAAATCCGCCCGTCGTGCAAAAATCGGAAGTAGTAATTGTATCAGTAAAACCGTCCGTCGTGCCAATAGCCTTGGGCGATATCAAGAAGAACGCCTCGAATTTGAATGTAGACAAATTGTTCTTGTCGATAGCGATGGGAGTTACAATTAAGCAATTGCACCAAGTAAGAAGAAAAATACGATTATTGAAGCACTACGTTCTTATTTTCTTTCATTCTTCCGTAGTATCTACCAAACGAATCAAGAGTGATTAGAGTGATGCCGAACACGCCGGCACTAGTAAGAAATGCGGCGTCCGTTTACGTTTGCGGCGATACCGTTACCGAAAACGACAAATCGATCACGAAAAAACTACTCGACTCCATCGGCACATGCGAAGAAGTCACAGAAAACTTATTAGATCCAATCACAGCTTTGAGCGGATCCGGTCCCGCTTACGTAAGTTTAATGTGCCGCATTCATTGAATTAACTCATTGTGTTATCACGTCCTCGAGCACAGATTTATATTCTCATCGAATCGCTGGCAGATGGTGGCGTTAAGATGGGCCTACCGCGCGATTTAGCCTATCGTTTAGCATCGCAAACAGTTCTCGGTGCCGGCCAAATGGTGCGAGATACGAAAATACATCCGGGCATTTTAAAGGACGATGTGACGTCGCCAGCGGGTTCTACCGCGGCGGGTATTCATTTTCTCGAAGAGAAAGGTTTAAACATTGCATAAAGTATGTGAATTTGATTAGTGATTTACTCACGTCTACTTTTTTAGGATTTCGTTCTGCTGTGATCGGGGCAATAGTAAATGCGACGAATAGGTGTAGGGAAGTTTCAAAAGCATCTGATTAATAAGAGAAATATTTTAAATTATAATTATCCATTATTAGTACTGAACAATAGTAGTAACTCTATAATATTAATATTATGTAAAGAGATTATTTATGTAGCTGTGAGTGTGAAATGGTCTTCATCTACTGTTGAGAAAATATGACCTTCCATTGCAAGGAAATTGATCTGTTCGCTAAAAATAGTTAGACATGTAATGAAGAATTAAAATACGATTTGGTCAATTATGACAAACCTGACAAGCTTGTGTTGATTTAATGGAAACTTTTCCATGATCTCCTTCTTTGTCAAACCAATTTCATCACGGCATGTTTGTATAATTTTACAGATTTTATCTTGAATTTCGGACAATTTATTATTACTATCTTGTCCTATATTCATAGCATTTGAAAACTGAAGGCCTGGATTATTTTCTGGAATTGCAGCAGTTGTCTGGAATAAACATGAATATGTTTTCGATAAAATTAAATGTTACAGTGAAATTTAATACAAGCCCACCATCACACTCACCACTTTATCAGAGGATAGCTTTGCTTTTGATCCTGCAAAAATCACTTCCAACAAATGTGTATTTAAGATGTTCAAATCATCAACAGGTTGCATTGTCATCATCATTATGCTTTTGTTATTTTCATGCTTTCTCACAATGCCATACACAGATACATAACTGCCTTCTTTAACAGCAGGCAAATCAGAATTAGGCTGAAAATTATGTATTTGTACTGTTAGAAGCATAAATTTTATAAATCATACTTCGTCACCAGAATTTTCCTGCCAATACACAACCTTTATGGAACCAGTATGATCTTCAACTACATATACAATCTTTGTGGATTCTGTCTCCTGCTCTTTTAAAACACCTACTATATGTACCTATAATACATACATTTTATTAGATTTGATTAAACATTATACTTGATACTTACCATTTGAGCAGTCATATTAAACACTTTAAAATCCTCATCCTTGCAATTGTGAATTTGTTGTATTAGTACAGGAAATACATTCTGCGTTTTTCTTGTAAAATTTGCCTTCTTAGTTTGAGTTGGCGAATCAAAACGATTTCCGTCCGTGAAGAAACCACCTCCAGAATTACCTATAATTAAATCATTATATTAGAAAATATATATTTAAAACTGTAGATGAAAAACAAACCAAATCTGCTGAAATCCATTTTCAAATAAATATTAAAAATGAATATACGCTTCAGGACAAATTCTTGCAGTCTGTAATCACCACTATCGCAAACGCAGAATTTTCAGCGCCAAAATATCATGGATTTATAACCAAAGTCGTTCTTTCAAATGAATCAGATCGCAACCAACATTACTATGAATTTAGTACTTTATTTGTATTTTCAATATTTTATCACTGTATTTGTTTTACTATGATTTCTAATCTACTATAACTCACAAATAATTCTCATCAAGCATAATCTTTCCTAATTCATTACTTCTAAAGGATTTTAGCATTAATTGTGCTGAACCTTTGATGTCAGGTCTTAAAGCATAATAGCCATTCACATCCTTAAATTTCAACATCTTCCCATGTTTTAGCGCAATGCTCGTCAATACCGTCAAAATATCATCAGTTTTTTCTTTTAATCCAAAAAGATTTACATATCTAAAATTATTATGCAAATTGAGCCAGTATAGTAAATATTCTGCAATGATTTCTTCTCCAACCAAATGATCTTGCAAGCAATTACATAGAGCCAATTTTAGACCATCTTCTAAGCTTGATATACTTGGCTGCAAAACGCCAGGAGTGTCTAACATGTAAAATAATGGATTCTCGCAGATTTTGATCTTGGTCAAAACACTTCTAGTTATTCCCGGGACAGCACCAACTGGTGAGGCATTTGCTTTGTGCAGAAAGCGATTCCTTAAAGTGTTCACTAGAGATGATTTGCCAACATTTGGTACACCAATTATCATCACAGAAAAGTCATCTGCATTATCTCTATTAAATCTTTCTGATGATGTAATTAACTTCTTTGATAATGGAAATAATTCTTTTACACCTTTGCAATATTGATCCTTACAATTGGTGAACAATACATGATCAAAATTGTCTTTTAGTTTTTCTGTAATTCTTGGTCTTAATCTATTATCAATTAAATCAGTCTTATTTAAGACTAATATGTGAGGTTTTATACCACTAATTTTATATTTAAATTCTTCGTTTCTGCCAGAAAATGGTATTCTTGCATCATGTACTTCTATAATCAAGTCAATTGTCCTTAATTTGTGTTGCATCTGCTTCAGCCCTTTGTTCATATGGCCAGGAAACCAGTTAATCTTATCTTTATCAATTTTGAACTTAGAACGAAATGCCATTATCACCTTAAATATAAACGTTCAATATTCTGTAAGCCTTTAAGTTTACTGTTGTTTAGTTTGATTTTCGGAATTTTACTTTCTAATAACACTAATCACCTTCCTAAATTTCTTTCTAGTATTTTTGAGGTTACATTATTGCTGTACATTCCATCAGTTCTTCTGTGATTTAATATAATATACAAAAACAATCTGACGCCTAAAAGCAATGGCCCCATTTGGTGGAGAATGTTCCATTATGCAAGAGGTAAGATAATAAAATAAGTTAATGAAATATTCTATTACCGATTTCGTTCAAATAGATTAAAAAGACTGAAGAAATAATAATACGCCTAGAACGACGGGTAGAAGATTTAGAGTATGAATTGGAAGCAAAAACAATCCTTGATGGCAAGCATGAAGAGATTGAAAATGAATTAGTAGAAATAAGAACATTGTTAGATACAAATAAGGAAATGCTATCAAAACTGCACAAGGGCAACATGAAGTCATTTTCATTTGCCATCATATTAATATGTGGTTTCTTCACATTATATGTATTTTATATACTAATTGTTGGATTAGACTACTGAGTAATAAAATTTATGATATACAAAATGTATATTTGTATTTAGACATATCAAATGATTTTATGTAGTAAACTTAAGTTTAGATATTTAGGGGAAATTATCTGCGAGCACGACCTCTTCCTCTACCTCTAGGGCCTCCACGTCCTCTGCCACCTCTACCCCTTCCTCTTGTTGCACCTCTGGCTGACTCCTTTTTCTTTGCCTTTGCTTTTGGTGTATCATCAATGAGTAGTGTCTCCAAAGGTAAACTGTCAGGTAAGACATAATAACGTATATTATTTCCTCTAACTGTTAGTGTGTCCAAATTCATAGGTGTTCGATTTTTTAACGTTAATTTGACTGCTTTAAGATGTGTGTTCATTGCAACGTCAACGCCTGTAATTGTTCCATGGACTTGTGTTCCATTTTTCAATTCCATTGTTACAGTTTCATGGCTGAGCTTCATCAAAAACCTTAAAAAAGGAACATTGAAATCAAACTGATACATACAACTTATAAAAGCTTATCCGTGTTCTTACCTGACCAGTTTCATTATGCTTATATTACAGTACAATCTTGCTAATATATTAATATCTGCTGTTAATTTTCCTTATTTAAATATAATTATCTTTAAACGTTCAAATAACGCCGACAACATAACCAAAAATGCAAGGTTCCTTAGCGGAATATTTCATAATGATTATTTGAAAGTAAAGGCGCTAAAAAGAAATAATTTTAAAGTGCCGTATTTTGAGAATTAGGGGTGAAAGAATGTATAATATATATTTTTATTATTTATTTTTATAATAAAATACAGGATGAAATACAAATAAAATAACAATTTGTCTCTTCGTTAAATTCTTGTTGATTTTGTAGTTTATTATAGCATAGTATATGACCAAAATATAGCTTTTTGAATTTAAGAATAATTATAAACAATTTCTTCTTGCAAATAACAATAATAAGAATTATTTTGCCTGTTTAACGAGCTTAATTAATTAATAACAAAATTACTATTAAAAAAATCTAAGGGAAAAGAAAGATTAATTAAATAAGTTATTATAAATAGCTATTTTGTGAAAGCAGGAAAAAAAACTTAATGATGAGAACTTGGTCATTAAATATGCCTTGTACCTATAATATTATTTTCATTTACTTAAGTTCCCAGTTTGTTAATTTTATATCTAATAATAAATGTTCTTTTTATTCTCAGTTATTTCACATTTTTGGTATTTTCTGGATAAAATATACATTATGTACAAATTACAGTTAATCATAATAATTAATAAATAAACATTTTCTTCAAATTTAAATTTGTTAATTTCAGTTAATACATTATTTTAAAAACACAGCCTATATGCTGTTTTCATTTAACTATACATTTCATTTAAAAATAACATTAATTACTAGAATTGACGAATAAACATTGAAAATGATTGTAATACTTTCAATGTGGTTCTTTACTTATTTTTCATTTATGAAAAGCGTTTGCAGAGAGAGAACTAAGACTAGAAATAAAATAAAAACTGCTGTACATGAAGAGTCAACCAAAAACTGAAGCAATTGCAATAAATTAACTGAACAAGTTCCACAAAACGACACTGTGGTCGTTTAGTTCTGCAAGTACTTTAAAATAATGGTGCTTATCGTCTTTTCTAGTTCTCTTTATCTGATTTCAAGTAGAACTTCATACTATTCCATTCATTCCATTCGTAAGAAGTATAAGAATCCACGAGAAAATTGTTTTTTTAGTCTTTTTATGACATTTTATATCTAAAATATCATGCAAGAAAATCTGACGAATCTATGCTAAGTTATATCTTTGAATTCATTCTTTATATTAGATTTCATCTTTCTGAGGTATATCAAAATATTACTTCAAAAAATTCTATATATTAACATAAACTTTATAGCCAAATGAAAACTTTCTTCCTAAAAGTCGACAAAAATCATAAAAATCAATGTAAATTTCATTCAAAATGGAACTTTAATACAAATAGAGACCCTCTACTGCATTCTTACAAAAGCGTAGAATGTTTAAATTCCTCTTTTAAAATATCAATTTCATTCTTGGTTGATTTTTTCTCTTAATATTAACATTAATTCCTTAAATAAAATTATCAAAGAAAATCATTTTACGTTATCATTTTACGTTTTATCTATAGAATTGCTTCTTCTAGAAATCATCATAATAATAATTAAACGATAGCAAATAAGGAGAACGTAAATGGGTATCGTTAAAATTCATTTCTTTCCTTTTGATTTTCTCCTTAGTTAGTAACTGGCTTCGTGGCCAGCTAATATATATAAATCGTGTCCCTCTTCGTTGTTTAACGTTCCGTTACGTAATAAATTACTTTCTAACATCACAACTCTGAAATTTATAAGAAAGCTGAATGCATAAGTTCAATTAAAATGTCTGGATATCATACTTATCAGATCCTAATAATTTGTAAGTTCTAGACGTGTCCGTTATCTCTTGTGTAATTTCGCCCTTCTTGAATGATCTGCCTTGTACGCCATGCTTATGAAACGCTATCACACTATCTTGCAAACAAACTGAAGAAAAAAGTGTATTTAATAATAATGTATGTAATGTATAATCAGACAAATTACTTACGAATATTATTAATCATAAAGCTAAATTTCAATTCAGACACTTGTTTCTTATTCGCTCTAAGTTTTCCTTGTGGCGTTATGATTTTCACTACGTTATCGTAACAAATTAAAATTGCATCTTTCTCTAATTGATACACACTAATTATATTCATATTTTCCCTTTTTGGTATCACCGTTGCCGTACCATCCATGTCTTGCAATTCGTCCGAATGAAACCAACTCGCTCCAGAGTTCATATTGATCAAATCTAATTTATATCTATCAGGCTGATAAGCCTGTTTCACGGACACGCAAACCATTGGATATTCTAATTCCGGCGTTATTATCATCTCGAATACAAGTAAAGGATTCGGCAAAATACATTCTACGTGCTGAAATTTAAAATCAACCATGGAAAGGTTAATTAATCGATTAACTTTAAATTCAATTCGACTTAATACTTGCCTTTAGAAGCATGAATTTGTTGAGAGGATCATACCATTGCATTAAATAGATACCCGTCGATGTTGCTCCGCATAAATACTTGTAACCGTTGTACGGATTTCTAGCTACGCAGCATCGATAAGTACCTTTTGTATCAGGTACACGTGTGGTTAATGCGAATTTACGCGGCACTAATTTTTCAGGTATCCTATTCATGTGTAAACTAAACCTATGCGACGACTGCTTATTATGTAACGCTAATAAATCGTGCCTATACAATTGCGGCGTTTTTCCTTGAAAATTTTAATCAAGCATAAATTAAGGCTCGATTCTAAGTAATAATCAGTATTTTCATTACCGGACAACGACATCAGCACGTCTTTGATGACGTACATCCAAACCGTCCGGCGCGGATACAATTGATCGATGCAGGCGTCGTGCAACTCGTTCAAATTCAAGTTGTACACTCCCTCCTCGGCACCGATGAGTATGTGCTGATCCCTCGTTTCGGGATGTATCCAGGACGCGGTACAATGTATGCGAAGCGGACATCCGTTGAAAACTTTCGAAAAACAGGCGCCCATGTGTACTTTAGGCGTTGGCGGCAGACCGTTGCTTGGCGGTCGAGGTGGCGTGTGTCTTCTACGATGCTTCCGAGGCGGTGCCTGAGGTCCGGTTACCAGATCTGGTGCGTTCGCCTCGCGACTGTTATCTTGTCCGTCTGAGCCTGCAGCGTAACGACATCGTTATGGTAAACATTAACGTTTTTCTTTGTCTACATACCATTTACATTACGATCTTTCCTACCGCTATCGCTCAGCGAACGCTGCCGTTGACCGTTAATGTTCATCGAATTGACGAGACCGAATATCTCGTCAACGGACGAATGCCGCCTCGGCGAACCATTCAAAGCTTGATCACTGTTCGACGGACTAGACGATATCGTACGGACTCCACATGTAGCGGGGTTCATTGCAGTTTCCGCATCTTGTACGGGTAACGTCGCTCTAAAATTGTTTGGACTTTAAAACATAATCGGCAAAAATTTGCATAAGAAATCCTTTTTGTTACAATGCAGAATTTAAATTGAAAAGGATGTTTAAAGTTTTGAAGATGATTAAACGAACCGATAGATTTATAATTAACTATGAAAACATGATTTAATTAAAAAAATATAATTCCTTGTGCCAAAAATTCAAACAACCTGTCGATTCGCTTTGAGCCCAATATTCATAACTGAACTTACTGTTGGCTATAAGAATCCATTGGTTGATATTTGTAGGAACCCCTAAAATTGTTGAAATAAAAAACACACATCTATGGTTAATGATGATTAACATAAAAATCATAACAAAAATATAAATAAGTAAATATGATAGTCCTCAAAATCAACATAAAAAAGCGCCCAAGCAATAAGAATTAGAATAGTTAATAAAATGATCAAAGCAACGTTAGATCTGTGCATTTCAATTAATGGGTAAATGTATAAAAGAAAATAATACTAGTTATTACAAACAAAATATTATGTAATACGTATTAGCAAAAGCTTTGTATGAATTAGTAATGCAAAATTACTCTCTCATCTAATTCAGTTTTCTTTTTTCTTCAGCTTTGAACGCTAGTGTTTACCTCAACATTAATTCTTCATCTATGTACTGCAATAGACTCCTATACAAAGTAAAATAAGTAAAATAAATAAAATTAAATTAATTTGTTTGTTGTGTGTAGAAAAAATTAATGAATTAATTAAAATCGAAAACGAAAAAGACTTCTACTTAATTTCACTCGGGGTTAGTTAATTCAATTGATTAAATCTACATAATATTACAAATTAAGATGCTATTAATAGCAAAAGGTTACTATCTTTTACTGCATGTAAAACTCGATAAAATGTCGACAATAAAACATATGCATTATTATTATTATTTAATTCGATTCATTTAGACGGCATTAAATCGTTATTTTCTTTAATAAAAAAATTAATAAATCGGGCGCACACGTTTCAGGTGTTATCGATTAATTAATAAATGCCTCTCGAAAGTATTGCAAACAAAACGTATTACTTAATTTGAACTACCTTAAAGACATTTTCAATATTTGCGACCCCGTCATTGCCTTTCTTACTGGACTTCAAATAGATGTAAACGAGAAATAGAAAACACTTATTAAATACATCCTGCCTTTTTTGGCGTAATTCAGAGCAATTTATATCAATTTAAATGTGTGGAATGCGCGTTGTAATTCACAAATTTAATTTCTCTTTGATGATGGCATTTCAAATGAATCCAACATGAATGCTTTTTGTTATAAAGCGAATGACATCCATTTTTTAAATTGTAACTTGCGTTATTTCCAAAATTAGGACGACTACACTGATCGAATTGTTTTTGAAAGTGATATGGATTAAAAGCACCTATTCCGTAACGATGGATTGAAAAATGAATTTATAAATGAAAAAATACCTACTTTTCGCGATTCAATGAATCAAACGCTGTTCCGATGCCGCACTTTCTGTTCGAATGTTCAGCGCAACTATGTACTGTGGTCACGTTGTTCATTATATCCATAATATCCCACGATTTAGACACGTCGTTATCTTTGGAATCGTTCGATGGGCCTAAAAATAAAAATACTGAATTTGAAAAATTCGACCGAAAGCGGTGATATTCTTACCTGGTCTCTGCAGAGTATTATTGGCCTCGTCTAATGTTTCGATATCGGGCGACGTTTGTAACGGAGTTTTCGGTTTCGCCCTCGACGTTAAACGCGAAGCAATGCGTTGGGGAACGTTAGGAACTGACTGAAATAAAAACGTGCATTGAAAGAATCTTTATATAGTTCACACAAAAAATGGTAACCAACCCCGTCTTCATCCACATCCAAATCCGTGAACATGTGAGAAGGATTATTCACCTTCTGTAATAGTTCAATTGCCAGTCTCTTGTGCATGTCACCTTGAAAGAATGCGTGCTAAAATGTAAATCACAAATTATTTTCATTATTAAAACTTGTATGTGACGCACCTGTAATAATTTTTCAGCGTTCGGCCTTTTCTTCGGATTTTTCGTCAAAGCTATCTTTACAAAATTATGGAATGTCGGACTCCTAAAGTATTAAAAATTCGTTACTAAAAATTGTACTACCCTATAAAACAGCATTATTCAAACATACCACTTATCTTTATCTTTCAATGTGGGGGGTTTGAAACCACTTTTAGACATTAAAAATAGAGCTCTCATTGGATGTAAATCAAACATAGGAGGTTGTAATTCTGCTAACTCAATTGCTGTAATCCCTATGGCCCATATATCACAAAGCTGATTGTATCCACCTTTACGTTCAACTGCAGCCACCTAGAACAATGAATTCAATTGATTAAATAGGCAGTTTGCATATAAAACAATCAGAATTTTTAATGTGTGCATACCTCAGGTGCCATCCAGTAAGGTGTACCAATAAATGATTTACGTTTATTAATAGTTGCTGTTATTTGTGCTGATACACCAAAATCCGCTAATTTAACATCACCAGATTCAGTAAGTAAAATATTTGCTCCTTTAATATCACGATGCATTTTGCCCATTGAATGTAAATATGATAATCCTAATAAAGTTTCTCTACACATGTATGCTATTTGTTGTTCAGCTAATGGACCCGTTACTAAAAAAACCATATTTAAAATATTGAATTATCAACACTACTGCAATAATACTATGGTAAATATCTTGCAGGGAGCCTCCTCCACAATACTCCATACATATCCATAGCTTGTCTCTTCTTAAATAGCTACCATAATATGCCACAATGTTAGGATGCCTACAATCTTTCATCATCAGTATCTCCTGTTGTATTATACCAAAATCATCTCCTACAATTACAGAAAATCTGCATTAACAAAAGCTTTCTTTCATATGTTGTCAAAGTACCTGGTTCCAGTTTAATTACTTTTATGGCAGCCGAATCATTAGTAGACAGTCTTTTTGCCTATAACATAAGTAATATTTAAGGTTTTTAATTAACATATTTAGTGCTTATTTAGCACATAAATAAAAAGTTCACCTTATACACATCACCATAAGTTCCACTCCCAATTCTCTGTATAAGTTCATATTCATCTTGAGGATTTCTCCTAGATATATCAGAACTCAAAACACCTTGTGCCATATTGCAAATTATTTCACTAAACTATATGATTACATTTTAATTCATTAACTTTTTTATTTAATTAAGTTATATTCTGTATGTTTACGTAAATTTGACAGCATTTAATAAATTTCACATCTCTAAATCAGACATATTAGTTATTATTTCCAGTATGACCAACGGTTTAATTAATTTATCATGATTAGAGGGTAAAGATGTAGTTTAGCACACACGCTAATGCGCAAGCGCGCAATGCTGCCAACCGCACGAAAAATTAAATTCAAATAATCTTGAAAACACCATGTAGAAAGAAAAGAATTAAGAGGACTATCGTGTCTAACACACCAACTTCTGCGCGTTTTCTCTCTCAGTTCACGCATTCACGAAGACCGTAGAATGCTCGCATAAAAGCGAATCGGAAAAAACTTTCAGCCCAAGAACGCGCGTAGTGTGGGGAGAAAAGGAAAAAAGGAATATAATATAAGGGAAAAGTAAAATACTTGCTTCGTAGGCTGAAAAATTTATTTTCTGTTTCAATAGTCATCACAAATGAAATTAAAATAAGAAAGTGAATTATTTTAAATTATATTGCATAGGAGCAGCCGCAATTTTTTCTTAATAACATATAACACATAAATCCTAGATTCTAAACTTAAAAAGAAAAACGATACTGGAAAAATTTTACAATTGCATTCTAATTACAAAAATATCATCTACTGCATCAACAATATTTCATGTCCATAGGAAATTAACAATATCGAACATTCAATTTTGAAATGAAGACATTTAAGTAATCAAATTGACATCAGTAGTAAATAAAATATAAATTAACATTAATCTTCAAGTATGCTTAAACAATTAATTGACACGTTCAATGCAGTTTAATTAGAGATAGTTATTACTTAACTTTCTAAAATGAATTATTTGAATTTTATTATGCAGCTACCAATTTTTTGCACCTTCTAACAGCATCCAACCTCTGCTAAGTGCAAAATAGGCTGTATATTCATAGAGCAGAAAGAAATCATCTTGGTAGCTGCATAATAAAATTCAAATAATTCATTTTAGAAAGTTAAGTAATAACTATCTCTAATTAAACAGCATTGAACGTGTTAATTAATTGTTTAAGCATACTTGAAGATTAATGTTAAATTATATTTTATTTACTACTGATGTTAGTTTGATTATTTAAATGTCTTCATTTCAAAATTGAATGTTCGATATTGTTAATTTTTCGTGCGGTTGGCAGCATTGCGCGCTTGCGCATTAGCGTGTATGCTAAACTACATCTTTACCTGATTAGAGTAATTCAAATTATTTTGCAATAAAGTAATTTCCAAATTGTATTTTCTGATCAGTCTATCGTATTTAAAATTGCCAAGAGCTAGATATGTATTATTCAAGTTAAAATGAAAAATTGTTCTATTCTAAATTGTCATTAATCGGAACTGTCAAAATTATAGTAAAATATAAAATACCCTAATCTCTTCAAGTTCAGAATTCCATCGAATTTGTTGCATAATAAACGTATGAAAGCATAAAATTAAGAAAAATGTTGAAACCAGGAAATGTAACAAGTTATCTAAAGGCAGTAAGTCAAGTAGCTAGTAATAGTTTAAAGTCCTCGACGCAAGTTGCTGTAATAACTAAAAAGGCCGTTAACAAAACACCTATATCCTTATTGACATCATATTCATTAAGCAAATCTTTGCCCTCTGGCAATGTGTCTATTAAATCTGGGCCTGGAGTAACGACGACCACACAAGTAAGATATGCTCATACTGACATCAATGTACCGGACTGGACTGCCTATAGACGTGATGCCACCAAATCACCAACATCCAAATCCAGCCACACTGAAGATTCACGTAAGAGTTTCACATACTTAATTGCTGGAGCCGGTTGCGTTGCTGGTACTTATGCTGCTAAGAGTGTGGTAACTCAATTTGTATCATCCATGAGTGCATCTGCAGATGTATTGGCTTTGGCCAAGATTGAGATTAAATTAAGTGATATTCCAGAAGGAAAGTCTGTTACCTTTAAATGGAGAGGTATGTTATATTAATTATGATGTGCATATTTATCAATACCTCGTCATCATTTCAGGCAAACCATTGTTTATCAGACATAGGACAGCTGAAGAAATATCACAAGAGCGTGGAGTGAATGTATCCACATTGCGTGATCCTCAACATGATCATGAACGTGTACAGAAACCTGAATGGTTAGTTGTATTGGGTGTTTGTACTCATTTAGGTTGCGTACCAATTGCTAATGCTGGAGATTTTGGCGGCTATTATTGTCCCTGTCACGGCTCTCATTATGATGCTGCTGGACGCATTCGCAAAGGACCGGCACCGCTGAATCTTGAAGTACCGACACACGTCTTCATGGATGAAGGAACATTGGTAGTCGGTTAATTAAATACGAAATTTAATAATCTTTTGTCAATAATTTATTGAAATATTGGATTAAGGAGCAAGTTAGAACTATTTTCTTTGTCCAATTAGGCCAATTTATACAACTGTTACCCAGAAAAATTCACAAATAATGAAATTAAATTAATGCATTGGAGGACAAAATACCATTATTATTTTCGTTATAAAAAATATACTGAAGAATAAATGATCCCATAATTTGTTTGATAAAGTAACTTTAATATCATGGTTTTCTCTTTCAATCACCAGAAATTGAATAATGGAGTTTAATCACAATCCTATGCAAATCTCATTGCTTTTCATTTACTTATAATTTGAGATGAAAGTAAATTAGTCTTTTAACTAGTTCATCACGCATGATTCGTATGTGGGTATCAGATATTTGATATTGATGAATGCGTCTTCGCCACCGTATCTCTCCATAATTTCTAATGTTTCGTTGATGATATCCGCCAGATTCTCGCCTCTCATCTGGCTATAATCGATTCCGTCGCCGCAATTAACTGAAATGGCAATCAATATAAAATCGCTAATGGTAATTCTGTGCAGTTTGCTCACCATTTCTTTCTTTATATAGATTTAAAATAGGCAATATTTGCCTATAATATGGTACCAAAGCTTCCCCAATCATGTCGCCAGATTTTATTAATTCTTGTAATATTTTCAATGTATTACACATGACCAATTTATTCTTTGTATGAATTGCATCTGAAAGATGTTAATAAGCACTTGTGCATTGCAATTATGAAAACAAAAACTTGATTACTTTTAATGGGTATTATCAATTGTGGAATGCAAGGAAATATTTTAGGGCCACCATTTTTAAGCATGTCCCGTATCCCTTGCAAAGCTAAAAATTTGTACGGATTTTCAGTTTCACATAAGCCGTCGAAAAACATTGGCAAATAATGATGATAGTCAAGTTTATTGATATCAACCTGTGCATATTTAACATTGTATTAAATTAATGAGGGAGAAAACTAAAATTTGAATACCTTCCATGTGACGCTAGACGCTTTGGCATCTAAAGCAATCGGAAAATCGCCTCTTTTATAAGAACTTTTGAAATTCGTCGCTTTCGGCGGATGCTCTTGAAAAGGATTCGACTTTGGTGGCGGCGAAACGCACGTGCCTTTTTGCAATGATTGTATCGTAAATGCCGGCACTAGACGGCAACCTTTCTCTTGTGGTGCATTTGGTAGCGGTTTACGCAATGTCGAACGAAACTCTTTGCCACTTACCATGATTATTCTAATCGTTACGCGGAATTAAATGAATGCGTCAAAATGTTCTAGACAAATTTGATTTACCAGGTTACAGTTTGATCGATAAAAAATAATAAAATACAATTAAATGAAAGGAACGTGTAATCTTAAATTAAAACGTTAAATTGGTTCCGTTTAATCGATAAGATTAAAGCTGGTATAATAAAACTATTTTCGTAATTCGTATATTTGTATATACGCTTCGGTCAGCGTAATCATCTGCGGCAAAATGTCTGTTACATGCAAATCTTGCATTTCATACCATTTACCAGTTGATTTTTGAAGAATATGTACTCTATATGTTCCTTTGCTTGGTTCACCATCGTGAACGATGTTAGCAATCAGATCGTAAATGGTGTTTTTATGTTTGGACTTGATTTCTGGTGTTAAAAACTCGCCGAAATCTACATTCCTGTACAAATTAAAAACCAAAATGCAATGTATCATTTGCAAATTACAATGTAAAAGGACATACTTAACAGGGAAATTGACAATGGTGGGATTCTTCTCCACAAAAAATGTATTCTTAGTAAAACGCTTGATGTAAAGAATCAAATACGGCGGCAACCTTGTTATCTCAAATCTTTTCATAAAGTTCTCTTTATAAGTTTTATATTCCCTTTCCGTTTGTCCATTGAATTTTTGTAATAATTGATATAAATTTACCTGCAATAATTAAATATTGAAATAGTATAAATTTAAGCTAATGTTAATATACCTGAGGTATAATGTTTTCTCTGAACTCATCTATAAATAACGGAGGAGGCGGTAAGTCGCATGTTAAATAAATAAATGGTGAATCAGTAACAGTTTCTTGATATTCTGGGCTCGCCAATAAGTTACGTTTTTGTTTCTCGTCTAACTCAGTTGGTGGTATCTTTCTTGTATAAATTCTTGTGGAACCCAAAAATGATTTATAAATGATTGAGCTGTCTTTCTTTTTTGTACCATTTAGTGCCCTATGTAATGCATTTAAGAACCATGACAAAAAGTCTATAGGATCACCTTGCTGTGTAAACTGAAACTTCTTTTTACTCCACAGTACAACTGCTTGTAACATTTCATGTGGTGATACATGTATCTTAAAATTTCTTGGATTCCACAATTTTCTCATTAATTCACCATATCTCTGTACAAGAAGGAATGCTGAGTCACCTGGTGGCCTTTTTATGTTACTGTAATTTTCTTCTCTTAAGAAGTAATTTCTTAATGGTTTTACATGGGATAATGCCTAATAAATTATGTAATTAATGTCTTATACAAATGATATAAAAATTATGTAAGAAAAATTACCTGTAATACTACATTACAATAATCATTTGCTTTAATGTTGTTCAAACCAACAATTCCTGGCATGTATAAGGATCCATCAATTGCTCTTGATAACTTTGTGCTATCATCTAAATACTTGATGTGATTTTCAGTAAATGTTGGATTTAATAAATACTTTATATCATCTAATGATGAATCTGAAACACCAAAGGCACATATAAATGCAAATTAAATGATATTCATATTAAATATACCACAAACCTATTATTTCATAATTGTCTGGTAAACAATAAAATTTAAATGTATGTAAGTTTAAAAAAACATGATGACTCTCTGCAACTGAATGAGTATATGCATGGGTATTTGTGCCTCTACCTTGAAAATATTTGCCACACACCAAGCAAGCATACACATTAATCCTTGTTAAGGATACAGAACATAATTTTTCAAAGTCAAAATCCAAATATTGCCGATTGATAGTATCCAGATATGGACATAATCTGTTATAAACTCTTGCTGAAATAGGGAAAGAACATTAAACGTTGTTTATATTAAAATCAGCATATACCCTACGTTTCTTATCCTGTTCTTCGGTTTTGATAATAATATCAGATTTTTCTGCAAAAATAGACAATTAATGATTTAAATAAGAACGAGGTATTTAATAATTAATTACCATCTACTTCATCCACATGTAATCTAATCCTTTTGGCCGGTTTTTCTTCTGAATTCATATTAAAATAAATTTTATATTATAATTCGATTCAAAACGTTTTGATAATAAAAACTTTTCACTCATAACCAAACAAACAAGTTGAATTTGTGTAATTATGCAATCTGCAGAACCCAAAGCGCGAGATTTAAATT
Source organism: Hololepta plana (assembly GCA_963695495.1). NCBI lineage: Eukaryota > Metazoa > Arthropoda > Insecta > Coleoptera > Histeridae > Hololepta > Hololepta plana. Next base: position 4,417,709 of record OY968837.1, on the reverse strand, counting down.
ATTATATATTTTTCTTTATTTTTACAAATTGTTCGTGTCTATAAACGATTCATAATATTTTAACATGTCTATAGTATCAGTATATTTTACATATTCGCATGCCTCATTTAATTTTAACCATTTATATTCTATGTGCTCTTCTGATAAAGTAACTTGTGCCTGATCATTAATTAACTTTGCTAACCAATATATAACTCGTTTTGGTTTTCCCTTAACTGGATAATTTAATTCTCTTTTGGAATTATCAATCACTTTAAAATCATTTTCAGTTAAACCTGATTCTTCCAAAGTTTCTCGCAAGGCTGTTGTCATTTCATTCTTCTCCCCTGGATCTACATGTCCTAAAATCATATAGTTGAATTAATAAATTTTATAGAACTTTGACTTGTACCAAGTGTTATGAACAATAAGTTTAATTAACGTTCACTTAAATAAAGGTAAACAACCTTTTGGTGGTGTCCAATGTTTTTCGCCATAAGAAGCTCTCAATAACAAGTACTGATTGAATCCCGAATGTTTGCGATAAATTACTAGACCTGCTGCTACTTTCGAAACCATATCAATTAATCCTTTAAGTCCTTTGTTAATTATTTTCTTTGATTATCAAACAAAAATCTAACCTGAAAGCGATTAAGATACAAACTGTAAATACTTGTAAACCTCGCACAAATAACGCGCTGTTTTATTGTTTTTAAATCGAGTCATATCGCAGGAACTATTTTTCGTTTGGAAACAAAATATGCTAATATTAAAATATCTAATCTTTTATTAAGTATAATTTTCATGTTAATAAATAACGAAAGTACAACGGAATGTTTAAGATTATTTAAAGTTTGCGCTTAACACTCAGAAGGCGCAACTTTACCAGAAACGTACTTCGCATAAAATGATTTAGTGAAGCTTTCATCGTAAAGTTCTGTGCAAGAATTGGTATTCCCATTTGGGTGTCCGCAAGCGGGCATAGGATTCCTTGAACAATAAGATTTAACACGACCATTCCTCGAAGATATCAATTTTTTAACGTTGTCCAAACAGGCACATTTCCATGGATTACTGCTAACATTGATGTCGTTGACGCGTATGTGTTTCAATAAAGCGTTCGGAATGAAATTCAAACGGTTATTGTTCAAATTCAATTCTCTTATGGCGAAACTGTTAGGGAACGTTTTCGAATACAGTTGTTTCAAATTGTTTCCAGCCAAACTTAGGTAATCCAACGACTTTAACCCGTAAAACGCATCGTCTTGAATCATACTTAATCCATTCGAATTCAAGTACAGATTGCGAAGTTTCGCGTTTGTAGCGAACGCTCTTGCGGGCAAGTTTCGTAATTTGTTATTGCTCAAATCGATTACACGCAATTCAATCGAATCCTTGAACCATTCTCTATTGAAATATTTTAAATTATTTTTGCTGCCATAGAATTCCAACAATTTCTTCGTGCCCCTAAAAGCATTCGACTCTATTTCCGTCAAACCGTTATCGTTTACATGTAAACGTTTAATATTTAAACCGTTGAAAACGTTATCTGGTATCGTTCTTATACGATTAAAGCTCAATCTCAAATCGCTCAATTGCGGAAGAAAACGGAAGGCCCCTGGCTCGAGTCTCTCAATTTTGCTACCGTTGAAATTGATCAATCTCAACGATTGGAAATTGATAATTGCGTTTGGCCGCAGAATGGGTACGTTCTGAGAACGAATACTCAATTCGACGATTTCGGCATTATCAAATGCGTTCTTATTCAGGCAGCCGGTCACGGTATCATGAAAGAGTCGACCTATAACATTTCGAATTGTTTTTCATACGAAAAGCGAAAGATTCGTACTTACCATCTGACGCTTTTGCCGTGAGAAACGTTTTCCTGAAGGTGTTGCAGTTTGCAGTGGCAATCGCGAGAAGAGCCGCAAAGAAAAATAGACGATTCATTTCTTAGGCTTCTTTTGGAACTGAATTGGATGGACTTTTAGACGATATATATACCTGGTTCTCTCTTGTGGGGACTCGCAATAAATTATGAACGTCTGAGCATTTTTTTTTGTTTTCAACAGATTTGACCAAGTGGTTACAGTAAGAGTTTTTTTTTGTTTCTGTTTTTGGTCAATACCCGCCAGATTATACAGAACGATTGATTTTCCGTTTGCAAATTAAGAAGGAAATCGAGTATAATTTAATTATCATAAGTAACGGGTAAGAATCGATAGAAAATACACGCCCTTGAGATGGCTTCACAATTTATATAGCTATACGTGGGCTGATTATTGAATTGATTTGGTAAAAATTGTTGATTGAACCTCGTACGCTAAAGAAAACTGGTTTGATTTACAAGAAAGAGACGAAATAAATCTAACGGAATTAAGCATCGCGAAAATCGTTTTCGCATTAATGAGAGAATGAAATCATTGATTGATGAAATTCTTTTTGGATATGAAGGTAAAGAAGAAAAAGGTCCGTTAATTTTTTGCAAAAAAGCAGTTTTCTTTTTGGTATTTTCTATGCAAATTGGGGTGAGTGTTCGCTGAATTGTAGACTTCGTCTTCCAATCGGGCAAAATTTAATGTGAAAACTTGCACCTTACATCAGATAAAATGCAATAAATTTTGAAATGAAATAATTAGTTTTTCTTGTACGAAGACGTTACCGAGATATAAATGTAAGAATTTATTTCATTTGTATGCTAATAAGCAAGATAAAACTCAATATTCGATACCTGCCACCGCAATAACAATTTGTAAAGTACCATTTTAGGCTTTTGACTTATGATTTTAAAAATGGAAAATATAGTGTTGGTACGCAATCCGCTAGATGGTAACATTCGATTTAATTGCGCTATTAATTGATTATAATGAAATTATTGCCTTATAATGCAAAAATTAGTCAAGTTTTTAAATTCTTGATTATGATTGCTCATTAAATTAATTATTGTTTGAGACTTATTTTATCCCACTTGCAACAACCTTTCGATTTAATTTACGAAGCTCTGGAGTTTTTGGTGGATGCGCCGGGTTAAATTCAATGCGTCAATATTTATGAAGTTAGTTTTTATCTAAATCAATTAACTGGAAATTGTTAATTAGGGATAGATATTCCTCTAATTGCGCCTGTAATTATATTCTCAATCTAATTTATATTTCCTTCATAAGATTAAGAGTTTTAATTGTTGTTTGCAATAACTTGCTCATTACAGGTACCATTATAAAATTAAAGATTTGCATTAGGCCTTGTTAAAACGTTTCAATTCATGCAAAGAAACTTGAAACGCATTCCCAAAATTAAAAATTTTTCATTTAAAGTAAGAAAATAGTTGGATTTTTTAATAATGCCAAAGTTATGCAACCCACTATTCAAAGCATCCGTTAGTTCGCGCGGTGCATGCTTGGTGTCGCTTCGCGGCGCTCTTGGTAAGAAAATTTTGCCGTGAATTGGTCCTCAATTTTTCATTAAAATAAATCAAAATAATTAGTGCAAAATGTGTATACTTTTAATAAAGAGGTAAGTTTAATTAAATTGTCATAATTTGTTATAAAAATCGTAATGCAATCAAGTAATTTCACGATTTTATGATAAATTTTTCCCTTATATCAATCGGCTCAATAGACGAAATTCATTTGTTTTTTTTTCTTGTAAAATTCTCCATTTCAATGCCTCCTTGCAATTGCTTTTTTTATTTATCGAAAATGTTACCTGCAAAGATTGAGCGAAATGTGCGCAATTATTATTCATCGATGTGTAGTTAATAATTTTGAGTAAATTGTTTTTCTTTTAGCGTAAAGTGATCCGAATTTAATGCGCGCGATAAGCCACTACCTGTGGAATAAGCGATATAAGAAAGAGAGGCAATCGTAAAAAGAGGTGAGTTAATACTCGTTTTTCTTTGTCCCAATTGATAACATTTACACTACTGCATACGTCTTTATTCGCTGTTATTATTTATTTAACACTTGCTTATTTGCAGCTTCATTGCGATGTGAAGACGCTTCGCCAATACAAGTTTGCGAATAGATTAAGAAAACTAGACGGTAATAGATTTTGCAAAGGGATTCTATAATGACTCCAAGATTTTTAACAATAAATTCGATCGGTCAAATCTCGCATTTAATAATGGTAAGTCGCTCGTTCTACGATCACCTGCAATATTTTCTTAATTTACATTTTACTTCGGTTTTAGGTTCATCTGATTGCGATGCAAGAATCCCGTAAATTGCGGAAGCTAACAGCAAAGCACCTGCATATTTGGTGGTAATTATTTGTAGTTTATTAATTTTTATTATTCACCTATAACTAATGCATATCTTTTGTTTCAGCTGGAAGTGTAGTGAGTTGGTGTGAAAAGTGCTAGTGAAAGTGTGAGTAGTGTAAGTGAAAAGTGTTAGTGACAGTGAAAATGTTGCAAGCTGTTGGTGGAAGCTTTCGGCGGTGGCAGGACGACCATCGGGCGAAAGGCGTTTATAAAATAGGTAAGTTAATTTTTCGGAATTCCATTCAACTTAATTAAACTAATAATTATCTTTTTTAATTCCAGGTAGGTCCCATGAACGTGCGGGGCAGCAGCTAAGGTAGGAATTTTAAAATAAACTAGTTTATGGTGTAATCCTGGTTTTATGTCCACTGTATAGGAAAATTAATTTTCCGTCAATTAACCATTTGGAAAAGTATATTGTTCAGACGCAATCCGTTAGGTGGCAGCATTCGATTTTATCAAACTATTAATTGATCTTAATAGAATTCTTGACATGTAGAGTCAAATTAGTCAAAGGTTTAATAAAGAATTAATAATTTATGTAAGTAATCAACTAATCATCTTTTAATTTATGATTTGAAAATTATACGTGTTCAGACGCAATCCGCTAGATGGTAGTATTCAATTTAATCGAGCTATTAATTGATTATTAAAATTCGTAACTACCAATGTAAAAAACTAGTCAAAATTTTAATTAAAAAGCTACAACAAATAAATAATTAATGACTATATAACTAACAATTCAACAGAAATTAGTGTTCAGATGCAGTATACGATTTAATAGCACTATTAATTCATTTTAATTAAGTTATTGAATTCTAACGCAAGAATTGGTTCAATTTATCACTAAGTAGGTATAATCTAATAAAATAATCGATCAAATTTCCTGTTTAGAGATCATTTTTGCCTTTTATAATCTTGGGACTAGCGAACAAATTGAGCCGACGCTCTGCAATGTAGGCTGCCGTTAAATAGGGGCATATTACTCCATGTCCTTGATTAAAGGTAGAACAAAATTGTCGTTTGTTTAATTTCAACCGATATTAATAAATATAAGTATAAATATACACGTTAAACATAAAGAGATTGCGTGGGAAATTTTTAACAGATTTATCATGTGAATTTCACACTGTGATAAACTTTCTAGACCCTCAAAGTTTATTATTTGATCAAAAGTCGGAAGCTCAAATAATCCTTCTTCTTCTTTATGTACATGCATTTTTTTTATCAAATAAGAGGGAAAAGCGTACTTTATTAATACAAGTGAAGGGAAAACACCTGTTTATTCGATAGATGGACCCGTGAGAATAAATTTAATTTTTAACAATATATAAATCTATTTGATCAGTAATTTTTGAATGATATTCCAATGACTATCCCACATCATAGTAGATAATTTATTTCTTTCATTTACAAAGAAGCCTTTATTTAATTCCAATTTTTGAAATATATTAAATTCCTTTATTGCTTTATTATTTTTCTAACTACTCAAATATTGATAAAAAAATACGACGATATACAGTTGCCGTACGCAAATATTGACAGGAAGTAAAGAGAACTTTTTGATGAGGACGATGATGATGGGGGAGTGAGTGAGAAATTGGAAAAAAATTGTCAATAAATCTGTATGGAAACGCGATAAAGACTGATGCTTTGTGTGATGAAATAAAAGCATGGGAATGTAAACAGTAAAGAATTTACATCTTCATTTGGTCAAATTTTATTTTCTATTATTTCCGTCCTGGAAAAAATGAGATAACCATCGGATTAGGGCGTCGATTGAATGGAATTGTTGGATGTACATTTTACATTGTAATTTAAAATGTTTTATACTGTCTTTTACAGCGATTCAATTACGGTTTTTTCTAATCGACCAAAAACTCTCGTCAATTTACATCAATTACAACATGTAAATTACTTTTGGTTGGTTTGCATCGATTGATCAGGTCCTTTCGGTTCACTCACCATTTTGCCAAACCTGGAAAAAGTGGAAGCGATTGTTTAATTGTATCTGATTGATTGAGAGTTCCGAAGGATTTTTTATTGTTCTAGTAGAAGCAAATAAATAAATCTCAATTAATTTTAATGAAATTCCGATGAAAATCAACGAAACGTTTATTCCAGACGTAACGAATGCGAATTAATTTGACTATAAACATGAAATTAAAGCACTTTAAGCAATTCTATATGTGAATCTTCATTAAGCAAAGTTCCCGCGACAAAATGCTTCCACTGCACCATCATCGTCGTTACTATTATTATATTATATTAAATGCATTTTAAGACCATCCTATTAGTTTCTTTTGAGTACGCGTTAAAATTAAGTTAGTAATAATAATATTAATAATTACTTTTGTAATTATTATCATGAATACCGTTTCCAAATATCTAGCTCCATATCCAATCAGCAAAAAATATAAAATAATAAAACGCTACAATATAAACTAGGAGAAGTACGTTTAACTAATTTTATTACACACTTCTTATTGCTTTAGACGAGATTTAATGTGGTTTAAAGTAAATTAAAATGATAATTTATCATTTATAATAAAATAGTTATTAAAAAGTCGAAATATATACAGGGAAGGTACATTAATTAATGGGTTTTGCACTTATGTATGGATTTAAATTAATTGAAAAGCAGTTTAAAAACATCAATTCGGGTTTACTCAAAGATTTGAGAAAATAATTTAACAATATTTTATGGTTACACCAACAGTTTGATGACAAATAGAAATACAAATAAAATGCATTGTCAGATTGTTAGTAAGGACTTATTATTTATTATTATTGCTACATGTAACGGTTTCGCACTCCAAGTGTATAATTAGCTAATTGTATTTGCAGGAATAATGTTGAGCCTATAATTGTGTGTGCCCAGGACGATTAATAAGGCTATTTTTCAATCGGAGCATACGAGAAAGAATGACAAACACTTTTTGCACGTCTCTTTCGTTCTTTCTTTCTTTTTCTGAAAAAAATAAATAAATAACACAACCGACAATAGTTTTCAAGCCAAACGTTTACGAAAAACAATGTGATTAATTAAATTCGGATTAAAACAGATAACGTATAGTTTATTGCTACATTTTGCTGCTCTACGTGTCATCTTGCCAATTTTCATTTATTTCTGAATAAGTTGTAGTAATACAAATTTAAATGCAAATGTTACCATAAAAAATCGCATCCAATTTCGTATCTAATGTCTTCCCTCTATTTTCTACTACTTTCGAATTCAATCGAAATGGCATGATGGATTCTATGAAGAAAAAAGGAAAAAAAAATGATGAAGAAGAAAACAATCATTCGAATAACAAGAAGCATCGTTTATTATGGATAAAGCAAACGAATCGTCATCGTCGTCGTCATCGGGTCGACATGTTACAAGATAATTAACTGTAATTAAATGACTCTCTCGCCATCCGCCTTCCATCATTACCATCATCATTTTCCGTGTTTAATTGTATAGAAATGAGCGAAAGAGTGGACAACGGACCCAGGCCCATATATATTGTTAACTACAATAATCTCTATCTTAAACGACATTTTCTCTTAATCCCGTCGAACGCGGTTGATCGTTGCTTTAATTCCCCATTCAACTACCGTAATAACTGAATAATTGATTCCTGGTGCGTAATTAAAAAAAAGCACAATAACATTTCTTTTCGCTAGATGACAATTTGCTGCCGTATAACTTACATGTAGTGAGCTTCAGAAAAATCGCGAAGAAAGATCTTTGTATGACAACTGATAAAGATTGGAATTTTTATTTTCGCGTGTGCAAGCTTTCTAAGTTTATTATAAACGAACGTAAACAAATGACGTGACGGGAATAATGCGAATTCTTCTAATCCATATTCTGCAAAAGACAGAGAGCTCCTTTCTTATAGTGCGAAGAATTTTGCAGCATCCAAAAGGTTTTCATGTACGTGCGAATGATCGCACTGAAAAACTGGCCGTCTATACATAGAAATCTACGTATAGATTTATAGACTAACGAAATTTTGCGAGCCAATTTAAAACGAAGAAGAACAACAACAAAACCAAGAAGTAACACGTAATGGCTACCCGACAATGTTAATTGCTTTTTCTTCTTTTGGGGGGATTTTCGTTCGGTTCCAACATCAATCGCCGCTATTATTTTTTGATCGCGGGCAAATAATCGCGATTATTGTCGCGCAAAATAGCCGACGCACTTGTTGCAAATAATTCTTCCCATCATTCGCCATTTAACGCGTACAATTTAATGGCTATTTTATAATGCTTTATTACTTTGCGGTACGGTGTAATACAATGACTTTCAAAGTTTCCTTTTTCTCTTCGTCCTCTACGTTTTCGGTTTTGAATCATCTCGATTAAATTAAACGAGCTAAAGTTATAATGAAAAAAGGTAAAATGAAAGTGGCAATGGACACTAAACGGGGCGATATATTAAATCGTCCCACATTTGCTATTAGTAATTAATTGCGAAGCGTCGAGATGCACGACGACAAATAAAATAAGAATAGAACCAGAAATAAATTGTTGATGATAATAATAGCAGAACATCGATTATGATGGCGATCGTTCGAGACGATACGATAATGATTATGAAAACAAAAATGATTATTTGATGACGGTCTTCTAAATATGGTCTTTGTGAATGAACGAGATGAATAACAGAAAGTAAAGACGATAATAAACATTTATTTATACGGAAGCCAGGCGAATGATAGTCGTCGAATTGCACATGGATCTAACGTAGATAAATATAAACGTTGACGTTTTTAAATTGAATTCATTTAACCATAATGCGTTGGTGAACATCCTTCAGTCCAATTGGAAATGTGTAATTCATTGAGGTAGCGAAAGAAAATAATGTCGATAGAAGTCTTAGTGCTAGAAGCAATTGAATTTATTAATTTCCACGTGAATTTTTCCTATCCATTAAATAAAATATGATGTGTCTTTTTTAAAGTCAATTATTCGATTTCGGGCTTTAACTTTATAAATTTCAAATTGTAATTAGTATCAATGTGAACTATCAAATCATCGTTTAATTCCCAAGGTAATTCAGAAACTACGAAATTTTATATTTCATCGAATGCGTTTATTAATGATTTATTACTTTTCCTAATAATATTTTTTAATTAACATAATAACACATACTTGTACTGTTTATATAATTACTTATCACGTGTCAACCTTTGACACGTATTGTTATTAATTTTTTTATGAAAGGTGTTCGCTGCCACTTTTCATCAAAATAACCCACCAAACATTGCGGTCGAGTGCGCTATACGAAATAAATTATTTATGAATAGTTTTCAAATAGATTAGCTTTCACAACGGATTATAACGATGCATTTAAATGGCAATAACTAATAAGTTGCGTACGTGCCTGTTAATGATTATAATAATTTCATTGAATAATTTGCTCGCATTCTCCGTCTCGTTGTCCGTTATAACTTCTTCTTTATTATGTGCTGATGATGCTTTTAACTCATAGCGAAAGTTGTAGTTGAATGAAAAGCGCACGAAACATTTTGAAATATAATATTCGTCATAAAAATTTCTCCTCAATGAATTATTGAAATGCAAAAGATACGTTCTTCTCACATTCAATGCTCGTGTTAAATTAAGTCATTTCCTCAAAACCATTAAAGGTAAATTATTTTCCTTTGTTGTTATTTTAAATGCTTCTGCCGCTGCTACCGGTGGTGGTAGAGAGCTGTTGTTGCTGCTGTTGTTGAACGTAATTGCCATTAATTTGCAACAATACCTGCTACGTATACATTACAATTGTGTAGGTGGCCAATTCTTTCATACGAACCGTTAACAAACGTGCAACATCATAATTACATCCCACCGGATCAGCTTGTATTTGCAACGTCTTCCAAGTGGATTCTCCTTTTCTGCAATTTTATTTGTATTATTTTTTTGTTAGCGTTGTTGTGTACGTTTGTGTGCGAAGAAAGGATAATTTGACCGCACGAGAATGGGAACTTTTAACGAAGTTCCATGTTTCTCTCTCCATTTGATTTTGCTCTTTTGTGACAATACAAATTCCAATCACATAACGATAATAAGACGTTATTAAATTGTAGAAAGGTAACGTTCGCATTTCTTCGATGTCTCTGTTACTTTTGTGTAGCTTATAATTCATTTATTAGCTAAAATTGTATGTCTTCGGTGTAATTAGATCGTTGTTAGTTTATTCGCTTCGTTTCCTGTCTCTCATAAACCATAAATATCGACGATAAATCGTTGAATTTAACAGAAAACTTGTAACTGAGAAAGAGAGACGACGAAGGGATTAAAGCGAAACTGTCGATAATGGAATTAATGGAAGCTTAGTCATAGAAAATTTTTATACACGTATCGAAGAACGAATCCGGGTACGAGAAGAAAAGCGAATAAATGTTGCCGGCTACTTCTAAAATAGACCGATATAAATCCAATTAAATACGTTATTTTCCAAATAGTTTTATGTTAATTAGCGATTTGCAAAAGAATAAAATGATGAATCGCTTTAATTATCCTTCAACGTATTTCTTCGTTTATCTGAAATCGTTTACCTCGCCGTATCCATCGGGAATTGATTTATGACCGTCGATTCTTTTAAAGTGCTTCTCTTTATTTGTTGTAAATAATGATACGCATAATTTTCCTGTCACTAGTAAAGCATTTTTTTCTTCAAATGGTTGTAAAATACAAATCGCAATTAAATTAGTTTTTGTGAAAAACGGTATCGAAATCCTTCCTCATTTACCAATATGCGAATTTGGTATGATTAGAAAATGCAATATAAAACGTATTTGAACCATATGACATTAAAAATCAGATAATCGACATTATTATTATAGCTTTCGCTTAAATATGGATTTCGAATTAGTAGAAGAACAACAATTTCTACGGGCAACGTAATGAGCTTTATCAGCTGTAAAATTGCCGATAAAAAGCAGCATCGACATGAAAAGTCCCTTAAATGAATCTTCAATTTTATACGAATCGAATTAATTAACCAATCTGGCGAACGCTCTATGCACATGTAGCGTAAAGTCGTAATAGTCGCAGATATTATTATTATGTTATGGTTCGCAGATTTCGAATACTTTTATACAACTCTTCAAACATCTGTTAAATGAAAATTACAACGTAAAAAAAAATGAAGATTATATTATGAAAAGGAGACGAAAAAAGGTGCTTTACAAAAAAGAAAGTCGCATTTAATTTGAAATTAATACATTTATGTAAACGTAAAGGTACTCCACAGTAATGCAGTTCAGATAAAGAAGATCGCGGCGTATGAAACCGTTCATTTGTTGCGTTAACATCTAATCTTATATCACGCATTTTATATGGCGAAAATAAGACTTCTTCGGCGAGTCTCCTCGACCAAGCAAACTAAAAACCATCGTTTTTTTTGCGCAACTTGCAGAATTTGCATGTGATCGTTGTTATTATTATTCCTATTCGTTCCTTCTCGTAGCACCTGGTTTAAAACTAATTACGTGTACGTCGGTGCACTAATAAATAAATTGCATATCCGTATATATATATTTTCGCATAATTTATTTTCCTTTATTTTTTTTGCTCCATTTATGATGATGTATTTGCTGAAAACGAGTCAATTAACGTAAGCGTCCAAAAAGAAAAAGGAAACGCATGGGGCGAGAGGGTTTTGCAAAGTTTTGTTGCGTTTGCAAATCGAAATGAAAACAATTAATCATCGATCATTTTTGTTTCCTCGGCTGGTATCCGTATTGTTTTCAATAGAGTTAATGTTCAAGACAAATTGCGCCTAGTAAATTGAAGAAAGTTTAATTAGGAAAAGCAATTTCTCAATACGTGTGGCTCATCGAGTTTGATTTCCTTTCGCATCCTTCTAATACTTTCACAGTAGGACAACAATCGATTAATATTAGCATATACGTAACTGTAATTTTTCTTTTTGTATAAAGTCCCCTAAACGATTATCGTTTAATTATTACCCAATAACATACATTTTCTTTTTAATGGAAACTATTTAAGAAACGTGATAAAATATTCGTCTGCTATAATCACCTACACACAATAGAAATTTCTTAATTATTATCCAAATAAAGAACAGCATTCGTTATTTTCCCAGATAATATAAATTAATTTCATTTCGATCGGCATTTCTATTAATAAAACGATTTCGTCTTCCCATTAACTTTCAGCGCATTTGCTTCCCAAACAGGATTGCTAAATGGCATATTTATTTTCGGCTGACATTTAAATCTTATTAAATAAGAATTTTGTGAAAAGTAATCGAAAAGTAATAACAATCATATTTTAGGATTATAATAAAGTAACAGTAAAAGACGTTCGAATCGCTGATGATGTAGGAGTAAGTGTTGAGAACGAATATATTTATGTGTTCGTGAATGGGAGAGCGTTTCTCTTTTTTTTTTCCTTATTCCTTCGTCTTCCATTTTCGAGCCAATTATGTAAATAAGGCCGAAATAAGTAAAATAGAATTTTTTTCTTCGTTCTATCGACTTTTGATGGCGGCACTTGCATAAATAGAGAAAAATAAGAACGGCATTTCATTTTGTAACACCTACATGGGGATTAGATTCGTAGTTTCCAATTTGTCGGTTTAGGTTCGTTTCAAGAAGAAAGAAATCAATAAATAAAAAGGGGAAGAGGTAATTATAAATTAAGAAGATCCTTTCCTTCGATGATTGATTAATGTTGGGGCGCGTTTCTCTTTACGTTTAAAGTTTCTTCCTTAGCCCATTCGAACGCCGCTCGCATTGTGCGTGACTTTTATGGCTGAGATTTGGAACTTGTGGGATTTCCTTCGAAAACGGAAACTTGGATATTAAATAATGTACTTGAATGACTTTGGATGTTTTGTAAGAATTTGGGCATTTCCTTAATTTAATTTATATCTTATCCTCCTTGTCTCTTTTCTTTACAAAGTTTCAGATTTTTCTTTAAATAAATGTTCTCATCTTGTAATTCACTATTTAATATAAAAACTCGAGTAGAATTAATTACCTACAGTGAATAAGAGGAATGTTAGTGATACTTCTTTCCACTTTTTTCTTTACCAGTTTCTTTTTTTTCCATACACACACACAGACATTAAATTTATGACCTCGTTGACAGGATGTGCGTTTAAGCAGTTTAAGGAAATTGAACGTGATTTTCATTACGTTTAATGATAAAAATCTGTAAAGTAGAAGAAACCAGATATAGGAGGAGAACGAGGCAATAGAAGAAAAGTAAATACTATATAGAAGGGGACTTTTTTCTTGTCCTTCTCATTACTATCGATTGCCAGTAAACAAAAGACATAATAATACCTATTTTGTAAAGCAATAACGATGAGGAATTCACTTCATTCGAAATGATAGATAAACGTCGAAAGTAATAAAAAGGAATAAAAGAGAATAGGAAAGATGGAGGTTCTGTAAGAAAGAAATAAAAAAAAGAAACTAATTATCGCGCAAATGAGATAGAGATTATAGGACTACTGCGGTCGATCGTTTCCTGAAAGGTATACATCGTCTCTTCTTTACGGTTTATAACGATACGCCATCGAGTTTAACACCGTTAATAAGGTGAATAAGTGATTAACGCAATGGAAGTACGAGATCGACGAGGACGAAGGAGCGAGACGAAATTAGAAAATAACAAAAACGGTCAAATTGGATAAAAAAACAGCTACTTAGTTGAAACGATACTGGCGGCTAAGATCACGGCACACAAACTCCTGCGGCAGGGTCACCGACTCGTTTTTTTACCTCCGGGCTAAAATTTGCAGTTGTTGTTGTTGTTGTTTGAAGAAGAATGAAAACGTTTCTCACACACGAACGCCCGCCCGCACGGTCAAGGCATCGAGTTCTTATACCCGGAGTATCTCTTGAACACGTCCATCGAGATTCACCTAACTTCTATTCAATTAATCGACGGCCAAGATTTAAACTGGCCAATTCCAAAGCGATAAATCACTAGCGAGGTGCAATTACTTATCGAATTATCTACAGGTTTCTACTTTTCGCTCCGTTTTCCTTTTCTTTTTCAACAACCGTTCTCAAATTAATTAACATAAGTTATAATTAATAATTATTTTCGTATCTTTGTTAACGTCCATTTGTAACCAACACTAATCCCCGTTCGTATCTGCGCGTTTTAATTCTTTTTGTATACGTATACATATATAAAACAATTTATTCTTCATCTTCATTAAAGACGATAAGAATCCAATGGCGAGAGGCATTAATAATTGTTATTATTTAAGAACATGATAAAGATAAACGAACGGAAAAAATTGTTAAAAGTAAAAATGAGGAAATTTAATGACAAAGCCTATTTATAACTTAATATAAACCACCTGGTAATTTAATAACAACAATTTGCCACTTTTCTCTCTCCATCTTTCTCCTTACACGTACACGTTTTAACAGTAAATTTACGACATTCCATAAACCATATTGTTTAATATTCGATTAAAAGTCTCTCTTAACACTTTACCTTATTTATTATATTGTAATAATCGATGGACTCCTTTAGTTAATTAGTTTTTACGAGAGGAGCCTGAGCGTGAATATAACCCCGCGATCAATCGGCAAACTTGAAACCAGGGTTGAATGCAGTGGAATATATTTTTAGGTAAATATTCGATTCGAGCGTCAAACAATCGTCTTATAAGTTTCACGCGAGCTTAACATACGTTCATTTACATTAACGATATGAACGTTGCAAATAACTGCTATTAGATTAGATGATCAGATAACGAAAAAGAAAACGGTTTGCATTTTAATTATATAATATTTACTATTCGATGATATAAAATTTAATTTTAATTAGTCTTATTTTTAAATGCAAAAATTGAAATTAATGTCAAGTGCATGAATGTTTATGTGAATTTTAAGATAATTAAAAATTCAATTATTGCCGTGTTTCGTACTGCACATATTTTGGGCATCTTCCAAAGAATATCGACATCTTTCATCCGATTTACATATAATATAAGTGATCCTCGTGGTCAGGAGCAACAATATTCGAAACCCCCGAGCAATTTTTCTTGTTCCGTTGAATTCTTAATGAGAAAACGGTGGAAAGTGCACTGTGATTAATAAAAAAAATGATGATTTTTTTGTGATATATGCGCAACAATTTATATAAACGTAACGTGCCGATAAATTTTTGCAATTGCCCCTGAAGGGCACTACCATAGTAAAATATCAACAATCCAATGGTACACGTACATGTATATAGACAGAGAGCAAAAAAAGACCCTACTATAACTACCGCTATTACTTGAACATGTAAAGGAGACTATTAAGAAAATTGTTCGTCGGTTTGGCTTCATATACCCACTTTTGTTCCTTAAATGTTGCGTACAATATTGTTAAAGACCTTTGGGCAATTTGCAAAAGAATAAAATGAATGTATGGTCCAAAATTTTGTAACAACGCAAAGTCGAACGTTTAAGTAATAATAATTCCTATACGTTTATCGTAATTGCACCTAAAAGGAAATATCTTTTTTAGCTTTTCTGAATTGTTGCTGTTACAAAACACGCCAACCTTTTGGGCTCCCTAAAAGAAAATCCAGGGTGTATAATCTTTCCAGTTATATTATTAGACAAGTGTACGGTTTATAATATATAATTATGAAAAAAGAACGCAGAAAATGTTTAAGGGTAGGTGGGTACGAAGGGTAAGTTCTGGACTTAATGACACACCACGATGAAAGTTCTTTTTTCGTCCATTATTTTATTTCACGCAACACCCTGTGTGTTATTTTTGTGGTTTAAGAGTTTATTGTTCTGACAAATTGACCACCTTCCTTCAATGCTTATAGGAAGAGAGATTGGACTTATTGAGCGCATTTAATTAAGAAGAATTACCTCGAAGGAAAAAGGACTGTTTATTTTTTTGTTGCACATTTCTTTTAATTGGAAAATAATTTTGAAGCACGAACGTTTTTTATTTTCTCTCGCTCTCTCTCTCATTTTCTCCCTCGTTCATCTCTTGCTAATAATTCAATTTAATATCATCGTAAGAACGTATTAAATTATATTTTAAGCGTTTATGCTAATTGATTATTTCCTTTAATTGCAAATTATATGCACAAACTATTACATTAAAATTGAAAATTAAACGCTCTTGCCTACCACATTTTATGCTGAAAAACGTGTCAGGCAGATTAACTTTTATTACTGCTACTGCTGCCCAACGTTGTTTATTTAAATTAAGGAGATTTAATGAAATAAGGACAAAACAAAAGGAAAAGAAAGAGTTGAAAAAAGGAGAGAGAAATCACTTTCAACCAGATCTTAATTTTATGAATGAAATTAATGCTCTCTTCCTCTTTTTTTCTGTTCTTCAATTCCTTACGCTCTATATATATGATAAGATACCAAAAAACAACTTAAAAGGATATCTTAATCAAACTTAATGATGCATTTATATTACAATTTCATTCGTCATAATTTGATTTAATTTTACATTTACATTACATGCAACGTTTATTAAAAAAAGCAACAAAATTAAATGGTATTCAGAGAAATTAGTAACAGAAATAGACGGTTATTAATACACGTTATAAGCAGGAAAAATTATAGTTGGTTGCTCTTTTTTACATAATCATAATTATACACCAACAATTAAATTAAATGAAACGGAAGTTAAAGGATAATGTACGAAATATAAATTAGCAATTAGACAAATGCGCATTGAAAAAGGATTTAAAAACCGCAATTTAATTAGCGGTCTTTTGCTGACTTGCACAAGAAAGTTGCCGAAAAGAATTTGGTAAAATAGCAATTCCATTCAGAATTTTACGAGGTTTATAATTTAGATCGAACATAATTCCAGCACAACAACACACCGTTTTAATTTTGCAATAATGTCTTCTTTGATTAATAACAAATGAGCGATCGGAATGTGGTAGCGAAAAAATGGGATAGCAAGAGAATGATAATAATTTACACACACACTTTTGCAGTTTTATTGTTATTGCTGCTATTGTTGCAATAATATGATGTTGTCAACAAAGTAAAAGACATACAATATTTTCAACACAATCATTTCCAAATCTGTCTAACCTATTTGTCCGGATTCTCTTTATAGCTTCATATTTCGTAACATTAGCATACCGTACTTTATTGGAATACACTGAAACCTATTTCAGTGTGTGTGTGCACTATAATGCTGCGATAATAATAATAACTTAAAGAAGTAGAAGTTGTAAAGATTGTCATAAATATATGTATTTGCAATGAGGCTGCTCCTTTCGAGACGTATGTGTGTATGAGCAACACGTTACTCTGTGTATGTGTGCGAAAAACCTACGCAAAAAAAAGTTTAAAAATATTTTAGATTATATGCGGCCATAAACGTTCATTTCATAACTTAATAATCAATAAAAGCAATAAATTTCATTATATAATGTTAAGCAGCCGAACGAGTTTATCTTCGCACGTTTCTAATGGGAAAATCGTATGTTAATGCTCTCTTTTAATTAAATCAAACGACAAGGCGGAAACAATGGAAACGAAATTAAAGCTGGGAACACCTTCGTGGCAACAGTTAATTCAATCCTTTTTGGCGAATCCCTTTTCAATATCGCTTCTGCCATATGTTCGATTTCAAAGGCGTCGTCATCGGCACAATAAATCCATCGAATATCGTCGGTATAGCAAATAAATGCTATAATAGCAAATCCCTGTTACTGTTGTTATTACAGATTACAAAACCTCCACCTGAAAGTTAAGTATATTATCTGGTTATGTGTGTGTGTGTGTGTGTGTGGTTGTACGTGGGAAAGTATATTATCACCCTGTATAGAAAAGCGATATAACGATGCATAATCATCTAAT
The DNA here is from genome assembly GCA_963695495.1 of Hololepta plana. Taxonomy (NCBI): domain Eukaryota; kingdom Metazoa; phylum Arthropoda; class Insecta; order Coleoptera; family Histeridae; genus Hololepta; species Hololepta plana. The sequence goes on along the minus strand of OY968837.1, from coordinate 4,399,626 downwards.
TTTATTATATTTTTTTTGTTATAATTTTGCATAAGACACAACATTTTTCTGCACACACGCGTATTTTTATTCAAAACTCAATACATTTAGATATACGGTGAACACCTACCTGTGAAATGATTGTAGTAAGGTACATGTTTAGTACACCTTTTAATATTCCAATTGAAATTGAACCAAGCCCAAGCAAGGCACACGCACACACATAATACGTGTGTAGAAGTGAATATTTATTGTCATTCCGCCCTTATAGATAAAGAAATACGTGTCAATTAACATCTAACCAAATTCACACCTCCAAATATATGCATTAATTAGAATAAAAAATAAGTGGTGATACCAATTATTATTAAATTATTAATCAATTGTTGTTTATCGCTACGTCTCTTTTAAAGAAGTTATAAATAAACTCTAGTCAACAATAGGGAATGTAATATATTATTCGTTTAATAGTTTAATTGTTTATTTAAATTACGAATTTTCCGATTCGTAGCTACTTTCCGCAGTGAAAAAAATAACAATAAAATAATTGAATTGATAAAATCGCCTCCGCCACGCATTATAATTAATATCGAACGTAAATATTGGATGGATCCCATAATAATGTATTACAATTCCGATATTAATCTCTTTTACATTCGTTCTCTCCTACGTTTCTTTACGCGAACGAAGATAACGCCATAAGCAACAAGAAATATGGGCATTCAGTGAGCGGTTTTAATTAATTTCGTAATTAGCATGTTAATATTAAATAAACATACATTATTTTATCGATACTCATTATAAGGTTAGAAGTCTGATTGCATCCCATATAAAAAAGAAGCGAGTAAATTGGTGGTAGCCGGACTAAAAGAAACAAAACAAGCAACGAGCTTTAATGTAATTCAATTTTCCTCTTTAATTAATCTGACTTCTATTCGGCCTTTTAGTAATATTTACATGCTTAATTGTCGTTAAAAGAGCCTTAAAAAATACGGAGAAATTAAATGGTGTGTGTAAAAGAGATTGGAAAAGTTCGAGCATCGAGCGAGCAATTCCCAAAGCATAAATTGCAATTGCAACATTTTTCGCCTCCTCGGCGTTTCGCACGACGTTATCTCGCGTATATACGACTCGGAGTCGTAATAATAATAAAGATTTTACAGTAAATGAGAAATTATGTGATAATCTCGTCTTTTTTTAAATAGTTGTTAAATTTAAATATTCGATTGCGTTTCCAAACACGAACACGGCCCAACGATAATTGATTAGAGGATGTGGAAAAGTAATCGTTTAAATTGATGGGCAGAAGAGAAAATGTTCTTTCGATTGAGGAAAACAGATCTGTGGGGGTAATAAAATGATTCAACTTCGATTGCATTTAATTTAATTAGGAAACTTCGTCTTTCGGCTTTGTGAACAGTCATGAAAATTGTAAACATTTAAAAATTAATCCAAACGATTATTACAGATTGGGACATTGATCGGGTGGGAATAATTTAGTAAAAGTGTAATAAATCTAAAAATTTTCATTCATAGTAAATTAGTTATGGAGACATTGTGAAGCGAGATGAGATAATGAAGTGAATGATACATAATAAAAAGTTAAAATCCAATTTCATTATATCAATTAACAAACATAGAAAAACCTACACGAAGAGATAAATCTATAACATTTTAAAACGTCTTTAGGCATTAATAAAATCATTTCAGATTGTTACTATTTCTGTTCTTTTTTATTTCGATCGTTCTTATTTCCTCAACCATTACCAACGTTATATTTTATACGTATCTATAACACATCTCTCTCTCTCTCTCTCTCTCGCTCTCTCTTGCTCTCCGACTCTGTCTTGTCTGTGGTACGCTTTTAATGGAAACAGTTAGAGATTGGGAAAGGAATCGGAATATTATACATATACAAGTGAGAGAAAATGATTGGAGTGTGTGTTAATTGGTAATTACTTAGGCGGATTGATAGCAGCCACTCCTAACTAACGTGGGTGCAACGATGTCGTATAAACCAAAGAAAGTTTCTCGAATCTCCCGATGTGTGTGCATATAATATATCTTATTCTAACGATATTATAATTAATATAAGCGATACGAATGAATTGGAAAGAGGAAGAAAAAAATTAAATAAACGGCGAAGTGATAAAATTATACAAATAAAAAATTAGATTTAATATTAATTGTTAATTTATTATTTTAGACTAATTAGAAATTTGCATTAGTTAAATTTCATTTGCTATTGACATGCGATTTAAATGAGAGACGTCCTTCTGATCCGTTCTCCTGCCACCTTAATTACCTACGATAATTTATTGGTTTGTACGTGACCAACGGGCTTTCTTTTGCCCTTTGGGTACAGCAATAACGTGATTGATTCCGACTTTTTCAGTTAATCAACGTTAAACGTTGAAATCTGTTGCTTATTATTGGGAAAAATCATACTTGAAAGATTTATCGCCAGGAAATCGTGTGAATGATGTTCGGGAAAACATTAAGAATAATGAATACACAAGGTACCGTCAAAGATGGTAAGTGTGGTAGAACGAAATGCTAAGATGACGAAAAAGATGTGAATTTTATTAAACACCTGCAGTCTCAAATATAACGGATATGGTAATATACATGAGAAATTCCGGAAAAAGCAGCACGATAATAATAATAAGACGCACACGTGTATGTGTTTGTTTTCCACATAAAATGCTAGCAATATTTGTTTGCGTTTGTGCTTGTATATTGACTGGCTTTTCCTCCCATCACCAATAAAATCGATTTTCCTTTGGTACGTTCGTCTTCGTGTTCTTGTGAACGTTGTTTGTGTTGTTGGTTCGTACACCAAATAGTCGCTGTTATATAAGAAACAATTCGGACTTGTAATAAAATAATTATAAATTGCCTTATTACAAAGCTTTGTCTCGTGTGTCCTTTTGGCATATTTTAGAACGCTAATAAATGGCAGATATTATTGCGTAATGTTATCGAATGGATATTATTAAATCGAATCCGGTAATCGTTTAATCGTTCTAAATTGCCTATTCGTTTTTTTTTGCTGTAGCTGTGGTAGCCGATAAATAATTTGAATAAGAATTTTCAAACGGCACATGGTTCAATAATTATTGCCTATTGACCAATATTGAAATTAATGAACCATTTACGACAATAATTAATATTCGTTATTATTTAGAAAAACCACCTTGTGCAATGTTAGTCGTGTATACACAAAGTACATATCAACATGAAAAAGAATAGGACTTTTCAGTTTCCCTCTAGCTCGTTGCGTTTCAAGTCGTAATTTAGTTAACGAAACATACATTTTGGAAAAAGGAAAAGAGCGCAAAAAAATTATGATACACACACAGCTGTGCGCAATAACAGCAACAATAATCAAACAACAATCTTGTCCAAGTTTCGATCTGGTGGATAACAGCAGGTGGCGGCCGAGATATTTTTGACATTATTAGAGTTTAATGAAAGCTCACACAATTATTAATATTTTGCGTTATAATAATAAGAAACAACGACGAAAACAACAAACATTCCGATGAATAGTCGAGCTACGTTTCGTACGCCTTTCGAAAAGGCAGGAAAGAGAATGAAAAATTCGCAATAGTAATTGTTATTGTAACAACAATAACAGTAATGCTTTCTTACACAACGACGAGAACAATAATAAACACAAACAGCGAATTGGAATTTTAACTTATTGTCATGTGCACCACATAAAAATGAACGATTTAATAAAGTACAGGTGCGGTATTGAAAACGGCCTTGCATGGTCGCGCCGGCCGATTCTTTTCTCTCATTTGTATTTTTCAAATCGAACGTGTCACATTATAATATATCTTTAAGTTAATAAAATAAAAATTCCAAAAACGCTCGAATATAAATTAAGCATCGCATTAAGGAGAATGATTGAAAATAAAAAGAGCCATTTAACAAACTAATACGAGTGATTTAAATCCACGTAATTATTATTTATTAACGTTTCGTTTGCTCCCAATTATTTATTAACATTTACTTTCATTTATCATTGAATACGTTATTAACATAGATGTATTGTTATGTTTTCCCGGTACGAAATGAAATTGTGATATTCATACCAGAAAGCTAAAATGTTGGACCCCAATAATTCCTTTCTGCAAGTCTTCCAGCAACTGCGAAACCTTCGAAGATGTCCATAACGGCACACACTTCGATTCAATTAATCGGCAAATTAAATTGCAAGATTATATTGTCCGGTGTGTAAGTCATAAAGAATTTCTTATTTATTGCAAAAGCGTTTACCATAAACGTCCGCAAATCTTTTTTCGAGTGGAGTAATTAATTTCCTATAATTTACTCCGGTAGAGCGAATTGGTAGTAAAAAATTTGATTTCTTTTTGCTGCATTTGCAAGGAACTGCTGCACCGTAAATAACAATGTGACTCGATTTTATGATCTCTTTTCCCTTTTTCCCTCCTAAAAGACCACTTTTTTCGTGTTATATCGCAAAGACATTTCGCAATCAAATTTCTTTTATAACAGCAATAAATGATTGAGCAAAAAAAAACGACAATTTGCATCGATTAGAGAAAAGAATTAAATTAAAGCGAGGTCGGTTGGGTTTCATTAAAAACCAGATAACAATGTGTAGTTGTATAGGTGTACTAGTGCAGTAAGCCATTTAGCTACCAGTTTTTTGTTGTTGAAATATTTAAATAAATTCCCAACCACTGGAATTTAATTAATACGTTTGAATTGGTTTAAAACATTCATTATTGTTATTATTATTGCGCCACATGACCTATTATTAATTAAAGCCGATGAATTCCATTTGGTTTTGAATTTAATTGATAACAATAATTGCAATGCGTCGTTAAGGCACCGAAAATTATAGAACCGAATCGAAGGAATTCGATTAAATGATCTATGAAGGATTTATTCGCGAACGAAGATAATCACTAATTGTTAGCTTTCTTTCTGTTGGTATCTTGCTGTTATCTTTCTCTTGCTACTTTAATTTTAATTAATAGGAAATTCAATAAATACCGTTTTTACGATTATTACGATTATGATTATTATTAAATTAGTGCAAACAACTAATTGCAAAATAGGTCTTTTCATAAAAAAAAACGAGCAAATAATTGAATATCTGTCTAATCCAATATATTAATTATTAAAATCTATATCTTATTAGTACAGCAAACTTCTTCCGGGTAGAGAGAACCAATTACATTCTAGTTTGTACTGTATTGCCTCTAGGTAAACTGCAATACGCTATTATTACTTGCTTCTTCTTGTTTTTTTTTATACGCCTTATTAAAACGGATCGTCGGTTTTCCCAACGTTCACAAAAGAAATTGGATCGTTTGGACGTTTTTATTAATTAAAACGTTACCCATGATAATTACAATGAGATAACGATGGATAAAGATCGATTCTTGGCTCCGCGTGGTAAAAGTCATCGATTAATATCTCTCGTAATAATGGCGCGAGCGATAGTAAATTTATGGATTCGCAAAAGCGAATTACGTCCACTCAAATATATTGTCGTGTAATAATTGTTATTAGTAGTCGAAAGAGAAATTAGCGCGAATATTGTAATTGTATCGGGCGCATTGCAATGCAAATTGATCGAGCGAACGCCTAGAGTTTTCAAGTAGGGAATTTGTTTTAATTGAACTCGCGATACGAAATCAATTGTTCGAACGAACAACACAAACAAGCACAGTAAAAGTAAATTAGAAACCGTTAAATGTGACTCGAATTTAATGGTATCGATTATTATCCCTCGTTATTAATCGACAGTAATGATCTAATTTATTAGGTTGCTCCACGAAATATTGGCCAAACGAAATTATGAAGTTGAAAAGAATTCCGTTATTAGATGTAATATTTCAATTTGCAATGATCGTAACGTTTGTAAAGTGACAAATAATTAATCGTAACGTCTCCATCGAAATCATCTCTTCGAATTTATCAACTTAATTCCTTTCCATGTGTTCGATGTGAATTATATTTCAAAAATCTGACCTTAAAGTTCAAAGAAAGAATATTTTCATGAAGAATTATTGATGGTGTTATTATCGTGCTATAAGTAACTGATTGATAAAGGAAAATCGAATAAAATTCGTACATATGATTAATGGTTATTTATAACAAATGGTGTAATTCATTGTTACACCTACTGTTTGTTGCTGTTACAAATAATATTAACGGACGTGGATCGCATATCGGTTAACGCATCAAATTAAAGTGAAATTGTTACGAAGAAATCGTACAACAACAATCGGTTAGATAATTTTCGACGTCTTAATGTTTTTCGCAATAATGTGTGTATACGTTTTTATGACAATTTGTTTATTTATTCACGACAACAGAGAGTTACTTTGAATAATTAATTAATCAAACGAAAATCCTAAATATTTTTTTTGCACGTTCTTTATTGATGAAGTCCAGGTGATGTAAACAGTGTTAAATAAAACCCCCCATATTTTCTCTTGCGATCGGACAAAGGAACTCAAGGATATTAGGCGAATAAACCAGTCCCTCGAACTGAATGAACTTTAATTCATCATATCACTTTTATATCCATCGTAATAGTTTGCGTGCAATTTTTATGAATAGGAATTAGTAATAAGGATAGGAAGAAAAAGTGCTGCTTTCAATTTTTTCTTCATTTTGATAAGCAATTCAATTGAAAGGAAAAGACGGAGGGCCAGGACTCGTTTTTCGGGTTTTCATTAATCTGCCGCTTCTTGTGAATTGGGGCGTAAAAAATTTCCTCCGCTTCATTTTCTTCTTCTTCGCCGTCCTCCCTTTCATGCGATTCATGTGCACGTCGAATAATAAAATGGAATAAAAGTCCCACCACAAGGATAACATTCAATTTAGCCCATGAAATGCGCCGTAATAATAAACGAACATTAAAAATGCGAAAGATTATGCGCCCATACGTTTATAATCGTCCATTTAACGACCGATTCTTTGCAAAAATTTCTTTTTTTTTTGTTTCGCAATATCAACTGGCGAGATTCTCAGATTTTCATTTACATTTCATTACGTCGCGTGGGCCCGAGTCGCTTTTATAATCGCGCGTGTGATTGTAACAGAGAAATCGATCAGATCGTTTAAGGTGTTTCGATTATCTTGGAAAATCCAAATGAAGAAAACGTTTAGAGACAATGACTTATTTGAATTGCCACAGAGACAAATTGTTTCTTTGAATTCGAAATGTAATCAATTCGTTTCGAGAGATAAACTGTTTCGACTTTAGACTCCTTCACTCTAACGTTCAAAAGCAATTAAGTGCACCGTATGCGAATAACCATAAACGTGTTAATATAACGATGCCTGATTAACATATTTAATTAGAGGCAATGCAACTCTTTGTTGTTTATAAAATCATACGCGTCATAATTAATTAATACAATTAATTAACTTTTTTTGCCTTCTTATTCATCTTAGTATATATATATATATGTGTATCGTACTTACAGGTATTTGCACTTTAAAGTCAAGACAATTATTTAAGTAATTTAATTGTTGCAATATGCGCAATATTTATATAAATAGTCATTTTGCATATGTTTATTAACACCTGCAAATTATCGTGTCGATTTTATTAGTTTTGAAGTAAGAACGCGTGTATGTGATGGAGAGAGAGCGAAAATTATTAAAAAGAGAACGAAATACGACAATTATATTTTGCGGAATAATAATTTCCTTTTTCCATTTTTATTTTATATCTTTCCATACAATTATTTCCACTTCTTTTATTTCCTATCGCTTTAATATTTGTTACACCACTATTATTATTACAGATAGAGTGTTTATATAGACGTATTCCTGTTAATGAAAAAGAAAAATTAATTTGTGTTATAATACCCATTAACGCATTCCAAACTATGTTTTACCACATTTCAATGTTAAATAATGCAAGGCAGCATGAAATTGCTTTCGTTTTCATTAATAATGAGAGTTGCGATTTTCTTTTTCATATCTCTCTCTCTCTCTCTCTCTCTCTCTCTCTCTTTCACTCTATTTAGGTTTTAATAGTTTTAAATCAGAAACCGGATGTTGTTTATTTATGAAATTCTCTTATACCACTTGCACATTACTTACGCTGAAAAAGCAAATTAATTAGAAAAAATAAAAAAAATAAATCTTACGCTTATTTCTTCGTTTTCTTTTTACTAAATGAAATCTATAATAACTAAAGATTTCTACCAACTACCACACGGTTAGTAAGTAAGTAAGTAAGATGATGAAGAAGTCATGAAAAGAAAAAGATTAAATAATAGAAACGATTTGTTGGTAAATAATCTAAACTTGTAATGAACGTATTACTACTTAACCAATGGTAAATGTTAAAACTTCTTCGCTTTAGTAACGTACGCACCATAAATATACTGTTTTTATAAGTTGTAATATGCCGCATGGAAAGGAACAAGAAAGGAAGGAATCAAGAGAGAAACGTCATGTGCAAAATCCATATAATCTCAATTTATATCTTTGCCACTGAAGCGTTTAATTAAAAGCATTTTGGATTAAGACGATGCTGATGATTATGATGATGATGGCGACGTGCTATATCTAATTACTTTTTATTTTATAAAAAAGAGTCTCCGAGAAAAAATTGTTTTTGTCGTTTATCTTTTTACATTCGTTTGCTTTAAGACATTTTATCTTTCGTCTCTCGATATTTTCAACTTTAAAACTGATCAATCAAAATTTACAATTTCAATAGCCTCCTTACGATAGAAGTGCAACATTTTAAATGCTTTTTGCTAAAATATCGAATGAGAGAAAAAGAATTTTTCTTTCGCACTAAACTCTTTGGAATTTACAAAAAGGCAGATGCGCCAATTAAATGGTTTGGATTGTTCTATAAACGGTTAAATAAGCGTGAAAGCATCGGGACGTGAAGAACGAACGGCGCATTCGGGAATTTTCTACGATTTCATTCAACACGTACGTACGTGTCATTATGAAGGATTAAATCTTCTTCGAGCGTCCGTTTGCCGGTTATTATTATTATTGCAAAGGGAGTCAGACACCTCCCTCAAAGCACACCCGTCGTTTCTGTTAATCCTGCGGAAGGTCCTGTTTTAGGACAACAACAACGACGTCGTAAGTGTTCGCATATAAGAGTGTAGGGAGGCAACTTATAACACTTTACCCATTGCTCGTGAGTAAAGCTTTCGCAAGAAGCGAAGAAAATTCCCACGGACTGTAAAAACACGTACCTCCCCAATTTTGCGGCACCCCTTACGCAATTACCGTAAATGCCATTGCTCCCCATCGTATACTTCTTTTCTTTTCTCTCCACGTCTTCTGGTCTCGCTTTTTCCTTTTACAGTTCTTTCACGTTACGTAAGAATAACAATGATAATAAATCTTTTTTTCCTTTCGTTGATATTGTACGCGCATAACGTTTATGCGTTGCTTAATATTAATTCGATGGAAATAAATTCCCATAGACGTACAGCGTGGGACCGAATTGGAAAGAAACCACCTCGTAGAAGAGGTGTACGTTTAATAACCACCCTCTTTTCATATTTTTTTTTGCGAATAAAATAATAATTATTATTGTTGATGTTGACTTTGTGTTTTTGCCTAAAGGACTGCTTCGCGTATTTCTTTTAATTAAATTTTCCGCCTTCATTTAATTGTTAAGTGCTTCGTAATTATTCTTACCAGACCATTGAATTATTTGCTTTCATTGTTTGATACAAATAAATAGGTTTTTTTCGCTCATTGTGTTTGATAAGTTTATCAAATTATTTCCTCGCGTCCGGTCCTTAGGAAACGAATTTCAAGTGGTAATTACTGTAGATGTTGATTTAATGACGATTAATATCGGAATATAAAAGGCTATTAAAAATAGTTGATTGATTTCTCTCTGTTTATTTTGCGAGTTACAACGGTCCTTCAATTGTGGTTATTTTTTCTTCTTCTTCGTGCCATAGAAAATACACCCTTTTCCATTCCTGTAAATGGGCGATTTGTTATAACACAAATTTCTTGGAAGTTACGTTAGAATATCCTAAGAAACGGTTCAGGATATCGTGGATGGTGATAAATCGAATATTGTACAAACTACTATATAAATTTATTTGTTTCGCATTTATATTTGCCAATATTAATTACAAACAACCTCTAGTATGTCACAAGTATAAATTCTTCATCTATCAAACCTGTGCAAGTTGCGGTGAAAGGTTTTCGAGAATTCGTTAGAGCAACGATATAAAACGTTTAGAAAATATAAATTCCAGATTGAAAAAGATATAAAATAAATTTGACTTCCTATAAAGTGCGATAATGAAGGATAAATCGTTAATTAAGATCAATGACTCGATGGTTGGAATTTCGGTTGCTGGTTTTATTGTGTTTTGGACGCATAGAAATCGAGAGTTTTTTATTATTGATTTATGCTAATATCGGTCCAAACATTTGAACAATGTCGTTTGCAATACTAAAGTGAAAGCGATTTTATTTGAACAGCCCACAATTGCACATATATTGAAAATCTTCTTGGGTGCCTTGAAAAGTTTCTTCAAAAGTTTCTTAATTTATCGAATTCGAATTAGTACCAAAAACTTGTCATTTGGATTGTTTAAAATGCATGTAAGATAATAATTTTTGTTCAATGTCTCTTATTTATTTTGTTTCATTTTAATGCTAACAATAAATTAATGTTAATAAATCGTATGCTAACTAACGCGACGGTATTAACGATTTCTTTTATTACTTTTCATAACAATTTCTTTCCAACTATAAGAAATGTTTTTTTAATTGATATATTCACGATTTATTTTCAAGATTATATTACTGTTATAAAGGAAAAAAATGAATAAGCCCTCGTTTTGTGATTAAGTTGACGATCTTTGGAGAAGATAAAATATAATTACTAATTAATTAATTTCTCTTCAGACCATGAGAATGAATGTGATAGAGTTAATAAATTTTCGAAAGAACAAGCTCCGATTCGTTTAGTTTCGTAACTAATTGGATTAATCTAGTCATTCTTCGGTCTAACTTTTATGATAAACGGAAATTAAGTTGGTCCATTCAAGAAGTCGCCGCAGTTCTTGCGGTCGTCATAAATTTAACCAAGTTGATTGTTCGGGAGAGGAATGTTCTAAACGTTTCCTGTCGAGATTTATAATAAACAGCAGAAGATTTTCATCGATCCGTGGGCCAATTCGGAAACGGAAACGGTTCCCATGAACGGCGGTGATCTATCTTCAAGTGACTCCTGCATTTTCCCATTCAATGCGAAGAAGAATATCGATGGGGCCACCCCTCGTTCAAGTTCGATAACAACACGAAATCCCATTCATTTACAAACAAGTTACCCTCGTATTGTCCTTGATTGAATCCCTTTTATTTTCATTATGATGATTTTTAAAGACCCCCAACTATAACCAAAAGCCTCGACAAACATTACTTCTCCTCGCCATTCGGGCCCCCGATTAGTTCCTTTATCTTTGAAGACCAGTTTCTCGGTTCCTCCTCGACACGATCGAATCAGAATCATCGTCCTCGTTGATTGTCCTGCTCTCCTCGTGGTCCTTTGGTTTCAGCTGCCGCGATTATTATTGCGTATACCATTTTTATTTCGCAAAAAAAGACAGGTGTGTGTCTTATTAAGAATTTTACTTTCTTTGCCGAAATGAAAGAAGGCGACGAGAATAAATTCAAAGTTCTTTTTGTAGAAATAATACCATGTTCACACGCGAAAAGTTGTTCATAATTAATTTCTCAATAAATTAGTTATGAATTACTGCTAATTTAATCTCTCGCTATTATTGATTAGTTGGCTTGTTGGAATTAATTATCATTTTTATTCTTAAGCAATCAAAACAACTAAAGATTACTCCTCTCGTATGCAGATAGGTCGTGTGAAGAATTCGTTTTTGGTTATAAATTAACGTGAATTGTTTAGGTTTTAAAAGGATGTTCATTTAATAATAAAAACGTGTTAATAAAAGTGTCATAATACGTTTATTAATTATTGTTTGATTTATAATTAGGATTTATGGAAAAATTTAAATTTGTATGCATTAAAGATTATTTGAATTGTCTAGAATTGAAAATGTTTTTAACTTCCTCATATTAGGCATAACAATTTGCAGTAAGGAGCTGCAAATCCAAATAAGAAACTTTCCATGAAATTGTTAATAATCTAATAGATGGGAAGTATATTTGGAATTTCTTGTACGTGTGCCATTGATTTACAACAATTCCTTCATTTTCACTCCTTTTTGTTGTCGACTTTATCTATTACATTCTTCATCATCTTTCTTTTATTATTGTCATTACAACAACCAACGTTATAAAAGTTTTTTTTGCTCTCTAAATATAGAAGGTGATATCCGTAATTATCATCAACCTGTTAGGGTTCATTTGAATACTTGACTGGCGGGCAATGGAAAAATCTATCAGTACATGAGTTTAACGCGTTCTCGGTAATCGTAACTAGTTCTGCACGTGCCTTATTGCAGTTTATATACCCGTTTCATTCTATTTCTTTTTCTTTTCTATATGAAATTGTAGAAACGAAACGTCGATTTCGCCTTTTATTTTTCCTCTTTCCCACTCTTTGCCGTTTACCTCGACAAACTTTTTCCATAAAGTCTAAACGATTCGTTCCTTTTTTAACCGCACAACTGCCATGTAGAAGGTATCGTACGCTAACGTATTTGGGCTTGATGAGGAAAAATAAGCGAAAAGGAGAGAAAAAAGATGCAATTAATTGACACGAGGGAAAGATAGAGATAGACGTTTAAGATGACGAAGAGAAATAATTACTTTAACGTTCCTCGTCAGCTGTTTGTTGCATGCAATTAGACGGTAACGTTCAACACCGATATGGTTATTGATAATAATTTATTGGTTTCGACGAATTGTTGAACCGCAAGAGAAATCGAGTCGATGGACGAATCATTCCATTTGTATTTTTTTTTTGTAAATCGATTCCAATATAAACTCGTTTATATACATATTGAAATTAAATTGAAAACTAATTGTTATTGCATTACGGCCAGATAATTAGTCGACAAACGCGACTCCATCGCTTGTTGCCATTTCTGTCAGGAATCCTTTCGACATAAGAACGATTGGAAGAAGCAAGCATTCGTTTTCATTCTGCTTCGAAGTCGTAACATAAATTAAATTGCGTTTAAATAATAATTTCCCATTTACCGGAAATGTTACAGTATGTACCAACAGGTGATAAAGTTTCATTTGTATCGACATCCATTTCTGGATGTAAAATAATAATTTTTTTCTCTCGGTAAATGCGCAGACGATGGAATACCGAGAGATGATTATTAATTTTGCTTCAATGAATTTACACCTATAATAAATTTCAATGATAAAACGAACAAAACGAAAGCAAAACCGGTAAAGGACATTCTCTAGCGTGCGAGGAGGAGAAGGAATATTATCCATCAAGAAAGTGGATGAAGTGGAAAAATATGCTGTTGCGAATGGAATAAAACGCAACAGAATAGCAACAACCGGATTTAACTGAAAACGGAAACAACGGCATCCACACATCTGTTTAGCTCTGCTGGCGATTCTAATTAAAACTGATTCTCAATCATAAATTTACGTATTTTATTATTTCCTACTATCGCGACAGTTTCTTGTTATGGTCGCATTTAATTGTCGTCCAATTTATGCGGAAGCAATTGATTAACGTTTATTCGAAAATTAATTAACGAAATAACATTGGCATCGCCCGAAATCGTTTTCTCTTCTTCGATTCACATTCCATCCTAAGAATCGAGAGGGTATTTAAACAATGATGAGCGCGATCAGCTGATCGTCGTCGTAGAAGCAGTAGCACCTGGAGATTGGGTTCCCCCAAAAATTTCCCGCCAACGATGACGACAAGTCGAAAGAGAAGACGATGATGATAAATCCGAATAATAATAGCGGCCTTATAAAGGGGGGAAGTCGATTTTTACTTCCTAGGGTTCGTAATAACAACAACGTACCAGCAATAACAAAGAAATCGGTGAAGAAGGAAGGAACCGACTTGCATTACGATAGTGTAGGGAACTCGGAATATTTTATCTTTATATATTATAACACATGTAATCACAAATAAGAATAGTAATAATACGTATGACGTGCGTTTTATTTAACATGGGCAGCGTGGGAAGTACAAGGGAATTATTCGTGGGAGAAACTTTTCCTACCTTTGCAAAGTCATTTATTTTGTTCGGCCTAATCAAGGACCCAATCTGAATTATGACGCTGCGTACGTAAAGGCAGATTTTCGAAAGAAAATCATAATGTTATTTTCCTTTTTGCGCACCAACTGTCACGAGTTTTTAAAATCGCCACCGTTATTTCATTTCAATGAAAATCGTTGAGGGAAGAGAAAAAGCGTTAGTTAGTTTTATTGCAGCTATTCTTATTTGCTTTCATTAGCCGTTAGCGGTTTAATAAAATCGAGCAAAACGCAATTAAAAAAAGAAAACGGTTCTGATTTACTCGCGTTACGGAAACGCTGTGTTGTATTATCGTTGTAATTAACTGCGAATCTCTCGTTGTACGCGCAAAATCATACGTTTTAACATTGCACTACGTTCGCTAAATCAAAACCAATCCTAAATGCAATTCAACAGTTGGTATCTCTGGCTATCCATGATAATTTATCTTATTTCCTCTTTCCTTGCTGTTAACAAAATGCAATAAAATCGCAAAACGAACGCCTTTTAATTAACACGTTTCGTGTTCATTTAGCATTTATCCGTAGGTAAAATTTGCCGAAGGTGCTAAACTTTCGGTCCTTTAAACTCGGCGTATAACTCGAGAAATATTTTACGTCCGGGTAACACGTGTTTAGTCCTTCTGTGATCGTTCAATCTAACACCTAAACATTCGCATAGAATTATCGTTTCCCGTGATCCTTTCCTTTTTAAAATCATTATCACACCCCTCGCGTTCGTTCTACAGGATTTCATTCATCTTATACTCACCAAATAATATTTACGTCGTAGATCTTTTAGCATATGGAAATGTGCAAATGTGGGAAGACAAAGTAAGTCGACACCCCTGTGCATTATTATTACTATAGATCGGAGAGTAGGCAAACGCTTTTTTTTCTCAACCTTCTGATTTCATCATCCATTTGACTACAATCTCTACGTTTATTATTATTTTTATTTCGTTTTTTAAATTCGTTTCATATAAAACACGTTCGTTGTCAGTCAGATATACTACAATCCATACTTAGGAAACGGTACGTGTTTCAATCCTTCTCGCTTCCTTTTTGCTTTCTACTTGTTCCAGGTTTTCGTTAAAAAAGAATATCGTTCTTTACCATAAACATTATTATCGTATGGCAGTTTGTCGTTAGAAAATATACATTATTATACGTACGAACATGTGCACAAAATAATAATAATTTTTACAAAACGGGATTTATTCGTTTTAGATTTCCACGTGAATTGTTTATACGCATAAACGTCATTGCGGCCACCACGTGAAAATGATCGGGAAATAAATCTGCTCGATCCGTTTCGCTTTTCCTATTTCAACGAAAAGCGTCGTTGACTTACTTTCCTCTAACTTAAACGACGCATTGAAGAAAACAGTCAAGAACCAATATAATGGCAAACGTCGACTTTGAAATCCCAATAATTTTTCCAAAATTTTTCGCCATTTGAGCGTATAGCGAATTAACGAAACTTGTACGTTTCGGTAGCAAAAAAAAAAATCGATTCGTGTCGCTTTCAATAAACTCGCTTCTCAAATTAATCACCTATTATCACTTACTCGGCTCCTACGACGACAAATTGCGTGTCTGCCAAGTGCGGAATTCACGTAGGCTTTATGATTATAATCATCGACACGAGAGCCGAATCGAATTTATAAAAGAAGAGAACAATCGATGGCAATAATGAAAAGCGTAAATTCGACGATAATGCACGCTAATTAAACGACGATTAAAGTTAACTTTACATTTAAAGTTGAAAGAAGCCGGAGAGAGAGAGAGAGATTATTTTTTGAAGTAGGTTATTTATGACGTAAAACGTAAACGAAATCAATTGTAAGAGTTAAGTCGAAATTGTGCCATCGATAAATATCCATTGAACGAACGTTTTTTTTTGTGAACCGAATCGATTGTCGATTGCTTTTCCCTCTTCTTCTTGCAGCGTGTTGCTCAATCTGTGGAGTTGAACGTTTTTCTTTATTGATCGATTTAAGTGGGTGTTCAATTGTAGGAGAAGAAAATAATTAATTATATCGATCTTCGTACTCTCTCGGCATAAAATAATACGTGCATACAGAGTACGTAGGTCAATTGTAAGCAAATTGATTCGCAAGGACAACTTTGCGAAAATGCAAAAAGTATTCGGAATTTATTGAAGCAACAAAACCATTGTTCTATATTATTGTTATTGATTGCCGTTTCTTTTATGGAACAAACGAAATAAGCTGCGGCTGTTGTATATGTGGGAATACGGGAGCACGTGTCCCTGCACCTTTTCACACAATGCCTTTTCTATTTCTTACGCTTCTTCTTCTTCTTCTTCTTTACCGCTCTCTGAATAATGTAGAAAAGGATTTTATTTGATTCTTTTTCACTTCGAATGCCGCCTCGTAACCCTTCGAAGTCCCTAATGGCTCGCGATCAGTTGCGTCTTCAATGATAAAGTTGCTTAGTTGTTCACCGGGTAACTTTTTGTTGAATCCATGTAAAGCGTTCGGCCGGTGGAAACGTAATCGGTCGCAGGAGAACAAACTGGTTGTATAAGAAAAAAGAAAAAAGGAAAAAAAGACGAAGAAAAGTAATGCCACCCTTAGTTCTTGTAATAAAACGCAATAAATCACATCTTAATCGAAAAAAGAAAATTAAGGTGGCCTCCTTCCTTTTTGTCCGACCATCATCGCGTCTGCATGTAACGTTAAGAGTAAGTTAACAGGAAACGATGGTAATTATTATTATTCGTAAATAATAATAACGAAAGAGAATGTGGACTTGAGATAAATTGCGAAAACATTGTGCATACTTGAAGAGAGTCACCTGTAGGCAACAATCGGATGATTTGCGAGGACATTTAGAGCGTTTGCGTAGGTCGTAATAATTCACACACGTATAAAAAATGCGTACGAGAAGCAACGAGAAAGATGGGAACAGTATGAAATAAAATAGCGAAGGCTGCAATTATGTGAAAGGGCACACATGACTTTAAAATATGCCTCGCAAAAGAAAGCTCTTCGGGTAGCGTTTATGTATTCCACGTTCTTTATGGATGGAAATGAGAGCGTATGCGAGATGATGTAATTACGACTCCTCATTCAAGTCCACGGCATGAGCGTAATTTCAGTTAAATGCGATCTCGAATTACGGAATTCTTGTGTGTCTCTTTCTTTCGCTATATTTTTTTCCCAGAGACTATTTATAAATGAGTTATCGTTATCCAAGTACAATTTGTTACTAATAAATAAAATATCATTATTAAAGGCAATTATCATCAATTTCATTTAAACTGTGATTTATTTATATAATTTACTTAACGCAATGAAAAGAGACGTTGTCAATGTTTAAACAAATAAGGCAAAAAAAATTAAATAAACAATAATAAACGATAACAATTTCGCATTATAATATAGCCACAAGTGTACGCACATAATAAAATAATACGTAATAATACTATCACTGACGTTACTATCTAGAAATAATTAATCTATAATTGTGGGTGTTTTTCTGTGTGCAAATAAAATATTAATAATTAATATAAATAAATTATCAATGAACACACTTAATAAAGAAAAATCGTAATTTAAATGTACGTCAATTAATGTTCAACAACTACGAGCGTCAATTAATGACCTAGACCTTCTTCCTCTCCCACTATCTGTCTCTGTCTCACTCTTTCTCGCATTATTTATCGCAGATAAACAAACAAACCAGCAAAAATAAAGAATTAATTCAACGAGTTAAACGCTATTAAAGTGCCCAAAAATAAAACTAAACGTCGTCGAAATTGTGAAACCGACAGTAAACACATGACGAGAAACGAAACTTGGACGAGATTACTACGGTTGACGCTGCCTCATAGATTATTATTATTCTTGCGCCCGTTACTTAATGGCCGCGCCTCGTCGATGATCCGAACGTTTTAGATTGAATTTTTCACCAAGGAATTTGACCGGAGGCCGAACAAATTCTTCACCGACGACGACCACATAAAAACACCAACTCTCTCACTTTGATACATCGCTAATTACAATGTGAATGTAGAGAATGTTCTCGTAATTGAAAAGCGGGTGGTTTTTTAGGCCCGAGTGAATAAATAATACTTGCTGATCGCGTCAATCACCCGGTATTTGATTACTACAATTATACCGAGAGAAATTGTGACATAAGAAGATAATAAATAAGTATAATGGAAATGGAATACATTTTTTTTCGATTCGTTTTGCTTAAGAAAATTAGATGCTTTTTCTCTTGGATCGTAGTTTGTATAAGGCCCAAAGGTGATTAGTATTATTACCACTTGGGAATACGTTCTTAAATAATACATTCGTAATGGGCCAGTTTACATCTTTGTACGAGGGTTTGTTGATATGTAATTAGCCAACCACAGAAGCTATGTAAATTTCATATTTAATATACATATTTTATTAACTCAACATACTTTTAACACTGTTTCTTCTTTGTTTGCAAACCACGCTCATGCAGCTTTTATCACAACTTATTTGCCTTGTTGGCCTTAAAACTGGAAACGATTGAATTCCAAAATGAGTTTAATGCAATTTGTGCAAAAATGCAAAATTAGAGAAGGGTCCCCCCTTCTATAAAAGTGCAAAATTTGAAGAAAGAGAAAATCTCAAAATATTAATGAATTTCAATGAAAAATTCACCTTCAAACTCTAATTAATCGATCTTTAAATGAATGGAATCTTCAAACAGCAGCTTAAAAAACCCTTTGACTTCGAACTTTGCAATAATTTTTCTAAAAAGTCATAATTTGTTTCAACCGAATTTTGTTGATGTTGATTGGAAATGGTCAAGGCTAATTACGTATTACTACACCCACGCACTAACTTGTCTTTCTTTTTTAATTGGCACTCTTAATTAGCAACAGTAAAACGATTTAATCAACTCCTAATTTTCTGCAAGTTTTAATTAACGAATTAACAGCAATCATATTCGTTTAAGGTTGGTTCGCTCTTTAATCGAACCGGCCATTTGAAGCGGGAATCCAATCTAGAGACTCTCTTCGCACGACGAAATCGATGTCGAAGGGAACGGGAATATTTTTGTTTTTTGATTATTGAACCGTACATAATTTCAACGATAAAAGAAGGCACTAAGCGAAGGCTGAAGAAACGAGCCAACGAACGGCGATGATGATGATGACGACTCGTGTGGCGCCTCGTATAAGGTGAGTCGACAAAATAATCGTTCGATCGAAATCTACTTAATTATTATCGTACTCTCGTTTTAATTATCGTCTGTCCATCACATGAAATATTAACTTTGAGTAATAAGAGCAAAAAAAAGAGAGGCGAAGAAGATGAAAATTGTGCGTTGATGATGAGGGAAGAATACGTGGCGGCGAATGGTGTGAGGTAGGCCGAATGTAATTGCTTATTCAAGTCGAAATCGATTACGTAAAATTATTATGATTTTAATTTTTGCGTATTGCCGCTCTCGCTTGCCACGTAAACTGATGAATTATAATTATTTGAAGAAAGCAACAATAACGTTTAATTGCTGTCTTACGATAACATTTCACAACGATCCTATTTCGATTATCGTCAACGTGCAGACGCTTGTTGATCAACATATATAATAGAGCAGTAATTCGTTATTAGAGAGATACCAAAGCGATTGAAATGGTAACAAATCTAAAAGAACTTTTATTGTCATTTCCTTGCTCTTCTAACTGGAAAAAGGAACGCGATTATGCTTTCGACCACTCATCTCAAGTGATATTACACAACATTGAAACGCGACCGGCCCGGCCTGACCCGGCAATCCAATGTTATAATGGCGATGGTTGAAGACTGAAGAGAGAAATAAAAATATTCCACATAGAATAAAAATGATTATAAGTATTTGATTCCGAATGAAAATCGTTTGTTATTATTGTTATTACTGTTACAATTTGAAATTGTTATATATATTTTTAAAAGTTAATGATAATATTTCTTTTTGTTGCAAGCATATTGTAATGCTCGTAATAATAACACGAGAGTAATGCGAGTGGGTTACGAATACGAAATATCTGAATAGAAAAGAATAACAATAATAATGACATTAAATGAATTCCAAACTGGAATTAATTCACGCTATTTCTCCAGTAGGTGTATGTTATTGAAAAGAATGCGCCAACTTGTAATTATTATGTAAATTGTTACAAAAATTTAATGCAAAACTAGCACACACACACACGGTCGCATAGTCATTTAGAGAAGAGACGAAGAAAAAATGATTAACTTACGAGATTGGTAAAGAATGTGAACGAGTAAAAATCTGGATGGCAGCAACAATGATAATGATCGACTGTCGTTGTGCAAATAATTATAGTCCTCTTTGGGGAATGATTTACTTCGAAATCCTACTTAATAAACTTTTAAGAGACTTTGTTGTTACGGCCACTAAAAGGAACAATGAAGAAAAGAATGGCTAGAAAAAGTTGCGCGGAGGTAAATATTCTAATTAATTTTATGGTAACTAATCGCGACTCGAAGAGAGAAAAATGATAATAAGAGAGGGGAAAATGGTTTTGCGTGAAGCGAAGAAGAGCTCCTTAATAGGTAGCTCCATATAGTAGAAGCGACGCGTGATTTTGTTGACCCGAGGAGAGTTTGAGCTCTTCTACTTCTTCTTCTCATAATAATAATAATATAAAACCGGTCGCCTCCCGCAGTCCAGCAACAGGTGAACTGATCATCACGCTCCAAGCTCCCACTACTACAACTACTGCCATTTAACAATTTCTTATTTTACTTCTTGTACTCTTTCATTTACTTTTTTCTACTTAATAATATCCCTTCCTTGCCCTCTCTCTTACTTTATGACTTTCCATTTTATCCATTTCTATTTTGCATCTAGGTGCATTTATCGGGGAAGCTCTCCATCGACTTGAATTTTAATTGATACAAAAGGCAGCATCAAATAAAATGATTATTATTTCGATCACGTTCGCGTTGTTTACATTTTTTGTTGTTGTTGTTGTAAATATCGATTCTAATCTATACAGGTAATAAATTGATTATTATACTCACATGTTTTGGATCAATTTCATAAACTTATTGCTTTATTGTACGGTCGAGAAACTTACGCATAGTTTATGACTTCATTGTAGTTTCTTTTTTCATAAGTTACCATTTATTTATGTTAATTGTACGCACGAGGAAGAAGAGTCATAGATGTGGGACAATGAAGAATCGATCTTCCTATTTGATTTAGGTTTAAGACATTCAACCATCTCCTTTCTCTCTCTCTCTCTCTCTCTCATTTTACGTGCCTCACACAAATTTCCTTTTAAAAATTTCCTCCTGCTCTTTTCCCATCGCAGCCATTCATAAACATTATTAGCTTATTAATAATCAAGATTCTTATCTAAATTTCGTTAAAACATAAAGGAAAAGGACGACCGCTCGAAGAAGGACATTAAACTTGAAGCGACTTATCTGACTCATCGCGTTTCTTCTCCATAAGAAAAAATAAGCCTACGCTTACAAAATTAATAATAACGAATGGGGCAAGTGGTAGTTGGGCCGCATCGTAAGCACCATTTGATAGATGTGCGGGTGTTGACGTTGAAACCCCCTACCGATTGAGAAAAAAAATCGAAATTATGAGCAAGGACGCGTCTCGGACCAAGTAAACTCCCCGCAGTTTACAAGACCTCAACGAGATGGCCATCAATCGTTAAAAGAAGTATCCCGCGGTAAATTTCGTTTTGTTTTTCTTTTCCTTTCTGGTCTGGTCTTCCACTTATAACCCACATTAGGTTCGCTCACTCCAATCTATATCTTGCTCATTGCCCACAATTTTAGTCGAAACGTCTAACTAAAAAAAGAAGGGAAAAAAACCGTGGTGCATCTCTCGCTCTCTTACATCTGAAAGATGTTGTTGTACACTATTTCACACTGCGTTTATAGTGTAACGAAATGTAAAGTGTATGGGGAAAAAGTAATCCAGTTTTATTACGGACGCTGTATTATTTTACGTTGTCGTTTGGGCCGTTAGGTAATTTTTCTTTTCTTGTCGGTTCGGTGTGGGAACCGACAAGAGTTTGTCCCATTAAAGAAGATAAAAAAAACCTATGGGTAATGTCCACTTCTTATTTTATTTTTCCAACAACAGCAACAACAAAATTAATATCACTTTCGTTCTAGACATTTGTTTATATGAACATTACGGTAGTCTTGATGCTACCGCTCTTTAATTGGTTCGTTCCTCTGAGATACGAATGCCATATTTAAAAGAAGATATTTGAGAAATTGAGTCGGTAATTTAAGTTTGTGACTTTTTCGAGTCCAAAGTTATATAATTAACAGCTTCGATTTGTTAAGAAAGTTTTATCGAAAGGACGATGGAACCTGCTTTAAAAAGAAATAAGTGGAAGGAATTGTTGTACATTTTCTGTTTGACGGAGTGAAAAAATTAACAAAAAGAAAACGCAGGTGATGGCGTTTATAAATTACTTTAAATTTGTAAATTGCGAATAGCACGTGTTTGCAGCAATAATTTTCGTAAAAATAATGAATAATATTGATATTTAAAATTGCATCTTTTCACAGTCAGCAAATTATTGTTAACTTATCGTAAATCCCTTGTTATACCTCAATTACATAAACAAATAACGCGCAGAAGATTCTATCAAATAATTTTTGGTCCTGTTTCATCAATTCTAGTTAATAATTGTTTTGGCAGAAAGAAGGAGAAAACCCTAAAGTGGCTCGTTAGAAAGTGAACGGCAGCTGTTGGCAGAAATAAGTCGTTTTGTTCGCAATTTTTCTTATTAACTTTTTTTTGCACAAATAATAAAAAGGCAAAATTACGATAAATAAATAATAAAAGCGAAAGATAACGTAAATATAAATTAATTAACTTTTCCCCCTTTATTAATTTATTTATATTGCAGTAACGTTTAATAATTTATTTATGAATTTGCGCTGGCCATTTTACCACCCACATGTATTTTCAATTTATTTTAAATAATAATTACGGCATTTTACTCACATGCATACGATATATTACAATGTGTACGAAATGGAAATTCATTAAATAAACAACAAGAACAACACGATACAGGTAGAGTAATTTATGTGATAAACGCAGGGCGAAAGCCAATTTACCGCAGAAAAATAATTTTAATTAATTTGAGAGAGAAGGAAAATTCACTGCGTATGTGTGAGAGCCCACAATTAAATTATTCTTGCCAACGACTAATTGCCCATGCCGATATTAGCGTTGAATTCTTACAGTCATTTTCCTTTAGCCAAAGACTCCTGCTAACATCTTAACCGACCAGTATTATTTTAACGGAATCCTCCATAGAAATAAAGAATATTTCGTTGTATTTATCACTGAGAGCGGAGAACTTCACTCGCGGTCATTTATCATTTTAACACGTTAATTCGTAGAATTGTTATTAATTGTGATCAATGTTTATGCGCACGGAAGTTTGATATTACCTGTTAGAAAAAGGACCTGTCTCGTAATCGTTTGATAAAGCGTTTAGAGTTGGTAAACGTGTTATTATCGTGCACTTCGTTTCTTTTCCATTCCATCGGCCGATTTAAAGCTACGGTGCTACAATAACTGGAGGATAAAAATAAAGATCGTCGCTTTACTCTCCTTTTTTGAATCTCAAGATTTATAATCGACAATAACGACAAAGGAAAATTATTATAGGCACGAGATTACTGCTATACTTGGCATTAGAATCATCGTGGTTGTTATTGTTGTTGTTGTCTGCAAGAATCATTAGAATGTTTAAATTAATTTCCTCGAACGTTTCCATTTCCCTCGAATTCCTCTCATAAGCCAATTCCACGTTTTTCCTAGTAAATAATTGTCATTAACATTATATTCGACGACGATTCGCTATCCAACGATTCCATAGGAAAGTTTGCTGTTCGTACTGAAAAAGGAATTTGCCACTGAGGAGACTTATTATTCGAAAAATACCTTTATTGTACGTATGATTGGAACGTTTATTCAGCATTGTGCCTTTAGTTATTTTCTTAGTAATTAAGCTCGAACCGATTTAGTGAAAGTTGAGGTTCTGTTACGTAACGTTCGATCTGATGGATGGATGTAAGGTGAAGAGGAGAAAGATTCAATTTATGGGATTAAGGAGTTTCTCCAGCTGGTGTGTGTAGGATCGAATGGTTGCCTCGTTAAAAATAATTAATTTAACCAATAACAAATAGGAGAACAAATAACAATACGAAAACAGTAAAGATGTAAAAGGAGTAATTAATTTGTGACTTCAGATTATAAGAGGTCGATGGATGAGAACGTATCTACAAATTGCCTCGTTTTTTTTGCTTCTCGAAACATTACGAAGTGACCGCAGCTCTTTCAATAAATTGCTGCAGAGATTTATTTATATACGAGGGATTTTGATAAAGACTGCGATCGTGTCTAGCAGAAACGATTAACGATGGTGAAAGTAAATACGTGCGAAAAATTAGTCAATCCACAAAAGCTCAAAAGCATTTACTGAAAACAGAAAAGAGTTTTCCATTGCGGTCTCATTGTGATTGCTCCTTTTATTGTTAGTTCTGGTTCCATGTCCTGTAGTTTCTATCATTCGTGCACCTTCGAGAAGCGGTGGTACGATGATGATGATGATGATGAAGAAGTAAGTGTGTAATGTATTTTATTAATATTATTAGTTCATTGCGTGCTTCGTTCTTGTTTCTCTTTTCGCCTCCCATTTTTATACTCGACGACGACGATGATGATCGTTGCGTGTGTGTGTGCGGCGCGGAATCGAAGTCGAAGAAGCACCCAACGGTGGTGGTGGGCTACTTTACGACCTCACCGAGGGGGTTTTTAATTGTCACCTTCTTTAATACTTGTCCAATATGGATGCATTTAGTGTTGGGACACATTTCACTGGGGACCGTTGATTTAAACGTTATTTGCGTGTTATCCACTTGTACGCGCGAAAAAATATCCTTCACGTATATTCTTGATTTATTTTTTCGCCTTCTCCTGGTTTCATTATTATTTGATTTGTAATACGCTTGCTCTAATAAATTAAATACGTGTGTATGTTTGTACTTTAAGTAATGAATAAAAAGAAAATGTTTAAGTTTCTTATTTATCTTATTTTTATCTTCGAATTGCAACATGTGAGAATTTGTTTCTTTTTCCATTCTTTCTTTGCGTCTCGGAAATTCTTCTCCATCGTTCTTCTCTTACCCGTAAAACTGCCGTTGTAAATTACATCAATTTATTCGTTTAATTGTTGCATTTACTTTTGAAAAATGCTGTCCGTACTTTTCTTATTTATATAAATATATTTACCACGAATTGTTGTAACGTCCGTTTGTATTTGTGCAAAATATATGTACGAGCAAATTTCAGTTGGAAATTTTTCAGGAAATTCCATTGTACTACACTTTTACCGTTATTTAAGTTATTTCTTTCATTTGAATACGAACATCTCTTTCTCTCGCCATTGTGTTAAATAAAATGTTTACTTATAAAATTTTCGTGGGTTTTTCAACATTTTTTCAATACAAATCGGTTCAGCTTTTTCCTTAATAAGCACGTCTTGTATATTATAATTTTGTAACTAAAGCACAAAACCATTGATAATTATTAAACAAATATAAATATGGATATGAACTAAACCGATAATCTAACGCCTTCGGACTTTAATTGCAGTACCATATGAATATTTAAAACGATTTCAACTGAATACATTTTTTTTCTTACTGATAAAAAGGTCTTTAATAATTTTTCCCTTAATACACATAAAATTTATAATATTTTAACATGCTAATTGGACAAAGGGGAGTTTAATAATAATGAAAAGTGAGAGAGAATAAAGGAGAGCTTTTTTGTGAGACAAACCTTCATTAAAAAGTGGCTAGCTGTGCGATGACGGTAGCGCAGTGGGTAAGATACGTTTCGGTAGATTTTATATCCGTACATCTAACATAAATTATACCTTTTATTTTAATTGTTTAATTATAAAATAAAATAAATACGAAATGGAGGGGAAGAGGCGAAAAAAAGAACAAAGTTGGAGGTCCACGTGAAATTCTACAAGTTGAACGAAGAGTGTAAGAGGAAAAGAAAAGGATGAAATCAGAAGGGGCGTTTATCGACGAAAATTTATAATCGCATAGATGAATTTTTGCTGTTAAAACTTTCGTTTTCACTCAAACAGTAGATACCTTTTTTCTTGTTTAAAGTCTACCTTTAACAAACTACAGGTGTTTCGTGTTCGGTCGATTGAAAACCATTTCAGTCCGAAATAGTTAAATATTCTGTAAAATATGTGTGTTGAAGAAAAAATTTAATAGAAAAAACATAAATTTAAATTTTTCATTCTGATTTGGTTTGTTAAATATTTCGAAATCAATTTAAATCGTACCTGTGTCTCTCTCGTTTCCTTGACGTTTATCTGTCAGTCCTATTAGGTAGAGAATTTCCCTAATTTTTAACAGCTTGAATTCTTATTCCCATTTTCACGGCAGATGTTTATAGGATTGTATTTTATTAATCAGAGAAAGAAGGATAACACGCACTTTTAATGCATATAATGGGCATACTTAGAGATAATAAATTAACGATTTTTATTGTTTAGAATCCGATTTTAATAATACAAATTTCGTCGTGTGGTCTAATGGATGGAATAAAATCGGCATTAGGAATATTAAAAGTAAAATAGCGAGAAGCGCTGTTCTCCGTAATTATCAAACGAAAATAACACGACGACTTTTAATTGCACCACGATTTTAATTAATGCTTAACCGACATCAAGATAGATAATCTGATCATTCACGTGGCACTTCCTATATGTTTGTTTTTTTTTAACGGCAATTCCACTTAGGTTTTTAAGATTAAGCTGAAGTTCCGGAATCTCTTTAAAGATTACCAGCAAAAATTCGTTTTTGCTCCATTTCTCCATACTCGTATTTAAATAGAAATCTGTTTATTCTAATAGCATTAAAAATCATTCGTATAAAAGATTCGTTCAAAATTGAAGACCACGTCGTCTCATGCGTCTAGACGTATTAAATCACACAATAGAAAGGCGAGGGAGTCTTCCTTTTTATTTTATTTTGCTACGATCCTTATTCTTCGGTTTTGTAAATCAAGAAGGAAAAAAAATAGGCGAAGGAGAAATCGAAAACCGAAAAACTGGGCGATAGTTTAACGTACTTTTACTCTCTTCTTCTTCTTCTTTTTTATTTTCCCTATCATCCTTACATTATTGTTATTATTTACACGTATATGCATTTAATTCATCCTGCTGGATCGGTATATGGTAGGAACAGTTAAAAGGTGCACAATGATACATAATAAGATTTGCCTGAAGGGCCCTATATCCTTATCCACGTGCGCCATTCAAATAATAAATAATACGGGATCATTCAATTCCTTTATAAAAAAGAAAGATCCAAGAAGATGAAGCGGAAAAGAAGATGTAAAGGTGGGAAGAAAAAAGTAAATTCGGGCCGTTGTTTACTTTGTAAAGGTGAGGGAATCTCAAAAAGGAAAAAAAAAAGAGGAAGAAGTTTGTGGGCAGATTTTTTTAACGGAAAATTTACCCGCCCAAAAAGGAATTGGAACTATCGCACATTGCCGATTGAAAACTAAGAGAAATAAAAAGTTTATTATTTGCCAATTGCATTTCTTTTTATTCATGTTTCGGTATCATCAATCGGTTCGAATATTTAAAGAACTTGAAACGTAATTAAATTAAAATATATGCGAGTACATCGTTTCATTAAAATTTTTCTTTTACGTAAATTTTAATAAGTGATTTAATTTTTCATTTTAAACGTTTGAACGTTAAATATGCATTTAAAAGGTTCTTCCACTCGCTCTGTCTCTCTGCCTCCTTTTACGAATTGGTCGTGTCGACGTTTCGTTTTAATTACATGTGAAATTTACATTCGATCATTTCTCATTTAATTATAAAACGACATTATTTCTCATCTTCTACTTGAGACGGCGAAAGAGAGAGAAAGGAGAGAAATGTGGATATATATTTAATGTTAAATGTTATTATCGCTATTATTGGAAGTATAAACGTTTATAATAATCGTTCTGTAAGAAGACGCATATAAATTTTATGAATCACGAAGAAGCAAAAATTTCGAATGTTAGAAATTCTTGGTTGGAAATATTAACAGAAAATGATGAAAGTGACGGAGGAACAGAGAGACAGAGAGAAGGGAATAATGTATATTTAATAATTAATAGGTGGTACCCAAGAACGTATCAAATGAATTTTTACCATCATCAATTTCCTCCTTTAATTTACATTTATTTCTAATCTAAATTAAGAGAAAAATAAATATATTTCTCCTCCTTATTTATCGACATCGATGTAATACATTAACAATGTCATCAATTTTAATTAATAAACTTTTTTCTTTCCCATTCGATCTCATTCTCGTCTCTCTCTCTCTCTCTCTCTCTCTCTCACTGGCAACACTTTCGTCCCCGCATCGAATCGTTAACCAGACAATAATTTATCGAATCCTAACGTATTCCCATTCTACTCTTTCTTCCTTTTTTGGTGGATAGTTAGCACGACAGGAGGCTAAACGTGTAAACATTTGTACACACATTTGGGCAAATTCGCAAACAAGGGCGCTAATATGTTCGCCTCCATTGACCATTGGTCATTTGTACAAAGTCCAAGCGATTAAAGAAACAGTTTTTCTTACAATAAACGTACAACAAGCCAAAAGAATCTTCGTTTCGGTTAGGTCTTTCATTGAATTAACTTTATTAGTTATGTTGGACTACTGCGTTTACTTCTTTTCCTGTTGTTGTCACCTTTTCTTGCAAGCTACTTCGGCATCTTTTTCCTTCAACTTCTTCGTCTTACCATTCCGTATCGTTGCTCCTTTAGACGTTCGGTAAAGAAAGCAACCGTAAGGGATGTTGTTGGTTTCGTTTCCATTCATTCATTCGGATCGATAATATAATGGATCGTGGGCACGCGTTCGACTACAACGTACGCACGAAGACGAAATGAATTATTATCGTTCATCTCAAAACTTTGGAACATATGTTCTGTCTAAGGTCGTGTCCGAGACACCGAGGGAAAAAAGTAAAATTTACACGTGTCCCCCCGTGGATGACCGAAACGTTCCTTCATTTTCGTTTTGTTCTTCTCCTATTGATATTATTTACGATGACAGCGTTGGGAGAAGAAATATTCGAATTAATAATGATGACGATGAACGTTTCATAATCATTCACTATCATCATTTTTATCCCGTATAATTAAAAGAAAAGTCTTAATTTATTACTAATTTTTAATTTATGAAGATTGGTTTCTATTTTTTCAAGTTAATTTTTGTGGCCATTCGTTCCTTCTCTCTCGCATTTTTCTTTTTCGTTTTACGACTAAATGACTTGATTGAGAAACGATTTTTTGTTTGTTTATTTGTTAGTTTGACCTTAATTTGCACACAATTCCACATAAATACGCGTGTACAAGTATTAATTTGGAAAATTTGAGAAACAGATTCCAAAGAAATTCGAAATCAATTAATGGTCATAGGACGATGGAGAAAGTAAGGGACAGAAAACGATTATTTATACGGAATGTCCTCTAATATTTCTGTTAGATATGTAATATTCATTTATTTATTGCCCATCTTTTCAGTTCCTTTTTTCTTTTTCTCTTACGGTTAATATAAATTTCTAAAGCGAACGGACATTTTTCTCAGAGTCAGCAGGAAATATTGTTAAAATTGTCGTATGCATAAGATTTGAAGGAAAAAACGAAGTAGAAATAATAAAAAAAATACGAGGGATAGACACGTCGTGGTGAAGAAGAAAAGATAAAAATCTTCAAATAAAATTTCTCATTCGGGCGATTGAACGAGAGAGAGAGAAAGACAGAAGACATTAAGATAAAGAGGAAATCTTTATGTCGTATTATTATTACATGTGTGTCATAACCGAGAAATGATTTACGCAGGTACCCAAATAACCTTCCATTAAGGAACATAAACATATTTACCTCTTTCTAAAATAACGACATTATTTTCACGTTCTTCCTTTTTGAATGGAAAAATCAGTGAACCAAGAATATAATTCGGCAAACGAGAACATCTTCAGATTCGATTTGACCCCATTTCAATACACTTTCGATGTTACTTGTTGCACTTCCGGAAGCTTCCAGTCAAATAATAACCCATTACAACGCAACATTACAAGGCTACCCTAATATTTCGTAACAGGGGTACGAAGACACGAGTGAGGTACAAACCAACCCTTTTGTTAAAATTTCTCCATATTCGGATTTAATTATGTGGTTTTCGAGAGAAAGATCCTAAAAATTCTCCATCGATCTGTAATCCATTCGACCTTATGTAAACTTCAGCGAAACAATTAGTAGTCCTGTGGAGAGTGGATTATCAATTTAAAATTTCTTCGTGTATCTATATAAAGTTGTGCTTCGTTGCGTAACGTTACATAAAAATTATTCGCGCAATAAAAGCAAGAAAACCGTACATGAAAGATATAAATTTTTCCTACGTTTCTGTTACTTCTTTAATATCGATCAATTGCTTCCTTTTTATCGCAGTTAATGATGAGGAATAATCACGTATTTTACTGCTTATCGTAGTGGGAAATCGGGGATAATATCTATCGAGTAAAATGCGGAAACTTATAATAAATTGCGGTAATTTTCAGAAAAGGATTTATCGATTTCAATTCGATCGATCAACGACTCGAAACGTTTCTAATAAAATAAAAAATAAATCTAAATAATCTGCGTTGGAAATGGTGTAAGTGACAATTGAAAGAGAAAACATTCAGAAGAATCATAAACATTCTTCCAAACTATCGAAGATTCTTACCAAAATAAAATATGGGCGTTTTAATACGAGGCCGATGATAAAAGTCGAACAAATCGATTGAGTAATATCGTTAATATATGCCCGATTAAGATTATTATCGGCTGAGAAGATCGTTTCTGTCTTATTGGTTATACGTTAAATTGGAAATTTTATGTATGTTTAGAAGATTTAGTGGAGTTTGAGAATTCTCATCTTGAAAAAGGAAAAGATAGAAAATAAAATAATGGAATCGAGAGGAACTCGTTCAAAGAATAAAAGCTAAATAAACGAAACAGAAGGGTTTCAACGTCGAATAAATAATTAAGAGGAACCCGTGAAAACAGAACTAAAAAGGCGAAAGGGGCAAAAACATGTGCAACGTTTCAATGCAAATTTTCTGAACCAATTTCTTAATTAAAACGTGCTGCGAAATAAGAGACGAAAATAGGAACAGCAAAAACTCTTCTTTTGATTCTCGTACGTATTTTTTTTTTCATCTATATTCTTCAACGAGACGCACCACCCAATAAATCCGAATACGTCTCAATTAATTAAGGTTCGTACGTACGGAAGATAAATGACTAATACTTATTATAAAGTCTAATGTATAAATGGTCGACGCTTTTAAAGAACACACACTCTCCTGCAAAAACCGTTTTATTCTATTTGGTAGTTGGACTAAGCGACGGGCATTAATAAGTCTATTAATTTATCATCCGAGATTCGCTTCCTACCTTTTGATATCGACTAATAAATTACCTTTGAAAAAATAAAACGAAGGTGTAGAGCAAAACGTGCACTTTTCTAATACGATTCCAATTACAATTTTCATCGATTCATCGTGTTACTTTTTATCTCATTCTCAAATCGAACATCGTATAATTTCGTTAAACACTTAAATAGATTTAATTTTTTCTTTACACTGGAAGGCACAATTTTTTCCCCACGCATCGCTTTATAATAAAAATTCTTCGTATATTGTCGGTAATTATTATTATACGGTATTTTATAGCTTACATGCTACCACACTTTTATTAATAAAAACGAGATTGTTTGGTCCCTTCGAGCTACTAAATACATTGTATCATTTTAATGTAGAAATCACATTAAAACTTTTCGGGGCCTCGAATTCTTCTCGTTCCCATTGTGTGATTGTTACGTTCAGATAAATAGCCACGAGGCGTTCGATTTCGATTTGAATCGTACGAAAATAAAAAGGCCAATAATAATGGTGGTAATAACAGAAAGGAGAAAGAGAGGCCTTTTTAATTAGCAACATTATAATAATAATAGTAAAGTATAGATTCGGTAAATGAATGGATACGATTTTTCAATCCAATCGTAATAAGCTATTAGATACAAATTAGGTGTAAATGATGATGGTAGAAAAGAACGGGAAAACGAGACGGGATCGAAGGAGATTTTAGATAAAGAGAAAATACCGAACGATCGTGATCTGGATTCGACGTTACCGAACCGAAATAAAAAAGCAATATGAATCGAAGAATGAGAACGAGGAATGTAAAACGAAAGAGTGCCGATATAGCTTGATTGTTAATAATTATTAACTGAGGGAACAATAGACATTATTATCTAATCTTTTTGTTGAGGCATCTGAACGCTTTTTTCTTCTTCAGTCCGAAGAATATGACGGCAAGAGGCAGACTAATTCCATTCTAGTTCTAAGAGTTAACTATAGTAGCATTCGTATAATTCTTTAGCGTTGAGTTATATTCGGAAAAAAAGAGTTGATCATAATCACAATTTATTGCTTTGTTGGGGCCGACGAAATTTTTGCAGATCGAATTTGCAATTGCCATGCCGAGGATTTTCTTAGGAAAAGGAGTTTATGAAGTATTCTAATTAGGGCTCATTTGCATTTTTCAATCGTGATTTATTAAGGTTTTGTTAGTGTTTTCTTTTAAACAATGAACGATAAGACGATTAGGTAAATGCTATTAGCATCGATTAATCACGTATTTATTAGCATTAAGATATTTTCATTATTTTAAATCCAATAATGTAATTACGCACGTCTTATTGTTAATAATTTATGTCTTTATTCATACTAAATTATGCGTTTAGTGTTTTCTTTTTTCGTTCAAGTTATTGTTGTTGGTGTAATTATTAAGATGCTACACACATACATATTATTATCATGAATAATGATAATAAAACCGTTAATGACGATTAAATCTATTTGGGTTATCCAATTAAAATATTAAAGAAAATTGAGGAGAGAAAAATTTGTATGCAATAAACGAGAACAACAAATTGTACAAGTTGATTGATAAATATTTATTGTTTTAAAACCATACAAATTGTAATAATAACATTACATACTATAAAAGAGATTATTTTCATATTATTATTATTATTCCCATTTATAATTGCCTATTTGATATATCTTCATGTTTGAGATAATGAAATTTATTGCTACGCTATCTTAATAAAATTTGCTTAGATATTTTATGGTACAAGGAATGCGAGAAATAAAAATCTAAAACAAGAAATTATTATTGTTAGGTTTTTTACAATAGTTCAATAGATAATTCGATCAAAAACGTGCGTTTTCTAATGAGAACTTTCCCTTTGGGATTTTAAAAGAAAACTGCAACTTTTCTCATTCACAATTCATAAATTGCGTTTACGATAAGAATTTGCATCGATTTCGTCTACGTCAAGTCGTCATTGCGTCAATGAAACGTGCAAAAATTTCGAAATTTAATAAATGGAAAACGTATAACATTAAAATAAAAAATGTTTTTCGGCGTTTTCATACAACGTTACAGGAAAAACTACGTTCTGTTTGTGGTGGAAACTGCGAAACTCGGAGAGCGTGGTAAAATACCGTCGGATTAAAATTAATAGAAATTAACTGCGAAACTTTTCCAACGATTAATTTATTAGTAATTATACGGAATTAATTAGTTGTTTTAATCTACAAATTATGAACCTTCATTATCTCCCCTTTTGTTTCACGTAGACTGGCTATCATTTTAAACGTTGAATATTAATATTTGTTCGTTTAATTAAAGAATGCGGGATTCACTGTAAAACGCACGTTTCGTTTATTAATTAACCAAATTCTTCGTGTTGACGATAAAGAGAAATAATCCTTTGGAGGCTGGTGTTTAAGAGAATGAGTGACAATTACTGAACACTTGAATTGTGAAGCCATAACTTTTTTGATCATTGGATACATCTTTTGCAAATTTCGGTTTTGTTTGCGAATAAGTTTGGTTTTCTTGTACCTCGATCGTTGGATCCACCGAATGGGTTTTGTTGGAGTTTTCGCCGGTTTCCGACGGAATTTTCTCAATGTTTGGCATCGAGAACTTGCCCAAACCCAAACAAAAAGTGGTCCAAAAGGTCCTCCAACTTTCTTCCCCCGATTTATGTACATCGATCTATACGTGTGGAAATAATATACATAACGAATGTTGTTGTATATCTACTGCGTGTGTGAACGTATGTATATTGGAATCGGTAGTTTTTCTTTCAAGTGTTTCCTCCGAAAGGTGGGGGCCTCTTGTTGGCGTTTTTAGCGTGTCTTGCGTGTGTGTAGGCCGGATCTGAGTGCAACGAATCAACGGCTCGGGCCCACCACTCCGGGTGTACGGGAGTCCCGTGCGTTCGAATGATCAGTCGCTACCCGACTTTGGTTGTGTTCGTACAGGACACCCTCGTTCGTAAGATTTGTTTTCATTTTTTTGTTTCCTTTTTTCATTTCAACGTTCCTTCCTGTTACTTTCCTTTACGTTGTTGTTCTCGTCGTTTGGTTTGGAGCGCAAATCTCGTCTCGCGGACCTTTAAACGGATCCGTCTTAATCAGCGATCGGATTCGCGTTGATAATTGCTGCACGTAACATTTTTAAACGCCGTCGAATTGACAATTCGCAACAACAACAACATCGACAGTGTGTGATGATAATTAATATGTGACATTAACGTTGATCAAGTGAAGAAAACTTAATTTATTCTCCTTTTTGCGTTGTTCTCTGGACTGTTTGTTGTTTATCGATTGAGTTTTAATTGTTACTGATTGAAACTGTGATGTTTGTTACTAAATTGTTATGCACGTTTAACGTCCGAACCACGATGATGATTTCTTGGTGAAGAAGAGTCCGAAGAGAGTCGAACAGCAGCAGTCACCGTCTTGCCAAAAGAAACTCATTCTTGATTAATTCAGGTGAGTACGGTTACATTGTTTAATTATCAATTGTGGCGATAAAGCAATAAAGGAGCAATAAGCAAAGCGAGTGAAAATTGTTCGATTCCCATCGAAATTTTAAAACGAATATTACAATCACGTGTTGGTTATGTTCATCAAGTGACGTCAGTTGATTTATGAGTGATTACTGAACGTAACATTTAAAAGAAAATAACTCTTTCGCTCTATTGAAACAACAAAACGTACAATCGCCGTATAATAATGGGAAATAAATAAAATAAATTACGTAGTATTTCTCGATCTTCTTCACTTAATAAAATAACAGACAACGGATCGATATTCTCTCTCCATGGCCAAAACCGTTCCGTTGTCTATCATTATAGAGGTAGATGGAAAATCCAGGTGACGATGATATTAATACTGTTTCTTTTTATGCTCTTTGAATAAAAACTTTGCTTATTTATACACGGGAACATTTGCGTAAACATTGGTAGAGGACGATAAAAAAATCACTCTTTCCAGTGAAAAAAGTACGAGACCATCCTCATTATTCCTTAAAATAAAATGTATGCATGGATTCCGTGATACGAAACGGCGAGATTCCTAATTTTTCGATAGTCCACCATGTTAGATGGCGACAGGAAAGAAAGAACCACACAGATATTTCGTTAATTATTTTTTAATCGTGGCCCGGACTGCCTTAACGAATTAATTAATATTAATTCGCCGTGTTACATCTATTAAGGAAAAAAATTGCAGCAAAAAATATAAAACGATAATAATAATCGACAAGAAAACAGAACGAACGGACGGTTTTATTAGGCCGTAAATTTTCCATTTTCGCGCTCATAATGTAATATCCTTAATAATAAAATGTATATTCATATTATATTATTTGCATTTTAAATGTCTGTCATATAAACATGGTGTTTAGGTTATCAGCTTCTTATCTTCCGTTTGTATAACGTTATAATAAAATGGAGCCCATCTTTGACGAAATATTTTAATTTTTTTTTCGTGCTGTCTCTTTCACTTGCATCCACAATCAATTACGAAACAGCGTCATTAATATTCGTCCATCATTATCAATTTAACAATTTTATTCTTTATTTTGCTTAAAGAATTGCATCAAACAATGGAAAATCCGATTGATTTCTCAATTCAATTCCATTTATTTTTCAACGTGCTGTTCGCAATAACGGTCAATTGAAACATTTTTCGGATGAACCGCGGAATCCTTTCAATTCTAATTCGAAAACCGTACACGAATTCATTACCGATAATCGTGGATTCATTAAAATCGTGTAGTCAAAGAAGAAAAGGAAATAGTCACTGAGAATGGATGAAGTTTTTTGTTGGTAGCAATCGAATCTTTAATCTTCACCGTTTCGGTCTTATGAATGGATAAAGTAAGAAGCACATTATATAGATTAACATCGGATTTTCTTTCTTCCTCATTTTTTTTTATACGATGCAACCGAACTCTTTTTACTTCTTCGCCGTAGTTACAAATTACTTTTAAAACTATATTCCCTTCGTCATCGTTTACCATTAACTCTCACTCGTTGCTCTCGACTTGTTCGGATAAAATAATATCGAAAATGTTCCCTAATTAATGATTAAACGGAAAACTATTCGGTAATTAACAATAATCTAAATTGAAATAACGTGAAAGCGATTAGAATCGGATGGAACGGCAAGAACGGGCAAGAGATAGAGTTTAAAAGATTCCACGAGAAGTTCAGATTGTACGAGAGTCATGTTCTAATTGGAGTAATTACGAAATGCCATTGAATTTCAATTACGATCGTTTTGTTCGTCCGGTTAGACGAATTTAGTATTCGAAAAATTCGACCTTTTTTGAATCTGGTTTTACGTTGAACCATGATAGAGAATTTGTTAATAAAAAATGCGAGCTCCACCGCTGTTTAAGAAGTGTTGCCAATAATTAACCCAAGTGTAAAAGTACTTTGTTGCATTTACCCGTCCCCGAAATAAATTAAGCATCGTGACTGATGAAGATGCACGAATTTATTATAAGAAGAAAATGGATTTATGTTGGCGACACACAATTCACGACCGTTTAATTGATCACGAAACGAAAATCCTTTTAATAACAATAATAATAAGTTACGTTAATCGAGGACGAGGTGGAAGATAAGCGAGAAGAAGGTGGCTGGCGGAATTTCTTGTAAATCACTCGCTTTTCTGTGACGAATGGATCGAGGAAGATCCGAAGAATTCGATTCAATTAAGTGAGGAATAGCGAAAAATAAAAACCGAATCGAAGTTTTCGCATCGTACCTCGCTTTTTGCCTTCTTAACTTTCTTCTTCGTCGTCGGGATTTAATCGTGGCGGTGTCGAAGTACAAATTTCGAAAGGTACATTTATAAAGTATGCGATGACTGGCTATTATAGTACCTGTTACGGTTAAGGATTGTTAATTTAATCCCGTTTTTTTTATTTATTTATTCTGCATTCTGGTTGTTTTTAATTTCATATTGCATGTAGTAGTTGAAGATGAAGAGTTTCGTCGTTTATTTAACCACCGATTTCTTGCCACGCTATCATGAGAAAAAAGAAACGAAAAAAGAAGGAAGAAGCTTTTCTTTCTCCGCACGCGGTATTATAAATAAACCCTTTTGATATAATGAACGCGTGTTATAAGACCTTTTCGTAGTGAAGCCATAACCGTAGATCAAAACGAAATATAGCAGTAGCAACAAGTTGTAATCCAATTTTTAGTTTATTTTTTAATTCACTATTTTCTTTACGCGTCCGATCCGTATTTATTAATCATTTATCAAAAGGAATATATTGTTTGTAATAGACACATTTAAATGGAAATTGCGTAGAAATATACGGGGGGCAATCGGCGTTTATCCACCCACAATTCGCAACTAATAACTTATCGCTTCATCATCATTATCCGGCTGCGAAAGAAGCGAAAAACAATTAAGCAATTTCGCTGAAAAAGCAATCGAACTTACTCGGGAAATCGTTGGTTTAATTATTTAAGACGTACCCCGTATTATTAATATCTTCATACCATTAATGGCCTGATCTTGTTCTATGCAGACGCACATTTATTATCGTTAAGTTAACTTCATTTATAAACGTGTAACATGTAAATGGGATTCGGTTTTGTGAAATAACATTATTATTAGCTTTATGTTTGTAATATTTAAAATGCTGATGATGGGATAGAAGCAGTCGGATATACGGTGATGATGATGATGATGTAGAAGTTGGATGGACGGAGAAGACGAAAAAGAGGAAGATGGGATTATGTCAGAATTAGATTGTATCGAAAATGAGAAATGAAGGAGACGAATACGAAAATAAAGAAGACGAAGAAGAGTTTAATTATTACCAACGGCCAGATGTTCAACAAAATCTGTGTCATTTATTGAATTTTTATTCAAATTTGTATATGTAGATTTTTTTCTCAAATCGACGTATCATTACCATTAAGAAGACGAACGGGGCAAGAAGGGAAGAACGAAAAGTGTCAAGTCGCGGTTTTAATGTGTCCATATAAAAAAAAGTTCACTCCCACGCTCACCTTTCGAGAGGAACAGAAAGAGACGGAGAAGGAAACAAGCGTTTTGACTATTTAATTTTTTATTCCTTTTAAACGAGAAGACATCGACAGTAGAAGAAGGACAAGTCGATGATGATGATGATGATGATGGCGATGATGTCGATGTGAAAGAAGAAAGAATTAAAGTTGAAAATGAAAAGAAAACGATACTCCTCATTAGAATGCCGCTCGTTTCTCGGCTTTTTACCATAAACGCTCGTGTGTTATGTTTACTGAAAAGAACAAACTGATTTTTTTTATTGTCTTTCTTCAGCTTTCCCGTACGCATCATCATCATCATCGCCCTCCTCTACTATATCCTAAGAGTATTAAAAACAACAACTAACCGAAACCACTCACTACTATTATTACTTAAACGTACAAGAATATATTCCTCGACAAATAACCAATAATACATTGTGTAATTAAATTCGTTCTTTCTCTTTATATGCTTTGTTTCGTTATTTTTTTCCTCCTTCTTTTAGATTTTTTCTTAATACTACAACTACTGCTGCTGCTACTACTACTACTACTAACTGTATTTTATTTTATTATTCATCTTCTTGTTGTTCAGAGAAAGAAAAGAAGTTGATGGTGCTCTTTCCAATATCGAAAGAAGCTAACATAAAAATTAATGTAAACAAATAGAAAAAATGCCTCTTTTATTATTATTATTCACCATTTTCATTCACTTATCTATTTAACGATTATAGGTTCCCGACTTTTAACATTTTCACATTATCATCTTTACAGAAACAGAAAAATTAATTAATAAAAAA
Source organism: Hololepta plana (assembly GCA_963695495.1). Taxonomy (NCBI): domain Eukaryota; kingdom Metazoa; phylum Arthropoda; class Insecta; order Coleoptera; family Histeridae; genus Hololepta; species Hololepta plana. Next base: position 4,360,075 of record OY968837.1, on the reverse strand, counting down.
GAAAATCGTCACAATTAAGTATTAATACGGCCTTCCCATTTTATGTAATTCTAATCTGTCCAGGGAATCGTACCGTGCATTCGAAAGAGAATAAAATGAATTTTATCGATTTTATTAATTTAAACGCGATTATAACGACGTTTAATTAATACGAGTAGTTTTAGAATCGAATAGATCCTGGAGTTAAACGCAAAGAAAGTTTTTACGGCCCGTAATTAATATCGCCTTTACCGAGGATATAAACTCCTTCGAGGATATCCTTTTATGTTTTCGTCGAGTTTCCCATCAGTTTGTAAAGAATTTCGTTTTTCTAATAAAATACAGTCAAGCAATTGCTGAATTAGTTAATTTAAAGGATCTGATTTAATCGATCCCGATAAGATCTCAACGAGATCTTATAATAAATCGTCATCATGGTGGATCGTATTACAAAGTACCGCTCAATTAATAAGGAGAAACGAAATATGAAATATCCAATAAATTTTCTAAATTTCCATCCAACTGACAACGGACCGGCTATTTAGCATAATTAGAATAATTTATATGAAAATAATCAATTTTAATCGTGCGACAACGTTTTCCCAGTCCTTTCTTCATATTTTCTTCTTCTTTTAGATCGTCCTATTCGAATATTTTCTAAAACTATTAATTCCCGATTAGTTTCCTCGACATCACACAAGCAAGCAGATGGAATAAGAAAATAAATTTGTTACAAACGTTTCTCTCTCTCTCTCTCTCTCTCTGCTCATTAATTAATTTATTTTGACTTTATTTTAAAACTCGTTGGCATCTAGTGTAAAAATTTATGACAGATTAGAACATAAATTTTATATTATGTGTTAGGATGGATACTTGGTTCTCATCTTTAGGCAAGCGAGGAAAAAGAAAAACACGCCCTAATCGATAATAAATTTAATAATAAACACGTTGACAACATTTCGCTTCGAGTTAATTAAACGACGTCGAAGGAGAAAGAAAGCAACGAGGACGAAAGCGAAGAATAAAAAGTTTTCGATTACGATGGGAACGAGAACGGTTCAACGTTGGCGAAGAATTAATAATGAATGAGGAACGTCAGCGAAGGCAAAAATAAAAAGAAATTGGTCATAATGAGATATTTATAAAGCAATTTGCTTATAATTTCAATACGAAATGTTCGAAGGAATGAAGCCATCGTTCGCTACCCGAGACGACTTCTACCGTTTGATTTTACTGCTACCTTTTTTCTTCGTATTGACAATAATAATCGTAAAATTGTCAATTTCCATTCGATAATAAATTCGATACAACTAATTACGTATACGAAACTGTAGATTTATTAGTTATTTACTAAACAAATTTCCAATTTTTCCCATCACTTTTTATTTGGCGTGGAAACTATTTTCGGTGCGTTCATCAAAAGAAAACGTTTTCCTGGTTCTTTTTTTGTTTCTCTTCGAGCGTCGTTGCCAAAATAAAGATTAGTCCGCTGTGTGTGCGTGGGCGTTTGGTGTAGAATTCCTTTTTAACAAGTCGACAGCAGCAGCACCATCAACAACAAACAACATCGTCAAAAAAAAAAACGAAAATTTCAGACGGAACGAAAATTAATTACGTATTATTATTACTAGAAATGAGGTGTCCGTCAATTCTGTCGTTGTGCCTGCGTGACAGCACGATGTCATTTTAATTTTTTTTTTCATTCCTACTCTTTCTCTCTCTATTCTTCAGCAAATGTTGACACTTTTCTGACAAATGGCTCTAAGAAGAACGAGAACTAAACAAATAAACTTTGAAAGAGAGAGAAAAGCAACACGTTTCTTTTCCCAGTGTTTCTAGTCGAATAACCCACCTACACGTCGGCTAATTTCCCGATAAATAACGGCTGATGGAATGCGTATCTTCTTCTTCCTTTTCCACTTGCAAGAAGTAACTTTATCGATTCGTTAATTTGTTATATTCGTCTGCACGATTCCCTTTCTGGTCTTTATTATTATTATTTTATTTATGCTCCATTCTGACATATAAATCATCAATAAATTTTATTTATTCGACGTATTGAAATGTCCATTCGAATAGGTTTTCTTTTATTATTATTAGTCGGCGATAATTCATTATTCCTGGTTATTGTATGCGCGCATATTTTTTCTTTCTTGTGTGTGCAATAATTGCCGGATGATTTTTCAATTCGATAAAAGCGAATTGAATGATTTTGAAGACCATATGCAAATTCTTCTTCTTCTTGCTGTGCAGAAATGTGCAAATAAAATGGTAAGAAAGTCAGGCAGAATAAGAAAAGTGCGCATACATTGGCCACATAGAGAATCCTCGTAATTTATATGTGTTATTATTGCTGGAGAAAGAAGAAGAGTTGTTGTTGTTGTATGAGGATGTAGTATTAGTAGTAGTTCTTGTAGTAAGCAGTAGTAGTAAGTAGAAGATGCTTCTCCTCTTCGCAAATAATACCACCGATCGTCTTTTTTTTCTTCCTTTAGCTCGTTCTTTAAATTGGATCTTGTTGTTGGCATATCCCACTCTCTCTCTCTCTCTCTCTCTCTTATTCTTTTTTTTTTCATTTCTACATGTTAATAAATAATTCCATTGCCATTTGGTATCTCAATAATGGAATCCAATTTATTGCTCGTACTTTAATATAAATTCTTTTTTTTTTCCTCTCTTAATCTAGTCTTCTTCCTTCATCCACTTCTTTTGCATCATATTATTTTCCTCTTCTTTTGCCCACTTTTTTCGCCATCTCTTAGTTTATTGGTATCGATTCTTTTATATCATTTTTATTTGTTGAACTCTATAAATACTTTGTTCTATTTATTATATCGTTTCTGACGATTTACATCATAATGTTAAACCTGTAGTAAGGTACCATTTGGAATAATAGTTATCGTACCCGTATGTTATTGAATACTTTTTCCTTCCCGTTTTCATGTCACATGTCTTAATTTTTTCCTCTGCTCGTTATCATCATTGCAACGTCGAGGTGAATTTAATGAGCTTGAGAACTTTTCGTTATTTCATTCTTTAAAATACTCTTCCTTTTTAAACTTATTAATTTCTTTTTAAATTGCGTGTGTCTGCAATTGAAGATGGGACTTCGTACGTTTGCTTTTTACTCACACAGAGACTCGTTATTTAAAAACACAATTTGCCTCACGTTCGTATTACTGCTAATTGAATTTAAATCTTTTTTTTTTAATAATTAGTAAACGTTTTGCATATTCAGGCAAACGTGTGTACGGTGACCTAATTTAGGTTTTTTCTGCTCTGTGATCGATTGTAAATTATAGTTTGCAATTTAATAATTAAATAATTAGTTTGTCACGTTAATTAAAACGGTCGTAATTCAAGGAGCGCTGTTACGGTAATGCTCGTAAATGTCACTCGGAGAAAGAAATTTGAATTGTGCCATAAAGAGTGGCGAGAGATAGAAAGAGTGTGAAAGACAGAGAGAGAGAGAGAGCGAGAGAAAATTGCAAATTTCTAAATCGAATCGGTCCTTTATTTTCTCGCCAAACGATTCCTTTATGGCAACTTTGCACGCACACGATTTTATGTATGGCTCCACACTTTTTTGTTGCTGTTGTTGTTGCGGTTTAAGATATTATCAAACATTCTTTGCCAAGAATTTTATGCGAGTGCGTACAATTTGCACGTCGAAACAAAGTGAAAATGCGAATTAATAACATCGAACCTTAAACTAATTAACCGATGATACGGGTTTTTAATTCGCCTAATCGCAAACAGTTCACTTATTATAATTGATTACCTCATATTTCACGTATCGGAAGCAATTTGCCGCTTTTGGCGGCACGAAATTTACGCATTAGGACATACAAGTAACATTCAAAAAAGATTGCTTTCTTGAACTAAACCGTAAAATTATCTACTCAATTTGCGTCACGCCAAAGAATGTTACGGAGACGTGCGGATGATTAATGAAATCGATCGGGTCCCTGCGTTACATTAATGAAGATTAATGCTTCCCGAACCGTTTGTTATTCGCTCATTATCTCGCCGTTCGCTTTACGTTTATTAAACGGCCTTTCGACGTATGCCGCGAATTTAGCAGCGCGAGAGACGCAAAACGTTCGACGCCGATTTAGTGCTACCGGATTTCCACGGGAAACGCACGGACCGACGACGACGCCGGTTGAAACGCAGTGAAAGCTCAACAAAAATGATTAGATTGCGATTATTGATTATTGTACGGAGAGTGCGTGTGACGAATACCCGGACGTCGTCCTCGATTATTTGCAAACAACAACAAACGGCGTATTTACTACGTTGCTCTTCGCCCGTCTGCCGTTTCCATGCTCTTAAGTTCAGCCACCACCACCAGCTGATGTTGCCTTGACGTTTTGCGATCGATGCTGCGCGAGCTTTTTCAGCAAGCGTTCTCTCTCTCTCTCTCTCTTTCTCTTTCGCACGTGCGAAATGTGCCGCACAAGTTCAAGGTTAACCGTCGACCACCCCAGACGTCGGGACGCTTCGTAGCGTTCATGTAGTGTAAATTGTCAGTGGGGCGGTAGTACTACTACATTAGGTAACGCGATGGGGAAGAACCACTTGTTGTTGTTGGTGCGATTTAGACGAGCTGTTACTGTTAATCGACTTTATTCCGTTTAAATTTCTGTGCTTTTAATTGTGCGTAAATAATCGGAATGGAATGGATTGAGGAATTGTTACGATCGTCGTCGTTTTCGTGGCCGTTATTATTGTTGTGCGCTGAAACTGCTACCGGAAACGTTTTTCTTTGCGTTGTGTTAAATGTCTTCTAAAGGCGCGTGCTTCTACGTATTACCATTGCCATTATTATTATTATTATTACCAACGTTTTACCGCACCGACACCAACCGTTTTGCCTCCATCACAATACGCTAATTGCAGGTAATCAAAGTCACGATTGAAATATTTATATTTAATCGCCTTGTTACGCGGTCCGTATTTCTTGCTACCAATTATCATCGTTCGACGTCAATTTGACTCTCCGCACGTAACGATAATGGAAATTCCGTCCGGCAACGAATTGTCGCAAAATTATGCAATTTCGACAAGTTATTCGGGATTGCATTTGATTAAAATCCTTTTAACGGACGTGTCAGCAATCGATCAAATGGAAATCGGTTGCGTTTGGTTTAGTATGATTTAATTGAGAGAAACGCGATTTGTGTTATCTAACGTTGAAAAGCCCCGGCGAAATAGATAATATTATTCTACCGCTAATAATTTAACGTAAACGATTTAATTAATTATTTTTAAAGTGCGCCCGTAAAAGTTTATTTGTTACGACGGGCTCCCGTGCGCGTGTGTGTGCGTTTTTCATAATAACGATAACGTGTGTGTGTGTGTGTATGTAATAATCCGGACAGGAGAACGCATTATTATTTGATATATGTGACAAGTGGACATAAGAGAACATTACTAAAAACACGAACGCATGAAGTAGAGCGATTTCGTGACGCAAAAGCGTTAAACTGTATGCGGGAGAGAGAGAAAGAGAGAGAATTTGTAACATTTACATAAAGATTTCGTAAAACACCTGCTTTCGCAAAGTTTGGATTCGCGCACATGAAATGCGTGGCTTACTCCACATACTTTTCCGTTTGCTTGGCGAAAGAAAAATAACTTTTTTTCGCCCGTCCGTCCGTCCGACTTTGATAATTTTAGTGCAGACGTCGACCAGAAATAGACGAAGTGAGTGAGCTAGAGCGAGAGACGCGGATAGACGATGAAAAGATTGACCGACGACTGAAACGCCTGAAAAATGTCATCAGCTGTTTCACTTTCGCGTGACGTATGCGAACGGACGGCCGAATATAAATTATGACGTCTTGTCTAAGAGAATTAATTTATGCCAACAATGTTTTATTTTAAAATCACATTTCTGCACATTACTTTTACAAAGCGACCAATTTTCGCATACTGCGTTTGCGAGAGCGTTGCAAATATTTCGGCGACGACCAGGTAACACGTGGACCATCGGAATAATTCCTCGCGAGTGAAGCAAACTATCGAATTGTTTTTTTTTTCTTGCATATTCTAATTATTAACGCACTGAATTTCTTAATTCGTTCAATTTTTATCCCATCAGTTAAAGAGGACACTTGTTCAGCTTTTTGTAATAAACATGTTTGTTACTTTTCACAGCCCACACTCGGAACCTCGTCCAACAATATATTCTACCGTAACGTCTGTCAGAAAATTGTAGCAAAGAAATAAAGATGTGAGCGAAAAAGAGAGAAAAACACATTTTTCCAACTGTTTCGACTCTGTAAATGCAAAATGAAACAAAAAATTAATGGACAAATAAAAAATAGCTCAAAATTTCTTTGGTCTTGATTAAATGATCGTGAGCCACGTGTACAACCCTCGTTCGCTTGTCGGCAAACAGAGAAACTGATTAATTATTACGTACTTACCTTGAAATTAAATGATTTTATCCGTCGTAAAAACGCAGAAATGCTTAATATTTGGATTGATTAAATCACTACTTTTGTACCTAATTAGTATAAAAATTCCTTTGCCGCATTATTATGAAAAAAGAGATAAAGGATCAAAATATTTTGTAAGAGTTAAATGATTCAGAACGTTCACATAATACCAGTATTTCATAAACATTAAACTTAACATTATTAAGTACCAAATTATGTATAGTGTGTGCGAATTTTTATTTTTTTAATTTCAACCAGACTTAAGCAGAAACGAAATGTTGGTATTATGATTGAAGTCGGCCATTAATTCAAATTACGCTATGGAGTTTCAATTTTCCGCAATGAGAAAGAAAACTCGTAGAACCAGAAGGAAAGGAAAAAATACCAAAACCATTAATTGGCAAGAATAAACCGTTTGGAAGTGCGTTTTTTTACTTTAATGCCATTGCCGCCGAAATGAAGCATAAAAGAATGGAGCATCGGAATTCCTTTTCGTTCATACGTTTATATAAGAAAGTTGTGAACAAGAAACAAGAATAACGACAACAAGAACGCTAACATTGAAGAGAGAAAAAAATTAAAGAAATTTACTCAATGCACTTACGCACATCATATGAACCGTAAGAATGTAATAATCAGAACAAGAGATCGATAAAGAAATGTTAAAACGAAGAGGAAAAACAGTGATGATGATGATGTCTCTTAAAGACTTAGAGAGCTAAGAAAGTTCGTGGCTTCTAATATCCAAAAAAGGGTTGTAAATGGAGCTAAGAAAACAATTTATCCCTGCTTAACTTATTTATTATGCAGGTAGAAATAATCCGCAGTTGGCAGAACCAATTTCGAAAAGTTCATAAACATTTAATAATTACACCTTTGTATTTTATAATATAGTATATGCAAAATATGGAATTTCTGGTGCAAAGTGAAAGTTGCAACGGTAAGAATGTCTGTAATGTCGTTCTTGAGCCCACTTTAAAACCTATTCTTCATAAAGTCAACAAGCATAATACCTAAAAACTACTTAATACAACAAAAACGGCGACGACAAAAGAAACCTTTCCACCGCAACAATGGTATTCGCCAATTCTCGAATAAATACCGGAAATACTTTACTCGTTACGTCACTATTTAATTAATGCGATCTCTCGCTCACTTAATTTTGTCAGTACGTTAAAGAAAATTGAAAAAATTAACGTCCAAAAGAATGATAAAAGTTTGACCATCGACTCCTTTCTTCTCGCTAATAATTTAAGTGAGCTTCGTTCTTTCTCTTCCCTTTTTTCGTTACTGCTCATCATCATAGACACGTTGTGGGAGAAATCTACCGAAAGAAAGGCAACATTACTCACGAATTGACGGCGAGCGATAAATTTGTCTGACAAAAAAAAAAACGAAGGCGAAAGACACGACGACAAACAACGGGAACCCCGTACGCAGCGAGAGACGTGTCTTGTCGCCTTCGTTTAAAGAGATCCTCTGAAAAAACGAAGTTTTTTTCTTAAATAAATAGGGAGGAATAGAAAGGAGCCGCGCGGTTCGTTTGGAGAAGACGCCCACGAGAGTCGAGGAAGAACGAAGAATCGGTAAGAAATCAAACAGAGATAGAAATAAACCCGGCCACGGTGTATAAATATACAATATGTACGTGGAAGTGAAATAAAAGCAACGTCGAATAAAAGGATGATGTTGATAGGAAAAACGAGGACGACGAAGAAGTAGTCGATGGGACAGAAGGAATTAAAAAAAGAAGAAGAACAGGTAGAATGCGAGTCGAGCCGATGACACGAGGAACACGCATTGAATCTATGATATCGTTGTCGCATTTTAAAAATTATGAAGCGCTGTTACGGACGACTTTTTTCCTTCCTCTCTTCCATCGGACTCCTTTGCTGCTGCCTCATTTTCGTCGTCCTCGTCAGCGTATTTATGCTCTTTTGTTATTATGAAAACCGCTTCTTCTTGCCATTCTTCTTCTTGTTGCTGTTGGTCTTCTGCTTGTTGTTCTTCTTCTGTCTCCCATAACATTCCGCTTATATTGTTCCCGTAGCAATAGCCGATGATGGAAGAGAAATATATCTTAGATAAATATTTTTAGCGAAAATATTTTTAATTGGAATTATCCCTTTAATTGATTGGAATGGATTTATTGACTGCAATTCTTCTCCGTTCGTTCTTCTACCTGAATATACATTTCTCAACTTTTTTCTTCTTTTCGCCTCTCGTTTCACTTTTCTTCCTTTAAACAAACTTTATTTATGAGGGTACATGTTCGACAAATAGTTTCATTCGTTTTCGTTTCTTTTACCTGATCATCGTCCTCCTTCTTCTGCTCGTCTCCTATTTCTTCTTAAGAGAGATAATTAGAGTTAAATTGGAGCCACCGGTTTTTCTCTTTCTTCTTTCTCCTCCAGCAGCCAACAACGTTCGGCTACCGTTTCAATAACCCCGATCACCTGTTTCGATTCTTTAATTATTATTCTCTTTCTTTCGCTTGCGCAACGTTTTTATCGGGTAGCATTTATTATTACGAGGAACGATTGTGAAATTGTTAGCGATACGTTGGACAATAGATTTTATGCAGATTTTCTATCAAATTCAAAGATGCTTTGACAATAGAAATGTTTTGTAACGTTAACAATGAATCTAATTATCATGCGACAGCTGACTACTAATCTAATCGTTTTTTTTTGTAAAACAACAAAACATCTCCTCACATTTATATATTTCGTCTGGATTCAAATAAATTGCCATTTAATTTGCACCGAAAAATCAACAGACAAACAACAAATTTGTACGAGAGGCAAAGTTATATTCGCAAGAGTCAGAGATGTTAATCTCTCTCTCGTTTTATAAGTTCTTTTTTCTTTTGTCGTGGCTTTGTAAATAGGGCATAAGTATACATGTGCGAGGATACGATCAAGAGGAACCACAGCACCAACAAGAGAGAGACCGAAATGAATTTCGTGAGAGACGAAGAAAAGAGCGTGCGTAAAAAACGAAGAGGAGCGAGAAGAACGTATAATAATAATTCGTGGCAGTCAGATGTGATCAAGATAAAGTGGAATCTTTACTTTGAGCAGTAGTAGTAGTTGGTGTATGTATTTGCCCTAAAGGCACTCACACACACATGTTCCTTTCTTCTTCATTTTTTTTCTTCTTCGCTGTACGTTGGTAACATTAATAATCGTCATAATTTTGGCACAAGCACAAATAAACAAAGTTCAACGTGACCAAGAGAGAGAGAGAGAGAGAGAGAGAGATAAATGGTTTAGTACGTCAAGTGCATCGACCAGGTGCTTCTTCTTCAGCAACTCCTCGTAGAAACTCTTCTCACCGCGGGAGTGGCCAATTAGGGTTTATTGTGGGTGGGTCGTGGAATGTTGGTCTCGTTGTAATTCCGAAACGACCGAGAGAAATTAACAAAAAAAGAAAAGAAAGAAAGAGACCAAAAGCCGAAATACCTGAAGTCCATTAACGTATATTACGGCGAAGAAGAGGAACAAAAAAAAAAGAAAGGAGAAAACGAGAAAGAGGCACCGGGTTATATTTCTTTTGCCGACACGACTAATTTATATTTTGGGAGTGAGTATCATTTCCCGTCAAGATGAGAGAGAGAGAGAGAGAGAGAGGAAAAATCGTGATGGAGTCGCAGAACAAATACGAATGTCCGAGGAATTCCATCATTTCATTATTGCTTTTATTTCGTTTCGTCTCCTCCAGTTTCCAAACGGCTCCTCTTTTTTCTGTTCGTGCAGACCGAAGAGCAGGAGGAATTCCTTTCGATTCGTCGTGCCGTCGCTTTAATTCGTAGTACATCGAGGAATTGAATATAACGTATCCTATATAGTTCGTAATCTGTACAAGTTACAAATGCGGTGGGCGCAAGAAGTCATTCCATGTCATCGCTAATGACTAGATCCTTGCATTTGATAAGGCGGCTTATTTGGGATCCACTCGTCTTCTTCTTCTTGTCGCTGCTCTTTGCCGGGGCGCGCGTGCTCGTGTAATAACGCGAAAACCGTTTATCTACGTTCGCGATCGACAACGACGGCTACGAAACATCCATCCGTTTTGCACGATCCTCTCAATTCCACGTGTGCAATACCGGATCCCGTATTTGTTATGGGCGATTTAAACGAGCGAAAGAGACCGAGCGAGAGAAACGTAGAGACCGTTTATGGAAGAGACGCGACTCCGAATTGCCCTCATCTTGAACGATACCGAAACGATTGGAAGCTCGGAGTAATTTATTTATTAATAATAATCTGGCTTCGCTGTTGATGACGCTTCTACAAAAATACGTTATGATTCGTTGGAAATATCATGCAAAAAAGGGCTCGCGTACAAGAAGTTTTCATGAGACTTAAACGCGTTACAGGGTCGCTGCAAAAAGTGTTTTAAGTCAAATGATACAAAAACGTTTTCGACTCGAAATTTCCATTGCTTCTGCGGTAGGCTAATTACGTTTCAATGCATCCTCGTAAAAAGGAAAATTTATTAACGATCTCTGTAGTCACGGTCTTTTGTGACCGATTAACATTAACAATACGCAATTTAACGGTTTAATAAATGGCTCATTGTTATTTGGGGAAAATGCAAAATCGATTCGCCCCGTGCAGAAATAATGGTGGACGCAGATTAGTCGAGAGGATTTATTATGTTAATTCGTAAGGAAGTGATCATACAATTTCGCGGAACGTATTCTGCGCTCTCTTTTCTTTCGTACACACACAAGCACATACGCACCCATTTCTCTTTCTCTTCGCCAGAACAGTTTTCTTTTGATAATCCTTCTCATTATTATTATTATATTATTATTATTATTGAAATCTTCATTTACATGTTTATGATTAAAGTGGGATATGAGCAAGAGAACAAGAAGGTTAAGAGAAGTAAGTGGAAGAATTTGCATAAAAGCTTGCTGACTATCGTAAAATGATTTTATTTTCGTTTTAACAACCTTATATGTAGGTGTGAAGAAATCAGAAGCAATAAAGAATTTCGATTCATTCCCCGTTCGTTTGTTCGCTCGCTCGGTCTTTTTTATTTTACCCACATTCGTTGTTCCTTTCGCCTTGCAAAAAGCCACTTAAAAGCGATTTTATTAATACTCGATTCGCATAAAATATGTTTTTTAAATATGTACATTCGAATATTGGTCGGGTACGTGCGATTGTTCTAAAGGTAATCGTTGGTAATTAGTTTGTTGCAACAGGTAAAAATTCGAGAAAATAATCGATAATTTATAGCGAAATCTTATCTGTACGTAAATGTTAAATTCAATTAATATAAATTCTATTATTTAATAGCTTTTCATTTGCCATTTCGATAGAGAGATACATATGCGACTTGGAATTCCATCAACCCGATTATACTAAAACGAAAATCGTTCTGGTTGTTATGATTATTAAGGAATTATTTTTAATTGAGTTATTTATGATTTAATTTCTGCATTAATAATGCCGACTAAAAATATTTTGCAAGGATTATTTAGAAAGTTAATCCAACGTCGAAATGGAACGAGAATTTGTGAAATATTCCATTAATCCCACTAAGAAAATATGTTATAGCGTCAGGCAAGAAGTTGTTGACTTTTGCATGCGATCCTTTTACGTTTGGGGATTTCTTCATCGTTTTCAAGCCTTTCACGAATGAAAGGAAAACACTATTTTCATGTTTTCTGTTCGTTTGTAACTTAATTAGATGACGTTGTCTTGAGAAAAAATCTTCGAGCTACATCAACGAATCGTAATTGATCGCCTTTAGGGCAGAATTTCCTCTCTATTCTCCAACAGTCGTAGTCGAATCTAATTATTATTCTTTTGGAATTGAAATTCCGGTAGTTAATATTAGATGAAGATAATATTAAGACATAAATCATTAACTTATTAACCTTTTCAAAAAACGATTGTGATTCCGTTTTCGTATAACGTAATTGGAATTTTACACCCACGGCAATAAATCACATTAAATGAGTTTTATGCATGCCATCATTTATTATTGTTGCCGTTGTTATTAAAAAATAATAACGTTTTAGACCTATAAGCAAATGGGAATCGTCGTTTCTTTGCGCCTTTCGTTTCGAAAATAACTAATTATCTTTTAACGAACGAAGAGGCGATGAATAACGAAATTGAAATCATTTTTGCCCATTGAATAATAAATAATAAGTACTTATAGAATGGGCAACAAAAAAAGCTACCGCAAATCTTTAGCGCTTTTTTAAAACGAAATTAGAATGTTTAATTTCATGGAACTAATAGAATTTGAGAAAGAAATTATAATCTTTTTTTCCTATTCCTTTTTGGAACAAACGCAGTTTTCTCTCCGTCATTATTATCGTAATTAAGCTTGAGTCCGTTCGCGAATTTAATTATAAGCATTGGAGCTACTTTCAGTTAAAATTATCAGGTGAATTCGCGTACTTTTGTATTGGGTGTTTCTGCGAAATCATATTTTTGCTCGACGTCAGAAACGGCAAATAAAAAATGAAATTAATTTGCTCGGTCATTTACTTTTCGCATTGTCTTCCGTCAAAAGTAAAAAGAAAAACGAGTAAAGGTAAGAACAAATATTACGTGCGATAGGGGATTTCCACTCACTCCTTTATATTTAATAATAACCATTTGAGGTAATCATAACCGAATGAAATTATCGTTTACTTTCATTAATTAAGTTCCTTAAACTTACTTTCATTAGTGAGCGTTTACAATTTGTAGGCACATAAAATTTTATTGTTATAACCGTTCTTCTATCATTTTCCTTCTATTAATTAATAATTCTTTTCGCGTTGATTGTAAATCGATACACAATTTGCGAACGTAAGTGTATTTCTCAAACAATTATTTGCGAAAAATTTAAAGAAACCACTCTATTTTCCCAACATCTTCCTTCAGAGACGTTACTTTGAGCAACTGAAATTTGGTACCAACGTCACGTAATAACTTTTCTAGCTAAATGGTCCAATTTTTAACAAAGAAACGTGACCAACTCACCAATTTAAATCTCTTTGAACAATTTTCTTCTACTAAACGCCATTTCCAAGTTCAAGTTAAAGGCGTTGGTATTATTAAACATGAGAAACTGTTATTGGAATAAGGAAATTAAAGAAACGTACGTATAAATGAATCCTACCTATTTAAACGTTATTAGTGAGTGGTAAGTGGTAGCGAAGAGAGACGGACGTTAACGGCTAATTAACAAATCATATTACACAAAGAGAGCCGGCATCCACCGCTTGTTTTCCGTTTCTTTTTCCTTTTTTAATTTCCATCAGTTATTTCCAGTAATACACCTATTCCGAAGCTAACCGCTCTTTCGTCGCCCATCCTCATCATCGTACAACTCGACAACATCTCTACACGACTTTATTATTACCTCTTCTTCATCATCATCTCTTTAGTGCGCTACCACTGTTATGAAGGTTACAAACTGTTAATTACGGCGACTGTTAAGTGAAGAAGTTTCACTTTGCATCGCTCACGGTCCGTGTCCCATATTTGTGTATTTATCAATGTTGAACAGAATAATTTTACACTTGATCGATTGTTGCGAACGTTAACGACGTACAAACAAATCCAAAATCATCATCATCATCATACGATCCTCGGAGGTGTCTTCGTCTGCGGTTTCGGCCACTTTTTTATTATTCTAGCTTAAGAATCGACGACGTTTGTCGGACAAAGAGATGAACGGAATGAAAGAGTATGATGATCAGCCCATTTTCTTTATGTTATTGTTCTTGAATTGTGCGGATAATAAAGGAGTTCGTCTTTAGTGCTCGCATCGATACCTCGACGGTTTCGCAAAAGAAGATTAAGATTGGTGTACACCTATATAATGTATTGCAATTTTCTTTTTTACGTGTAACATGAAGAAATACCACTCGAAGCGATGAAAGTTTCTTTCATCCGTTCGTTCCGGTAGATTTCGAGAAAGGCCTCAATAAAATTGGAAACGTTTCTTTTATGCTGATATATCTCTCTTCTAAAACAGAATGGAGGAAAAATTGCACGTGCAAAAGGCGTTTGATTCGTATTGAATTTTCGTTTGCTATACCATTATTTAGTGTATAAGGAGCAAATACGATTCTGTTATTTAGTATCACCGATAATAACCACTCGACTATGTTCATTATAATAATACCTTTAGTGCTTATTACGTATGTATATGATACTTGGAGATTAGCTGGTGGAAGAAGTTCGTTCGTAACGTTTCCACACAATTGTAATGTAACCTGCCTTTTTGAAATTTTATTTTAAAACATATCTCTCTATCACTAAGTACTTTTACCAAGTGCATAGTACTGACCGTACGTTTTCGTATTATGCTACCACAATAATACTAATGTTTAAAATGATATTTTAACGAAACAAAAGGAGCAAATAAAGCGATTAAGCCGTGCATTAAGGACGATAGATATGTTGCGGAATGGGAATTATTATAGATTCGCTGGAATAGGATCATTATACTTTCAAATTTTATGGATGAAAACTAAAAGCTTCGATATTTTTGTTTCGATTGAACACTTATATGCAATATTTGTGCAGAATTTAGTAGCACAACAAAAAAGCAGAAAACGTCTAACAAACTTCTAAATTGCTGATTATAAAAGAGCATCGATTACGTAGCAAATGCAGGTACGAAATAATATGGAATTAAGGGCGGGATGAAGTTGAAAACGAAATTGATAATAGTAAAAATTCTTATCACCCACCCACGTTTTTTTTTCTCTCTCTCGAAATGAACGTTTCAATTGCAATAAAATATTTCAATGGAACTAGTTTAATGCTTTGGAAAAATTAATAAAAAATACACGAATGATATTAATAATGCGTTTACGTATTAAAGTTAATTTATAATACAAGCCGCATAATAATGATAATAATAACATGTAATGCGACATGAATATTCAACAGGTATTGTTGTAATCTGAATTTCAATGTTTTTTTTTCTTCTTTCATATATGTATTATAAAGCTTGTGTAATAATTTATTGATTAATTCATTAAAAATGTTAATATTAAAATTGATATTAAAAAAATGGCAAATTGAAAACTCCACGTTCTCGTTTTGTTATAATTATCATTATTGCATTTGCACCTTATCCGTAATAATCATTATTATGATTTTAAAATGTTCAATAATAAAATCGCGAAATTGCGCGCGGTTTAAATGAAAAGTAAGGCGAAAAAAATTTAATCGTTTGAACGAAACAAACCGTTTCGCCCATTTAAATGTTTATTGCGTTTTAGCATATCACCATTTTTGAATTAAAAGCTACTGCTAACTACTTGCTTTACTTGAATCCATTTATTTTATATGTGGGCACACGTAATTTCATATCGTAATATCTGCACGTATTATTATTATTATTATTCATCAGTTTATTTAGAAAAGGTCAAATCGATTTAGATGGAATATATTTAATAATCGCGCATTTGAAAAAGGAATACGAATCCGAACATAATCGATATTTAGAACAAACGCCCCGAGATTAATTTACTGTACTTTTAGCTTAGAAACAACATTGCTTTAAAGGATCTTATTATATGTTTGAAAAAGCGCCGATTCTTCCCATTTTCCATCAGAACATAACGTTACATTCGATACGAATTAAGTCGTTTAATTTTAATCGAATCCGACGATATTTCGATAATAGAATTAAGAAGTTAAATTCCTCGATTAAACACCATGCAATTTTGCAAAAATTGTTATTATCTGTGTAGCTTTATACAAGTGATAAAAAACGGGAGAGAACGAGAGGAAGGGCAAACATTTTTAGCATATTTTAGTAATTTTGTAACTATAAAGAGAATATCCAATAATTGAGTTGTATCGAGCAAGCATGAACGTATAGTTATCAACATATCTAAACAATTTCAATAAGATTCGAAATTTTAGTCCACAACCTCTTTATAAAGCGTCTCTTTCTTTCGTTCGCCTCAATTTAACTGGTCTCTCTCGCTTTATTACCATTATATGATTATATGGGACGACACGCAGTTTTCAGGACGTTATTTAAGCAAGAGGTACGTCAAACAGGCGGATATAAAAATGTGTAAAATATATAAAAATAATAAAGTTGGTAAGATTATTACGTGGACGATAATAATAATAATGTATATGAAGAGATTAATAAATATTGCTTGCAAAAAAAAAATAATAAAGAAGGAAAGCGACGAGAATAAAATGCAACTGTAGTCGGAATTTTAAGGGTCTGCTTTATTTCCTTGCGTTTTAACGTACTAAAAAGCCTGTTAAATTGGAAAGTCTTCCTCGTGCAACGTTTTCCCACCCATTTTTCCAACTCTGTTTCATTCTGTTTCTAATTAACCGTTAATACCGTTCCCCACACTTGTATATTATTTCTAAGTTACATACATATAAATCAGAATAACATTAATATTATTATTAATAATTAAGTCTATAATTATTACAAGCTAATTGTGTGTCGTAAAAATTTATTGCTTATTAGATTAGAGGGAGTTGTTTAAATGATGTAGAGAGAAAATAAAAAAGTGCTTTAGAGAAAACGATAGAGAAGTGGAATTAATAAATTACCCAAACCAAGGTTTTGTTTGTTTTCTTTTTTTGAGACGTTTATTTGAAACTAATTAATTTGTTTACGAGAAAACGAACCGACGCAAGAACAATAGAGGCGAATGTGGTAGTCAGTGGCGGCTTTGTAACTCGTTAAGAGTTGACAAATTAATTTCGAAATTGGGAATTGTTCACGTTAATCATTCGGGCGGCCAATTTGTCAGCGTGGTTCGATTTTAAATTGAGGAAGCAATTTGACTTTGAAATTAAATACAACGAATTTTATTTTAATCCGAACGCAGCACCGAAAACGAAGTTGGATTAAGTTCCAATCCACACTCTTTCATTGTTGGCGTTTTTTTTTCCTACGAGATAGATTTTACTTTGGTCCAAAAATCGGTCGAATGTTTTTGTGGTCAATTAAAATAATACCACCTCCTATCCAGTGGAAGTGGTTTCGTTTTAATTATAAACCGTCTTCCTCAAATTTTTATTTATTTATTTTTCACTTTGATTACATTTATGGATAAAGAGAAAAACACGATTGATAATTATTATTGGAAGAAAACCAAAGAAATGTTAAGAAAAAATAAACCATTAAAGGTGTGTACGTAGGATTCAAAGAAAAACCAATTACGGTCGTCGCATGCTTTTCCTTTTTTCTTCGCGTTCTACAAAAATGGTCAAACGAGATGTTTGATTTTTGAATTTTAGATGCTTTTCCATCTCGTTTCTCTCCATTTTTTTCCTCCTTGCCCGATTCAATTATCATCGCGATAAATCATTGTGAATTATTCGTATTGATCGTACGTTATAAACGGTTATAAAGCGATACGTTTTAATAACGAACAATTTGTTCTATTTCGATCGTTTATTACTTATCATCTATATATTATGTTTCTTGACTGCTTAAGGAAACCAATTTCTTTTTCTCTTTACTGTCGCCGTCTCTCGCTTCCAACCGACCAGCTTTAATTAGACGGATTTCAATGCGAATTTGTCGTTCGTTTATTATCATCGAGAAATTCCATTACATCTCATAGATTTCGCCTCTTTTTTGCCCTCTTTGTTTCTTCGCTCCTTTCTACCACTTTTTATTGAGCTATTGTATTAATTTAACAGTTAAATTATAATAATGCCTCGCAAGAAGACCTTTAATAATATAATTGATCACCATAATTCACAACAACAACAACAACATTGTGCTGTGTGTGTTTGTGGTAGGATGTAAGATGGTGTTCTTTATTATTCTTCGACTTACCGGAGACCATATGCTGTAAATAATAATGGACAAAAAGAAAGGAGACGATGATAATAAAACATAAGCGAGAATGAAAATTATCATTATTCTCGTATTGAATGCATACGTATAAAAAGTCCGAGATCGTTTTTTCGATTCATTTCAGCCGCATTCCCAACTACAGTCCGCGACATGAGGCGTCGAAAATCATCCGAAAAACCAAACCGAAATTTTCGATTATGTATTCACCTTGATTGGCAACGGAATTGTTGCATTAATAATCAACTAATTGGCGATTAAATTACACGTCGATTTTCGTCGAACAATGTACAATTGCGAAACGCGTCAGTCAGTCAATCATTACGATCGTTCTTTAATTTCATGTAATTTCTTTTTTGGTGGGCACGGTGTTAATAATATCGACCTCTTCCTCTATTGTACTATACGATTTCTTAACGAATTATTTAGATTAATTAATACCTTCACGAATATAATAGATATAAATTGCCTCCACTTAATAGATACATTCATGGACTGAATGAGAAAATGATATAGGCGCAACTTTCTTTAAAGACGTACGAGGAACTTCTCTTTCGTCGTGATCATCATCGTCTTCTACAATCTGTTCAAACCGTTGATCATTCATGCGCTTCGTGTTACATAACGTTTCAAGAATAAAGAGTTGTCGGGAAAGTGAACGAAAGGAAAAAACTGCCTCTTTTATCATTAAACGTATAAGCTTCTTAAGTAACGTTTGAAGTATGCGTAGAATTAATGGATTGTTGTTGTTATTATCTTAATTATATTGAAAAGAACAACGTTAAAGCAGCACGAAGAGCAAAAAAAAGTGATAGAAATCCTGCTTCTTCCATCACTCGATTATTGAATAAATCCCATACAAAACCCTCCACATTCTTACAATTTTTTAAAAAGTTCTATAAGTCAAAATAAGTTCTCCAGCTATTTGCAACTTGATCGAAGACGATCAACATCTTTGTTGCAGCTTCATCAGCGAAAAACTTCAAAATGAGCAAAAAAGCAAAACTACGTTTCGTCTCTTCTACTTCTTCGTGACATGATGATACGTATACGTGATATGTAAGTTACGGTGCCCTTTTCAATTCCGTACAATGATTAAATTTCACACGGCAGCTGGTTTAATTACAAAACGCCGCATTACAAATTCATTTCGAGTGGTAATTATTACTTGTTCGCCTCCTCTTCTTCATATTAACTCTTAATTCCTCGGCAGCGTTCAGCAATGTAAAGCATTATTAAAGACGATTCAAAGCGATTCATTCTTTACTCTCTCGATTCGAATTTGAAAAATTGTAGGTGATCGACGGCAATGACCCAACCCCCCCAAAAAAGAACCACTTACATAATAATTGTGACGTGAAAGTTGCGTGCGGTAAAAGAAAGGTTTAAAGAGGGCGATGGCGGTGGTGGCGGGCGAAGAAGAATAATAATACCGAGGCCGAGGAGAAAAACGGTTCGTTCGTTTATTTGTTGCGTTGTATACATCTTCCAGAAAGGAGTTAGTTATATTCCGCCTCTTATTAAAGCATAATTATAGTAAATATGGCTATTGGTAGCGAAGAGGTAGCACCTGCAATAACTTGCTACCAGTTTCGTGTTGTTGTTGTTCTTGCTGCTGTTACCGCTGCAACTCGGTTCAGCGCCGTTCTTTTTTCGCATAAGAAGAAAGAGCGAAATAAATTTAAGGCCGTTGTTGTTGTTGCTGTTGTTGTTGTATCATCATCGTGTTCGGTTCGTTCGCTTTCGAACGAATCGTATTAATTTTTCTACCTTTCCTTTCATTCATCAAACGCAAGAGTGAATAGACTCGAAACGATTATTCTCGTTTCTTTTTTAATAATCACTTACTTCTTAGCACCATCTACCGCTGCTGCTGCTGAAAAAGAGAAACGATGCCGCTTGAAACTGTTGATCTGCTGCAAACCTGAAAAAAAAAATAACGCGTTCACGTCAAAGAATGCATCAAAACACGGACTCGTTCTTCTTCCTCTTCGTGGTCTTATTGCTCTGCACGTTCAGTCTGCGCCATTCTTTTCTTTTAGTACGTTATAATTCAACTGACACATAGTAATTACGTACAATTTAATTATTCTCGAAGGTGTATTTATTATGGTATTATCTAAACGATTGAGATAATGCATCGTGGCGTACAGAAACTATTTCAACTTGGCTCGTTGTTGTCCGTTGTTTATTTTCACGCACGATACACGACGTTGTTCTTTTATACATAGAGATCCAACCGTATATAATGCATACGTGTAGGTATGTGTGTGTGTGTGTGTGCAAGAGAGATCCTACTGTGTTAATTACATATAAGACGGTGGCTGTGGGTGTAAGAATTCATCGACATTATCATGTTATACGATACGAAAGAGTCCGTGGCAAATGGCCAGCAATTATCGTGAGATATTAACTATCTACTCAAATCACGTACACTTTGCCGTACAAGAATTGATTCCGATTATTAAACGTAATGTTCGATGCGTTTCGTATAAATACGGTGAGAGACGTTTTGCAAGGAAAACCAGATTGAGCTCGACGAGAAAAAAGGAACGAACGGGGCAAAATTATATAAAACGAACGTTGGAATTTATAAAGTATCGTGGATTTCAAAAGGCGTTGGCAATTCTTTCAAACAGGCAAAGAAACTGGCTAATCACCAACGATATCGCCGTTTAGTATTTGCACGGAATTAAAGAAAAGCGTTAATTCAATTGTACGTGTTGGAATCGAACTTCTACTCGCTTCATGTAAATCGTTAATTCCGGCAGTGAACAAATAAAAAAGAAACAAATTCAATTTATTTTGCTCTATTAAACCCGCAATATTAAACACAGAAGAAAGAAATATCTTCGAATTAGTTAACAGTAGTTCTTTTATGGCGCAAAAAAAAATCTCGATTCGCTAGAGGATGCGGTTCGATGTTTCCTGTTGGTTTTCGATAATTTCGTGCCACATATTTTTTTCTAATTTACAAGCCACAATTTAACTACTTTTTTTCCATTTTGCCTTCCTCTTATAAAAATCCTCTTTTCTGGCGTTTACATTGCGAGTACGTGAACTTATCTTAAGTGAAATAACAAATTTTTTCCGTACTCTCATTCCGTTTTCTTCAATTCCATAAAAATTATTGTCATTACGTTAGAGAATAAAATACGATTCGCTCTTTACTTTTGCAATTCCTTGTTCATCAAACGGATAATGGATGAAGGGAAAGAAAAATGAAGAAAAAAGAAATAACGCGAAGACGCATTTAAACATCGCCAATCAACCAACCGCCGACAACACACATCCAGTGCCGGTGAAATGCGGGTCTTGTGTACGTAATGTAACGGACAAACAGCGAGAAGACCGATATGCAGGCGATAATTTGTTTGCAATGTAATACAGACGTACGAAAACGTGTATTCTTCGACGCGAAAAAGACGACAAGTACAACAACAACAACAACAACATTACAGGACCGAGACGGGCTCTTAAATTATTATCAAACATCTGCAATTTTATAAGCGTATAAAGGTTATTACGAAACCCTCGCGCCAACTCGCTCGCCGCCCGCAGTGGCACTTATAATGGGCGAGATAGCGGGTGGGCCAAAAGAAAATAAAAAACGCGACGACACGAGCCGCAGTGCAGTTGTGGCGAGAATGCGCCACCCCCGGCCCGACCGTTCGTCCATCCGCAATGCACCACCATCCGCACGATTATTAACCCCCGCGTTCTCCAACGGCTAATAACTAAAAGACAGGGAAAAAAGCGACGAGAAAGAAAACCTCTTCTGGCAGCGTTATTATTAGCCACATCCTGCTCCACTTGATCGTTTACCTCATTATCTCAACGTTAGAAGAACGGCGAATGGTGCAACAACAACAGGTAGTAAGTAAGAAGTACTTTAGAGTTCTTCATTCATATTTAATAATGAGGTCAGCTATCAGGTGTCGAGCGTGCATCGGTTCTTCTCGCTCGCTCGTCTCAACCACGCACGTTCGCGTGGAGATCCAGTTTTTGTGGTAAATAATATATTAAATATAAAGCCCGAAGGCTTGCCGTCGAGGAGTGGTCGTCGTCGGTCTCTGCGTTTCTTCGAAACACACGGAGAGAAGAATTAAAAAAAGCAACAGCAACAACAACGAATAACGTAACGACGTATAAAACTCGATCATCAGAAGTCGCGGTTAACGATCGGAATCGGGCGGAGGGATCCGTTGATGACCCTGCGGCCCTCGTTGCACGTACGCACACGCCATTTAATCTTGCTTATTACTGCTGCTGCTGCTGCTCCTCCGTCCTTGTTTGTTCACCGACGCATTGTTGTCCCCACAATTAACGTTCTCTTTTCTCTCTGTTTGCTTTCAGTTGAAACGTTTGCGACGGACCGACATCGATTGGATTCGATTTGCGTCGATTTAAACGGCATTTCGCGGTGGACTATCTGAAGGGTCCGCGGCCCTTTGCCGCCACGCGCTAATGACTATGGCCGAAGCAGCCGTCGAAACGGGCGCCGTCCACGAAAAATCGTCGTCCTCGTCGTCGTTGCACAACAACAATAACAACAATCATCCGTATGTGACGAATCACAATCGCACGGGCGGCAAACAGCGGAAGAGGAAACGCCTGAGCCAAGTGTTGGACAAACTGACCGGCCACGTCACCGAACCGACCATCATCAATAACAACGTGAAACACGTGAACAATAACATTAAGGAGACCGACGACGATGTGCACGCGACGATGAAAACGCCGAAACACGTGGCGCTCGACGTGTTCCGATTCGACGGCAGCGCGGACAAGGACCGGTACCATCAGGCGAGCGAGGACGAGGACGTCTTCAGTCCGGCCAGTTCGAGTAACAAGTCGCCGCACAGTTCGAGCGATTCGCCGCGCATCAGCTTCAGCCCGTTGCGATTGAAGGAGGACGACGCGAGTTCTAGTCCGCCGCCGCCGTTGCCGCGACCGGTGTGCTCGTGTTACTACTGCGTGACGGGCGTCGGTCATCATCCGCCGCCCGTCCATCCGTACGATCGCTTCTTTCCCGCGAGTCCCGTTTCGCCGCTGACGCCCGCATCGCCGGCACCGCCCGCCTACAATTTCGAACGTTACCTACACTCCAAGTACCTGCCAGATATATTCCGTCGAAGGAGTCACTCGGACTCGGACCTGCCGCTGTGGCTGGAGAACGCGAAAGCGGAGCGGATGCGCACCCCGTTCGGCTGGACGCAACAACATCATCCGCTCACGTTGCCGTCGCCCGTGCCGAAGAAGGGCTCCGTCGAGTCGGAGACGCAGTCGCCGCAAGATTCGCCGCTCGACCTGTCGATGAAGGGACGCGAGAAGGTCAACAGCATGGAGTGTCTGATACCGCCGCCGTTGCAACTGTTGCCGTCCGGGTTTCTGCCGCCGCGCGGTGCCGTCTCCGTTCCGGTGGTGAAAGGCGACGTCGCGTCGCCGACGACGAAAGAGTCGGTCGCGAGCCGTTACAATTTGGAAGTGTCGCCGGTCGTCGAGGAGATGCCGCCCGGCTCCGATGTCGCGTACGTTTGCCCCGTGTGCGGTCAAATGTTCAGTTTACACGATCGCCTCGCCAAACACATGGCGTCGCGGCACAAGAGCCGACAAAGCGGCGGCGACGCGACGGCGAAAGCGTATCTGTGCGAAGTGTGCAAGCGATCGTTCGCCCGTAGCGACATGCTGACGCGACACATGCGACTGCATACCGGCGTTAAGCCGTACACGTGTCGCGTGTGCGGTCAAGTTTTCTCGCGCTCCGATCACCTGTCGACGCATCAACGGACTCACACCGGCGAGAAGCCGTACAAATGTCCGCAGTGTCCGTACGCGGCGTGCAGACGCGACATGATTACGCGACACATGCGGACCCATGCGAGATACGAACCGGACGCGGTCCAAATTAAGACCGAGCAGCGCTGATTCACGCAACGATTTTTGATTCGTTCAGTTTTACTACCTTGTGATTACGATTGTTTTAATTCTTGTCTTTTGTCCGCGCGTCTCTACTATTCGAAGGTAAATCTTTTATCGAGATGTCAATACTTTCTGGCCACACAGACGGACAGAATGATGCTCATCGGAAAAGAACAAGAACGAGGAGAAAAGCGAGTTCTTTTAAAGTATGCCCGCTTATATTGTTATTATCCTTTTATTCATCAAACGAACTGTACTTAAACGAGCGAGCGCAACATGGATGTGGCCTCCCGCATTATGTAGCGTAACATTGGCAATAATAATGATCGTGCCAATTCCAAATTGCATAAACACAACAGGAATAGATTGCGGGGGCGTATATGTTGCCGGTGGCGCGTCCTTATCGACCGGGCATCAATCTTTTCGGTGCCGCATTGCGCTCGTATGCACCAGATCTTTCGTTTCATTCCACAATTTGCGGTCGATCCGCAAAAGGCCGATGCAGTCATCGTTTCTCGACTTTAGGGCGAAACACGATTAAATTTTTCTACGTACGTGGTTCTCATCCGTGCCAAATACACGTGGCCAGTGGCAGCAATGGATATGCCGGAGTTTTTCACGTTTCCTGTTTTCGGTTTTTCTGTTTTTTTTTTTAAATAATTTAATTTTTATTTTAATCCACGGTAACTGTTATACATAATAATAACTATTTTATACGATGATGATTATAGAGCGTGGAAATTTGTAATGTAGACATGTAATGGTTGTCAGTTTGTTTTCTTTTTTTTAATGGTAATATGAGAAGTATTGTGGAAGGACTAAAATAAGGATTTCGAATGAATTGAAATAAAAGGTAAAAAATAAAAGACAAATTTTGTTATCAAGGTTCTTATTCTTGAAGGTGACGATAAAAACTGTAACATTTTTTGCTTGACACGAAATGCTGTGATACTTTATAAATTATCCTTATTTTATTAAATGATACGATTTAGATGAAAGAAAAAGTAAACGCAAACATTTAGGGGATGGACGATTTTCTATTTTTGATAATGACGCTTTTTGTAAGATGACGTCCCCTAAATTCGTTCTTAATTTATTGTTATTATTATTGTTTTTTTACCATTTATTTCAAACAATTGTATACTTAACCCAATTTGATTTTGGGCATTATTAAAATTAAGATTATTTCGTTCAGTCTCTCTTTTTCTCTCTCTCTTTTTTACTTAAATTATTATTTAATTTTATAATTTATTTTATTAATATCGCCTAATGATATTAATTCTTGCACATGTTGTACTAGCAAACGAAAAAAATTGTTAAAAAGGATGTGTGCAGAAAAAATTGAAAGAAAAGTTTGTGTTCTAAATGCAAAAAAAATTAATTAAACAAACAAGTTATTAAAAGAAAAAATTAATTCGTGCCACGTTAAAATTATCTCTTTATTGTACATTTAATGTTACATTTAATGCTGACGATATTAATTATTATTTTTAATTATACTTTTTTTTTCGTATTTATGTTAAAATAATGTAGGTTTAGGCGTTTATACATTTTCAGTTATTTCTTATTCAAAGTGTTCAGATTTAATTTAATACTGTTTAAAATCCTAAAATACGACAGAAATGAAAAGAACCATTTGACAAACGAATGAAATTGGTTGTAAATGTTAGATAAAGAAAAAGGTTTTCTTTTCTATTTTCGAATTCTTAAATTAGTTTTTTTTTGTAATTTATAAATATTTATTACTTAATTATTACTTTTTTAATTATTATTAATTTTATTTTTATTCGAATCCCCTTGTATGCATGTACAAAGAAGAACATATTGCTCCAATTTATTACTTAATTATTTATAATTGAACGATTCAACTTTTTTTATTAATTAATTTGTATTTAATTTAAATATAATAATAATAATTATTTTTTATATAAGTTACAAAGTTCCAAGTTTCATTACTTATTATTATTTTTATTATTATTTTGCTCACATGTTTTGTTATGCATCTCCAAACGAGAAAAAAAAAGACAAAAAATTACGTTTTTTTTTAATAAAAACTTTGTTTTAACTAATTTTTTTTACTTGATTTTTATTTCTATCTGACAGTGCAGATTTTGAAAAGTGTTTAGCCATTTGTCGATCGTTTTTAAGCACATTTGTGTATAAATTCGTTTAACGTCCATGGTGCTGCTTAAGACATCGTCTGCAGCGTTATTGTCCTCACGA
Source organism: Hololepta plana (assembly GCA_963695495.1). Taxonomy (NCBI): domain Eukaryota; kingdom Metazoa; phylum Arthropoda; class Insecta; order Coleoptera; family Histeridae; genus Hololepta; species Hololepta plana. The sequence continues at coordinate 4,333,682 of OY968837.1, read as the reverse complement.
GGAAGCTTCAGTGAATGTCACCCATAATTTGCGGAATTGTTCCACTTTACAAACGATGTGATTAAAAAAGAAAACCTGTCGATGTGTATAAATAACATTAAATGCCGATCGTTAATTCGAGAGAGGATTAATTTTTGTTTTAAATTAGTTCGACGTAAGCAATAAATTAGCTAAAATCATTATCTGTTCGACGTTCAGCATAAATATTTTCGTGAATAATGGGGCAACGTTAATGAATCGATTTAATTCGTTAAATCCTCTTGCCATAATCCTCCTTTGTTTAATTGTGGATTATCTATTTTTCAACATGAATGAAAGCTTTTCCATGATCTCGTCCGATTGCCTATTGGATAATATGTGTGTAACGACAGAATAGACCCGTCTTTATTTGTGCCTTCCTATAAAATCCAGTTGATCGATATCAATCCTAAAACTATTATTGCATGACGAACCGATGACGACGATCAGGAAATTTTCTCGATAAAACAAACGGATTATTATTATTATTCGCTTGTCGATGTAGCGGATTTAAAAAGCTGATGGTGGTAATATAATTTCATTTTATTTTTATACAATCAGGTCATTTTGATTTAAAACAGGTTGTTTGCTAACATACCAAATACGGATTGAAAATTTAAAGCTACATCGCGGCGTATATGACTCATTTAAATTATTATATGAGAAACAACTTAAAAACCAATACGTCCAATAAAATAAATAAGTAATAGTTGGGAGAAAATAAAGAAACGAGAAGAAATGGAACGTAATGGAAAGAATGAAAATGAGCTTGAAATCCGACTTATTTCATTGAACGGTCATTATTTGCGACTTTCTATTTGATTTAATGCAATTATTTACTTTATAATATGTATCTCTCTTTATTTTTTTTTTATTACGCACGCACACACACATAAAATATTATTTTACAAGTTGATTTATTATATTTTAAAGCCACCGACTTCTTCTTCTTCTTCTTCATCATCATCATTCGTTTCTCCTTCTGCTTCTCCTCTTCACTTTACATCTAAGTTTCATTATAGCATTCTATTTTTATTTTCTCTCTTTTTGGTCGCTTCTTCTGTTCGGTTCTTCTCCTTTTCCATCCATTAATATTTAACGTTAACTGTAAAATTACCTGACGATCAACCGTACGTGCGTGCTTTTAAAATAATATCGTAAGATCGATATTGAAAACTTTATCATTACCACTTCTGTTTTTTCTTTCGTTAGCTCTCTCTTAAAATGAAATAAAAGACGACCGACCATCAATATAACGATATGCTATTAAACTATCTCCATCATCATCATCATCCGGATGCATCTTTGCGTTCCTAAAAACGAATCGAAATCAAAGCGCTCGCTTTCGATTTGTTCGGCCGCAACGAATGTTATCTTTCAATTTCGAAAACGCTTCTTCTTCATCATCATCATCATCATCTTCGTGGCCTGTCTTTTAATCGTTTCAATAATAACGATTATTCTCTCTAACATGTTAATAATAATGACAAAATGGACCGTGTGAGAAATTATAATACGAAATGCCTTTTAACTTTAACAACGTACGAACGTTGAAACGATCATTATTATTATTATGCAATAATCGTAATTCAATCATGATGATGGTCAATTTTTGAATCGCTCACGATTATGCGTAGTTAACATATCCATTTAGCTATCTCCAACTGTCAAATCATTCTCGTACAATTTTATTTTCTTCATTTTTCCGCATATTTTTCGTTCGATAAGAATAAGTTTAATGGGCACTTAACATGCAAATAGTCGTAGAATGGAATCGAAGAGATTCCTATAAACCATTTTCCCTTTCCCCGCGATAAATCAAACCTACATGGCGTATAAACTGTTGAAGAAAAGGAAAAGTTAACTGAATAATTGACGGATTTTTTGCTCAAAATGTCGATGAATTTGTATTTAACAGTAAAGCAAATCATATGGCTAAACCAGAATCTAAACGAATCATGTCTCGAGTCGAGTCAAAGTTTATCTTAATCTTCCACTTTGTCCTTTCGCCTCAAACCTATTTAGATGTAATCGTCAACATAAATTGGTCTCGTTCCGTGGTGGAACTGGACGATTCTTAAATGATAATGTGATAATTTCATACGTTTTATTACCTATTGGAGAGGAAGAGTTAAAAATTAAATCAGCGAAAAATGTTTGTAAACTGAAATTTCTACGAGCTTTTGAATAATGTTATTGAATTTAGTAGCTAAGCTAATTGTTTAAAACACTATTGTCACAAAAATTATTCTCTATATACACATGTATATCTGTTAAGTTCATTATTTGTAATGGACAATTATTGCCCAAAGGTGTTGAACGCCTTGGATGTATTTTTTAATAAAAGAAAATAATAATGATTATACACTCATTTAACAATATTCGTTTTATTCATTCGTAGGCACTGCAAGAACAAAGGAAGTGAACTCTGTAAACGACGTTATTCAAGTTCAAATTTAATTAATGCTAACGAAATTATTAGCTTCGAGATGATAATAAAGTAATTTCGCTCGGTTGTAATTGGATTTCGAGAATTTGTAACGTTCGATAATTAACGGTTGTTCGAACGAAATTTTCTTCTTTCATTCAATAGCATTCAAATTGATATTTAACACATTGTTTATCAATAATAACAATACGAGTCGTACGAGACGAGGAAGAATTTTTAAATGGTCATGAATCGACTTTTCTTCGTTTATCTCTCTCTCACTCTCCCTAGTTTCAACTCTTAATTGTAGTAATTTCACGAGATTCCGGTACGAAAGCAAATGGGTACTCATTAAATCGTACACAAATCACTTAATAATTTGTTTCTTGAAATTCCCAATTTAACACCAGAGCACGAGATTAACAACAACAGAATGAGCGAGATTAAATAATAAGTGAGTGGGTTGAAAATCCAAGAGATAGAAAGAGATTGAAATCGTCCAGGTTAAATGTATTACTTTGAACTCTGATGAGTTTAACAGCTACCACAAACGACTCCGTTTGGCATCTTCAATCCTGAAACACAAACAACGACCGAATCTCCCAACAAAAAATTATCGGTCGTTAATAAATAAGTACGATACGAACATAAACACTTAAATATCGTATAGAAGAAGACGATGATGGAAAAAAAATTATAATGTAAGAGGAACCGTTAGATAGTGGATCACGATTCGATAAAGGCAAAAAACGAGGAGAGAAGAGTTTTGTTTGATCGTTTGCTAACTTTTTTTTGTAATTCTCACATATATTTTGGCGCACCCAACTTTTTTTTTTCATCTCTTCGTGTTGGTAGATGATGATACAAAAAATCAATCAAAAATTAAGTACTGTAATAATTCATATGTGAACCTACACTTTTTGCTCGATCCATCAATTTCTTCTTCGTTACACGCATGGATATTTATCGATTAAGCAAAACTGATTTTTGTTGTTAATGTTGTTGCAAAGTGTCGCTGAATAGGCCGTTTACGTGTGCAAAATCTATGCAAGCAACAATCGCACGGAAGAATTATGTTCTGGGTGAGTTTTCAAACGTCGTTTCTCTTATTGTATAAAATATGGAAATATTCGAAATTTATAATGCATTTAAATAGAAATAAACTATAAATAATGTTTCAGCGGAGTCTAATTGAAATTAAAGGTCGAAAAAAGACATAATAGCGGCGATAATAACAATAATAATAGTATAAGGACTTTCATTTGACATATCCTACGCTCGACAATAAATAATTTCCCCTGTGTGCGTACGTTTCGTGTGAAATTTATTTCGTATGGAATTTATACAAGCAACCATCTCCTTATATCCCACTAATAAAAATATTAAAGAACAATATTTTATACAGGAATAATGTACGTAATATTGTGATTTGTAGTTAATAATAAAAGTTTTTCCTTTTCCACATACACGCGATAATAATGGTAATACCATTGGAGATAATAAATAAACGGCTTGTAAAGTGAATTATAAATAGACGTACGTACAAATTTTAAGTTTTATTTAAAAAATGGAAATCGTTTAAATATTAAATATAAATCAAGGATAAAATGGACAAACGGGAGGTAAAATGGAGACGTGAAGAAAGAGGACGAACAGAAATTGGTAAGTCACGAATTTCTTTTTCCTATTCATTACGTTTTATTGAAGGGGACAAAAAAGATGGAAAAACTTATTACCACCGCGAAGAAGAGGAATGGGCATTGAGTAAATATAAAGAGAGTTTTTCTTTAAGGAAGAGGATGATGATAATAAAAAACGAAGAAGAGTTTTTTGTTGTTGTAGTTTGGTTATTAAATGAGGGATTTTTGTAATAGACCCCACACGATGACTAGCTAGAGCTCTTCTTCTCCGTCATTGTGTGTTATGTTACCGTTGTTACATACATTCTTCAAGACGCGAGAGAGAATTATATTATATAAGCCTTAATAGATATCCAATATCATTCGTATTACATTACATCACAATGTAAGCATCGTTTCATTGTCATTTTTACATACTAATACGTAATTATTGGTAATAATTTTCGGTGTTACATGTCCCTCTTGTATTTCCTTTTTGTCGTCGCATGGAAAAATCTCAAAATTTTTACGTTCCGTGTGGAGAAGATTAATCTACAATTATTATTACAAATATAGGGAAATTATTTACTTAACACTATTAAATACCCATTGTCTCCCATTGGAATAGCTTCGAATAAATTGCTATTAATTAACGATTTAAATAAATTAAAATTTAGGAAACGATAATAACGATAGCAATAAACTGGTCGAATAGAGAGGACGACAGGAATTTGTATTCTTCATCGATATAGATAAATATGTTGAATTAGAATAATTATTACATTAGAAATCGTTCTTCCTCCTATTTGCTCTTTCTACTTTTTTTTTATTACGTGTATGCCCAAGAACGAGATAAGTGAGTTATGTATATCGTGTAGCAGTTTGATGAACAACATCAGATTCTTACTTATGGATTCCATGTTGCTGGATGTTGTTGACATCGTTATTGTTGTCGTTTCGTTTTTTACCATCAAACACGTGTTCGTCGTGAAGAAATAATTTGATTCAAATCGATTTTATGAAATCTCGATTCGTCGATAAATCTTGTAGATTTTTACCTCTTTACTTTTGTCAGTTCCATCTACAAATTCTGAATTAGATAGCGTTTAGTCGTCAAACGTTACTTTTCTTTGCGCTATAATTCGTCTAAACGAGAGAACAAGCGTATAATAATAAATATATTTTTCGACTCGTTGTTTGTTAGACGTTTATTAATAAATTATTGTAAATAATGTGAGATTATTTTCGATGATTGTGAAGATTCGCCAACGTCGCTGCTGGCCGTATAAATATGTAAATAAGTCGAGAGATAGAAAATGCGAGAAAGAGGAAATTCGTGCGGAATAAGAGATGAAAGGCCGAGCGAGTGAGCGAACGAGTGAGGGATAGAATTGAAAAGCATCGGTATGTCTATGAGGAAGAAACATTCAAATGAAATCTGCGTCATTGTATGAAATTTAAGATGTACACGAATAGTTTTCATCTCTTCTTCCCCATTTCGTACGTCTCTACTTAAATATATTTGTTTAGGAGCGTATATCGCTTGGAAAATATACGATCCGTTCAATATCCGAAAAAGAAATCTTTCTCTTCGTCCACTTCTTGCGAGTTTCTTTATTATTTTTTTCTCGTCCTCTACGGCGTTTCTAAACTACGCTACATACAAATACTATATTGTAAATAAGAACATGTTAAAGAGAGAGAAAATGGCAATAAGAATCATGTGTGTTGCTGGTAAGATAACATATACTGCCTCTTCTTCGCCTTCCTCCTAGAGTCCTCTCCTTTTTCTGCCGAGTTCTTCTTCTTCTTCTTCGAACACGAGTTAAGAACGCCTGCAAATAAAGTTATTTGCTTGTAAAGTTTCTTTCTTACTTTCCTCGCCCTCTTCTTCAGCTCCTTCTTCTGCCGAGTCTCTTATCAATTGCACGCCGTATGCACATCGATATCGGATCATTTGCGGGTTCCCTCTTCCATAAACATTAATTCACAATAATGTACGATCACGTAATAGTTTATATGCAAAACTAAATGGCGATAACAGCTCTTCGCCAATTGTTATTATCATCAAATACAGATTTATTGAGTAAATTTATACGAGTTACACTTTTGTTGAAAGCGAACGAAATAATTATCGGAATACGTTGGATTGTCGTATTGAAAATTTTAATGATTAATCTATATTTAACAGTGATAACGCAAATAATCGCAGAGAAAAGAGTGGAGAACTATGATTAGCAACAACATTAACCAAAAGATGCAAATTCATTAATATTTAGGCTAATGACCTGGAAAACGTTTTTTTGCTTTCTCATGTTCGGTGTTATGTGACGGGTTGAAGGACCACGTCCTCCTACGTGGTTACCACGTGAGAAAAAGTCTCTCTCTGTCTTGCTTATCTGGTGATTTCCGTACATCCATTATCATCTACCCAAGGACACAAAGTTAATAATTGAAAATAGGAATTTTACCATTTTTCTTCCACTTCTTCGTTCGCTGCTCAAAATAGTGTACCCAATGTAATGGGGCCTCCTCCGTTTCTCTATTTAGTGCCGTCGTATAAATTTTTTTACAGGTTAATTAATTTTTTTCGTCGGTTTCCATTCTAGTTCGTCGCCTTCTTCTTCTTTTTCCACGTTGCGGCAAGCACTAAGAAGAAGGTAATTTGATACGTCAGAAGGAGGAGTGGCATTTATTAATAAAAGCTGGACCTACAAAAAAATGTGAAGGAAAAAAGCGAAATTCATAATGTTGTGGAATTTATTGCTGCTCTTTTCTACGAGAAAGAAGAATTTTTCTTTCTTCTGGAATGATAATAATAAAGTTCGTGCAATGTTTTATATTGTTAATATGCTTTTTTAATGATTTAGCAGTACATCAACAAAAGTAACAGCAACAATGGTCTTATCCAATTTCATATGTACAGCGGGGAAGACTACTACACGATGATTAATGGCACGTATTGTATTACGGAATAATTACGTTTGAATCGCAAGCTTTTTTACTTCTGCGTCTTTCATCCTTTAACAATTATCCTTTTCTCCCTTTCAACTTATTTATTGTAAAGGAACGGAACGCAGCCAGTGAAACAGTAGCTTTAAATTGCTTCTGTTCCACCGATCGAACACGTTCTAAAGAGTTTTCCTATTCACGTCCAGTGAAAATGTTAAAGTACAATTGAAATGTGCGCGCTAGTTAATTAGCGGATTTTGCAATAATCACGGGAGAGACGAGAAAAATTAATATTATATGTGTCAAGATTATTTCTTACTTTCGATAATTTATCTACGAACCTTCATTATGATAATTTACATATAATTTATAATAATAAATTGTTTATCAAATAAATCAATCGGTAATAGAAATTTATTTGTTTGTTTATACGTCTCTCTCTCTCTCTTGCTTTCAATTGGATGAAAACATAATTCAAATTGGAAACGGCCGAGAGTGGCTCGTCTACGTTATTTAGCGGTGAATATGTAAATATCTAATTTAACTTTAAGGATGTTATGAATCATGTAATAACAATCATCCGTTTAACAATAATGAAAGCACGAGTGCAAAGAAACGGCTCGTTAATAATAAGAACAAGACAAATGTTTGTTTGCGGTCAAAGTAGGTGGTTGGTTGTTGGTTTTTCGTTCGAAGAGGAATATCGATGAGAGGAGAAAAAGGAGGAATAAAAGTAATTGATTCCTTCATTTCGCACTCTCTTCCTCTCGCGCATCATCATCATTATTATCGTACACATTACCAACCTGTAATTAAGCGTTGGCAAAGATTTATTGTGCAAATCAATCATTTTCCAATTCTTTAACAAATTATTTATTACGAGCAGCAAAAACAAAAATTATAATGCACCCGAGTCGCCGACGATGCAGTTCGTTTTTGCCAAGCGAGAAGAGATCAGTCGGTCCATTCGCTTAGCGAGTCAATCTGGGTCTTATTTATTTTCTCTTTCCATATTTTCACTTGAAATAATAGTGCAATTCCAAGTTCAATGGACAAGAATTATGCGTGTATGTTTTAACTTGCATAAATTTATTTCTATCCTCTCGTAAAATTTAATCTCCTTAATATCCGTCCTCCTCTTTATCGTTCTTTTTTAACGTTCGATTATTTATTATTAGCCATTATTAAACTTAACGTACGCACACGTCAGCAGATGCGGCGATTCTTCCTATAAAGTAGTTTGTTAAACGAACCTGATAGATGGACGGACGGGAGGTCAATTTCATTTATATAGGAGTTAAAATCAATCCTTATCAATTTCATCTTGTACATTTCATTATTATTCGCTCGCAAGAAACATTAAAAACGTTCCTCTGTTGCCTTCCTTTTTCATTTTAAATTATCCGCTTAAATCGAGCTCCGAATCAACGGAAAACGATTATTTGTTCTTCTGTCACATAAATTTCGTGCCTTCTAATCTTAATTACCGATGGCAATTTCAGACAAATCCGCCCGTCAAAATATTAATAACCAAACAGGTAACGAGTGTACTAATTTCGCGTCAATTTCGAGTTTAACGGCTCGCAATAAAAGTCACATAATTTATATTAAGGCAGAATTAGTTAGGTTTTTGCTAATTTATCCTACGTTCGCTCATAATTCTCTCGTACAAACGAGAACGATTCGAATTTTAATGGAGGCCTTATCAATAATCCCGATTACTTTTTAATTTTAAATTAAGCAAACAGTTATTCTCCTTTTATTACATTTCCTCGTCTCGATATCAGATAAGCGCTCGAAACGTATTAAACGGAGACGAACGGCATCGGAGGAATGAAAGAGCTAATTTTCGTTCGAATTTTGATTGAAAGAGTGTCAGTCTTTGTGTTAATCAATATAATTACACTTAAAGTTCTGCGTGTAATGATAATGAAAGGAAACCGATTTACAAACGATTTGTAATGCTTATTATAGTCCACCGTCTCTCTTTAACCTTGTCTCATTTTCCATCCGCAAGTCGTACGTTGATGGCCAAGCGAGATCTCGAATGCGTTGAACAGATGAAGATGGGAATAGATCATGACTAGTGAAATAAATCTAATTAAAAAAAGAAGAAGAATCTTTCTAACGCATCGACGTATTGACAATAAATATTTAATGAGAATCCGAATGGAAGAAGGAATGAGAAAGAAGAAAAACTGTTTCCCCCCCATTTAAGGTGCCAACGATGCTTTACACACCGGCCGTCGCTAACTTAACTAATTAATGCCTGCTTTTTCCATATGGTCGCATCATCTTTAGCAGTTAACGAACCTTCGGGATTTGTAAATACGTGAATGTAATTAAAGGACGTTCGGCGATAAGAGCGTTCACACAAGTGGCGTGCTGTTAAGGACATCGATGGAAGAGGTTTTGCTCGAAGGTTATCATCATTAGATAGTACTATAGTCAAAGGATTTTCTACAATAACGCGAAGAAGACGCTTTGTCTCAAGAAGTTGGTGTCAATCATCAATTTCTGTTATTAAGATTATTCCATATCGTATTTACCTTTGATGGTGATTATTCGATGAAATATTAACTCGAAAGATGTAAATTACGTCCCCATTTCTTTTAAAAGTTGAAAAAAGATTTTTTCCCTCCGAATTTCTCTATCTTTCTTTCTCTATTACTTTTACCATTCTTATTCAACAAAATTTATTCATCGACATATTTCGACACATTTCGAAGTTGGTTGTCTCTTTTTCTATTTTGATGGTTTTTATTTATTTATTTAAATAATTTTATTACCTTTTTTTAATCGATCCTGAAAATCGCTTTCTCTCTCTCCATCGTTCATTCGAATACTATTTTGTTTTACGAGTGAATAATAGGTATTAAATTCTCGTTTAATAGCTAAATTTTTTTCACATAAAATCCTATAACTTGTGAACTACATATGATAATAAAGAAAGTAACATAAACACGAGAAATATGTGTGTGTTTTTCTTCTTTTTCTTCTGTAGCTGATTGCTAATCGCATGGGAATGAACAAAGACGAGAGACTAAGAGTGAGTCAATGATGACGATGGACGTAATTAATTTTGTCATAAAGAAAAGGAAAATGCTAGAGTGATTTTCCTCTACAACTTGAGGAATTTTTAATGTCAACGGAAGCTTTTCCATTTCCCTTTTGGATTCGTATAATTGGCCTGCACTCTGTTTTTTATCTAAACATTAATATCCCTTTTTACGAAACGCGTTGTTATCTATAATTCCGCACCTACTACTAATTAACGTTGCATGCGAATGAATAAATATCACGTACGTACAATTAACATATCATTATATTATCGTTAGATTTTCTATTTCTCTCAGCCTTCGTACGAACCAATTCAAACAATCGCAATCGCGCCGTACAACGATGATAATATAAAATTCTTTTTCTCTACTTCAACGCAATAGAGAGGATGTTATTAAATATTAATTAATATCGACGTCTTGAGCGAATGCCTCGCTTTAACGAATCATTCCGCGCAATGGAATTGATCAGCGAAACGGAGGGAACGGATAAGTAGAGAAAGAATTAGCGGCATTCGTTGTCCATTTCAATCGTTAATTAAGATGATGATGGGTGGACGTTGTCGAGAGAAGAGAGATGCAGATGCCATTATTGCGTACATGAACATGTCGTTGGAAATTCTAAATCGTTAAAATTAATATTTGTACAACGAGCGACAGCAGGTGTGCGTTTTACCTTTAAGTTGTATGTATAAGCAGCAAGTACGAAATGTTCTGCGATAACAGAAACGCGAAAAGAAACTTACGCTCGCGAAAATTTATGGGGAACAATTAACGAAACGGTTCGATTAACGTTGCTCGATTTCGTAACGATTTCTCGCCATAATCAAGGTGATTAATATCATTGTTATTGTTAATTAATTGATAATAATTAAACTCGTTATTGTGCGGGGCTAAAAAGGAAATAATAATGAACGGTGGGCGCTTAATATATAGGCGAAACCGCGATATTGTTTATAATTTATCGTTATGATTCGAACCCTACGTAAAAATATAAATCATGGTTGCTCAAGTGCCAATGGAATTGCAAAAGTTAAATCCATTTCAGTGCGCGAATTGCTAAATACCTATGCGAAGACGCAAAAAAGAAAAGAATGTAGCTAATTTTTTTGGTGGAGGTGGCAGGGAATCGCCGTGCTAAAAGAAGATGAAAATACGAGAAGAAATAAATCATGATCGAAGCGAAATTAACTTAATTATCGACATTAAGCCGTATGATAACGGCTAAACGATCGCCTAAATAACACCTGGAAGATATCATTAATAATAATAATATACCGTCCGATTCTAATTATATTATTATTGTCGGAGGAAACGTACCCGACATTCGAAAATAAACTAATTTTCTCGAATCTCTCGCAATCGCAGCTCGTTTCTTCTTATTTAATTTTGTTCTGTTAGTTCTCGCTCACCTCGGGGCACGACCCACTACTAATGGCCAAAAATATGTTCGAATGTGTGCTACAAATTTAATTATTGCCATTCCTCTTTCTTTTTCCATTGTAACTGTCAATATAATTATGTTATCTAATGACAATGATGTAATAATAATAGCAACACCTTAAAGAAGATACTCTAATCAGACGCTAATAGAAAATGGGTTAGTTTTAATTAGAAATATGTTCGAATTTTGGCCGAAGAAGGAAAAAATGTGAAACCGCACCTGTCCTTATTTATTTAATACACTTTTATTATTACTTATTTGTACCCCCACAAATGTTAAAACGAAGGGTGTGTCACGTTACACCCCGTACATATGTTTTCCGTTTAATCCACCCACTTTTGTAATTAATTTAGGGAGACGTGTTAATTAAAAATTCCTTTTTGTCGATTTAGTTGGACGAGATAAGATCATCTTAATGAAAATTAGAGGAATTCTCCCTTAAAGGAAAAACTTCACTTTTTAAAGGGTTCGACGTTAATTAAAGAATTTAATTACCTCCATGGCCAAACGTTATATTATTACTCTTATTAACGCGATTATATTGCTCATTGTTTCACTAGGATTTATTCAAATCGAAGCTTTGTTGTCGCTGCATTGTTTTCTTGCCATTTTTTTGCTCATGCGAACGCAATTTGAACAATACCGTTATTGTTCATTATTTATTAAACGTTATAGTCGAGTATTAATTTGGTGTGGGTGAATTGACTTCCAAACCTATTTTTATTTATTGTAATAACACACGCAACCACTAAAGTGGCGAGGAAGGATCCGAGAAAAATTACACTTTTGGATTTCTAAAGAAACCAAAAAAATGGGTTTGAAGTGGAGATCAGAACAATAAATGCCACTAGAAGAAAACCATGTTGTAGAAGAATCCCTCGTCTTTTTCTTAAACGTGTTCTCGTCTTCCGTCCATTCTTGGTCAAAATAAATTATCGTAATAAATTGACATTTATATTAATATTATACAAACGTAAATGGCGTAATAAGTACAAAGATAATAAATTTCAAAGAGCTACCGTGAACGAAATCGGGTAATGAATAAAGGGAAACGATCGAGTGAATGATAGTTTGGTTTCGTTGGGCACTTCTTCGTGAAGTCGATCGGTCGACGTTCACTCGGTTCGCCCACATCTCGCAACGAACAATAATAACTTATCTCAATTACCGTTTTTCTTCCACTTTTAATAACACGACGGTTCGTTCTCCTTTATTTTACCCAGTTTAGTTTAAAAGATGGAAATGGATTCTTCGTACTTTGAAAGAAATTAGCTGCAGTTTCATGCGGTGTAAAACCAGCGGGACGAGACTAACTAACCAAACTAAATGGAGTATAAATAAATGCTTCTTTTTTGTTTCTTTTACAATACAATTCGAGAAGGAAAAATAATAAACTTGGAGGAACGAAAATGATTTCAAAAACTCGGTGCTTCGCTCGTTTAAATAATGTTCAATATTGTCCATTTTTCTTCCTTACTTATCTTGTTTAATGTTATTACGTTTTCCTTCTATTATTCTGTTCGTATTGTTTCCCATTTTATTCTCTATTTATTTTCTTGGTGCTTTTTAATTCTTTAACGCCACTCACATATTTATAAAACGTTTAATGTCATTCAAATTTAATGTGGGTGCTATTATTGTAATAATATAGTAAATATTTGAATTGTTAATAAACATTTTATATTGTTCCATTGTTTAACGTTTTAATGTCGTACTTGTGTTATTATTGTTCTTAATAAAAGGAAAAAGGGTCACAGAATTGATATTTCATTATTGTGAGCAACAAAGAAAAGCAAGTTCGTTATGATTGCGTTTATTTGCCTAGCATATTAATTACAGTTCATATGTTATATTTTCCTAATTTTCAACTAGTCATTTCGGGTCAAATAGGCAATTTACGATTACGCGAACTAATTTTAAACTTTCCTTTTCACTATTCATCCACCTTATTCAATATTTTTCTTTTAAAAGCTCGTGTTATTTCCTTTCGTAGGTCGTAATTGCTGCTGAGTACTTTCAATCTCTAAAGATAAGAGCGATTCTAGAGAATTATTCGCATCTTTATGTAGGAAGTAAGACGAAGAGGAAGTAATTTTACAAAATGAATCGCCTTATTTAGGTGTATTATTGGACGAAGGAGATCGAAATTATTGGATGAATATCGAACGATCAATAACAATTCCATGTGTCCGATTCCACTAATCGTCGAATCGAGGATGTGGAGGAATTTCGCTTTTATTTATTCTGTTGGTGGTCTAAACGAATGGAAGAGTTCGAAAAGAAAAGGTAACGTCTTAATAAATAACATAAATTTCGACAGGAATTATATTACGGTTTACTCTCGAAATGGTTAGAAGCAATTAGATAATATTATTACCTTATCGTACTTTTCTTTCTCTTCGGATACCCTGCCTTAAATCTCATCCTAATTCTTTTATTTTCTGTCTGTTTTACATGAAATTTTTGTTCACTATATTAATCGCCCGATTCGTACATAATGAAGCAATAAATGTCGCTCTAAAGACAATAATTATCTCAGAATAAGAAATATATAATACAATCGAATTATTCCTTATCTAATCGACTTTATTTTTGGTTCTCGTACGGTCATTTTCGTCAAGTTCTACGTAGGTTTATCGATAGGAATCGATTTTTCTACTTTCAACATCTTCTTCATCGGACCTTTTATTCTTATTAGAAGCGTTTACATAATTTTATTAGTTCCATTGTTGTCCGTTGACATATCTATCTTCGGAAATGTAATAATCTTCTATATGTTGTGCTTTAAAATTTATGACGGAAGATGTTGCATTTGCATTTCGCTAAAGAAGAACGAGCAAAAAGAAGATCTCGGAGTAGGAAAAAGTCGACGAAAAAGACACGAGGACTTGTTAATACTAGGTATAATTATAAGATACCTTTTGGACAAACAATGTTTCTCCATATAAAGGCTATCAAATGACCGAGCGTCTTCCATCTTCCAACTTTAATGGATGGTAATCTTTTTATTTTCGTTCGTTCCTTCTTGTCGTTTCGTTCCTTTTTTTGTCCGTCTCTTGTTGATGTTGCTCGTCTGGAATCTTAGTTTACAACGATGCCTGTATTAAAATCATAGATTACCGCCCTCAACTTCTTCTTCGTTCTCTTTAAAGTAACACCTACAATCGTTTTCAACGCAAAGTGATCCGTTGATTTCATTTTATTAGTTTTTTTTTCGCGAATGCTATTTATATACGTGCGTTTCTATTATTAAACTCGTAGTAAGATTTTATGTTTTCGTGCTAGAGTGATAATCTAACATCTTTATGTGGCGATTCAAAAAATCCATCATCCGCTCTTGGTTCTTTCTTTCCTTTTTCGCGTCCCTCCTATAAGGTTTTGTTGGCTGAATGTCGAATCGATGCTGATTCAGCATTATAATCTTGTGCATGTGGGTATTTTTGGATTATTAAAACGTTCATAATCCATTATAATTGATTATTATTAAAATTAATTTACCTTTGTTGAAGATGTAGGCATTATTATTTGTTCATTATAATGATTGGAAACTTGAGAATGGTACAATTCTGTTTAAGGTTCATTACTATTCGAAGCTTATTATAAACTGCCATTTCTTTTCAACTTTTACCTCCTCATTAAAATGCCAAACTTTAATTATAAATTAAAACTTATTCAATTTCGTCTCGTAATTAATTAACATCTTTTCTTTATTAATATTATTATTAATTTATTCCTTGTTAAACATACGCAAACGTTGAGATAATTTGTAATTCAGTTCATTTTTTAACCCGTTGATTCCTTTTCGTCTTATTTCTTCTCTTCATTCACATTTTCCTATACAGGTACGTATACAACGCGTTCAATTAAAACGCGCAATTTATAAATTACATGCACTTTAACGATGATGATAATATACTCCTTTACAACGGTACATAAATATATATCAAAATAGTTTCGTTTTGTTGTTGCACGGATCTCTCGGAATTCTCTATTAGAACAAGGTAAAATAGGAGGAACGTTTGAAAGAAAAAGAATTTGCACATACGATTAAATATTATAAAGATTGTTCATCACGTTCTTCTTTTGCATGTAAGTAGTTAGCGAGCAGAAAGATGACGGCTAGAGAAATATTAAACCAATTAGTTCATCAACGGTCGAGACTCTTAACTAAGTATACACTCTCATTTAAAATATTATGTTAATTAGTTACTTTTCTACACCAGACACACAAACGCACATACACACGCATGTTTAATTCTGACGCGATTTGAACCGAACAGAGAACGAAGATTTTTCGAAATTGATTCGTTTCATCGAAAAACTTTGAAGAATTGCTAAAGCATTTCCGTTCTCGCTTCTTTATCCTTGAACGTAACATTAATCGCTAATTAGGGAACGTGTCATGTTCGATTCCATAATATTTTCGCTCAGATTAATTTGATTTAGTGTTAAAGTAATGGATTAATTCTCCGAACCACTTTTTGATTTAATCGCTGCGTGGGATGATCGAGTTTAGTGCCGGTTCTTGCAAAAAAGAACCCACAAATGATTCATTGGGAATTGGTAGAAATAATTAACGAGGAAAATGTTGGGAAAATCATCATAATAAGGATTTATTTCAAATCTTTTTGTTCTCCGAAAAGAATTCCATTAAATTATTAAATGACCCATATCTCCATAAATATCTGTCTTAAATAAGAAAATATTTGCGTGATTTCATCACGGATACGTGCACATATTCTTGTATGTTGCGGTAAGAGAAATTCCTGCGGTAATGTCAATCTGTAAATGATACGATTAATCTGATACCATCGCTCTATTCTAAATCGATAACATCGAAAGGTGTCGTGTGCTTGCGAAATATTTTCGCATAAACATTAGCGCAAAAAGAGCAGGGAAAAAATTCTTGATAAAAACTCGCGTGGGCGTCGTATTGAAATAATAATTTAAATTAAACCCTGACAGTTACTAAATTGTAATAAGAATGATCACGGTTTTGACATAATCTCGCACTTGTCTGCACGTCCCACACGCGAATCACTAAAATAAGAAATCCTTTTTTTTTTTTTGTTGGTGTGTTAATTTAAGATTTATAGATGAGAGCAAAATTAATTGATCGCATTACAGAGTGCGAAGAGAAAAAGAAAATTGGACCACCGCATGGAAGGAAGATTGAATTAAAGTTGATTGATAAGATCTGATCTACATATTTACATTAATTATATGTGCATCTATCAATTTGCTTAAATCGATCACATCTTTCATTAAAAGTGAAAAATTTCAATTTTCCCAACCAGAAGAATGCCTGAGTATTAAATGGATTGTAATCGATCATAAAACGCGAATTAAATCTGATAATACGTATATGAAATCCAAAATGATTGTTCTTTCGTAGAAAACGGTTTATTAGCGAGGCGCAAGTATAAGGCAATACAATTTCTGGTATGTTCTAATGGGAAATTAGTTTAGAAAAAAATTAAATTAAACCATACGTGGCATTTAATAGTTATAGTTAATGGACGATGATGATGATGGATAAATCGTTAGCCGCTTACGTTTATTAAATAAACCGATGGATATTAGAGGAAGTTTAAATGAATGAAGAAGGAAAAAAGGAAAGCAACGAAACCTTTTGCGACTTTTTATCGTTAGTAGGAAAACTTTATTTTAATTCGTTACTACGATCTGGCTATTATGGACAATTTTGAATCTACATCGAGTTTATTTCCAGGTATCAAATAAAGTTTAAATTGCATAACCATAATGGTTTCACTTTATATTTATTTCACCATTCTCTTTCTCTCGCTGTTATTTCTCTACGGTTTTGTTTTTGAAGAAGTGAAAATACTAATATCCCACTATAAAAGGTAAAATAATTTTTATTATAATACTTTAGTGTCACAAGTCCACCAGAAAGATACGCATCTAGTTATTTCGAGAATGTTAAGAATTGAAACATTTTTCCATTCCTCTTATTATGATCGTTCCTTTTTCTCTAAATATCTTTTCTCTTTCGTATTTAACCTCTCTACAACTTTTTCTCTTCTACACCCATTACGCTGCGTACGTTTTTAACGTTTTCGTATTGTTAGTTTTATGTGCGTGGATACTTGGAAATTATAAATGAAATAATAATAATAACGATCCCGTGTAAGTGTTTCCAGTTTATTTTGCTTTCATTATGCTCGCCATTGTAAAATAGACCACAAGGAAAAAATTACAATTTAAATGATATAACGCACGAAGGAATGAATTACAGCAATAAAACGTTGTGTCGTCAGTTTACTTTTTCGGACGACCTCTCTAGTCAGATTTCAGGATAAAGAAAAAGAAAGCAAACAGACTGGAAGATTCGCCTCTTTACATATCCATTCCTGTTGTTGAACACATAATTACTACGAAATACCGCAACAAGACTTTTAATTAGCCAACAGAAGAAGAAAATGAATGAGGAAGGAGAAGAAGCGAAAATTGCTAATTAGCGATTTTTTTTGCTGTTTTTCTGCACGAAACAGTTACGTTTTAATTGTCGTTCTTTCTCATCTCAACGTGAACGCAATAAGTTACACCAACAACGAAATGTTGATGATGGAGTATGGAAAAAGATCCATTATTATTAATTTTCCTATTTTGAATCGGTGATTCCCATATTTCATTCTGTTGATTCGTCTCTTTTATAAAAGTGTTTATTAATCTTCGTAATGCGATATCATAGTGTCCGAGTACGAAGCTGCCCCTCGTGATCGGTGCTGATTAATTGGATAATTTATTTTGTATTATTATAAACAAACATATATCCTTCATTATAAAAGCAAACTCACAAGAAATAATACAAGTCAATCTCCTTTATTACACGCACTTCATAATTAACTTAAATAATTGAGTAATTAACGCACGCCATTTCTTTGTTGATTAGATTTAATGATTTGCATATTTCGCCTTATAAACGTGCCCGTATACAATTTTTTCCATGATCTTGATTCTGCTCGCAAGGCTGCTGTTATCATTTTAATTGAAAGCAAGATCAAACCGTGGAAGAAATCGTTTTGTTTCTTTTAAATTAACCCTCTCACCTCGAGGTGGGTACAAATTTTCACATGAGATACGTCGAGGCGTTTATAAAAGAAAAACGAGGAAAAAGGCCACTCACTCACGCTTGCACTAATTTTCAAGTTACATACGTTGGCATTAATAAATCTACAAGAATAATGTGGTGGTAGATGTAAATTTTTTTCGTCGTTGGTCCGTATAAATGAAGAATGTTTATTGTTATATTTTAATGTTGACATGTACCCACAAGCATATATATTCTAAAAAGGTCACAATGTCGTACAATAACTTTATTATAATTAAAGAAAATAAAAATGAAACAATTCTTTTGCCGACCTTCAACAATAGCAACCTGCATTCAATTCAACAACCGAAAGAACTTGTACAATTCGAATTTGTTTCGACAAAATGATATGCAAATAGAATGAGGCGAATAATTGTAACAATTAGGATTATTAAGCTCGCCAATACGAAACGTATTGCTGATTTTCGCTCGCATAGGTTTCTTTATTACCCTATCCGTTCCCACGCGAAATTTTAATATTATCGCACCTTGTCGTCTCCATTTCTTTAGTTTTTCTTTTCACAAACATTAAATGGGCGCTAAACAACGTTGTTAAGTCTCTTTACGATTTTTCGTTACATGTTTTAGTACGTGTAATGTGACCATTTTTTATGTGCCCGCGTACGTTTTCGAATGATATAGAAATAAAGCGGCCACTCTCTTTCTCATTCACGTTTCTCCTTTTATTATTACCTTAATGACTCACATTATCGAACTGTGAAAGAAAAAGATGATGCGCTTTTTGAATCGACGCTCGTTCTCGGAAGAAAAACCGTTTCGTTTATTGTCATCATTCTTTAATAATCACTCAGCTGCAAAGGCGAAGAATCTTTATCAGTCCGTCGACTATGACGATTGGTAACTTTTTGGGGCGAAAATTAAACCAAATCTTGCTCGTGTTAAGTTATTAATTAAATTAAATTAAAAGTGAGGCATTTCACGTGCGCGTGTCGACGATGGTATGCAAACGGTTCGTTTTCATGCAGATGTCTACGCAATCGAAAAACGTAACGAACGCCGATGAAATCTAAAATATTTTGTAACAATATTTATCGACGGCACGAGTTTTAAGCGAAACACATACGCATCATGCATGCACTTTAAAATTTCTACTTATGTAACCGTCCGCTTAACATTGATTAATGTTCCCTAATAACGTGCCTCGTTTAAATAAAAATTTAATCGATTGTCAATCAGTCGTCCCCTCTCGCATTCCCGTTTCCTTTTTACTTTAAATAATAACGACAAGATGTTATAATAAAGTTGATTTTCCGTATTAAATTGATTGCTTCTTTAATTTCGTCAGATAATATAACGATAATGATGAAGCAGACGTCGACGTAAACTATTCGTCGATGGGATCAGATGGTTTGTAAATTGTTTAAAATTAGGTACGATACAATTGCCCGAATAATAATCGTATGGCAAATGTTAAGCATCATCGTAAGCGGCGCGACAGATGAAGAGTACGAATTGACTGCGAACAATTTCTCTTATATTGTAATTAATTAAAAGTTAACGTAGGAACGTTTTTTTGTTTCTTTTATCTACGCCGTTCACCAAAGAAACCCACGTTCTGGTTTTCTAGTCGCGTACAATCGAAAATTTAATTTGCTATTTTCAATCTCGTATCCACCACCTGAACACAATATTAATAAACTATTAATTAGTTAGAAATGTGTCCAATTAAAAACACGGTTTTTGTTTTTATACAGTGCTCGCTCGCTGGCTCGTTATTATCCTTACGATTCTCAGCTCGGGTAAGTATTCAACAAATGCAGAACAAATGTTGAATTATTATTTCGGATATAAATTACACCTAACGATATAAATTTATTAATAATTCCTTTTGATCGTAAACGGTTTTTTTTGCCTTTGGAATGATGTCGAACAGAGGAGAAACATTATGACCAGATGGCCGTAATAATTTTACTTAAACGAATATTGTCGTTTGGTTGCCGAGATAATTAGATAAAAAATTAGCATTATTTTAAGATAAACGAGCGATTCCAAAGTTTGCCTGTCGCATTCGAGGTGAGGCCGCTTCGAAAGCCGTCTTATTATTGTATTAAACCCGTTCCGTAGATCAAATAGCGTTTCGTCGTGGAATAGTATCAATGTATGTGTGTCTGTAATTATATCCTTCATTAAATTGCAATAATTACGCCGATTCCGTAGCAGAAATCTAATTTCGCATTTGTGTTCTTTACGATCGCTATTAATACGAGAAGAGAATGAGCGGTTATAAACGTCACAAAAAATATTCGTTAAATTATAATAGAAAAACTTTAATTGAAAATTAATTGATTATAAAGTACAATAAATTATAAGATTCCCAAGAAGTGAGTAATAAATACGGGAGAAGTGGTAAGGATAGTGGCTCTAAAATGATCGGTATTTCATTATACAAACAAAAAAAGACATTCTCTTTATTCAAACATTCTTTACGACGTTCATAAATCTTTATTAAAGAAACTTCTTGGAATAGAAATTGTTTTCTAATTGTTACGAAGAAGTTGCCATTAGAAATGCACTTTTTCTCCTTTTGCACATCGCCTGTGATTCGATGCAATTAACACCTACTTCAATTAAACCGCAAAGGACTAAATTCCCATCGCCTAATATCCCGGGACGTCGAAGGCGATCGAACAGAACCAATATTGGCGCAAATGAAATTAATTTGTTTAAACTTCATCTGCACAGGTAGATGCGAAATGGGCATTCTTTATGGGCAAATACGAAATTATCTCGTTAAACTCGAGATAATAATAATTGAAATGGTTATTTATAGAGAGAGAATGCGTGCTAAAAAAAGGTGCATATAAGCGCGGAGAAAAAATGGGAACGAGATGAAATGAAATAAAGAACGGCGCACACAAAAGCGAAACAGATTACGGCGAGTAAACAAGTGTAAGAAGCGTTGTTCTTTATTTTAAAATTACTACTGCAACCTCCATCTTCTTCTGCTTCTTGCTTCTCCTGCTTCTTCTTCGTATCTTCAAAGCGAGATGAACCAGTAGTTATCTTTGTCGCGGTAGGAGTACGGCTATTTTCGAGTGTTCCATGAATTTCAACTTGGTTACAACAAAGTGATTATGCAGATGCACAGGTGAGATACTCGAAAATTATGAGTAGCAACTCGACGTTCGTATCGTAGATGCATCACCGCGATATATAAGAATGGATGTTCCTGCCGACAGCTGGACAACAGAAACCGTAGAGACGGAGTCGCGCGAGGCGGAAAAAGGAGAGAAGAAAAAATTCACTTTTACACACTCGAACGTACATAAAAGTTGCGGGTCTTAAGTTCATTGGTCGCGTGCCTTTAATCATATTATTATTCCCTTCCTTCTTCTTCATCATTGTCATTTCTTGTCGTTATTATATTTGCCCGAGATCCTATCGATTTCGTGTGCTCTTTTCACACGCACGCACAACGACCTCCTGCTTTCGGTCGGTCGTTCGCTACGATGATGATAATAAACGGAAAACCATTAACGATTGTTTGCAAATCGCATTATTAAGTGGTAATTGTTATAACAGAGTTAATACAATCAGAGGAACATCGAAATCTGTTTTTGTAAGTCGTGCGTCCTTTGATAACAAAGGAACAATCGTTCGCTTTCGTACGAATCGGGTTTTATTATGACCAAAAGATTTTTATCGGAGCAAATAATTCATAATTACGATGGTAGCGATAAGGATGGCCCAAAGAAGCACCTTGCCTTAATAAAAATTGTGTGGCAGCCCTTCCAGTTGCCTCTCTCTTTTTGTTCGTGTTGCTGGTCTCTCTTAATTGTACGATCAAATAAACAAACGGCAAGATACTGTCATCTCGACCATAAAATTCATAATGATAGTGCGATAAATTTGCTTGACGAAAATGTGCAGAGAATTACGGAATCGATTACAATTAAGGGCGAACCAAAAGAAATCATCCTAACAATCAAAACAAGCTTCATGTTTGCACAATCAAACAGATTGCTCTTTGATTACATATTATTTTCGCAAAAGAGGAATGCAGGGAGTGCAAATTTTTGCTATGTACGGAGCAAAGAATTTTAATTGTAAATCTAATAATTTATTGTTATTAATTATAGAACGTAAAATAATTAAGAAGATAATAAGCATCGGAACGAGGTGCAACGGAGCTGAAATAATCAAATTCACGAGGCAAGAGCTCCGATCGAAGAATGAATACGTGTTAAAGAACTCCCTTTTTGCATCATAAACTATTGTTATCTGAAATTAGAACGTAGTTGTATGTAAATATTGATCGCTGCCATTCATCAAGCTGCATCTTTTTCCTAATAACAAAAAAGGAAACTCGAATTAAAAAAATCGTTTTCTTTTGCTCGTGCTTCATTAACGATCCTCACAAACGCCCAACAAAGAGTTCACCATCGTAAAACGTCGCAAATCGATTATCAGCCGGGCTGTTAAAAGAGAGACGACACTAATAAAGTTCGATTTATAGTGCACGTGGCGTAATTTTTAATTTGTTAGCATTTCAAACGGTGACAGATTTCCAAGTTAATTGGCCAGGACCGAAGGCGTCCGTCCAAATTCATCTACGACGAGGAAAGACGAAGAAGGAGACGAGGAAGGCGACGAAAAAGAAGTTGACGGCATCGCGACACTCGTAAAACACAATCCTCCATAATCAGTTGCTAAAGAAAAGAATAAAGGGAAAAACTGTCACGACGTACGTGGTCTAAATAATAATCGGGAGGCAAGTGAGGTAAAATTGATTATTTATGACGACGTCACCCACAAAAGTGTATTTATATGGTAGTGTTCCGAAGTGAACAATAACGGGAGCGGCGAGTGGCATTCGAAGAGGGCGACAGTCTAAGAGAGGCCCACACGCTCGAAGAAAAATCCGTCACACCCCCACATACACACACACATAATATTCTCATTAAAAAATAAGGTCTCTCGCGACACTAGTTTCGCGACGGTCGCACCAAAGATTCGTTGTCTCACGATAGAAATAAAAATTCCAATTACAGTCAAATCTCGAATCCTTCTTGAACTCCCTCATAAGAGTTGATTATTACCCGAACCGTTTGGTGAAATAACGAGCAAGTTTAATAAAAATTAAATACCTACCATACGTTCGTAATTTGCACTAGGTTCCTGAAATGTGTTAATTGAATCAACATTTCGCCACACTTTGGGAATTCCTGCACTTTTACCGCATAAATCCGAAAGCTCGTACGTATAACTGAGAATTTTTCGCTCGGAAATAGCGTTCGTAAATCGAATTTCGATTGCAATTTGTTGCTGGATGCAATAACTATTGTCCCATTCATTTTTCGCTCTTTCCTCCACGGTGCGTCCTTATACGTTTCAGTAGGCGGAATAGTTTTGTTGATTCTTTGTTATTTTTATGACGACACCGTCGTTCTTCCCTTTCTTCGACGCCTAATGATGGAGCCGTTAGTCTTTGTCGTACGCACCGAGAGAGTGCGATGAAGTATAAATCTGGACGCGAGAAACGGACCATCTCGTCGGCGATAACGAGGCGAGCCGTATAATAATAATAAGACGTATAAAGCCAATTATGGACACGTTTTTATTGTCATTTTATTGTAATCTTGCGCTCTTTCTGTCTCTTTTTTTCTTTGGTGAGCTACGGTCAAGACGAGTGCTTGTTATTTCTTCTTTATTGTTTCAATTGATTCCTCATTTTCGTCTCTCTTTTCCGTCATCAACGCGACGCCTTTTGTTGTGGGCTTTCTTTTAGATTTACTTTAAAAGTCTTCGAAATGCGTGTAAAAGAATCCATCCTCGCTAATAATAATAAAAATGCGTGTGGATGGACGTAAATGTTCGAGAGCGATTCTTTTTTAATTAGCGGCCAGCCGGACGTCAACGTTTTATTTATGCATTCGAAGTGACTTTTTCGTGTCCATTATATTAAATCTTTTCTTCTATTTTTCGTTAATTTATAATTTAATCCACCAGTCATCTGTTATATGTGATTGTGTTATTACACCTAATCTAAGATCTTTTCGTTTCGAGTGCACTCGATTGCGATTAAACGACATAGAATTTATTATAATATTTATTATTAAATTTATGCGCGCGTTAGTTTTAAATGTTTTATCTATTATAATTTCTCACGTCTAACCGATCACCTTTCCAACTCAATCATAATTTAAATAATACAAAAGGTTTAACATTCAGTTTGTAATCGCGTTGTTGCTCAAGTGCGAGCGAGCGAGCGTTAATAAAATGATACAATTTGATTTTAATTTCGCATCGAACGGTTTTCATTTTTCAGGAAGTTTATTATTTCGTTTCAGGAATTACGTGCATAAAATCTTTTATCTTTTTGCTTGAGCGTCAAGTTTATGGAGATGTTAAATTTAAAGGAATCAGATTTCTTATCTGCAGCAGCATTTATGCGTTTCTTTAAAGGAAGTCGAGTATTCCTATTTAATATTCGGAAAAAGTAAATCGATCGATTTTCATTATCAGCGTTCGAAACGTTTCTATATTTATATGTGGGAAAGTCCATATTAGGTGCTCTTAATATCGACATATTTATTAACCTAGCAGTGTGCACGACTTCTTTTTGGCCATTATAAACTTTTCTCTCCCGTGTAAACGGTAGATAATGGAGATGAAAAAATTGTTTGATGTTGCACAGACGGAAAAGTAAAAATAAAACGCATTTTCGTATATCATTCGGAGATTTATGTACTAATTTACGTTCAGATTTATGATATCAAACGGAGCATTAATAACTTTGTCAACGCCGAAATGCGCTCGTCGTTTTCTGACGGCGTTGATGTCGTTGCTTCTCCTTAAGAATGTGTGCAACTTATTGCGATTTTTTAAATTGCTAAACCTCCCTTAAACCGTCTACGAATGTGCGCGCACTTGTACACAATTGTAATTTAATGTGTTCTTTCATTAACATCCGTCTATTTATTTTTCACTTTGCCGTTGTCGTCGTCGTCGTCGTCGTTCTCCTCCTTTTATTTCTTTGGCAAATTTTTGTTGTTTAACCGTCTTGGAATGCGTACAGCGTCTGTGTACGTCTGGGCAAAATAACATAACTATAGAATTATAACATCTGCACCAAGTTGGCAATTTCATGTAACAGTAGTAGCAGAGTTGTTTGTTGTTGTTCGAATATGTAGTAGTAGGATCTCTTTTTCAAACTTCTCCTCTTTTTTTAACCAAACTAAAATTATTTTGCTCGTTAACGTTACGATTGCGAAAGACAAACTCGTGGCGAAAAAACGAATCTAATATAAATCAATTCTTACGAAATTGGTGTGGGTTAAAAGCTAATTTTTAGCCCTCTCTCTCTCTCTCCAATTATACACGGATATGAAACGTTCAAACTGATTTAAGTGTTTACTAGAATTGACAGCAAGTGAAAATTATGAAACACCCTAACGCTTTTCTTACTTTAGCGAATAATCATTAATTTTATCTGCCATCTAAACGTTTTAACGATTTATTAACTTTTATTATTTCAAACGCCCAACAATGTGTGTGTGTACTTACTTGCGTTACAATCATTTTCAGAATTAGATCAATTTACCTCTCCACCTTTTCACTTAATCCGCTAAGCAACAATAACATTCTTCTTGATCGAAAATCGGATTCGACGATAAGACGCGATGGAATAATTAATTGCTTATCGATACGTTTGGAAACGAAATCTTTTATGTAACGCACCTACGTTCTTCTTTCTTTATTAACAATATCGGCGTTAATGCATTCGGTAATTGAATATCATTTAGTCGGATAATAATAGAATCTTTACAATAATAGACCACCAAAGAATAATGCTTGACCGTTGCACAAGAAGAGAATTTCCATCGCGCGTTGTAATAAGATCTAATTACTCGTTTAAAATGTAAATGGAAACAGATGGTTCCTCTCTTATTCGAAGACGTCCTCCCTTCATACTTTTACAAGAAAGGTGTTAAAAATGAAACTTTATAGGACCCTTTTCGAAAAAGACGAGAAAAAATATGAGAAGACAACCAACGAAATAATTCAAGTACCGCTATGATAATTAATCGAAACGGTTTAAGCAAGACAGTAGCGTAACAACAGCAGCAGTAGTAGTAAGAGGCATTTGAAATTGATGAGTGTCATTAGATAAATATACCAAGTAGATCACTGTCATTGTAAATATAGTTGCGGTTAATCTATTTTATTGTGGGAGCAGCAGCAGTCGATGGGATGGATGCACTTTCTACTTATAACACGCAAAGGCCCATTATTCACTCGCATTATTTTTAAACGGATCCTTCAACCGATTGCAATGCGAGCGCACACAAATAAATGCAACTGCTAAATCGGAATACGTTCAAACGCGGGCTCAAACCTTTATTTCATTTAACGCATTTTGATTGAAGCAAAACATCAATTGATGTTCGCTCGAAATTATTGCACAAACCAAATAAAAATTATCGGCACCTTCAATTAATACGAGTGACGATTATTCTTGCAATAATTGCTTTCCTTCTACCAAATATATTTGCTGATGGTGAACGAATAGCGAATTACAATGTCCAATTATACGTTTTAGCATTCGGACTTTAGTTGGAAGATACTTCAACGATTAGATCTTTCAGATTGCATTAAAGGATTCAATTAAAGGTGCATGTAAAACGGTAGGTACATTTCTATGCGTTGCGTTATCTTTCGGGCGTGTTCCCTCTCATTCCGACGATTCGTTTTACTGCCGAGAAACTTTGGGCTTGGTCAAAGTTTTCTTAGAAGATGGAAATAATATAAGGAAAGAAAAGCTGCGTTCCATTCAAACAGAAAACGTCACTTAACAATTTTATTACGCGGTTATTGTTCCACGTGTTTTTCTTTTCTCTATTATTCGGGAAAAAATCTACATGCACATACAGTTAGTAATATACAACATTGTAAATGAAAGAAGTGGAAAGAATAATGGGGGAAAAAATGACGATGGAGAAGGAAAGAAACGCAGGTATGCAATCGTAAAAAGTTTATTATTATGCAATAAGACGGAGCGAGGCATGAATGCCATATGTCCAAGCAACTAATCCTATTCCTGTTTCCTTACATGCATCTATATTGCGAACGGAGAAATATACGTGGAAGAATACGGGGAAAAAACGATGGGCCTTAAGTACCACACCACGAGTAACGCATGTAAAACCAATAAGGACAAAAAGCAGAAAGATGAAAAAGAAACAAACATAAAGGAAAGAATAGAAGAACGTTAATGCCAAAGCGAGTCTTCTTCACATTCTCTTCCTGCTACGTACATATACGACAATATAAAACAATCATCGCCCACGCCACAAAAGCAAACGAACAAGAAAAAGAATCAATTTCTTACACTTTACATAACTCGAAGACATTTATGCCTCGCGGTGCATTTAGGAACGGAACGGAGAACGGTTTACGCATGTGACACATGTTCATCCGCGTCCATAGTTTGCACGTATAGCATACGGAGAGATACAAAATAATAATATGCATAAATATGTTTTAATAATACGACTTGACCTCTTGTACACGTTCCATCTGAAGTGTCCGTCATTTGTTGCGTTTTTTGCTGTTGTTCTTATTACGTGTACAACGACCACATACAAATAACATATATTTATATCGTGATTTACGGCTACTCACTTCCTTCAGATTATATTGAACGAGTGATTACCAGTGGTAACAACCTGCTATATCATTGTCAAGTATTACACTTGTGCGCAATTATAGTTGGAAAAGAAAAACTCGCAAACACTCCACAAATGACAAATTCGATTTAAGCTGAACGTCTGTTTGCGCCGGATTTTGGGCTCAATTTCGTGCGTTTGTTTAGATTGATTTGCTTTTAATTTTAAACAAAAAATTAGAAGAATTAATCAATTTTTCCATAGTTTTTAACGACTTCCTCCCAACGTTCGATAACTTTCTCGATGCCTCGGCGACAAGAATCTCCGGCTTCGACTCGAACAATTCCTCCAACCAAGCGCGCACTTCACGTCATTATTGAATTAAACGTCGCGCAAAGCGTTAGCACGAGCACGAAAAATTCATTATACAAAAAAAGAAGAACGCAATCTTCTAGAGCGAGAAATCCTCTATCCAACAGCATACAGCAAATTGCAAAATTATTTTATTTATTTAGCGCAATTTTGCAATTAAAAAGCCGCACGAAATTACGCATCAACCTAATATTTTTTTATTGATACCGATAAGAACGATTTTTATCGAATTGATCGCACCTCTAGAAAGTGTCTTCCACTGGTTGTTGAAACTAATGCGAAAACTGCATTCCATTCATTGCCATTTTCCGTCGTTACAACCTTATTACTATTACACGAACATTTAAATTAAATTATTTACATACAAACATTCGTTGCAACAGGAACACGAATCCGCTGTTAAGCGTTTAATAACAGTCGCCTGTTTCCGATATAATAAAATACGTCTTAGTCGAAGAGAATAAAAATAACGAGGTATTAAGCAGATCGTAATTTACGGTATAATCGTTTACAGCAATAATAATGAACAAATAATAATGTCAGACGATTAAATCAAGTTAAAATCGCCACGTTCAGGTCGGAATATTGTATATACACCTTCGAGCTTTTTGAATATTAAATCCATGCCACTTTGATTTAAGTTAGTCATCTGAATGGATTGTTGTTGCTGTTGTTGAACCGTAATAACAACAACCGAGATTTTGCTGCATAATTAATTCGCAATTAGAGTTTATATGATAATTCGCCATCTTTGCAGACGTTTAATTATTGGTATATCGTCGTACGTACAATTTGTCATAGGCCGTAATTAAGCGATTGTATGCGATAGATATGGAGTCCAAACACGTGCATTTGTTTGGGAATTAACTAAACTCCAAATCAGTGCGAATACGTAATTGCAGCATCATTAATTTGTTTATTTTAATTAATTGCGTCTTGTAACGTTTCTCGTTTACATCCATCGACTGACTACGTTATTGTAGTTCGAAATCGAGCCGGAATTAAATCGTGCACGGTCTTTTGCCATACCTATTTAGAATACAAACGTTACGGAAAGGAATTGAAAATAACGGCAGAATGGAAATTTATCACCAACCACATATCGAACGATAATCTTCGTTTGTTCGCTTTAAGTCCGCCGATCGTGGAAACAACAATAGAAAATCCCTTGCGTCTATTAGGATTTAGCTTAAGCAACTACATTTAATTTCGCTTACCTTTACGGATTCGCAATAAGTGACAAAGTGCGAATTAATATACAACACGCACGCTAATTAACGGTGGCAATTTATGATGGCACATTGCGTACTCTTCCTATTTAAGACCGATCCCGAATCCTGCGTGTGTACAAATAAACGCGGACAGAAACCGTACGTCCGATGAAATAGATTGATTAAACCATCTTTGCCAACTTGCTGCGCAAGAGATATAACCAAATACGTTTCCGAACGTTTATCAGTGCTACACATCTCTGTAGATGGGTCGACGAAATGAATCTACGTCTTCCTCGGTTGCTCACTGCGCCTTTTTTTCCTTCTTCGTCTTCTCTTTCCACGTCTCGTTCCGAAAGATGCTACTGCACATCGATCAAATGGAATCATAGTCATCCAGTTATAGCTTAATTTGAAATGTTTATTGTGTCGTTGCTCTTCTTAACCGACTGACCATTCAGGCATAATGCCGCGTGTATCTTCACGGACAAAAGGGGTTTTATTAAAAGGTAAGGAATCCGGGGAAAAAAACTCCGATTTCCATACGGCATACGGAGAAGTTCACGTAAAAGTTCGTTCTCGACGAGTACGGAAATATGGGAATAATATGGCTTTAAAGAGTGCAAGCGAATTAATATCGTTTCGGTGCCAAATGATGGTAACGTTAATAATAACGAAATGGATTCTAATTTCGATTTGAATTAATTGTAATAGTGGCAGCCAGGTGCATCGGTTTTATTTAAAATCGCGATCCCGTTCTAAAATGAATTTGTTTAGTCTACGGCTGTCACAATTATTTCGTTTACAATCGAATAAATGTTTCATTTACAATGCGTTACGTGAAATTAATTAATACGCTTTATTTCATTATTTTAATTTCAATTATTCATTTCGCTCGTTCGTTCTCCTTTCTCTCCCTCTTTCACTAAAACGGTCTTTTACAACGCGTCTTAGCGGTGCAGTTGAAAATGTTTTCAGCGGATTCGCATGTAAAATGCAACGTACAAAGTAACAGTTTAAAATAGTAACCGTTAAGTGTAAAAGTGCGAAGAGACGTAGAAGAATAAGAATAGACTTTCAAAGTGACAACGTTTATAATTCTGTTTCGCCTATTTCACGCGCCGAAACAAAGAGAAATAGCATTTTGTTCTTCGGCTGCATCTTATTTAGTGCTCGCACGTCTTTTTTTTGCCTCATACTTTTGCATCGTGGCAATTAATTATGCGTTTTTATTTTTGGATTAGCGTCGTTTTTATTGCCGCGCGCATATTTTTTCCTTATGATACCACGTCGCATGCTGCAAACGAGAGTGAATTTCGTATATATCTTTTTCCCGTTATCCGATTCTTTATTTGAAAAAGGAAGAGTAAAGGCGAATTGCGAACAAAATCAATTGTTTTTTCGATAGACCGATCTAATTCTTCCACCGGGGGAAACTGAAAAGAAAGTTCTTCGACTGCAACTTTAATTTCTCGCTTCGCCGCGATAATAAACGGTTTTGTTTCTGTACGTGGGGCGACGTGGATCGTATCATAAATTTACCCGATTTCCTTTTTATTCGTCGCTCAAGGCGACCACTCGCTTTTTATTCCTTCTCGCAAATTCTTTTTTGATCTACGGCCGAGATTAAAACGCAATTTTAGGCCAAAATTCACTTTATAATCAAATTGCAAAAGGATGAATATACGTACTTTTCATGAGAGTTCCTATCATAAAAAAAAGCAGCGCATATAATCTCTACCTACCGAAACGTACGCGTAATTTTATACATTACCTGTAAAACGTAATGTATTCAGGTAAATATGAATATACAGTTAGCCGTTTTCGTTTGATTAAAATTTAAAGGAGGGATAAAGGCGAGACGAAGAAGAAGTGGATCAAACCTCTGTTATTTTGGCAACATTATAATCATCACCATTCGGTAATGATTGTTATTATAAATAATAACAGTTAAAGTTGAGAGCAAGGAAAAAATTCGTTTCGTAGTGTAGTTCCTGACTTTTTAACCGTATAAATTGAATATTCTTTCATTATACGATCAAAACAATAAAAAGAAAAAGTTTCGATCGATCGATTATGATGATGGCGAAATCGACAGGTGTCAAGAGAATTCTTGTAAGCGACGTACTACTTAGAAATGTATTATTAACCGAGATGGTGACAATCGATAACTAGATTACCATCTTATTTCTTATGGCTGATCAAATTCGAATTGAGAGATTGAAATGTCTGAACGAGATGGAGCCAATATTTGTACGATTGTTTCGGGAAAAATTGCAAATAACACCGAGAGATGCGAGCAAAAGCTAAAGTTGCTCTTGCTTAAATTACCAACGTACCCTAGATGCAGTTTAAAATGGTAGTAGTAGGTAATAACAGTGATGATGATGATGGCAGTGGTAGTACGTGGTGGTAATGTTAAGTGCATGGTCTTGTGCACAATCCAGTGGCGTAATCATGGGTCGATCACTTTATAATAATACCTCTTCGATATAAGTTTTAGCTTCCAGGGTTTTGTGCTGCACAATTCAGAGAGAGAATAAAATGTCGACCTAATACATTCTCCCTTTTCTTCTCATTTTACAACGAAACCTTCCAGCTACCGTCTACCATTGAAACGTATAATACCCTTTCGTTAAATTATAACGAATTCGTCGTTACTCACTTTTAGCTGGTCGCTTTTCTCAGGATTTAAGTGCTCGAACGCTTAAAATATTGAGCATCAATATTATCATTATTACGGTTCGCGAGTCATAGAGCTACAATTTATTCGGTTCATTATTCTATCCCGTGGAGCAATTTGCGTGTGTTTTACTCCACATACATCCACCTGTCCCTTTAGTGGTCAGTGGAATCTTCGGGCTCATAAGCTAGACCGATTAATTTTCCATCGTCTCTTTTTAGTCTTCGAGAGCTACTCATGTGAAATTCCTACTCGTTCGTTTAGCTTACAAAAAAAGTATTTTCAAGTAATACGTTTTGCCCGTAATTAAAACTATGAATAACGAATTACCACCATTTCATAAACGCTGCGCTACTTTATTTTTAAACCAACGAACGTTCATTTCAACAATGTTCTCCTCTAATGTAACATAAACGCTTAATAAGCAACGTGTCATCTACGAGCTTGCGGACGATTATTAAAGGCGAAACTCCGAAATTTGCGCCTTCGCAAACAATTAAGAATGGCGACTCTATCAAAAATTGCGTATTGCCAGCAAAAAAAAGCGTAATTAATTGGGAAATGCCCGCCCATGGGAGTAATTAATGTGTGTGTAAGGTAGCAATTACATGTGTTCGAGTTGACAAAATGTTTCTGCATTTATATGAATGTAATGATAAACGATGACAAGATCAATTAAAATGTAAATTCTTGATTATTTTACGCGAATTCGTATGAAACTTATTCGACTCATCATCGCTCGTTAGTTCTTGCGTGCCAATTTCTTTAGATTCGATTGCATTTTATTGTAAGACCACCGGAGTTGAAAGGGGTGGCATCGTTCATAAGAGGAAATATACATCATTATAATGTAAATGAAAATAACGAATAAGTTGAATGCGGTTAATAAACGTGTTCTTTTTTTAAGAAAAAGGTGTTGCTGCAACCGTGAATCTCGAAAAAAAAACTCTAATGAATTGTTCGTTAACCTTGTTCGCGTATCATTTATGATACTTTCATCAATTTTCTTGCCCCAATAACCCAAGTTAAACTTCAATTCGGCAATTCCTTCGCACTCTGTAATAACAGTCCACGATTAATAATAATGATGGAAAGAAATAGTTAATTAAAGAAACGTTACTGCCATTGCTTTTCTATAAAAGCTATTTAACCTGATGTTTACGTGCCAAAAAAAGGTAATAAGCGAAGTGGTAAAAATAGCCGGAGGCCGGACGGAACAACAATAAACCCAGTCGATTAATAATGAATATCGAAACGTATGAGAGAACCTTCGCTTCCATTCTTCGTTTTTTCTTTAATGTTCACTAAATTAAAGAATAATTAGTCAGATTAGAAATGAAAGGCGTTAAAATTACTTCTTTTTAGTTTCCTATTATTGTTATTACGAGTGCCCGCGAGGTAATTTGGCTGCTGTTCGCTTCTTAAAAGAGAAAAAATAGCGTCTATTCGAGTATTGTTCGACAAGAACAACAGTAGTTCGGTTATTAGATTTATTTTAATGCACGAATAAGGTGTTGTGAGAAAGTAGTTATCCTTCATTCGTTCGAGATGATTGCGTACTTTCTTCAGCGACTCATAGACCTCAGAGACTCGGTCAGGTTCGTACGTTAGAATATTAACGAGGAGCGATTCGACGAGGTTTTTCCATTCCTGAAATTTATTTCCCGAATGACACGTCCTTTGTGATTCCTATTAAACAATCTGAAAGGAAACCATGAATTTCTATTATTCAACATACGTACATAAATAACGTTATAATAAAAGAGATTCATGGGTTTATCTTCATTATTTCTCCGTCTCCCTCGCACTTTTGAAAAAAAAAAGAATGATTGTGTAGGGTTTTTATTATCATATTATTACGTTCTAGTGAATAAATCATATTAAACATTACCTTCGTTTCGTTTTTTTAATTTATAATAATAGTTATAAACATAAACGTTATTTATATGCACAAAAACCTCTGTATAATTGTATACGTTATTATCATTACGAATTTAGCGTTGTAGTATGAAAGCGGAAGGTAAACAACACGCTCCAAGTCACGATTTATTCATTTGTGAGGGATGGTTTTAACAATTACAATAAGCGCAATGATATAAATTACATCGTTTAATAATCTTATTCCACTTCTTTTTATGGTCGACATAATTAATCGTTAGTTTTAATTCTTTCCACGGCAGATGCGGAAAGAAAAAAGCTTTTACGATAACAGTATCGCGAATGATTTACGACAGACCCGGCGGAAGACGAGCTTTATGAGTCTTCCGGTTGAAAGTATTCCGTTCAATTTCAAACGTAAACGGCGCTTTTCAGCAGAGTCCCTTTGCGTAAGTGAATCTCCTAATTTAAGCAAACGTTTGAAGCTTTCGGTTGCAATTTCGATGACAAATTATACGTTACACGGCGCTAATTTAAAACATCGGCTACCGCACGTTCGACGATAACGATGCAGCTCTTCTTGTTCTTCCTCTGCAACTGTTTCGTAGTGTCGGCGTCGTCGGTGCCTTTAACAAAGACTGCGTTCCCTCTTTACGCCTTTTGCACGTTTATTAATCAAAACTCTCGCGTGACATACGCAATATGTTATTTGGATAGAGTAGCACCGTTTCGCATATTATTAATTTCACTTCTTTGCGCCGACAATGATATTAATACACGCAGAAGATCGGTCGTGAAACGTACCGCGAGGACCGTTATTTTACACGCGATAATTAGGCACGATTCCGTTTTCATCGCATCCGTTAAAATGCGGAATCATAAATCTGCACGCGACTCTTCTGATGTTTATCGTCAGCGATTTTAATTATTTCAAATCGACAGGGGAACAAACGTAAAGCAAATCGGTTCCGGAGGAATAGTAATGACGTAACGATAATCGAATTAAGGTCCTCGAAGTCGAGTAAGTTATCCGTCAACGGCCGCCGTTAACGTCCACTGATTGTTATTAAATTAATTCCGTTTTTATTTTTATTGTTCTAAGGTCGTGCTGCCGAACAGCAAGTGTGGGTTTCTCTCCTATATACTTTGCGGATTGATTTATAAAGCGCAAAGCGTTAAAGACCGCAACGAAAATATGTAGCTTAAGACGCGAACATTTAATAAAACGTTTGCTATATTGCACGTTTATGGACTTATTTTTCATTGGTAATAGGTGCGGTGCCCGCAGTGAATTCATATGAGAAACGAAAATTTAAAAATCGAAATGAAAAAAGGCCAGATTAATTTCACCTTATTATTCCACATTTTCCCTCTTTGTTCGCTGAAATAGTTTAAGTATCTATGCAAATGTGCTGTGCACGTAGGTACGTTCGAGCACTTTTTCTCTTCTTGTTACTTTGTTACTGAAATAAGAAACATTACCTATAAAACACGGGAACACTTACGTCTATACACGTGTACAACACCAGTTGAAGCTATTAATAATATTATGTAATTTCGAAATTTATTGCCAAAGATGTAAATATTTATCGCGCCAATACAATGCACAATAAATATCTTGTCTTTTGAATGAAAAACGAAAAATAAGGCGAAGAAGGAACGGGAATAGGAAAACGTGTGCTAGTTTTCAGGCAAGGGACCGATTCGATGTCACGATAAAGAAGAAAGTTATTGCCATCGGAGTTCGTCGACGATTTAATTTCAAACTGATCTCGCTCCGATTCAAGCCTCCACGCAGGCGGAGAGACAAATTAAATCAAACGGCAATTAAGTACCATTTACAGTACGTGCAAATAATTAAACTAATTTGAATAACATTGTTCTTAACTGTTTATGCATCAGGTATGGAACGACCTTGTCGAATCGCTATTTGCTGCACCTTATTTCAGTTAATATCTCCCCATTTCCTTTTTTCAAATAGGTGTGCTATTATTTATTCACTTTGATAGAAATGAAGAAGTGGAAAAAATCTAAGCAGAAACTAATGGTATTAATCATAAATTATTTGCTACAAGTGCAAAAAATTAATAGGAAACCACATGAAATTTATTTCAGCGAATCGAATCGCAGAGCAAAACAAAAAGATTCATCGAAAGTACAATAATTACACGTTGACGATTTATTATTTCACATCTTAAAATAGATCGACTGTAATTACGTTATACGTATTATCGTTAAGCATTTTCTTTAATTATAATTATTTATTCGATTCGTTTTCATTATGCCAATAATGTGATAGCATGTGCCATGTATTGCTGCATAATTGATTAAAATACTGAAAGGTATCATTTATATTAAGTTGCCTGTAGAGGAAATTCGCAAAAGAGCTTTTATGCGTACGTTTCGACACCAAGATAATCTAAATGATAAGGAGAAAAAGTGGTAAAGCAATTTATAGAAGAGAAAGTATTTTCTTTTCGTACGTTGTTTAAATTGATTTCTATCATTTCCTTTGTTTAACGAACGAATCTGAAACTAAATATTTTGCGTACATTTAGATATTTTCCGTTTACAATATAATAAATATAAATATTGTAAGTAGATATTCACGAAAGCAAGTGTACACGAACTGTTTATGGTCAAGTGGAGCTTAATAAAATAATATTCGCAAACGTGGACAATTTATCGAGTCGGCAGAGTGCTAAAGTGTTTATATGCTACTAATAAACATGACGATTTTATGCAACGGCGTGAAAGTACAAAGTTATTTCGTATTGAAAAATTTGCAATTTCATTCCTATACACAATAACAGCAATAATATTGCGAAGGGAAAAAAACGTGGAATGGCGTGGGCAATTTTAACAAACCGATCGTTCTCTATTTCGCACTCGTATATTTCCAAATCGAAAACTATTCCATTCGAAACGAAGCAAATTAAAATTTTATATTAAGAGGGCAACATCGAGCGAAAAAAGCGCTCTATTCCTTCGAATGATAAGTAGGCAAATGTCTTATATATTGTATGAATGTTGTATCGGTGATTGTAAAGCAATTTGCGCCCACGACAAGCTACTGGTAACATAATATCATTAACTTATGGAAAATAAAAAGTGCCAATAAACGGTGTCAGTCAATAAATCCTCGCACAAATCCGATTTGTTTCGAATTCGTATAATAGAGGAGATTAATCTTTATTAATTATCTGAATGTTCGATAATAAAATTGCAATTAAACCCAAGTGTTTGTCGCTTATTCCGTAACAAATTCCATCGTCGATTGGATTTTAAATGTTAGAGTGGAAAAAAAGGCGATAAGTAAACCGAGATCTATTTATTTTATACACGTTTTCTATTGCAACTCATTTTACTTCGTCTCGTATGCGGTTTATTATTCGCAAATATATAGGCAACGAACGGCGACCGTCCTTGCCGTGTCTCCTTGATTGCTATTTGATTATTATGATTATTATTTTATGGCTATACACGTTGTACTAGTACCGAACCGTACAATAACAATGAATGTCTATAAATAAATACACACGGTATGTACCAACAGCAGCAACAACGTTAATAATAATAATGCAATAGATTCTGTTTGCTGTGGCAATGCATGTGTGTCGTTATAGATGAGGATAGATTATAAACGTACCTTCCAACCCTTCGGGGCAATTTGCGCGCCACGTAGGTTGGTAGTAAGTTCTTTTACTTAACATGCACGTACCCACACGCTTTTCTACTTATTTTGCAATCAATTTAATAGACACACAAATACACGCGCACTTCGCATCTCATCCATTCGCAATTATACGTCTTTTGTCTAAAAAGTTCGCAAACTTAAGAGCATACGTTTGTTTATGCTCCTCTTTTGTCAAAGTTCATCAAACGACTTTCTTAACTCATCTTTTGCTGGATTGCCATTGATTTATGTGCAAACTCTTTGAATTGCCTCCTTCTTTGATGCTACCCTTTGTGCTAAAACTCTGCAAAGAATCAAAACATCAACAACAGTAAGCGTACTGTTTCAATAAAAACTTAAGACTGTTCGTGAACTGTTTTCTTGTATCGCAATGATACGAGTGAATTACAAAGATACCGTAGAAAAAGTTCCATGCCGCGAAACGGTTATCTAAAAAATGTAAAATGTTTATTAAAACGGTCGACGTATTGTTTAATAATAAACGTTGTTCCTTTTCGCGTTCCCGACTCTATTTAAAGTGTGCATGCAATCCATAAATCTATCCAGACCGCGATCCCACTCGTTCGTCTCTCATGTGTCTCTCTTTTTCTCTTTTTCGCTCGCCGCTTGCGTTCGTTCGCTTTCTTTATTATACTGGTTCATATTGTAAAATCGTGACCCAAATGACTTGTTTATCCGTACGATATTAGGTCAGTGGAATGCATTTGGCGATGCGTTGTTATTATTGCTATTGAATGGTGTTATTATTAATAATAAATTTGCATTTTACGAACAAAGGTATTGAGAATAGAACGCCCACGCAATTTAATGTTGCTGCTTGGATGTCGATGTTGAAAAATATAAAACAGATGACTTGTTGCGATTTCGATGACGCGTTTGGCAAAATAATATCCAATTGTCGTCTCATTGTTTGCGAACAAATATTTTTCCTTCATCGCTTGATGAAGATGTAAAGATGCTCATTATAAATAAATCCGATCATTTATTCGTGAAAATGA
The DNA here is from genome assembly GCA_963695495.1 of Hololepta plana. Classification (NCBI taxonomy): domain Eukaryota; kingdom Metazoa; phylum Arthropoda; class Insecta; order Coleoptera; family Histeridae; genus Hololepta; species Hololepta plana. The sequence continues at coordinate 4,294,580 of OY968837.1, read as the reverse complement.
ACGTCCCTCGTCCTGTTTCTTTTTAATTTCTCAATTATTACGTCCTTAAATTCCGTTTATTTCTTCATTTTCTTTTACGAGAGAGTTTGTTTTTTAACGAACGCAAAGCGATTTTTATAGAACATATTGTTTATTGAACCAGCATCGATAATATAAAACTAATGGATACACAGGATGGATGTAATTAATAAAATATTATAATATAAAGCTAGGGAATAATATAATAACGATTGGCTTCGAGAGAAATAAAATGATTATGCATTATCGAGGGAATTAAAAGGGTAACTGACGATGATTTATGTGACATTTACGACAAGATAATTACAATTCTTTTTCCTCGTCGTTTCTTCGGTTAATCCCATACGATTTTTAATTAAATCGCTTCGATCGAGAGTCTGAATTATTTATTTCCCTCGCGAATGCAACTTCTTCGCCTAAAGAGTCCTCGAGCACTTCGTTATGATTTCGGTTCGTCGTATTCGCTGGACGTTCATCATCATCGTTGCCGTTTCTAGTCATTAACTCAATTATCCAATTGGAAGTAGTAAATTACAGTGTTAAAGTCGTACGCGAATATTTGGCGTGCGCTACGTTCGCGAGGAAGAAACACAATTCGCAACATTTTTGGCACGATTTTCCTCGCGGCCTATTTTTTCTGCCCACTCGTTCTTCTTTTCGCGAGTAGTCAATTCCGATTTAATTTTATTCCATCGTTCGAAGGAGAAAAAGGAAATAAGAACGAAATTCGAATATTCAAATTTTCGCAGACGATTATTATTCCTTCGGATTCGCATACACGCGCGATTCATAACTTAAGGGCGTTTAAATACCGATCATTTTCCGAACTGAAGCTGTAGGTATACGAAAAAGAATCGAAGAAGAGAATTTCTTTTTTCGGATAAATAACATACTGCGTTCAAAACGTGTCGTCTTCTTCGTTTTCTTCCTCTTCTCCTTTCGTCTCGCGATGTCCTTCTTCTTTGCCGTACACTAATTAGTGTTACGCTAAATGTACAATTATTAAAACAGCAGTAGGTGAATTATACGATACACAATTAAAGCGAATGGCTTATTTACAAGTTTTATTGCACGTGAAACACGAACAGGTATGAGTTATTGCGATTAATTAAATTGCTCGGCGCATTAATACGGTAACAACTCAACGTTTACGCGAATATGCACGGTTCTTTCGTTTTCGCGAACGAGAAACAAAAGTCGAAACGAAACTTTTGAATTTAATCCTGAAAACTGGCTTGCTCACGAAAATCAGACGTGTAACGGCGACAATGCCATCGAGAGGGAAAAAGAAGAAAAGAATCGAACAATCGTCGGGTAGAGCGAGTGGATTATAAAATGTGCTTTTAGCTCGAACAAGTAAAATGAAGGAAGGGAAAAAAATGCACGAATGCTCGGAATATGAATGTGAAAGTAATGTGTTGTACTAAAACGCAGCGGGTACAACTTTAATATTCTCTCCCATTCCAATCTATATGCATTGCAATGCTAATTTATAACCATACCTCGTTCACCGGTTCGCCTTTATTTTGTCATTAATTTATCAATTCATTAATTTATTAGCGAATAATTAATAATTATAATAAAGCATTGAAGAGAATTAATGCACAACCGGCGAGTAAATCAAAAAGGCAGATAAAGGGGGAGGGAAGAATTGAAATTTGTACTAATAAACGCACAGTTGCAATAAAGTATTTTAAATGGGAAACCGCTCCGATAAATTAATTGTCCCGCCGGTTTAGGTCTTTGCAGGAATTGCAATTGAACTAATTAGTAGTTATTAACATTAAAATTAAACGGTAGATGTATGTATGAATTATATTGGAAAACAGATTGGTTCGGAAACTTTAACGGTCGTTAAATCCTACGGAGAGCAATCAGGAAATGATTCCTTTTTGAAATATAAACGAATCCCGTTGAATTAGGTTATTGCATTTTGTTTCTCCTCTGGCTGCATTGGAGCAAACCTTTTCCGATTAAGTTCTTTAGTTTTGTGGGGCCGTACACAGTTTTTGAACAAAATATTCGTCGCACCTTGTACATCACATGAACGTTAAAATCAATAACGAATTACGTACATATCGAACATTATTCAACCAGACCACTCTTTACATTCAATACTCGCTAACCGTGGTTATTAATTATTTTATTATTATTCAGCATAAATTTCATTTAATTTCCCCCATGTAATAATACGTATTCCATTAAAAAAAAAATCTTATCGAATGAGTCTTTTAAGCTTTATAATACTCGTATTTTAATTAATAAAATATAAATAATAGCAATAATAAGCAAATGTACGTGTAATTATTATTATTATCCATTTTATTCGGATTTGTTAATAAAACACTGAAAGCCATAAATTTCTTAATGTCAATGAAGGAGAAACGAGATAAAGATTTAGCGTGCGATCGAGAAGGAGACAAGACGGAGTAAATAAATATTGTTCCACTTTTAAATCGAACAGTTTTCTTGCCAATAATTAATAAATAAATTTATTATACAATTAATAAGTAAGTAAACAAATCTTATTTAATAATTGCAAGAAAAAAATAATAATTCACGCTAGCACACTTGTAACACGAACATGTAATACGTTATTATTAATTGCGAATCGTATTAAGAATACGCTATTAAAACATAGAAAAGAATTTCGTAGGAATAAGTTCACGTGCAAAAGGTTTTCTTCCTGTATTGATTTATTTATATCAAAAGAGAATTGTGGTAATAAAAGAACGAATGCAAATTCCATCACGTAATTTCGCGAAATGCCCGTTTGTTTGAAACTAATTTTCGGCGATTAATCCGCAAAATTCACGTATTATCCTGATTAAAATAAAACGAACAGTTTCGAAATCTTAAAACTCCCTATCGCCCGTGACGATCTCCATTATTTTTATTCGATTCTAATGCACGTACCACCACCAGGAAATATTACCAACTCCCGGTTATTAGAAAATAAAAGGAACGACCATCGGCGAGATAATAATAATAAACGTAAATAATCATTTACTTTATCTCGAATTAATCGTCAAGTCGGACCAATTTTCACGGCAATTTAAAATTTTGAAACTCTCTCCAATCTCCCTAATGCACCGAAGACTTCATTATCGTCATCGGATCTTAGACGCACTACTAGAAGAAAATAAATTTAAACCAACCGATTAACCGAATACTTTAAATACTTCAGCCTTAAGATGCGCGCATATTGAATCGATTTCGTAACGGGGTCCACGGCATCGGTTTTAGATTCCGGTGGATGATAATCGATAGATTGTAATTGCACGAATTTGTTCGAGCGTTTTGTTACAAAAAAAAACCTCCACCTGCTGGAGAGACAAAACGGCGCTAAATTGAGAAACAATAATCGTCGAACGATTCTATTCTGGAGGTCCGACATTCCGATGGGTCACAGTTAGGAATTCTTCAAAAAACAATGCACGAAGGGATTAATTAAATATAAACGGGATAAAAATCGGCAATAAACGCTCCATTTCGATTTTACGGTCGACACGCATTATAAATATTCTCGAATTTATGGATGAGGGTGCCCTCGGTTAAAGTCTCCCCGAACGGTGTCGCTTCATTGGTTTACAGGTGTATTCACCATCGTGAGGATTTTTATTCTACGGTCACTAATTTTCCATTTCTCATCCCGTTTGCCGTCCCGTCAATCTAAACAGATCTGCCGCCAAATCTATCGATCTCGAACTAATTAATAGCGCCGTTTCGTTCGAAAAGAAAATTATAATAACGATGATAATGAGATGAAATACTATTCCTTCTCGTTTTTTTTTACATTTAATACTCCATGCACGATAAAATTGCCTCTTACATATTTATGTATATTCTTATGCAGAATCACGGTCCTTCGCGTTTTCCTTTTCGCTCTACCATTGATTTACGAACGTGCTCTTCTCTCTCTCTCGCCGTTTGAAATACGATGGAGAGCGCAGCTGAACTGGAACCTGACTGATGAGCACGGGGACGTTTCGCTCGCTCCTTCTTCCTCTCGTTCGTGCCCATTCTTCGTTTATTTAATTTTTTCTCTTCGCATGATGGGGGCAAGCAACCTGTTGAGCGTGAAGGCACGCAATATCTAGTTTGTTTCGCTTTGTTTACTGGCGCCCGTGATTAATATATCGTTACCTTGATAGATTACACTCGGTTGTACATTTGTTAACATTTCCCGATAACATTCGGGCAGCCGGTTTCGTATTTATTATTATTATTGTAATCGCGGTCCAAATATTGACGACGACCGCGACGAAGAAGCGAAGAATAAAAGCAAGTGGAGAGCGTTTCTTGGACGTTGTTTAGGTAGCTGCTTTTGGAATGTGCGTTTCGTTCTTTTAAAATCGTCTTCGCTGCTTCGTACCACCTCTCATCTCTCTCTACGTATTTACTTGTGAAGCGTATGCATATTTAAGCGCACGTAACAATTTCCAATCTTCGGATTGACTCCCTTTCTTCTGCGTCATTCTGCGCAGTTGTTGGGCGAGATTGAGTTCTAACGCAAGCGAAAAAAACGTATAGATTGCATTAGATGCTGCATTCCACGTACGGCGAGCGAAATGAATGCACGCGATAACGAAGATACGTATCGCAATTCGGATTCGCAATTAAGCTCGCCGCGGCGATCGAGAAAATTTTGATGCCGGATTTTGAACGATTCCATTCGCTTCGCCGAGTAACATGCGAGAGAAACGAGAAACAATACGTAGGGAATAAATCGGACGTCGCGAATGAATGAAACTAATTGCAAAATAAATTAGATAACGTTTATTGGCCGTTCCGTGAAGTACACGAGAGGAAACAAACGGACCCGATAACGTTATCGTTGAAATAATTAACTAGTCTTAACTATAATAATAGTTCGGGAGAACTATCTGCAATACGTAAATAAACACTTTCGGATCGTTTTATTGCGCGTGGGGCGAATCGAGAGACTCCTACAACGCTACGTCGTGGCGTACGGAACGTTAAGAAACAAGCGGTAATAACGGTGGTCAGTTCTTGTGTTGCCCCACACGCACGCAAGCACACAAAGGAATCCGCGTACAATATCCACATGTGTGTAGGTAACCGAATCAGATGGCATAAAGCAAGTGCAGAAAGGGGACAGTGTGGCCGGTTCTTGTTCTCAATGCTTGTCCAATTAGTAATTGAAATCAGACAACCACCCTATTTTCCATTTTATGGCAAGGGAGATGCCGCGATATCGCTTATAACTTACGACCGTTACCGGACTCTTAAATATTTTATGCTCCTTTATAAAATACGTGGATATTTCGTATGAATAAAAAAGGAGGACGTGGCGTGGAAAAAAGGGCACGTTTTCCTAAATAAGCCGCTCGCTTGTGCTGCTGGTCTCTGCGTATATTCCGCCGATCGGTCGGTCGGTCGGTCGGTCTTTCTACTCAGTTCTTAATCTCCGTTACTTTTTGTATTCGGCTCCTCCACACACGCACTGTGTCTCTCTGGTTTTGGTATTATTCCTCTTCGTCCTCTCTATATGGAGATCAAAGAGAAAGAAAGTATAAGAGGCGAAATGGTTGGATAAAAGTAGATTGAAACGGCTTCGCTTTTCTCGCTCTCTCTCTCTCTCTCTCTCTCGCACTCCGTCTTCTATTTTAATGAATTTGTATCAATTAGTCACGTATAAATTGTAATAGTTTAATGGAAGGTAATTAGTATAATAACACCAGTTCTATTATACATTTTTTTTCGGTCAGCTTTTATTGAAGTGTTACCATTTCTTGTTCCTTTTTTTGTGTGTGTTCGAGTGCACGAGGATATGATGAAACTGCATTACTATTTTGTAACCGATTTCTTCGAACGGAATATTATGTAAGTGGCAATTTCTGATTCTCGAAACGAACGAAAAAAAATTCGTTCCTTTTCCCTTCTCGCGCTGCTCCGTGCGTTAGTTAATTGACGGTAATTTAACACTTGCGTCTCCGCTGCTTTTTTCTATTTTACGAGCGTCTTGTGGTTTTAATGTGGAAATTAAACTTTTCGAAAACCGTAAAGGATGAGCTTTTAGAAGAGGAAAGAACACGAAAACATGGAACGATCGAATAATTAGTATTCATAATCACTTGTAATTAGTAGTTTCAGCTCCGTTGTTAATTGCAGTGATTTACTTTGATAATGCTCGTATAAAGGTCTCTTCTACCAGTATGTATTATAATTATGTGGAAGTTTGTTAATTAAGCATCCGAGCGGGTAACCAATTTCTTCTCGAAATAACATCAAGAAGCGAGCGCGAGAGAGACAGGGGGAGAATGAGTAATTATAAATTGAATTTGAAGGAAAATTGTTTCTCACAAGTTAATGAGTTTAATGAATATACTTAGGCAAAAATAATAATTCGCTGACTGTAAATCAATTGAGATTCGCTGCAAATTGATTTCGAAATCAATTTCTCTCGTTTAATTATGATTTAATTAACATTGAAGGCACGGATTACCAAAAGAAAAAAGAATTGCTCCTGCACCTACGTTTATTTTCGTAATTAACAAGAAACTAGTTAACATTAATTATGGCAACATTTCTCAATGGCATCCTCGCCCTCTTACCAAATCTTATCGTAAACGTTTCACGAAATGATAATCAAATTGTTGCCCCGTCATGATAATTATTGCTCCTTACAAAATTGTTATTTTTTTAATTAACCCAGAAAAGTAAAAGAGAAACGATAAGAATTACTTTGGAAGCATTTAATTGGAAAACCGAGATTATTAATGGATAAAGTTTCTCGTACGCGCCGCGCTCACCCGCACATTCCAATTATTGTTTGTTGTATTAGTTTACGTATTGCTTTTTTATAATCTGTTAGATAGATGTGCGTTAATGAAAAAGGAAAACGTATTTGTTTTGGGAGCGCATGCTGTTCGTATTAACATGTTAATTGGTTTCCATTTTACGCAACCTCTTCTTATGCCTCGCCATCGGTTCAACGTTATATAAACTATGTCAAATCCATTATTCATTTACACAAAAAAAGAACAGCAACAACAAGATGGACTGGTAAAAATGATCGAAACGATTCCATCCCTCTTTCGGACGATTCCGTTTTCAGATTTTCCTATAGAAATATTATCGCTGAACCGGTAGTGGTCGTTGGTGTATATACAACAGTAAGTAATCTACATAAATAATAAATTGCAATTTTCATTATTAATATTAATTTTACGACTGACGACGAATAGAAAATGCACGTAATGTAAGTAGGTAGTCGGCTGGTTTTGCCTGTAAAATAGCATCGTAATTGCCATTATGCACCGTGCAATTGGCATTTGTATTTCTCAGTTATACCCGTACGATAGATGATAGTATTAAATGTAATTCCTATTCATCGAAATGCGGTAGTTATTAATAATAACCATACGGAGTTTATTGTATTAAATAAAACTAACAACACGTTTAATTATTTTATAAATTACGCATGCTGCTTGTGATGTATTACGATGGAAGAAATAAAACGCTAATATATTATTATTAATAATAATAATTTAATTATAAAATTTAATGCGAGTTCCTATAATAATACTTACGTTCGTAGTTTCGAAAATTATCCAACGAATAGGAAGGAAAATTCTTATTCGAGTCGTTTCAAGCTCGAGTGCCTCGCGACCGACAAAAACCCCATTTAAGAGCTTAAACGCTTCTGAAATCTCTCTCCATCCGTTCATCTACTCGACGATCTATCAATTGCCACGAGTTTTTTCCAATCGCACCATTATCGTTAGTAACTTAATGTCATATAATTACGTTCGATATTCATCTAAGGATCGCATCAAAAATAAGTAATGACAAATTGCGCTTATGCTAATTACCAGCCGGGAAGGAAAGGAGACGACGGTTAGTGAAACGACACGGATCGTAATAGATTTATATAGAATGAAACTCAGATTGACACGTTTACATCTTTATTAATACGAATGCGAACAATTAAACGGTAAAATACGAAAATAAACCGATTCTCGTGGCACTTTGCCCCTTTAATCGTCCGAAGAATGCATCAATACAACGAATTACTTTTATTATTTTCTTTTTCCTTCGTCCATTCGTCGTACAGTGTTGAACGGACTCCCGCCGCGTGAGTCGGTGGAATATCGCCGCATGAGGCCAACCCCAAACCGTTCATTACTTTCTTCGTATCTCTCAAAACGATAAAGTATAATGCAAATTATCGACGGTTCCACCTAATGGAACGGCAATCATTTATTTATCTTAATACGACAACTGATGCATATACGCGTACGTATAATCGTCGGTCGCGTCTCACGTTATCTAACAATCAATTTACATAAGAGATTTACCGTAAGATGTTAATCGATAAAATGGAGAAGTAATTAAAAAACAAAACAAAAGCCGAGTGAAAATGGTTAACGAGTGATGTTGTTGTTGTTTTTTTGATAGGACGAATATTCGTTGGGCAACTTAAGTTTAAGTAAGAATGACGTTAATTTTATGCGAGGACCACCTTGTATCTGGCATTGGATCAATATATTTTCGACGTTATTGCAGAAATTTCGGGGCGACCGCCTACACAATTTCGCGCGGTCTTCTCCTTCCTGCAAAGTTTCCATAAAAAGCGATAATATATTAAATTTCACGAATCGTATTTTCCATTATTACGGCCTCGGCGCAATAAGCTTCGTAACGATAATAACGGCAACAGCAAGGCGACGTGCATAAATTAGGAATAAAAATGGAGACATAATTATTTCTTTTCATCTTCGAAATTTGTTATTATTAACTCCCTTTCGCTCATTTTTTATTTTTATTATTATTAATTCCTTCTTATACCCACCGTTCGACTATTATCTATATGTATAAATTCGAGTGCACATAATTGCAATAAGAACAATAATCATTTAGAATTATGGACATTAATTCGAATAATAACTGCTTTCACGTTAACCGCTGAAAGCATCATCGAAGTTTATTATTAACTTACAATGTTGCCCTCAAATTATACGCACATACACACACAAGTCCTGCGTATGTACGATATTTTATTATTACCTCCTCCAGTACGTTTTTTGTCGTCCCAATTATTATCATTATTATTCGCTTCTTGATTCTTGATACGCGATTATACCTGCGTGTATGCTTATAAATATTTTGCAAAAAAGCGAGCAAAAAGAGGAAACTTAAATGAGAATCCAAGGAGTAAATAATTCCGCAACAAATACCTACTACGTACTGAAAATGATTGCTTTAATTAAAGATTATAGAGAACGCCCACTTTTATTTTAAATTAAGCACTTCGCTTTAATAAATATTGAAATTCTATTATTATTAAATACTATTTATACATATAGATTACGTTCATCCAATGTCAGACGGCTACCGTATAATGAAAGCAAACAGCTATTTCCCTCTGCTTTTATTTCATGAAGATCCCTCGTCAAGTTACAAACTTCGTTCGCATCGATCGAAGAGTAATGATTAAGACCGATTCGTTGTTTTCGAGGGGCTTAATGAAATTCATGCGAAAACAGATTTTTTTCCAGTCGTTCAAAAAACTATACGTTTTTTATTAATATAGTCCTACATTTAGCATGCGACCAAATTTTTTTTATTCCAATTTAACATCCAATACAAATTAATTTATCCTTTTTTTTTCCTGTAAACTCTTACTAGCAAACGGTGCAAATTAGCATAAACAATGAATTATTAATAATTAAAGCGCAAAAGTGTTAGTTGTTAAAATAAGTTTAGAAGAAAGAACTGGAGAAAAAGGAAGAAAATAAAATTAAAACAAGTAGAATGTTTCTTCTTCTGTTAATGACTTCCTTCGTGTATAACATATACGATACTTCTATATAAATATGTAGTTATTTCCTGTTTAAAATTGCAAATTTCAACTTAAAATATTGCACATTAATTATTATTGTGAGCGTGTTTCTACTATTACTTCGTCCTCCTTTTTCCACCTTTTTCTCCGCTCGCGTATAATTTATTGAATAAAATAATATAAGGTGTTGTTAGCGAGGTTGTTCTCGTTGTTGTTCGCGTTTTTGTTACATTTGCAATAATTACGGGCCAACAGCAAGAACAAGTGCAGAATTAAATTAAAATTCAGTAAATGAAAGAGTAATAAACCGTCGACAAGAAGAGGAAATAGCGGGCGTGAAATTAATAACGATTTACTTTATAATTAACGGACACGAAGAGCGATTGATTCGGTTTAAATTTGCCGCTGCCCTCTTTCTTATTTTCAATTCTTCTCCTGGACGCAATAATCAATTTACATAGACGCACGGTTTTGGACAGCTTTTGATATCCAATGAATATTTATCGGTGCGCATTTGGAATTGGAATAAGTAATCGCGTCGCGTGAGACGGAATTTTCCCATTTTTTTTTACTTTACCATTGACGCTTCTCTTTGTCATTTTAATTCTCGTCTATAATGCACGCGGTTGGACGTCTAGCTTTTGACCGACAAATATCCGGATCAAGGGAAGAAACAACAAACGTGGAAATTGAAAACGAACAATAATGACGCGACCGGGAGGCCCGCAGACTCTCTACACGAATATAAGAATGTTAACAGGTGTTTTAACGGCGATCGTACCGTCCAGAACGCGTACCCTTCATTCGAGACGGGAGTATATCTGGATTTGACAGTCTCTTTAATTGGTAATTAAGTGGTGTCCATAGCAGGTGGGAACATTATTTTCTGGGACTACCACCGCACCAGAAAGCACCTTGTGCCCGAGGCAGGTGCCTAAACTATTATAACTAGATCTTCGTTGCATCTTTTTTTTTTTTTAGGGGCAGAATCCATTCTTGCGGCACCGTCTCTCGATCGTTTTCTTAGTTTTAATCGACCGATATTTTAAACGCTTTGTTGCGATCGATGTAACGAAATAATCCACTTGAGTCCACAAAGAACTTTATTAATTTTATCTTCCCTCTTTTGTCTCAAATCTAAGCGTAATCTTTGAATAAGGGCTGAGATAATCCCTTCAAGATTTAGGTAGCCAACGAGAGAGGGAATTGTGAATTTATGAAGCGTCTTAAACTCGGTGACGACTTATTAGGGCAAAATTGCTGATGGGAAATTGGGTACAGACACTTTTCGTTGACTTTGCCCAAAAACCTTAGCAATTCGCAATAATCTCTTTAAATATCTTCCTAAACACTCACATATTCAGAATTTAACATTTTTCCACGACGCACCTTCGGTCTCTTCACGGCATACCGGCGGCACCGCGGTTGAAAAGCTCTGTCGTACAAGAATAAAGTGAACGAGAAAGACGAGAAGAAAATTTAAGCGGCATAAAAAGAAAGTTGATAACCGATAAATATCAGGAAAACTTTAAGAAAAGCAGTGTTGGAGCCAAAAGCAAGAAATGTCGAAACGTTTGCGTAGTTCTGTGCCTGGAAACGGATGAAAAACACTGAATTCAGTGCTCAAACTGTCAATGAAATATATGTGACCAGATGCAAATTATTTTAAGCGTGTCCAATTTTACAAGACAATCTTTATTAGAGTCCACTACTAGGTGCTCATCTTTGATATCGAATTTTGAAATTTTGCTTGTCCGGCACTATTGATTATCGATGGACATTATTCCTATATTACTTATAGTCGAATTTCTATTCACTTTTTGCTTTTTTCTCATTTCTGACTAAGAAAAATTAGGGTGCGTCTTGTAAGGTAATGAGATTTAAAACCTTGAATAACGCTATTTACTATTGCTGGATAGTTAGCGATAGTACAACCCATATTATAATTATTAAATGAGATAATTTAATGCGGTCGGTAATTAATTGCAATTTCATATACTCGTACACGTACACATGCCTTTAATGCGAGTGTGGTTCTTTGGGCCTATATGTAGATTCAAACAATTTCACGCATGAGATACATTTTGCTGGAATCGAAGTACTTTCATGTTATATATTAAGAGTAACGAATAAAAAGTCGGAAAAAAAACGAAAACGTTAAATGAAACCGATGAAGAAGTAATAACAGCAGAAGAAAAAGTTGTTGTTGGTGCGGCGAAAGAGAGAGAGAGAGAGACTTGAAACTAGACTGAAGTCGATGCGTTGGGCTGTTATATTTCGATGCATCGCACGTTCATATCATCAGGCTCGATTTAAGCTCGTTGTTCTTCGCTCTTTTTCTGTTTTAATTTTATTTGCTCACTTTCGTATCACTTTTCCTCCGCCATAAAGCCTACAATAAACGTTACATAACGCGATATCATTAGCATGAGCTCTCCGCGCATTTAAATGGAATCGTTCGTTTTTGCGATTCGATAATGCAATTTTGTATGCCGGTCGCGTACGATTTCTTAATTCGAATTTATTAGATTTTAGCATAATTTCTATGCGACTGTTGCTGCTCCCTTTCCTTTCTATTCGCTTTTCGTCTTGCGATTCGTGAAAATAAAAGTAAATAAAAGAGTTACGTGATCGTCGTTCGAAGATGAAGACGGTTGATGAGGGAACGGATCATCGGTGGGCGGGTTGTAATTCAAGTCAACGATACCATCTTGGTGCGTGTGCTTGCATGTTATTCGAAGAGACAAAGAGCCAAGATCACCAAATATCATCTATCTCCTTTCGTCGCTTTGTATAAGTTGACGCAAAAATTCGTCCTTTTCATTATTCTTTCAAAATTGCTACCGTCTAATTAGTACCTGTAACAAACAATTTGAACTCGAAATACCTAAAAAAACGTAAAGAAAAGAATAAAACTATTCGGAAGCGCTTTGCATTAATTGTAAACTATACGAAACTGAATGTTGTTACGTGTACATCACTTTCGTTTTAAATGAGATGAAAAAAGATGTGCAAAAGCGTGTGATAAAGAAACTGAATTCATTTCCATGCTAATAATTTACGAGCATAAATCATTACGGACAATTAATGTTACAGAAAGGCGTATTAAAAGGAAAAAGATAGGAGAAAACTATCGATGTTAAATTGTACGTCTATTGTAATGAAACGGTTTCGCGAATGTTACGAACAATGAACGTAGTTTCCATTACGATTATTATTATTATCGTTATTAATAAATCATTTATTTAATTGTACGGTACACGCACTTTCCATTGCGATTACATTTTACGGTAGCTTATTTTTTGGCCCGAAGCTTTCGCATTTTTGATAGATGGCAGTAGATAAAGAGAAAGATCTCGGGATCGTTAATTATTTATTTATAAAAATTAAATTAACTTGTTCAATCACGAAGAAAATCGTTCCCAAAATTTGCACCGTTTTTATAATTGAACTCCCACAGTATTAATCCCCTTCCTCACTCGCACTCATCCATCAATCTAATTAATCAATATTAAAGCGCCATCAACAACGGGATGATGAATAATCCACTCATTTGGATCGATGGCAATATTTTAAGGTGTTAAACTTAACGCTGAAATAAGAGAAAAAGTGCGAGAGAAATAATAATGGAATTAATTTGAAGCGAAGAAATCTTCCGAAACGTACTACAGGCAATAAATCTCGTTCGAATAAAGAAAGCAACGGTATCTTCTTCGCCGTTGCGACGCGGTAAGAGTGGAGAGGAGAAAAAATGGAAAACCGACAACAACAACAACAACAACAACCGACTAGAAAGTTGCACACGCTGGGAGCGTATTAAAATCGTAATAAATCGCCATTTGATTATATTACATGACGATTAAAACTTTACACGTATTACAACGATAATAATTGGATTAAGTGTCGTTTCTTTGTCGCTCTCGAAGAGTGGAACGCGCGGCGAGGACGGGCGGAGCGGACGGGCGAAAGAGACGCGGAGAAAATTGAGGGAATTTAATAATAATAAATTGCGTCTCCTACGAGTGCTTAAATTTCTCGCGCGTAATCCTCTTCCATCTTGTTATTCCTCGATTCTCGGTTCCTTCGAAAACGTAGAACGCTGAAATTCGATAAAATATTGCCTACATTCGATATTAATGCGAATGTATAGGGAACACTTCGACGGATCTTGTGGTAATAATAATATCGGCGAAGATGTTCTTCGTGCAAGGCCGTCATCGGAGTGGTAACCAACTTTCTTCTCTTTATATTACTGAACAAACAATTGCATAAAGGGGAGAGACCTGTCCGTGGCTGCTATACGTGTGTGTGTGTGTATGCATTATTTATACATCATTTATGCATCGGCGGTGGGCTCCTTTTTCTCTTCTGTCTAGAGAGCCGCTTCTGACCTGCCACGGCCCTCAGGTTATAATACTTGCACATCCAGAGCCTATAACGTTTTGCTTTTATTTCATCCTTCTTCTTATTATTATTCTTTCGTTTCTCCACTTCTGTTGTTGTTGTTGCCGTTGTTAAAAAGGAAGAGGAAAAACAAGAAGAAGTTATAACTCTCTAACAGGACTAGCCGTGGCAATATATTACGTTAACACTCGCATTCATTTAATTATACAACAATATGAAGGATGTTGTTAGCATGATTACCTTCTTCTGTTACTACTACCACTTTTCACGCATTTCATTAATGGCTAATGAATAGCGTTGCGAGCTTTATTACTTCTTTTTTTTCTTCTCGATCTCTCGTGTCCTTATTATCGCTCTCGAAAATGCCCTATTGTTCAACGTGCCGGATATCGATTGCGCTCGATGAACTGATACATTTTAACGTATCTCGAGTAAATAAATATGTACGTATAAGCGTTTGTAATAAATATAATGCAGTTAAGCATAACTCGCTTCTTCTTGGTCGCCTTTTTTATTCCCTCTTTTGTTTTCTTTTTCTTCACGGTTACAGCACCAGGACTGAAAACCGTATGATCAAGAAAAGAATAAATAGAAGAAGAACGTAGAATATACTAAAATATATATGTATATAAAAGTGAATGGCATTCGTTGTTCAAGTACATTGTTCGTTGGAGTGGTAGCCAGTGGTGGTAGTAGTAATAAGTACTACTTGGTTACTCTCAATTTGGTAAAGGAAATCTTTACGACTCCTCAGAGTCTATGTACGTAGTACCATTAATCGCGATTGATTGCACGGTGTTTATTACAATTGATCGCCATATTTGGCTTACGGATCGCCGCCAAAAACCGATATATATTGGCGAGCGAATGTAAAAATGGACGAACGAAAAAGAGATAAAAAGATGGAGGAAAAAGGCGAACAGAAACCGAGTTTTATAGGATTTAAATAAAAGAAAAGAGCTACTTTCAATATTTTTACCCTTTACTTTATACGTTGCTTATTTTAATTTAATTGATACTCTCTTGAAAATGATCGGTTTCTTTTTCTGTTCTTCTCGACATATAAAGATTGTTAAAACTGCACTACAACTAGTTTGTAGTCGTCGAAGTTTATATTTCTAGTTCAACGAACACGAGTGTAAGCACATATATTTTTTGCTTGTTTATTATTACTTTTTTCTTACGTTTTCGTTTGATTTATTTAAATCGACCATAAAATAGAACTTTTTAGCTAATGGATTAGAACGAACGTTTTTTGCTGTCGTTTCGTAGAACTCTGAGAAAATAATGAAGATCAAAAGAACCATTCGAAATGATTGATTCGTCGTAAATGAGTGGGTGTAGATGTTGAATCGCATACGATTAACATTGCCATGAACTCTCTCTTCTTCCGAACCAGTCGATAACATGATAATATAATAAGAATGGTAGCGGTTGTTGTAGAAGTTGAGGTTTAATTGGATCGTCAGAGATTAATGCATTTGTCAAGAAGACTTATTGCCAATGAATCTATAATTAAATGGTATTAATTCACAACCATCTCCTTTCCACTGCATAATAAAATGATATTTACTTCTTTGTTTCCCATCAATATAATCAATTTGCTCACAGCCATTAGAAAATTAATTCGCTCCCAATCAGATGCTTCGAATCGAAAACGTAAATAGAATTCAATTATTATGGTGCACGAGATAGGGAATTGATCATATGAGATTTAACCTATTTAAGTTCCGTAAAGAATCCGAAAAATGTTTCGAGAGGATAAAAAAGATAGAATCTCAATTGCTTTTTTTTGTTGTTGAGCGGTGGTAAGACAATTTCCAAAAAATTTAGAACTTGTAGAGATTTCACTGGAAATAATAAACGAGTTCTCCTCGTTTTATTGCCGCTCGCAAAGCAACTTTGACCTCGAAAACTCCTCGATTGTGATAAGAGAGCGAAGTGTAATAAAGAACTGGTAACAATTCTAAGTGGTTCTTTGGGAA
Source organism: Hololepta plana (assembly GCA_963695495.1). Lineage (NCBI taxonomy): Eukaryota > Metazoa > Arthropoda > Insecta > Coleoptera > Histeridae > Hololepta > Hololepta plana. The sequence goes on along the minus strand of OY968837.1, from coordinate 4,278,365 downwards.
TGTAGCAGCCCAATTAGGATGGTGCTCAATATTTGAATAAAATCTTGGTTAAATGTCCCTTTTTGGCAAAATCAAACCGAATTTGAATTACGCGAATCTTTGATTAAAAGGAAGAAAAGTAGATGTAAGGAAGGAGAGTGACATATAAATTTTTTTGCTCTCGAATGCTTTCGAACCATCATACACACATTCCTTTAAGGATGTGCAGTCTTGGAAAGAACAAGATGAAAAGAAGAATGGGGAAAAAAGTAAAGGAGGAAACGGACAATATCAATAAATAACCTTTACTTTGAAGCGGTTCTGGGTAGTAAGTAGTAGTTGTACTAGTTACGGACGATTTCGTCCTTATGTTATTATAAATAATGTAAAAGAACGGACGGCTAAAGAGAAAAAAATAAACGAGAAGAAGGAAAAGGCTTTCCTCCTTGCACACGCTTTTTTCCTTTTCTTTTCGCCAACAGTTTCGCCATATAACTTCCATGGAAATAAATCGATCGATGTCAAATTGGTTTTCGTTAAGTTCCCATCAACATTATTTAGGCACAATTCTATTTGGTGCCATTAAATCGTTCACATTTTTTTCTTCTTCCTCTTTCACTTATTTATTTATAAAAAACAGCGTACAGTTGAAATGTGGAATCCGTTGTTCGCGTTCGGTCAGAAGAAAAAAGAAACCAAAGTCAATATCAAACGATGTACGAACGTAATAATAATAAAATTCGCATCCGTGCAATTTATGGAGGACAGAATATCTATATAAATATAACTATACGGAATTTAAATTGCAATTTACAATTGATATGAAGCAAAAAGAAGAATATATATATATATATATATATATATATATATATATATATATATATATATATATATATATATATATATATATATATATATATATATGTATGTATGTCTCTCTCTCGCTCTCTTTCCATTACTTTTCTTTTTCTAGCGGAATAAAAGAATCTCATAACTTGCCCAGCTATACGTTTTCGATTCCATAATAATAACGGCTTCATTCCTTTGGCGAACTAGCGCGTCTTTTTGCCTTTATTACAAAGAACTAGTTTATATTATATTAATAATAAAATAGGCGAACCGTTCACGTTATATATATTACGTACACATTATTATCTGGGATATTTTCCAAGCAATAGAGTGAAACTATTCGAAACTCTCGCATAATATAAACAATTAAACACGTGATAATTGCGCTTATCATAATTTGCCTCCTCTATTCCTTCGTAATCGTCTTCGGGATTGGATTATATTGGATTATTTCAACATTCTCCCGTTGCATTTTTATTCGCGAATAAATCCACATCCACTTATTTTATCCCCATTAATCGTTTTATTTACATCGTCATCGTTATCCTTTTAAATATTTATTCGCATATTTCTAGCGTTTAAAATAATGAATCTAATTTATGAACAATTAGCAGAGATATTTACGATAACCCAAGTTTAAAACCGAAATGGAACAAGAAAAATAATTAATAATAAAGAGCGCAAAAAGAAAGCACGGCCGCTACAATCTCGGAAACGCTGAATTACGACTCCGAACAGGTGGTCTCATTAAATAAGCAAATATATATTAATTTTATTAGAGGGCTTTAACCCGCGAAAAAAAGTGCGCAAAAGATAAGTGTTTTCATACTTCGCGATCAACGTTATTGCAACGGCCTTCTTATTTCGTTCGGACGAGGAAATTCCCCGAGCTAAATTATTACGTTTAATTGGGTGGATAAGTAAATTTATTATCGTAAATAAAGCAACCAATTAATACATTTTATTATACATATCGATATTACAATATTTATTGCATCAACGAAACTGCTGGCCTCCGAAGCGATGATTAAAACTTGGCAATCGTTAAAAGAAAAACACGAAAAGTCCTATTCAGAGCGAGCCATTTCACGTGCGATAGCATCGACGAATATGATTAACTGTACACGTGTACAACGTGTAACGAGGAAAACAACTAAAACGCGGATTCGATTTCTCTACGCGAAAATTTATTGTTAATCTGACAACGACTAACGTGAGTCTGCCGCATCCTCAATCGTTCCCGACCAAGTTGATTGCGCAATGCTTTTCCAATTGATTGACTGATCCTCCTCTACAAAGTTACTTGAGAAATTTTAACGTCTAAATTACTAACCTTTAACTATTATTAGCATCAATTTCGATTTCGATTTTTTCGATTTTGTAGGCTGGGAAAGCAACGAACTGAAAAAAAAAATTAACGATTCATGTTTCACGGGGATAATTAATGTGTCACGGCGTGTGACACGACTAAATTGGGCAAAACGGATTCGTTCCGCTCTTGCATTCATTAATCCTTCACTCGATCGTTTGTATTAGAAAAATCCATCGACGAGCGTTTTCCCTCACAGTTGCTTTTGTGAAAATGCAGCCGTAAAGTTTCTGCAATTACGAAAGCGAACGTTTCCTCGTTTTTAATTGAGCTCCTGTTGCGAAATGATATAAGGCCGATAGTGTTTGACTATTAGTAAATCACTTTGTATCGATTGAATGGGGAAAGAGGAACATGTGATTGAGTTACGATCATATTGTATGCAATTTGCAATAATTGTACAATGAGACAACTGCCTCTTTATTATTCTAATCGTTTGCTATTCGAAGACGGAACCATACGTTATCATATCGATATTACGTTCGTTTAGTTTCCGCGATCGAGCGTCCATAAACAATTATCGTATGAAAGGCAATCAATCTGCTTTAAGCAAGAAAAAAATGATCATCGTCGTCGTCGTTATCGACATCAACTGATAGAATTAATTGTTATTACGTTTAATGTGTATTAAAGAAACGAGCGATTCAAATAAAACACGAAATGGGTAAAAAGGAAAACATGGATGAAAAGAAACTCTTTCGTCGCTCTTACCGTAATTTATTATCGGAGCGTTCAATCGATTATTTTTCAATTTGACCACATTTTATGTGCTTTAAATTAGAAAGGAAAGAGTCGAATACAGAAATAAAATAAATTTCGTGGGTAAAAATCGGACGGAAAGGAAATAGAGTCGTTATACGACCGAAGTGAGGAAAGTAATAAAAATTGTCACTTAATTCGTATAAAAACTAACTAATAATTCGATCGTCGTCCCATTCGACGGGGCAAACAATAAATGTCTTTTTCAATTTGAAATTTATCACGAGAATTATTTCTTAATAGATCACCTGTACGCCGATCTATAACAATAAAATCAAATAATACTAAAAGTTGAATGCAATAAAAATAAACCGAACGAAAGCCACACGATCGTTTCAAAGACAGAAACGAAAATTGATTATTTATTTATTTTTATTAGTTTTCCACTCTTTTCTATTCGATCCAATCTCTCATTTGCATATTGATTTACGATTACTTTTAAACGACGATCTTAAGTGACTCCGAGATGAATGGACAGAGATGAGGCTATTAAAGAAAAGAGCACTTATTCGAAAAAAAAAAAGAAAATACAATTGGATTTATGGGAAAAAGGAACACATCGTCGTCGTCATTATACGATTTAATTTTATTATTTAAATGTAAATCGGCAAATGGACCGTATAAATTACACGATTTTCTTATAAAATAATAATAAGGGCTATTATTTCTAATTAATCCCATCCCGAAATTGGTTCACGTCTACGTGAAAGTTATACTTGAGCGGACTTTTTAACAAACCTGCATAAGTTCCACAGTATCTATCTAGCTAGATGTGATTTTATTATGTCGTGTCTTTCGGTCTTAATTATTATTTTGAGGACAAAAAGCAGTTTACATAAAGAAACTAAGCCTACCAAATATTAATTAGAAAGCAAAAATTAAAATAAAACGTGAATTAATTAGATTAAGGACTTTGTAATTTTGAAATCTTTCATTTAATCACCTACAATTCGAATGATAACAGATTTGTCAATTTTAATGAAATCCCTCCTATTCCATTCATTTTTAATTAAGTTAACTAACGATATTAAAATTATACAAAAAAACGCAGTGATGGAGAACGATTTGATTTATAATACTTTTACATTAATTAAGACGAGACTAATGACAAAACTGAATAAAGATAGTCGTGAGCTATTAAAAATTTCGAGCATAACATTAATTCGATTACATATGTGCACGAGAATTTTAATTAACTTTCTATTTTTGCTTTTGTCATTAGAAACAGTACCTGGACTTCAGGCATTGAAAAAGCCTCTCGACTTATTATATTAACTCCTTACTATTAACCGTTCGTAGTTAAATATTGAAAGAAAGCCACTTAAAATCTTTAACCAACAATAATTGCTTCATACATAATTCCGAAGGTTAATTAGAAGTGCTTCTTTTTGTTAAGCAGAACTTCAATAATTTTATGCTCGAGTGAACGAGCTTACTATACAAATATATATCTAACTTATTCGTTTTTATTTAATCACAAATAAAATTATTTAAAACTTTAATGAAACAAAGGTGCGTTGAAAAGGAAATTTAGTCAAATTAAAGAATCGTTCTAAATGATTGTACCAAAAATATTATATTTTGTAGGCATATTAAGATTTTCTTCGCGTCAATAAGATTTAGTTGAAGAAATTACTTTTCTCTCGTCAGCGTTATTTGATATTTCGTAATTTCTTGGACGTTCGAAAGGAGAAGTCGTAAGGAAGTCGCTAACGATCTTACACGTATGATTTAGGACAGGAAAGATGTATTTCGTTAAAAGAAGTATTTAGTAAGAAGAAAAGGGTCCTTATCACGTTGTCTGGTGGTCTTTTGTTAAATAAGATCTTTTTAGAGAAATTATGCAACTCAAACTGTTTATCGTTGCATTTCACATTTCATTTTACATTTAAAGTGCTTCAGGACAAATTTGATATGAATAACAGTATTTTGATGACATAAAATGTATCACCGAGTGAAAAAGAAACGCAACAGACCTGATAATATTTCACTCCTTAGTACAATATATCATATACGAACCGTACAAATTACTGCGTGTATAAAATGGTAATAATTTATTTATTATTCCTACATATTCACCAACTTGCTCCATCTTATACGAATAATAATATTATATTGCAAATGTATAATTTAACAAATCGTAAACCTCCGCTACGAATAAGTGAAATATTTTCAAGTGATTTAATTTTCATAATTAACCAAGGTAATGGATCGGTAAAATAAATCATAAAAACATTGTAAAACGATACACCGATACGCGTGTATTTCCTATTCAATTTCAAAGCGAAAATCATTTACAGCGCGGAAAAAAAAGGAGACGAACAGGAGAAAAAAGTAATAATATGGAATACATGAAAGAAATTCTATAAATTTAATAAGACGAAAGGGAAAATAATAAAAATAATAATGATGGCAGTTGAAAAAGGGGCAATAAGAGTGAACAAGAGTAAAGAATTCGATATATATTAACGTGAATTAGCATTCTATATGGCAAGAATTTCCTACTGTTGCTGCTGCTGCACCATTATAATAATAATATACATTACAGTTTAGTCTTTGGACGCCGTCTACAAAGTGCTCTTAAATCAATCTAAAACAAATCGATATCATTTGCTGCATCTATGTAATTATAACCAGCATCCATCAGTTTCCTTCGCGTTAATCAATTAAAACCAATATAAAAACCAAATTATCTCATCCTGTCGATGGTCCTCCAAAATTTTTCTACCACAGGTTTGACGCTTTATTCGTACGAAAATATCGCCCTGTATACGAATATTATACTGGAAGTTATAAAGTAAATGAGGCAATTGCTCTCGTTGGTCATTAGTCAAGTGTGAAAACTCGAGCATTATTATACTTATATAGTCATGCAGCAAAGACGAGCGTTTCTCATGCAAAGTCGTTTGCATTTATCAAAAAAGTCATGTGATTCCACTTGGTTCTATTTTTCTTTTTTACCTTTTCATCGTCGAATCCTTCATTTTTGTTTTCGAAGCTCGCTTCACCACAAAGTAAGTGCCGAAACTGGTCTCTATTTTTTAACGCCTTAATAACGTTTTTATTTTCCTTTATACATAATGAAAATTGGTAATTCTAATCGTCTCATTAATTCTCCACTTGGAGTACTTTATAGTATGCAGTTAATTAACATTTTCTTTAAACTCCTTCTCGTCCCTTCTTCTCGTCCTTCTTTTTACCATCGTCTCCGCATTATTATGCGCGCTAGTCGTGTTGTTGTTGTTGCCGTTGTTAAACTCCCAAGCTTAATTAATCGAACTAGATAGGTGTAACTTTCTGATATACTCATTAGATAATCTTTATTAATCAATTAGACGGCGAAGAAGAGCTACAAGAGACGGAATGAGACGATTTGATTGATTAACTAGACTTATTCTTTATAGGATTAAACGTATTCTAAGGACAGATTAATTCCGAACGTTCTCATAATATGTTAATTATATCGGGGATTAAAGTTGACGTTTTATTGCTTAATGATTCTTCTCTGCGAAAACTGATGGTTATTTCGCGTTGAACGAAGACGGCGTTTAGAGTCGATTTCCAGAGCGCTTTATACCGGATCCGTATGATTCAAATTCGTCATAATAATTCTGCACATGCAAAACGACGATTCTCTTTTTATTTTCCTGTCCTCAGACGAAGCCAACGATTTAATTTATTACGTTACGTTTTTGGATTAACAACAAAAACGTAATCATTTCGCTTCTATTAATAATCGCAAAGATTTATAAAGGCTGGTTTCGAATGAATATGGATATTTTACATAAGTTAAACGTGTCAATTCGCTTTAAATACCGAATGATTTATGTAATTGGAAAACGCATGTACTCTTATTACGTTCATTAACTTAACATCCTTTAATGATCAACGTAATGGAATTGCGTTTGCGATACGGGGAAAAAATGAAAAGAAAACGTGGACGGGTAAAGTAAAACGTATTTCACGATGATTATGATGGAATGCCATTTATTTTATCATAATTAAAAGTTCCGTAATGAACAAAATGCGATAATATTCTTCTTAACTTTAAGCGCGTACACGTTCGAGCGATGGATACAATTAAGACGTGAAAATTATTCGCATGTTATTGTTATGATTATTAAAATGTGTAATTATGAAGATGTTGGAGAGTGATTATATTTCGAAATAATTAACATGACCATGACCAATCCATTCGCACTTAATTTAGAAATCAACCGTGCAAATTACAATTTACAACGTATTTAATGATTCAATAAATCATAATTAAATATATAGGTATATGTACGTGTGTGCATATATATGTAAGATACGAATATGGAGAGAGATATCTTCGGCAAAGAAGACGAAAAGGAAGGCGAAGCGAGAGGAGAAAATGGAAGAGGAATGGGATTTGTCGATGCGTCTTTCTCTATCTCGTTCTTTGTGTATTAATATTACTCTTTCTTTAAGTTTTTCTTTATCAATTAAATTCATTATTAAGCGTACAACTTCGACACGGTCATTGTTAAAATATGGTAGAATTTTGATTAATTCAATTATAAATGTAATAATTCCGATGATAATAACAAGACGGACTCGCCATTCGTTTACCAGTTTTTCTTGTGCGAATTTTTAATTAAATTCATAAAGAAGGAAACGGTGAATGATATAAACAATAATAAAAACTAAATAATTGAATTTAAATTAGAGTAGATAATTTAACTAAATTAATTTTAATTATATGCAGCATAATTATAATATATTGTATATAAATATTTCACCGGCGTTATTGTTATTATTATTCTATCCTTTCCTTCTTTTCTTCCGTTTTGATTAATGCCTGTCGCGAATAAACAGACAGAAGAGATAAAGAAACTAAAAGAGAGAAATTGTACACGAAATGATGTGTAATATAATTAAAATTTAATAAGACCACCGGAAACGTTACAACAGTTTCAAATTAAGCGAAAAGCAAACTTGAAATACATACATTTATTATAACATTTCATTAACATATCAGTTAATAGCCGTACGTATACCGAGTGATGGAATTAATTTATGTGCTGCATTTATAAGAACTTTTACAAACGGTTTGCTCTCATTTAGTGCAATAAAAAATGAAGTATGATATATTTGCCGCAGAAAATAATTAGTATCAAATGGTAAGTAACGGAAGTGAAGGAAAAAAATTGTTCCAAATCAAACGCAATTTTAAGGTTGGGTTTATTGATTTTGATATAAATGAAAGTGTAGAAAATGATATTTCTTCAAAAACAGGTATGCAATGTCGAAAGCAGTCGAATCAAAGTGGGGAAAAGTTGTTAAAAATGCTGGTGACCCAATTTAAAACGTTTTTCTGTTTTCTTTTTAATATGTTCTGCGTGTAATGAAATTGTATAAAGTTTCGATTAATAAAAACTCCAAGAAAAAAAAATCTGCTCTGTAAACTTCCGTTCAAATCGATAAACAATTGCCGGCATAATTCGGATGGTAATATTCTTGTTGGAGCAATTTTCGCAGTTGTGGAAAAAGTGCGATTAGCCACCGTATAAGTGATTTGAATAAACGGTCGGACGTTTGAATTTATATCAGAACAATTTCCTGTTACATGTTAACATATTTCAGTAGTATTTCAAATGGATATAAATCGATTTTTAACAAGCTCAATATGTGGCATCGAACGATTCACGATCGCGTTACATGGAACAAAATCATTTTCCTCTTCCTCTTCGTCTCGCCCGATGGGGCCGTTGTTTGATTCTCATTACGAGTCAAGATACTTTTCCCATCAAATCGTACATACTTTTGCCTATTAACGTGGCAATTCTTTATTAATCCACGTCAAGACGCAATAAATCGAAATTACCCATCGAATGCTTCTAATCGACGCATCTTGTTCGTTTTATTTTTTCGGTTGCCGTTGCGAAAGTGCAGTCGGGCGGGCGGCAGGAAAGCGATAGAAACTTACAATAAAAATAATTGAGCAATAAATAAAATTAGCACGTGTCCCGTTCTATGTGCGCGAGTATACATAAAAGCTGACAGTTTATAAGTGTGATATAATCGGGTAATTTTATATAATTACACGTAGGGGAGAGAGAATGCACGATTGCCGCGAAAATTACATGTACCAACTACACGAAAATAAAAACAGGCAAAAGCGAGACGGAGATAGGCAAACGAATATTTTATATGGGCAAGAAAATGCACGATTCTCGGCTTTCAGCTTTACGTTCGGTTCCATGCCCCGGCGATATATAAAACACAGGTGAGCGATAACGACGTCCTATTCCTTCGTAGTCGCTTAACAAAACGGTTTGGATTCATGTGCGACGGTTCGCGTCGTACGCGGCATCAATATCCTTTCTTCTCGTTCGAATTCCATTTCGTATCATTTACAGCTAACTACATTTTTGTCTCTCGCATTATGCGTTTCTCTTTATCTCTTCCTAAATAGGACCTAACACGACCGGAGAGCTTGTTGCCTTTAAACACCTGTTTCGCCAATTTACTACTCCCATCGTCACTTTTCCAACGAGGACACTCGTTGCGTTAAGCGAAGGAAAATTCGAGCGAAAGCGAAACGGGGAAGACGCCTTTTTTGTTGTCGTAACATTTTGATTTCCACGTCGTTGAAATGGTAGATCCAATCTTCAGCGTTAAGAAATGCTTCTCGGAAATCGTCAGCAAGCGGAGTTGGATGTTGATGAACAGGAATTTTATTGCGCGGAATCCACTAAGCACACCTTGCACGAATTCCAACGATGAATAATTAAAAAGCGAGAAGATGGTTGGAAATCGATGGTCGGGCATTAATTTCTTTCACGATCGTAGAAATTGTTCGAGAATTTGATAAACGCCTTTAAAATAGTAGTAAAAGAAGTGATAATAAAACGTTCTCCTGTTAAACGAAACGATGTTTTCTTTTGAATCGCGCAGGTGGAATGGTTTATTAATAAATTAAATGAAAGGGTGGCTGATTTGATTCGTCGCACGGTAAACGTTCAGGTGGTTTTAATTACACAATACCCAAAGAAGAATTACAATTTTACAATAATCGAATAAAGTATTTAATAATTAATGAACGACGATTATTTGACTAAGTATTGCGTGACAAATTCGAGTTTAGGCTGAATAGAATTCGGGAAGGCGTTTCATAAACATAAATATCCCACGCAAATGTAATTCGTAATTGTGCAAAAAAAAACACAGAAAAAGAGGCCCGACGAGATGATTTATGCAATGAGGGGGAAAAATAGACGAAACTAGTGAATCCTTGCGTTGCTTTAATTTTATTTTCTGCTTCTGGTCGTTGTTGTAAAACGCAATAAATAACGTGGTAACGACAACGAGAACTTTGATGTACCTAACGAGTGCGCTAACGTTTTACACGAAATTTCTCAGAAATGAGCGCAATTAATAATTGCCACGACGTATTCTTGGATTTGAAACATTTTTCGATGACAAACGACGAGCGGCGCGATTATTATTGCAATAATTGTAACCGCACGATCCTCGTCGGGCGATTTCAATTATTTTAACGAAAAATCTCGTTCTCCTCCATTCCCAGCTCGTTTTGCATTCTCACGAATACGTTTCTCGTTCGGTTTTATTCAAATTTAACAGCTTATTTACGCAATTCGAAAACAAAAACGGTTTTCTTCCGAGAAGAAACGGCACATTTGAAACTTGTTAAGCGGCCGTACAATTTAGATAAAAACAGGAAAATATAAATGTACGTGTGTAAAGTACGTGTACATACATCGTGTTCCTTTGTCGTCGTCGCGACTTTAACTCGATGCGAAGTTTTACGTTGTTAGTTGCAAATTTTCCGCGTACGTACATAAAATAAATTAATTTTACAATAAATAACGTAGGAAATTATAGGCGAGGAGATGGAACGAGAGAGGATCGAATGGAGATGAAGGTGGTTTTTGTTAGAACGGCCCGCTGCATAACTCACGGCTAGTTATTATGGCCGGTCCTTCCTTAACAACTTGCGGACGCTAACTCATTCTCGCGATGCATTAACCGATCATTTTTAAGTAAACTTAACAACAGCAACAACAATGCAGTCGCATCGTTCAACAATGCCATTGTGTCTCTCTTCCTCAAAGATTTTCACCTGTTTTCCCTTTCGCCATTCTTCGGGCGCGGATTGTTTTATGTTCGAATTACCGTAATTGTTAAAGTGCCACAGACTAGGTGAGATATTTTCACAACGGTATTTTCGCAGGTGGTGGGTCGCTTTCGTAGAAAACCCATTAAATCAATCAATTACCTATATACACATACTGCACAAGCATAAGCGAGCGGCAATGGAAAGAAAGAGAGGCCGATTACATCGTACAATGTAAACATGAAAATTTAACGCTATTACATCAACTATTAATTTACCATTTTACATTGTTGATAATAACACAAACATGCGCTTGCCGTTGAGTAATGTTTTACGACCGTTTTCCGTGCATTGTCAATTTGCGTCCTACGATGATTGTCGATGAGCGTTTGACTTCTACCAGATCGAAAATGACGGCCATCCAGCCCATTAACAATTACAATTTAATCAATAATCCAAATTGTGACGGCAATAAGTGCGGGAAATGGAAATAATGGAAAATGGATTCGGTTCTCGGGCGCGCGAGGGGCAATCGTTAATTGTAATTTATAGCAGCGTCTCCAGAAAATTGAATCGGAGGATACGACTATTTTACGATCGATTTCTCAATTCGGTTCCATTGTTATAACAGTACGAAGATTTCCAAAGAAATAAAAGAAATAAAACGAAAATCGATAATGGTATTAATTTAAAAACGCTCACACCGAACGCAACAGGAGATCGGATTAGCATAATTGTCTTTTCTATTTTAGTTTATGAAATTTTCAATTTTTTATTACTTAACGACCGATAAAGCGAAATAAACTATTATTATCTTTAACTGCGGTCCTATATTAGATTTGAAAAGGCCCCGTGTGTCCTTTTCTCTACTTTTCTTTTCCTTAACTAATTCAAACGTTTAATTAAATTGTTTATTACATTAAATTGCATACGTTTAGATATAAATAAAATGTGTACGTGCGTGTGTGTGCACGTTTAAATATGTGTTGGTTCGTTTAAATTAGCGTTTATCTCGCTTTACAATCAAATGTAATAAATTAGTTATAAAATAATTAGTCGGGACTAATAAGGTTAAGGTCGTATTTCAACAAATTATGTACATGTGTTTGCTAATTATCAAATGACGAAATAAATAATTTTATTTATTATTATTATTAATTAAAAACCTTTTTCTTTTAAATATGTTTATTAAATGGGCTCATTTCATATATAGTCAAAGCCAAACAAGTCCGACTCAATTAATGGCTAAAAACAAAGAGAGAGAGAGAGAGACGCGTGATGGAAATCGATTTCGTTTTAAATCTGAACAAGGATTATCTCTAGTCCTTCGACGTGAACAATCGAACAAATATCGAGGAAGACACGTCTAGATGAAGTTTCTCTTTCGCTCTTACGTATAATACTAATCAGGACAATATTATTTTTCGAGCGTATCTCATAAGAAACGCGGGTTTAGATTGCGGAGGACGAATGATTTATGGGGCATCCGCATTTATGAATGCATCGACCACCGCAAAAGCACAGTCAGTGACTTTTCGAAGTATCGAGAGAAATAAATCCATCGTTTCGCTATACGTTAACAACGAAACGGTTTATCATAAGTGTGCAATTTTTACGTTCGCGAATCGTATGCATAAATCAATAAGACGTCGTCGTCATCATAATCATTGGCATCATTATTATTATCAAAACTATATATAAGAGAAATGGAATCGATAACGGGATAAGTTCTCTGCTAAGACATTGTAACTGTGCGATTTTTTTATTGCTTCGATGGCAAAAAACTATCATTAATGTCTATGATATAAATGTGCAAGCAACCAGTTCCTTTTCCCGTCTCTCTCTCGCGTTCTCTTTGTTGTAATCCCTTTTATTCTACGAATTCGTGGTCGAACGTGTGGCAAAAAGATTACGTTTAAGACAACGTATTAACTTTGAGACCACATAAATTTACATAGTTTCAAAATGCGGAAGCTACATCACGACGTTTCTCCATTTCCTATTGCCCCGTAGGCGACGTCTACCTGTTCACTAATGCATAACTATACGATTTTAACAACGTACAAGAAGTACGAACCAACAACTGGGTAGCATGTTATATGTATAGTAAGTAGTCGAACCGTCTCTAATGTTTTGTCATATGAATTAGTATCTTTTATACCGTACAGACGCGGTGTTTGTTATTTTCAACCAGGAAATATCAATGAGTATTCTCGATAAATAAATAATTTCACATCTTTTTCTGCCCGTTGCCCGTTTCGCATAGTTCTTTAATAATTTTACACGAGTTAACACCGAGTAAAACGTGTTGCTTACAACGTTTACACAAGTAGTCGACTAAAAGTTGCGATTGCTGTAAATGCATGAAGTCGACCGGTGAATCAGTTTTTCCCTTCGAATAATACCGAAAATCGTTTCCCTAATGATAGAAACTTTATTGGTTCTTATTTAGTTTGGATCTGTATTAATAGATTGATAATTGTTGCAATAAAGCGCAGAACAAACGATTAATGGTAATAATTGGCGTTTTAGACGTTCACAATTTTTAACCGTTCTTAAATAGACCGTTTAATAATTATTATTATTGCTGATGGCCAATTTAAAATATGCATTTATAATAATAATTATTATTACGCACATAATCGGTATAACAACAATTATTTAAATACGTTCGTCTGGTGGGGAAATCGTGCTGCAACAAATTTAATTAAATCAAATCCGCTTCAAAATTATCTGGATAATTATTAATCAATTAACACTGAATAAGAAGCAGTTAAGACTTTATAATTATATACGTGTGAGCCGTGTGTAATAATGTACCTTTAAGGCAATCGTTTGACGTTAGAGGAAACTTAATGGCTCTTTCAGATGAAATTTATTCACTGACTAATTTCGATCTCGGTTTAGATTTATGTTTAGGGCCGATCAATTTGCGCGTTATATTCAATTTAAAATTGTTTTCTTACGCGAGTATTTTGCTCTTATTGATGCATGCGACAGACCTTAACCGAATTCTCCAATGACACATGTGCAATAAAATGTTCGGATTACGTTTATAAATAAAAAACTGGCAAACGCCTACGACGGCATCTCTTCAACTCGGTGTTTGTGTTAAATTTTTTCATGAGAGAGAAGAAGAAAGGGATTTCTCAGTTGGAAAGAGTGCAGTGGATTAAACGGGGGCAATGGATGATTCGCATTTATCAAACTTTAGCGCATCGTGCGTTATTGGAAACTTTGTTCGCAATTATTTTTCTTAAATAAGAATAATTCGATGCGGTGGCTCGAGTGATGCCAACAAAGTGTTTCTTTTGATGCGGAGAGATAAAGAGCGAGAGAGAGGAACGTTACAATTGTTTTTTGGCACACGACTTATTAAATTCTCTCATAATTTATGCTTTATTTATTAATATTTATGTGCACATTTTTATAAATTATTACAACAATAAATAAGGACAACGTTACCGAAACGAAATAAATCGAAAATACGTAGCGTTCCTTTTTTTTAATTTTAATCAAAACAACTTTCATTTAATTTAAAAACATTATTTCATTGTGAAACAATTCGCAACTGCAACTACGTATCGTATAGAAATTGCAAACAGAGAGAAAATTATTTACTAAGTGGATAAATTTAATCGCAATGATTTATCAAAGAAAATATTTGCTACTGAAACTCATTCATTTTTCTCATCGCTCATCGATAATTACGATACTAAAGTAAATAAAACTGATTGCTGCTTAATAATGATGTGGGTATCATCGATTGAACATTATAAAAATTAATTTGCAACATCCTATAATGGACATCGACCGATTTCGTTTTCAGTAAATTAAATCGAATAATAATTAAACCTTAAAAAGGTGGGTTGTTACCGTTGTTCCAGGGCTCATTAAATGTTGTATTAACTTCCTTCCTTTTTCTTTCTCTTAAACAAACGATACTTATCATTATACTATCCCCAAAAAATTAAAATTTTGCTCACGTATTAGCTTTCAATTGCAATTAAAATAACGTGAATCGGTTAATCGGATAGATAATAATAATAAACGCGCTTTTAATACTCGTTATCCTATCGATAATCGTAAATAATTTTTCGTTCGGCAATAAGAAAACGAATCTCTTTCAAGTAATAATAAGGTAGTTAATAATTGCTTTCAGAATTTTATTTATAATGTTTTTTTTTGGCATCAAGTACCAAACACAACTACTGCTTGCCATAAATTAAGTTTTAGCTAATTGCTTCTGAAATTAATACTTTATTCCGTCTATTTTTTTTTTGCTACTCGGGTGTCCATATAGGCGAATTAAATATCGTTAAGTGCATTTCGATGCTAAACCGTGCCCCCCGTATAAGGATTAAATTAAATATGTTTCCATCAAGGTGTGGGCGTAATGAAAAGATGTAAGTGCGGCTAAAGAGAAAGAATTCGAGATTAAAGGCAAAAGAACTTAATTGCCGCTTCCGGTTTCTTAAGCGAACAAAAATTATAAACCAAATGGAATGTCACGACGTCTAAATGATACGTTAGAAGAATCTATCAGTACGTTATGTAAGTCCAATAATTTGCTCATTTTTATTGTCCATTGTAATTTGTTGCAAGAAGAAGGAACATTAGATAAATGAAAGGGGACATAATAATAAAAATGATATTTTTCTTATTTAAAAGAGTCATTAAATTTCAACGTGCTAATAATATGTTATTAAAAATTCATACTGTACTCTTGCAATATAAATATAGCTCATATAGGCGAGTAGCGAAGGACGGCATTCGAAACACAAACAAGAAGAGAAAAAAGGAACATCTCTTGCCATTGCTTAAACGATTGCAATAAACCTATAACTATTAAGTTATAATAACAAGTACTAGACGATACATTCCATAATCATATTGGACAATAAACGCGCGCCTTCTCTCTTCAATTTCTTCTTCGTGCTGCGGTTATTAAAGAATAAAAATGGTTTTGCGGTCGAGGAAGTCAAGTTCTACCGTTTAATGGCAATTCAATTCAATTAGTATGGAGGTGCTAAAATGCTTCGAATAAAAGTACAAATTTTTCCTTGCATGAATGCCTTAATTTGAGCAAATCACTTTATAACTGTTGATTATGGATTATGAAGGAACATATTTAATACGCACAAAGCTCAGTAAAATCAAATGGAAAACGAATGGAAATTCCAATGATAAAGTTGTTTCGTTTCTATCGCATCCAACTCACGGGATTTTATTTAATAATAGATGTCACCATTGTAATAATAGAGGAGTTACTGCTAATCGAATGAAAAAAGGAAGGAACAACGAAACGAACCCGGAAAACGAATGGAATTTCCTGTAAATCATTAAGGGAATTACATTGATCGTGCCGTATTTTTAGCATTGACGAATCATTTTTTCTTTTGTGTAACAGTTATAGTCGAAAACATCTAAAATTAGTATCACGAACGTAAAGGCAAAAAGTATTCTTCTCCGAAAGAAAAAGAAGGTGATCTTAAGGCCACACACACATATGCACGAGGTCACAATTAAATATCGTCTTCAATGATAAATTTAATTGATGTACTTACATTTAAAAAGTATTTCTATACATATATGAGAACACGAATAAGATATTTAAGAGAAAGAACAAAAAGTATCACTCCTCTTATTTCGCTCTTTCTGTACTCCTCAACATCAAGGACACACGTGTTACGCTTTTTCTTATTCGCTCCTTCTCCTTCTTCGACAATGCAACCATGTTCCCAGCTTTAAAAAAGATCACGATTTTATTGAAAATAATAACGAATATCGTACAAAGTTGTGTGCGAGGATCGATAATTAAAATCAACGAATACTCGCGAATAATAATAAAAATATAATAGCGCTTCTCTTACCAATTTCACGCGGCCGAGGGAACGAGAGCGACACAAGAAAAGCTTTAAAATTAATGCAATTCAGTTGCAATAAAATAATAATTAAAATAAGATTTATGGAAGTGCGGCAAGAAGTCCGCAAGTTGATTAGTTATCTAGTGTTAATTCGTTTCAAATGAGTTACGGCGTGAACCACAAAAAACGACAAAATAAACACAATAAGTAAAACGTTACGGGGAAAGAGAAGGAGGCGAAACGGGAGGATGTCCGCCGGTAAAAATTGTTTTGATATATGGGCTCATTCAAGCAATTCCTTCTTGATTTACTGCGCGAACCCTAAAGCTGCACTAAATGCACGACTTTTTCTCCACCGCTCCCGTGTCTCTCATTTAAATACATACGTTTAATATGTAAAACTAACTCCTATCATATCTACTGCTTCGTTCGCACCGTTACACCGTCACCCATTAATTCTTACGCGCATTCATTTGTGGATGATTTATTTCTATAACGAGTACAACCCGTACGATGGACAGATCAATTGGAAACAATCAAACGATTCTCTCGATCGCATTTTCTCGAGTCCATCTTCGGGCAATCGCTAAATCTTGAGATCCTAGCGAAAGAAAAGAACTTTTCCATCGACGGCTAAAAAAGGGTGCCGACGAATGGGATAAGCTTAACAATTATTCATAAATTCCGCAAAAACGTGTGTTGCCGAAAGCGGCGCGAGGAGAATTCGCAAGCAAACAATCGAAAGTGAACGGTGCAAAAAGTGCGGCCGTCGAACAAACGGAGAAGAGACCGTTGACATTTAAATGTCCTGCTAAAGATATGAGACAGGTCGGTCAACTTTATGTGGTGTCCGCGATGGCAGGAAAGGGCGTTTGTCAGGTGTACGGGTCCGCGTCGACGGGGGAGTGTTGAATGAGTTGCGGTCGCCGAAGAAAAAAATAAAATAAAAAAGCGTTGAGATAAAAGGAAAAGTGGTGCGGAGGGAAAAATAAGACGAAGACAAACTTAACAATAATAAAACTACCGCTGCTGCTGCTCAGTCAGCAGGAATGTTTGTTTATACGTATGTTATTGTTAAGTTGTTCGTTTCTTCGTTCTTTAAGCACCTGCTCGCAACCTGTATTATTTTAGAATTTCATAAATTTGCAATTACAAGAGCAAAAAATAAACGCACACACAAACAGATGCTGCTACGTTTTGTTTGCGCATTTAATTCGTGTTCAATTAAACGTCCAAAGTTGCGGAATTCTTTCCGATGTTACGAATCGATTATTAACGACTCGGATGGGATCGCATTCGAGATCGATTCGTGGCGATATTACTATGAAATGATAAAGACATAAATTGCGTTTTTATTATTGTATTGCTACATCAAAAGAATAGGGGGGGAAATGGTTTTCTTCCAGTGAAGAAAGAGTGTTAAAAATTAGACAACATTGTAGAGAAGAATGAGGACGAAAAAGGAATACGAAGTAGCGAAAGAAGTATAAATCTGAACTGTTCAAAAGCAATAAATCGCAGTTGTTAATGTTGTCAACAGGTTATTCTTCTTTTGGAGTTGAATTTATTTTCTGTAAGACACGGTTTCAGCGGTCCCCATCGTCAAACGTAAAAACTCCCGTTCTTTTTTGCTGTTTGCTCGTTCTCCTCTCTCCGTTTCTTATATTCCTTTAGCCTTCTCGCGTGAATCGCAAATACAAATTCTTCATTTTCTTTCCATTTCTTTTTATTTTTCGCAAGTACAAAATGCGATCACAACGTATATATGTATATATCCATGCATATAATAATTCCTTTCATTAGGACACACGCTGTTTCCCTAAGTAGCCTTATTGTAATTAAATGACAGCAATATGTACTGAAAAATATAGGCACCGCGTAAAAGATGGTAAATTCCTTCCGCGCGTTCGGCTCTCTTCACGCCGCGACCCTTCCATCCCGATATTTATAATAGTTACGTTGCTTGTTAACTACCCGATCGTAATTTAAATACGAGCAAAAAAGAAACAATAAAGAAGGAACGAAAACTAAAGTAAGTTCATAAAGAAAGATAAGCAAAAAAGTAACAGGGAGCGGAAAAAAATGAGTAAAGAGATGAGTATTACATTTCTTTCTTACCTTCGGCATAAATTATTGTCTAGTATTTTATATCAAGTTTTATTTTATTAAACATAATTTATAACTCTCTTGATTGTAATTTACACTGGCACATTGTAAGAATAATGTCCTTTTCGAAAGGAAAAACGGCGACTGGCAAAAGGCGAATACAGATTCAATGCCTTTATTACTTATTTTTTTCGCGTTTAATTTAATCAACTCTATGTAATAATTATTCCAAGTTCGAAAACGTGTGATCGAATTAAATTGTTATTAACTTTCCTCAGCGCTTCGATATTCATGAAAGGAAAAAGCGCTATTATTATAGGGAAATTAAATTGACGATATTAAGTATTTATGCTAATTCAAATTAGAAAATTCTGGTTTAGTCCTCCATCTTTTGAAAACCATTATTTCCCATTGTTAATTCGAGTGCACTGCGTGTACTTAATTTAAATGTAAATTTAAAGTTACTTTAATAAATGGTAATGATAATTTTATTAATACACTAACGTATTGTTATAAGACTCGTAATAACAACGAATTCATACGTTTATGGATAAAAACCTTTATGGAGGAAACCTACATGGATAAGAAGGAATCTCGACTCAACATCGCATTCGATTATTAAAAGAACGTCCATAAAAAAGTTTAGTGGACGCCGCCTACATAATTAAAGGTAATATTTTTTTCTTAAATAAATTATTCCAACGAGAATTATTAATATTACCATTATTAAGGGTTAATTCGAACCTTTGAGAAGGTGGAGGGAATTAACAGTGAACGCAGGCAAACCAATAAAAAGGAATGAGAAATGCTAAAGTGTATACAACTTCTTTAAGGATTCGTTGGCGGCACGGTGCGTTTCTTTCAGTTAAGGTGGATATTGTAATTTTAATAAATTTTACCATTTTGAAATCCATTAAGCATTAATGTCATATCTTCATTGTTTATAATACAATCCAATGCATTTTAATTGCTATGTTTATTATCAACCTTCTTTCTTCTTATTCATTTTTTATGTTGTTCTTCGCCTTGTTCTTGTTGCGTTGGCTGGTTCGCTTGCCTCTTCCTCTTTAAATACTCTTTTACATCCAAACTTGATACACATTAAGATGTTTATCTATCCGATGAACATTGTAAAGTATTTAATTAATTATTTAATCGAAGAGTTTAATTATCGGGAAAGAAACATTTTTATGAACGTGAAGTCATTTAAATTTTCCTATTTTGATAAACGTTCCATTTGGAAAATTATTAATTATAACTTAATCAATGGAAATTGTTAAATAATGCCATAATTTGAAAGGAAAATTTGAATCTTCATCAGCAGCCGGTTCCCACTTTATGCCATCAGAGTTCCGTTCTGTAGTTTTGCATTTGAAAACAAATTAAGATAGAAATCTAACTGCAAAAAAAAATTGTTAATTCAATGAAATTTAATTTGTCTCCTTTGAATAAGAGGCCAAGTACTAATCGGTTTCCATCGTTGATTTCAAAGACGCTGGATTGGCAACGAAAAAGAAAATCCGCCTTTTTAATCCTCATAATACGTTTTTCTGCAAGCATGTAGGTACATATAAATAGGAAAACATTCTTAGAATAATTAAATAAAATATGTTTCAATTAATGAAATATTCCAATTAAATTAGCAATATTAAATGCTAATTACACAAATAAAAACAATTTACATTTAGTATTTCCCTTTTTCTTTCTCTCTGCCTCACTATCGATGCTTTCTTCTCGTCGAAATGAGCTGAATAAAAAGGGAGGCAAAATAAATGGAGTCTTTATTATAAATAATTCATGAAATTATATTATAATATTTTATTCGTCTTATTATGATTATCGATTTGACATTATCTTTATATATGCCTCATTTTCTCCATTTTTTTTTCTTTACTCACGATTACTTATTCTTTTCTCATTCTTAATTTATACAAATGTGTTATTATTATTGTTCAGAATTTATTCTTTTCTATTTTTTCCTCTTGTCAGTTATATCTCGACGTTTTATAGTAGATAACGTGTAATTTCTCTAAATGGATTTGAACGTAACTTAAAACACGTGTGCATCTTATTCCATCCCAAAATAACGATTAGAACGTATTAGAATTGAATGGTCAAACAAATTACACATAAAATTTCCATTCTTTAAAAACGTATTTATTACATGTTTAAACTATACACACGATACTTTCCTAAGAGATTCCCATTTTCTTCTCTTAAGTTTAATTATGAATTTGTTCTTGAAAATGTACACACGTGCAACTTTACATTTCGATCTTTTCATAATCTCACGCTACTGAAACGTGCCAGTGTCACGCAATATGCGTATTGTAGTTTGAATAAAATTCGTGTTTATTTTTCATGAGGATCTACTCCAAAAAGTAATAGACACACTGACGATATTTTATTTATATATTATTATAAAATAAATAGCCTTAATAGAATTTTAGTGATATAATTAACGCCTTCATTTCTTCACGTCTCCTCGTTCCTCGTTACTTTCTTTTGCTTTAATTTGTTTATTTAAACCGTTAATTTGTTTGTTTTGACTTCTTGTAAATGATACATTTCGTTTATAATTAATGGAGAACGTGCGTCGTCCTACGTGAGAATATAAAGAAGAAAAAATAATGGGAGGAACATAAATTCTCTCACGCTTATCCCCGATTCGACAAAACGATACTTATTCGCAATTTACAAATGTAAATAACCCAAAGGCATACGCAGTAAAACGAACGTTAATCGTAAACGAGCTTTAATGAACTTTTAGTGCCGAAAAAATCACATTCGATTTCGTTTCTGTTTCTTTTTTATTTGCGAGGGTAGGCAGGTGTCTAATCGCGTGATATTGCAACTCTCTCGTTGTTAAATAACGCAATTAACGTTTAATATCCTAAGATCAAAAAGTACAAAGGTCCAACAGTAATGCATTTTTAATAACGGAACGTTCCTTTCGCCATTTGACAACTCCGACGACCAACAATCTTCAGGGTCCGAACGTTGCGTGGAAGTTATTGGTTTTAATGATCGTATAATTTTAAAGCGAGAGAACGGGGGGAAAAGTGGTTATTATGATGGAGGACGAAGAAGAAGAGGAAGGCGGTCGACGAGGTAAATTCGAAATGAAAGTAGTGATAAGTACGCCCACGCTATATTTAAAGCATTACTCTAAGGCAAGCCATAATAACTGGCAGATGTTAATAAACGAACAGATGTAACGAAAAAAGTTATTGTTTTCTTTGTTGGAGATGATAATAAGAAATAGCAATTTCCCAAAGCGAGCGAGAGAAGGAGAGATTAAAAATAATTATATTTGTGAGTAGTCCAGCTATATTTACATCTTGATTATACGTTGCCAATTATAATATTTATTTATTTAAAATTCCGTTTTCCTTTCGTCTATCTAAATTAACAATCTCCCTCGATAGTAGTAATAATGTTGCGGACGACCAACACAACTTCTTGTAGATTCAACATTGTATAGTTTCGTCGTAAATTATTTCACTCGCAACTTAAAAGAAAGCGTTGCTTATCGACGTGATACAAATTCATTTAAACAATTATCCAAATTAACGATGAACTACTGGTAGAAGAAAGAGTGGGTACGCGGTTCTGCGGAAGATAATGCTGCGAAATGAAATGAAGAAGATTATTAATATATCTTATACGACGAAGGTGCAGGAGTTGGCTTCGAATAAAACGAACCACATTAAAAACTGAATAATATGATTACTTTATCATTGTTATGTGAAAGTCATGTACGAAATCGCCCCACGATACTGTACATCACCGCCCTAAAGGCTCGGCTGGATATCCCACTAGAAGGTTCGAATTCAACATCAATCTCTCTTACGTTATTGATACGTTAACATTTATATCGTTAAAAGCGATTCTTCTTCTCCCCATCCTCCATCTCCATCTTTCCTTTTATTCTTATTTCGATGCTCGAAGAACATATTTCAATGGAATAACAAAGGAACATTAAAGAGAGAATAACCGAGCGAGGGAATGCAATTTTAACGCCAAATATTCCCTACCATTATTATCCTAAAGTTAAAAAGAAAAGTCCACGATCACCTCGCGAGTAAATTAATAAAACTTATTATCCCTATTAAGAGAGATTAAGGAAACAATCTTCGCGAAATACCCCGCATACTTAATGGACGTGCATATAAAGATTAAAATTCAACGGTTTATTACAGGTATTTACGTGAATGCCATCCCATGTTTAATTAGCCATTAAGGGGCGAGTAATTGTTTTCTCGGCTAAATAATTAGACGAGCAGGAAAAGGAATCGCTTTCGTTTGTTAATTAACATCTTTTTGGAAATGTCGCCTTGCATGTTTCTCTAACAGTTACGATGAGGGTTAAAATTTGCCCGCATCCACGCCACATCGTTTAATTGCATTCTTTGGTGAGAAAGGAAAAAAACGAACGAACGGATACGAATCATATCAACACCAATAAATATGCTTAATAGCATTTATCTTTTTCTTATATTCAATGAAGAGGAAACGTCCGTCCAGATTAAAATTGAAGTGTTAAAATCTGACTAAAGATCTCGTTACATTAAACGCCTTTTCTAATCAATTTCTTTTTCTCGTCTACTTCGTTTTGCTGTTGTTGTTGCAGCAGCTAATGGAATTTAAATCAGTGCATACCGACACGTTTGATGAAGTTTCTCCCTTTTGAACGGAGCTAATTAATCGAAATCAGTGCGGTGTAAAGCTTATTATGTTCGATGCAAATCCAGAAACTAAACGAATAAAAAAGCACGAATTCATTCTAGTTACTACCACTCTTAACAATAATAAATCGTATTAGCAATTAGGAGATATAAGAAGGAAAAAACGCGACGTGAAAATCTCATTTGCAGATAAATTGACGTAGATAATAAGGCAAATGCGACTTTTTGTTGTTGCCGTTTTTCCCTTTATTCTTCAGCGTTCTCTCGATATTATTACAATTTTAATATTATCGAAACCGATTCGCCGATCATTGCCAGTGATAACGAATTGAAAACCCGATTTTATCTTTAATTATTCTTACTATCATCTAAGTTTATTATTATTAGTAGAACGTTTAGATGCGAACAAATTAAAAGCATCTTTGAAGTCTACCTACTCCTAGCTCTAACATCGGCCACTCTTCGGCAAATCGAATTCTTTTAAGAGGTAAATTAAGATAAAGGAAGGAAAGTATGTAAGTAAGAAGAGAATGTTGTAAACAAAAAAAACGCAGAGAGAGAGCGCGCAAACGTTTACAATTATTCGTAATGATTATTGTTGTTACCGGCAGAAGAACAATACCGATAAGTTGCACGAAACGTAGAAAGACACCCACAATTGTACCGAGTAACGAAGCGCAATTAATGAGGAAGAAGACGAAGAAAACGTTAACAAGCCAAAAGCATGCGAACAGCCGGCGTTTGATCGTGGCCGAAATAAAATGCGCAGATCATCGTCGTTCTCGAGGAATTGTTAATTATCTAATAGCTTATTAAGAGGAGAATTTGTATTATATTATATTACAGAAATTGAAACGAAATTCTTGCACATTTTTCTATCCTGTACAGCAGTGAGATCGCAAATGCACACACATACAATTAAGTTTTTTGCCGTGTTTGAAACTTGGCACATCGACTTTTAAGGGGAAAAGAAAGAAAAGAAATCGACGGCAATTGCGGTATTAGTTAATAATTCCCTTTGGATTTTACTCTCTTTCTCGTTTCTTTTGATTATTCGCTTCATCCAATTCACTCTCGACTATTTACTTATTGTACAAAACGTTCTAATTGCAAGTTAAGAAGAAGAAGAAGTGGAAGAAGGATTTAAATCGTTCGCAACATAAATAACTCGAACACGAGATTATAAACCGATGGTGAAATAAAAGCGAACAACCGCCATCATCACCGTGTGTACCGCAAAGTGCTATCCACAATAAATCACGGTTTTTCTTTTATTCTGTATTAGTCTTCTTTCATTCCGTTTTTTACTTGCCCACCGTTGTTACCTTTTATCGTCTTCTTAATTTTTACAATGCAATATCCATTTGTTCATAATAATTCACTTAGAAAATGCGTACCTGTATGTGCACAACAAAGACCATTAATCATACGAATGGTATTAACGTGTGTGTGTGTGTGGATTTATTTTCCTTCTTACTGTTATCCTTCGTCTCTCTTCCCGATGTTGCAGGACATCGAAACGATGAAAAGCTGCCGAGAAAGAGAGATTAAAATCGTTATCGGGACATTTAAAAAAAGCAAATATAAATAAGAGAAAAATAAGACGAGAGACATTATAAATAGTTATTATATCAACGTTAATGGACTTCATAAAACATCCACGGTGCATTTGATCAAGCTGTTTTTTTTAATTAAGCCGTACTCGTTGACATCTCTACTATCTCTTATACACTCTTTCCCATCCACTTGATCTTCATCCGTTCGATGTTACATATACTTACCCACCACTCGCATTAGGATAAAATATACGCAATCGAAATGAATAATCTCGTTCTTTGAAAACGCCACAATCACGTATATTCCGCTCTCATTCATCCGCATCCTTATTTCGTTTTGTGTTTATTAAAAGGCAATACGTACGTGTAACGTGTAAGCGGATGAAAAATGTTAATAATAACGACGACGACGACAACAAACAACAACAACAACGCGATGCAGAAGAAGACGATGATGATGATGTGGAGGACGCTGAGGGTTAAACGAATGCAGAAACATTTATTATTCGTAGAGGCGGTGTCTGACGACGATGTTGATGAAATCGCATGGAAACTGTTTGGTGAAAACAGGTGGATGGAAAGAGAGATTGTGTATATTGTTGTACGTCATGCTGATTATTACAATTTAAATTTTACCCATGGACGATTTGCGGAATCACTTCTGACATTAACGATGAACCACATAAATCAATAAAAACCCACTTCGTTCTCTGCCCCTTTTTTTCTTCTCTTACAATACGGATCGTGATATTGTGCATCTGATGTAGCCAACCAACAAACACACAAACAGACGGAAAATAAGGAACGAAGACGAAAAAGAAATCCGTTAATATAATTGCACCGGTAACAAATAAAGCCGGAGAGAGAGAGAGAGAGAGAGAGAGAGAGATTGGAATTGCAATAATAACAATGCGATCCGCGAAGAAAAAGGGAAACGGAATTAATAAAAGTAATAATAAAGGTAATAAAATCGAAAGAAGAAATGTTTCAGTTTTTATTTAATAATTAAGAAAAATCGTTTCTCATTGTGCTGCTAAACTGGTTTCATCAATAATAAGCTTCTACGAGAAGTAAAGAGAGGAAAAGAAAAGCAGACGTAACGGAAAACGTTAAACGTTTCTCTTTATTTTTAATTATTTTTCTCTCTTCTCGTTAAATGCAATCGTAATTAATGATTAATGCCCGTACAATGAACAACGATCTACCAGATGAAATGCGAATTATATTGTCCGAAACAATTATATTGCCTCTTATATTATTATTGTTGTAAATTTAGAGGAACGAATTAGCCGGCGAACAGAAAGAGAACGATTCGATATGTGTGTATTGTGGCGAAGTGAGCCAATTTGAATCAATTGGATTCGTATTACTACTTCTTGTAATTAAAACGAAACCGCCACTTAATTAACGGTAATGTTTCCACGCTAGACGGCGTCCGCAGTATAATAATGCATGATGATATTTTGTTATAGTTCTGCTCTGCGAGATTGAAGAATGAGTAGACGAATTAATGAAATAATTCATTTATTCCATCATTATCTGTTATTATTTACAGTTGATGCATAGAAAACGATTTTTTACTTCGTCCATATGCCCGTAATAACCAATTTAAAAAGAAACAACTAACAACGCGCCGCACGCAAAAACGTTTTCGTAATGTGCGTAATTCAAGAGGTCGAAAGGAGGCGGCAAACCTCGATTGCGCCTTTCGTTTTCGAAAAGCTGCATCGTAACGATTCCGGGAGTCGCGCTAATTATTACTTCTGATCGAGCAGAGGCAAAAGGAATCAAAAGATTGCAAGAACACGCACTCGGCCGGCCGTAAAACGTACCAAACGGAGTAAAAAAGTATTAAAGAGCAACGGTAATCAAGAGAACGGCAAAGAAGTTGAAGGAGAGAACACCCACTAACACCTGCCGGTCGCATTTAAAAGGAATTCACTGTGGCGCACCGGATTTATGTATCTATGAGAAAAGAATAAGATCAAGCGAAGAAGCAGTTGAAATTGTTGTTGTTCTTCACGTTGTTGCCTTTGAGGATGATTACCTTGATGATGATGATGATGATGGGGAGAAAAATAAATGAGCAGCGTCCGGCGTGTTTGAGGAATTTTATTCTTCTACGTTTAGTACACCCAATTGTTCCATCGCCGAATAAGAAATTAAATAACGAAATATCGCCTCCGTCCGATAACTTATTAAGGCTGTGCGGCTACCGAAACGTGGAACCAGTTTCTGTTTCTCTTTAACGAACAACCCCTGCGGGTGTCCACACGGATGCTCCCGCGCTCCCACATCGACCTCTTCGCCCCCAAAAACGTGTTGCACGCACGGACGATGATGTGCGCCGCAGAAGTTTCGTTATTTACCATTTTGATATCGTCTCGTTCGTTCGCACTTAACGGTACGTTCGAACTCGGCTCATTATCATTAACTGTTTCGGTTTGTTTTTTGTTTAAATGAGATGAACGAGTAAATCGTTGATTAATCATCGGGCGAATAATGATGATGATTATCGAGAAAGGTCTGCGCGTCCTGTTAATTCGTTTCTGCTTTCGACTGTAGTTGTATGTAATTAAAAAAGGGGAGACAATGGTTCTAGTGAGGAGAAAAATTGAATTTTTTCCCGATTAATTGACGGAAGATTATAAATTCTGCGGCGAACGGTTAATCGAAGGCCTTAACGAGCGCCGTAACACGTCGACGCTAATAAATTGTTATAAAATGTCGGCAATGAAAATATTTCTTAATAATTATATGATCATTTTTCCACGTTCCGATCCCTGGAAAATTTTAATGAAAATTTATTGTTATGCAATTTTATTTAGATCGTACCGTCCATACGGTGGATGTTAATGGCAAATTTTCCTCTTCTCTCCTTTTTTCTTTTTCGTCCTCCGCTTGCTGAATTCCTTGTCGGATATTTTGTACAGCGTGTTCGCTCTTTCCTTCTCTTCCACTTTTAACTTGTTCCCTCCATCATATATAAATAAGGCTGGTATTTAAAAAGGCGGCACAATCGTCTGAAGAATATTACATAACGTTGAAATATTTTAATCAGATATTTAAATTGATGCCTTCGTACGAAGAGAAAGAACGACTATTGGAACAACCGAGCAGACGTTATTCCGCGAGCCAGATACTTTGCTCCCCTTTTCAATAACTATAACACTACGAATAGCTCACGAGCATTTTCGAAAGTCGCAATTGAAATTGGCAAAAAAAACAAACAATTAGCCAAATTATTCGATGCAATAAATCTCGATCGTGAGCTTTTAATTTACTCCGAGGAATAATCTTTAAGAGGATTATAACAAGAGGCGAAATTGAAGATGAATACCAATAAAGAAAGAAAAAAAAACGAGAAGATGAAAAGAATTCGACTCTGTGGATGTAGATTAAGAAGCATGAAAAAAAAGCGGAGAGAGTATATAATAATAATGAAACGAGTATGGGCGAAATGAGAATAAAAAGAACGTTGATAAGTATACATCAGGGAGCAGTTCATTATAGCCCGGAGCAGGGCCGGCTCCAGCGGTAGTTAGTTCGCCTACACATCCACCCTCGCCTCCGGCTCTTATTAAATGCACCGACCGCGTTTCATTCTTTCCTTCCTCCTCCTCCTCCTCCTCCGCCGTCATCTTCTTCGTCCTCCACTCATTCTTGTTGCTCTTAAACATAGACTGCACTTCTCATACTAAAATACAATTATCGAACTGATTACACATCTTTTAATAAAGGAAAAAGACAACGAGTGTAAGAGGAGAAAATAATAATAAATGGACGTTGGTAGGTTGGGAAGATAGGTAGGTAGCATCGAGAAATCACTCCCGTATACATTTATACTTTGTATAGCACAAAAATAATCGAGTGGATGAGAAGGTATTTCGATACGCGTACCAACAATGGGAACATTAGTTTTAATCCACTTTTTCGTAATTAATTTCGTTGGGCAATTGCTGAAGGTTGAGCTGAACAGGAAACTGCAGCGAACTCAAGTTCGTTCGGTTCGCGATATCGTAAAAATAAGTTAATAAAAGGCGTTCGACCGTGCGATCATTTTTCGTGCAAGTAATACGAAAGCGAAAGATGCTAAAGTACAAGGCGAAGGATTGACTTTTTGGACGTTTGCATAATTATTTTTGCGCCGTTGCCTCGAAATATTTAAATAGATATGGATCTCCGGTTTTTTACCGAAAGTCTCGCGAAGAAGCAGCGAATCATTTTATAACAATCGTTATTATTTGCTATAAAACTTTATCACGTGAAACGTCTCGATTTTTCCTATCATAAATTCTTAGCGGTTGTAATAATGGGGAACTGTTAAAAGTGATTTTTGTTGCTCTCGTATTTTCCCTCAAATCTCCTCTTCTCGCCGAGTAAAGGTCACAAGATTCGCTGTTAAACGTGCCAACATAAATACGTCTCGCAGCATAGACGTGGTTAGCTTATTCAAAATCCCTCTGGTTTCTTTTTGCGCAAGAGTACGCCGCTTGTTTGCATGATTTTAATGGCATCGGCTTCCCTTTAATAACATTATCTAATACTGCCACATGCAAGAACAAATCTGACGTTTCGTTGGTAATTTGTACGTTTAAACGAACGTCCAAGACTCTACTTCCTTGCTCATGCATTATTCATAAATCTAATACAGATTTTGGATTTTTTGTCTTCGTTTTCGTTAAGAAACAGTAAAGGGGGAAGTAAATTCTTTCTAACGATTATTCACTGAAAGGTCCTACAATTGAAAAGCACGTTGTATATATTTATTCTTCCTCCTCTAACCGTTTATGCTCGATCACAGAGAAAAAGAGAGAGGAGAAATGGAGCCAAAGGATGGATGATTATTATTATTGTGTATAAGGAAAAAGTATGTATATAATACGATCTTGAATTATTGTTATAGATGCGGTATTTTATTATTGTCCGATACAGAAATAACGAGTCCAAATAAAACGGATCGTTAACATCTTCCAATTATGTATTATTTAAATTTTCGCCTTATTTAAATGAAAAGCCAAATGGGAAGGTTTCGAAACGAAATCTAAATATGGATACGGATCTTCTATTATACCATCCGATTTGACCATAAAGACATTCTCTAATGGCCATGATCATAAAACCGATATTTCACTTTGCATAAAAAAAAACGAAACGTCAAGGGACGCTTTTAATGCGAAACCAAATTACCACCTACAATATAAACGGGATCGGTTAATGGCATTAATTCCTCATAAAACGAAACGTTTGACGATATAAAACTGAGGGCCATTAAAACGCATTAAATCTGCTTTAATGCGATCTTACCCTTGGTAAAAATTATTATGAAGCACGCCTTCGCCGCCATAAAACAACATATAAATCTTCCCACTGCAAACTATTTTCTTCTCTTCGGCAATTATTGGTGCATGCAAGAAGGTCATGTGTAAGAGATGTTCAAATTTCGCATTCAATTCACGTTAAAAATCCATGAATCGATGCAATTTGATTCTAACACGATCTTCCTGCCACTATTCTTACGGTTGCTGTTGCCGATGTTCGAAGCAGGTGCTTTTAATAATGAGTACCTTTTGTTACCTTTCTTGCATAAAATGACGGTAATAGTTGTAACGGTGCAATGAAAGTTAATTCGTAATTTGATTCGGTAAAATGTTATGCAAACCTGGCCAAATTAAAGTTAATCACTTATTATGAATTACTAATTTAATATAATTTGAAAATAGCGTATGCAATTATTATTATTTTTTTAATTCGTAGTTGGTTCTATTGTTATCGTTATGCCATAACGTTCGCGGTTATTATAATGGATCGGTGGCACAAGTTCATTCTTCCTCTTCGTAATTTTGATTAATTATGAGGAGAGTCACGAACGCGTGCAGAATAAAGTAATAACTTGCAGTAATAGCGAAAAGAATGAACACTTTCGTTAACGCTCTCAGTTGGAAATTACATCAATAATTATATCAACCCATTAGACGAATTGAATGACATTGACGTCGGTTTCTTGCTTCGTTCCTTCACAGCAATTGACACGTTATCATTAGGAATTTTGTTCCATTTTCGTGGTTCTTTCATTTGAAAACTTTTTGGGGTACGTTCGAAACGTCCAAGACCTTAAGGGCAATCGTCGAAAATGCGATTAACCGAACAGAAATATGAACGGAACGTGGTGTTTGTAAGACGAAAGAAAAAAAAAATGGAAACGTAAACGTTTGCGTACCTCTTTTATTATGGCGCCTTTCCGATCCACCCACCTAGACTTTGCCAAAGGCTCTTATTAAAATATTTGGTTCCTTCTTCTTCGCTCCAGTCAATCTTTTGCCAATCATAGATATGTAACGTTTAAACGAAAGTTTCTTAGAACCTTTTTTTCGAAGAGGCAGACTTTTTAAATTGGTCCCTTTGGGGCTCGAATGAATTCTTTATTCCGATTTTGGTTGTTATTGTAAATTGTAACAAAGTATTTCATTTTTACCAACCATAAAAATCGCTTTTGTATAGAACTCTAACAACGATAATAAATTAACGAAATTATTAGCAATACAAAGTACGTCAAAGGAATCGAATGCTAACCAAGCGATTTAGTATTATTTCGTGTCGTTCAAAAAACCCATTACAAATATGTGTATCTGAAACGTTTTCATTTTAAATGATCCTTTCATGTACGCAATGGAACCAACATAAATATCACTTTAATGGTCATCGAACAAATGATAATAGTTTGTTAGCGAAAGTAATGTGGGTGTCCCAGAATTTTCATTCTCTTCGTCCCGTTCAAGTTTATTCGCCTTGAATGATCGGTTATTCCCTCGATTGCCGTATTTCACGAATAGACTCTCTCTCTTTATACACGGCATATGAATGGATGCCATAATAATAATTTAACGAATAAGAGAAAAAGGAACGTACGCAAGTATATAAATAAATATAATGTGTAACAATTTGAAATGTCTCCGTGAAATATTTTATTTGATACTATTAAGGAGTGAATATAGCAAAAAACGTATGACGATGTAGGTGGATAAGGCTACCTTAAACAGTTTCATAAATCATCAAGTCTCTTTCTATAGAGAGTATTCCAACGCTTTTTTATCGATATTGCGTAGGCCGCTGGGAACAAGAATAATGGCACTTTCCGATGATGTAAAAAAATAGTTTGCTTTTAATGTGAATCATATAAAAAGTGTGGCAAGAAAACTGTGCGGTGGAGAGACAAATGCGATGCTTTGCCCTCTTGGTAGCAATTAGAGTTCGATAATAAACTGGTGGCGGTCGGTTCGAGTAAGAAATGGATTTTAAAACAACGAAACGAGAAGATTGTCGTACCTTTAGGCGGAACAACGGAGTGGAAGAAGAAGAAAACGATTTTGCTCGAAAAGAGAAACGATTATAAATCAATGCAATTAGATGGCAATAATTTTAATTATTCTATGACTGCTACAACCGCTGCTGCTGCTCCTGTTAAGTTACTCGCTTCCTTTGCTGCTCGCTACCTTCTTCTAATCGCATCTTCTACGCAAATTTAATTGCACCGACATTCGCCGCGACTCCACCTCGTATCTCCCATTTTAACATTATACCACACATTTATAATGAACGTGCATCAAGAATATTTGCAATAATTTATGGTTACTGGTTTTGTTATCGTCCTCGCGAAGAATTAATTACTTTCCCATTTAAGTTTCACTCTTTCGCCTAATAAAACGATTCGCTTTTGAATGTGATCCCTCCGGTTCACTTCTTGTCGTAACTTAATTTGGCGATTTAAGTAATTCGTTTCCCTTTTAATCGTGTTTCTTTCCCTGCGTTTCGGACAATTATTTAACATTTAGCATAACTGTTATTATATGGTTTTAAGATGTGATTATCTCTAATGTAAATTGGTATATTTTGCTAAACGAAACAGATTCCTTTTTTTGCTTGAGATCTGTGCATTTAAAATACGATTTACATATAATCGCAAGTGTATTATTTTCAGTCGGCACAATAAAACCAAAAATTGCTTTCCATTTTTTTTCTCTTTGGCGTATCTACTCATTTAAGACGGTTTTTAACATATTCTTCCTTTTTTTTGATTTTTTTAACTCTCTCTCTCTCGTTTTTTTTTTGCAGATTTATGCATATGAATAAATTTATCTTTATACGTATGTTGCATACGCATGATGTTGATGATAATGATGATAATATTCCCGTATTCGACAAGAAGAGTGACCGAAACCGACTTCTTAAGAAGAAGCGAACGATCTCGTTTATTATTTTTACTTTTCTCTCTCTTTCGCCTTTCTTTTTAATGAAATTCATTTGGTTAAATAAGCTTGTGGCAATTTGTATGGATCAAGACTATTATTAAGATTTATATAATAACTGTAATAAACATTGTACGTGAAAATAACTGAGAATAAGAGGGAAGGGGAGCGAGAAAGAAGCAAAAAGGAATCGGCAAAGAGTACAAGGAGACGATGAATTTTTTTGCCATTTTGCGCTAATATGAAACATTTTTAGGGATAATGGTGATTACCTTTAACTAATTCATTCGCTCTCTATCTCTCGTTTCCCTTTTTGTTTCGTTGTTGCAAACTCTCACAATCCTGCTCCCCTAATATTTATTATCAATGTGTTCATTAGCATTCTAACGTATCCTTCATGAAATTGTATTATAATGACGACGATAATAATCGCCGTAATATTTATAAGGATAGAGAATGCTCTCGATGGAAAACAGGCGAAAAGGAAGGATTGGAACGAAGCAAAAAACGATTCGTTAATCTCAAAACGTAAGGCCACGGATACGACGACGATAACAACGAAAATAAAACGAGTCAAAGAATACACTCGTATCGTATGTTATGCATGTTAATTATTTGCGATTTAAATAAAGATTACATTATTTTTATTATATTATCAATTTAATAAGATGTTTTATATTGTAGTAGAGCAATAAATCTATAAATTAGTTGTATCTGTCTTTAGCGAAGGCGACAGCGAGGAGGGAATCTTATATAAGTTAATAAATTGTAATAAAACTTATTGATCGAACACTTAAATAAATAACGATAATAATAATAATAACGAAGGCCTCCTTTATTGTCGCCATCGTTGTTCCTCCTCTCAGTTCTTCAAATCGCGTTTCATTTAAACCGTTCCCTCCAAACGACACTAATCTATGATTTACAATTTGGTAAAGGAAGAACTTTTTCTTTATCGCTCTCTCTCTCTCTCTCTCTCTCTGTTGCTCTTTAATTTTTTCGCTTTTGCTTCATTTCTGGATTATCGTCATATTTATGAAGTGTCGAAATTTATTTAAATTCCACTCGAGCAGTAACATAATGGGGGTCTAATACTAAGCAGGTGCATTATCATTATTATAGTAATTTTATTAATCTCGTTCGTTAACTTATTGCATAACGCAACCTTAGAGAGAAGACGAAAACCTCTTTGGAAAACTTGGTCCGATCCTTCACATACTAAAACGTCATTTGTGACTGTACAGCGAGAATAACGAGCGGAAGAGAGAGAGAGAGCGAAGAGGAGCGAAATCGAAGTTACGATAATAGGTGGGAAAGTGTAATTAATACTATCAGTTCGATTCTCCAGCATTAAATTGTATTTTATGCGTCGTACATGTGGGCCGATAATAGTCAATACGTATATATACATATATGAGAAATGTGTAGTAATAAGCTAAAGTGTTTATGGTTCGCTTTGTCGGTAAATGAAGTAGCAATAGAGAAACGTCCGAGCGAGAGTCCGAACCATTATTCATGCAACCACTCCCCACGGGTCCAATCAAACTGTTACGGCTATTTTATTATTGCCATCGGTGTCAAATATTAATTACACCGTGGATTTGCTGTTGATATAGATTCATTTCACTTTATTACACTCAATCATTTTCATCTCGCGAATGAGATACGGCTAATCGAAGCGATGCGCGAAGATTGCATTTACAGGCGAAGAAGGATATGCGGGAAATTGTTAGCTAAATCGCAAGAAAAGCTCGGTGTCGCTGTTCCGTTTTTCTTGATTTCAAACGAATTGTCTTCTTCTTCTGGGCATTGGGACCCAGGGGAAGGAAAGATCCATAAAGATTTGATAATGATAGCTCAAAAAAAAGGACGAAATGAAAGGGACGGCATAAAATTACAGGCATTTTTTTTTTTCGTTTTGGTTAATCGTCGTACCCCTACGAGGGGATAACGTTCGCATTTAATTTTTTTACTTCACAGCACGGACTTTAGGCAAAACGTCTAGACCCACGCTAAAGGCTACGTTATAAATTGGCCATACTTTGAAATTATAAACATTTTTCCATCTTTCGCTCGCGATACATCTCCATTCTTTCCGTTTTGAACCATCTTTTTCTTTTCGCTGCCTTTCGTTGCCGAAACCGAGGTAAAAGATTATTCGGCACGTCAAGGAGGAAGACCAATAATTACGAAATCGTAAAACGAGAGGAGATGATCTTGCGAATGGAGAGGAATGCGAGCAGAAAGAATTGAAGCCTTATAATTATTATTCCACCTTAACAGAAATATTTAATTATCCGTTCCGCAAACGAATGATTTTATTGACGGGGGGCGACCGCACCACCGAATTTTATTGCGCAATTAATTATTGCAAGCAAATTCCCCATTTTACGATTATTAGTCCTTAATTATCGCGTACTCTTAATGTATTAATCTCGTACCCCTTTTGCGAAATAATAAAAAAGGCACACCGAACAAAAACGCCTTGCTTTTGTCCGCTTTAGAACGCGCAAATTGGCGAACGATCGCAAGAAAGCATTTTTAATTGGCCATCAATTTAAACGATTATCATACGCCACAGCAGGCAATGAACGAGTGTCACCGAGCAAAAAAAAATCAATAAAAGAGACGTCAACAATTTTATTAACGCAAATTCGCAAATCTTATGGCCGGCAAAGATGATTGCATCATACAAACGTTATTATCGTATAAAACGTTATGCGAACAAACGAACAACCATCAATTCCTATTAAAGGTAAAACGTTCTTCACAACTTCGCAATTTCGTTTACCAATTTCCCTACAGGACAAAACCATCTTACTTTACGTCGCCACATTGTTGGAGAACAAGAACCGCGTCCAATTGAGCTTGTGCTTGGACATAATCGAATCGATAATGAGGAACGCGAGGAGCCATCAAGTTCTGGTTGCCACGTTCGGTCTATTCGAAGCCGTCGAATCGCTCGCAATCAGGTAACGCAATTGACCAATTGATTCTTCGCAATGTGGAGCGAATTTTGATTCTAGATCGAGACAATCCGACGCCGAATTACACGAGAGGTCCTCGCGCATTTTGTCTTTGCTCCGGGAATCTGCGCCGCCGGCGTATAGCACGAGATCGAGAGCGACGCGGAAGAACAAGATGACTTCTTTGTTCTTGTTGCATTTCGACGATTTAACAAAAGTACCGATTGTGGCAAACGTATGGCTAATTGTTGATCATTAGTTTTTCCCGCAGGACAACAGGAAGCGCTTGGAAAGTG
The DNA here is from genome assembly GCA_963695495.1 of Hololepta plana. Classification (NCBI taxonomy): domain Eukaryota; kingdom Metazoa; phylum Arthropoda; class Insecta; order Coleoptera; family Histeridae; genus Hololepta; species Hololepta plana. The sequence goes on along the minus strand of OY968837.1, from coordinate 4,241,583 downwards.
CCCTCTTGCTGACGAAGGGCGTCGTCTCGTTCGTAATAAACAGCGACAATCAGCGATGCACGTTGAGGATAAGCGCGAGCACGTCCATAAAAGTCGTCCTGAAAAAGGTCTGGAGGAATTGCGGCATGAAAGGATCGATCGTCTCCAGGAAGCGAGGGGAGAGAACTGAGGTGGATCGCGATCGTAAATTTTATTAACGATTAGGGCATCGATTATAATATGCTTCGTGCAAATATTATTATGATTGCGATTGGCGATAAATCAAACGACGAAAAAAGCGCAATGATGTGCGACGATCGGGGATTTCGCATCGGATAATTTATAGACTTCCGGCGTTAAATGAAACCACGCGAATGCGCTTCTTTAGCATAGGCATTATTACGCGCATAAAACGATTTACAACCGTGCCGATGTCTTCGGGGGCTTCGCTCTTATTTAAACAATACATTAAAATCGTTATTTATGTGCTAAACTGGCGCAATTTCAGAATGTAACCGTGCACTCACTCGCACATTATAAAACGCGCAATGATAATATTTATATTTTCACGTGGCGTTATTGTTTGCAAGAAAAATGCAACCATTGCAAAACTAATCGATTATTTATTGATACTTATCGCATTATACACTGAACCCGCGTTAGAGCGTTCGTTATTAGCATTATGAATCGGTTACTGACGATTTTTATGAAGAATAATGAGCCAAAAGGAGTTTTTTTTCTGCACGACAATACGACATACGTACAACGCGATCTCGTAAATACGACGGCATCAAAACGACACTTTGTGTTCGCAAATAAATGTCAAGTTTATTGCCCCATTGTCTCTCGTCGCTTTTGCCTACGTATATGCAAACGGCCGAAGATCACCAATTGCAATGGGACGAACTGAACGACCAACAAAATAATGCTGATTACATTCTCTAACGAGGACGATGATGATCACGTACACAGCAAAAACGTTCGACACTTTGACCGTTTTTCTCTGCGCTTGCGGTAGCTCGCGATGCGAACGACGAGTTGCGCTCATTACGGTTGAACGTCGTAAGAAGACGCACGAGTCGCTCGTCTATTAGGATCGCAGAATGTTGCTGGAGGACGGGGCCACGAAGGATTTTCGAAACGGCAACGCTAGCGCTACACGTTCTATTTTTTTCTTTTCCTTTCAGACTTATATCGACGTGTTGGACGATTTGAATTGCACGCCGCCGCCGGAATATTTTCCCGAAGAGGATTCCATCGTCGTCGGCAATCCGTTGGCGCAACGTTTCGTGCCCAGCGATCCGGTATCCTGGTTGAAATCGTTGAAGGATTCGTGGAATAGCGCGTTCTATTGGTGACCGCGCTTGGGTTTAAAGGAGTTTTAATTTGTTCGGCGTTTACCGGTCGTTTAAAAACGTGTAATTGTGTTTAAATTGGAGGTTTCGATTGTTGTAATTAATGGTTGGCATTATTATTGCGGTTAAAGTAATTTACGGTTGGTTGATGAGCGGGTATCGTTGAACAGGTGTTGATTGAAGAACAACGGCGGAAGGATTACGGGATAAGCGACCTCTTTCCCGGGAGAGTTTCAAATTAAAGCCATTTCAATAATTTTTTTTTAATAATGTATATTTCGATCATAAAATCCTATTTAATTTTCTCATTAAATCATCTTTGTTCTTTACAGAATCTAAGTTTCGACAATTTATGCTTTTTTCGTTTTGTTTACTTTTTTTGGAACTCACAATATATATGTACTTTAATTCGTAATAATACATATAAACTCATTAATTTCTTAATTAGCATTTCTTCGTTCAATTTATAATAATATCTTACAACAATACTTTACGTAAACAAAATCATGATTAAAGAGAGATTGTAAATTATTTTTAAACAAGAAACAATGTAAATGGACGTAACAGAACTTGATGAACATAAAAATATTAGAAATTGGAATGATTGAAGTTTCGTAGTTTCGCTGTCATCGAAACGCATCTGTCGAATATTTATGTTGTTGTTTGTTGAAAGGAATAACAAATTCGGTAAAAGAATCATCGATTCCTCTAATATCTAGGGTATATATCGACTTGAAGGCCCAGCTTCAAACTAACATAATATCTAGCAATGAACTAGAGTTTAAGTTCTTTTAAAGTTTCACAGTTACAAAAAAGACAAATTATAGCCCTGGAATGATTTTTATGCTAATGATAGCGAATATCTATCAAAAATTCGTTTCAATTAATTGGAATTGACAAAAATAAAAGGAACTGAATTACAATTCCATTTTCCTATGTTGTAGAAAAATATTTACAAGAATATACTCGTATATGTGTAAATTTTTTAGGCAGACAATATTATTAACATTTCAAAAATTCAGGACAATAGAAAAATAATAAATTAAAAAAATTTCGTTTAAGGCAACACATTTTCGTCTTCGCATGAGGCTCATTATTATACATAATAAACTTTATACAACAGACATCTAATGAACATAGAAATAATAGTTAATATATTTACTGCAATAACATTTCGATTAATGTGAATTTCTTAATTTCCAAGCGCTTAATTGCTGTTGTTCAGGCAGGTACCGAATGGTCGCATTTGACCTAATCGTTTATTTATTCTAATGTTATTGCATACATTTTCGGTTTTATCAGTTTTCTTTGCTTCCTTTCAAACGTATTATTAAGATAGTATTTTAAGTATATTATGTGAAATTCCAATTTCGCATTCTAAATCTATTCAAATCGCATCCTCTCAAACATCGAATCATTTTCACTCTAATTAATAATTAAAACAAAAATGGAATTACGCATCACAACATAATCACCGTAACAAACTAAAAAATTTAAAAAAGTTTAACAACCGCAAATAAAAAGAAGAAACAAAAAATCGTATGCGCTTATAAAATGTATTGGACGAATACTTAAAATTATCAGTTAATTAATTTCATAAAAAAAAATGAAGAAACATCATTAATTATTATCGTTGCTCACCAGCAAAAAAAATAGTTTTCTTCTGCGTTTCTCTTACGTAAATAACACGTTAATCATCTTCATTCGTGGCAAATGTCAATTGCACAAAACTTTGCATTCAATTAAATTAACAAAATATAAATAATTGGCATTATCTATTTACAATGTAGCTAAAACAATATTAGTAATAATCATTACATACAATTTACATTACTAAAGCGATAAGATATTAAAACGCAACTTATCAATTAAGTTGCTTAATTAATTTAAAAAAAAAAGATAATCAAAGAGACTCCAAAATAATAATTGTCATTTCTTTTTCGATTCAGATCAGTCACAACCTCTCACGCAAATCATTAATATTTATCATCAGTTACATTTATACATCATCAATTAGATACTAATCGTTAAAAATTATAGATAATCATCTAATCATTAATATTAAATAATTTAAATTTCAGACTACGCTCTCCGATTTGTTCACGACGCGATCGTCATCGTAAGCGATCGACTCGATGCATTGCTGCGACTGTTCTTGTTCCGATGTCGCCGTTGGCATAATGTCTTCGGACTCGCTGTCCGACGAACCGTCCGAATGATTATTGTTCGTCCTTTTCATCGCTAACGAACGTATCCTGTCCGGATTCGATTCCAGCGTCGAACTCTTGCTGGACGGCGAGTTCGAGTATTCCGACGTGTTACCTTCGTCCGATACGTTTGTTTCGGCACGGTGCTCGTTTAACGCGTACTTGAAACGCGTCGAACGGCGACGACCCGGATAGATTGGTCTTCGGGCCAAACTAAAATTGAAGAGAATCAGAGCAGAAGATTAGGAATTATTTCATTTACATACAGAAGCTAGCTACGCATAAATGGTTTGCTTATCGCGAATGAATGTTTGAAAACTGATAAGGCGTTTAGTGAATTTTTATTTGGATTTTGGCTACCGTTTCAATATCACCAAGATAAGGCGTTTTTGAATTATAGACGTGGATAGTTGAATTGAAAAGCCAAATGTCCCTAGAAGCCGATACGTGGATCGTTGAATCGAATCGATTATGAATTCAATCTCGTGTGCAATAGTTGGATTACGTGCAAGATACTACCACCATGAATCCCAATCAATTGATTTATTGCTGTTAGTTTGATTTTTAACAAAAAAATTGAAAACGATTACATGTTCAGCTAAGATGCAAATTTCGTTTGAAATAACGTTAGATATTTAACATTTACATCGTTTTTTTTTTCTTTTTTACATTAATAAAGTACCATCCAGTCATTCTGATACTATTCAACAATAGTAAGAGGACCGACTTTCTTTTCTTCGACGCGTCATAATAACACAAAATAATGAACAATTACATATATCAGATCACAGAATTACATGTTGCACCTTATCAACTAATCAATATAAATAATAATATAAACACATTAACAATTATTGTGTTAAGACAGCTACATCAAAGTGACCTACAACAGCTACAACTGTTTAATAATTAATTTAACAAAAAAAAAAGGAAATTGTTAAAGAAGAAGAAGCGAAATTAGCAGCGAAAGAACGTTTCGTTTACCTTATTATTAGTAGAGGTTCTTTTCCAAGCTTACTAATAACAATTACAATACGATAATAATTATTGTTAGCGAAGATTGGTTAGTAGTCGATCATATTAGATACAAGATGAAGGTAATATCGATCAAATATATCTACAGTTAATGGTGCGTGTCTCGTTTCTTTCCTTCACAATCGGTCAACAGATAGCCGTACTCTACGTACCTTCTTCGGCGCAAGTGATTGTAATAGTTCACGTCGCCCTCGTCGTCCGTGAAGCTGTCGTTCGGGCAGCACTCTTCCGTGCTGTCGACGTCCGTTCGCAATCGCATCGCGTCCGATTCGTCCGCTTTCGCGTTACCGTTGTCCGACGAGAAGTTGCCGTTGTCGCCGATCGTCGCCAGTTCGCCGCTTATCGTCACGAAATTGTCGTCGTCGGCCGTCGGACGGTTCGTTCGTCGTACATTTTGATTCGTCGTATCGTCCGCCGCACGCTTCGACACTGCCCGAGGATCCATTCGCGTGAACACGTGGATTTCTAAAATAGGAAACGGATTGAAACGAAAGTCGTTGGGCGACGGTCGCACGATGGAAAAAGTGTCACCTGGACGCGTGTCCTCGCCGACGTAATGGATTTGCACCGCGTTGTTGCCGTTGCAGTTCTCGCCGTCCGAACAGTCTCTGATCTCGTGCAAGATGGCCCGTTGCGTGCGAGGATTCAATTGCGTCAGCGTGCCCAACGAGATGTACCCGTCGATCTCGCTCAGATCCATTTGATCCGTTTGCGTCTCCGTGTCGACGAGCACGGACGTCCGATTGCTCGACGAACAGGAACAAGCGGACATACGCGGCGAACTCGAATTCGTGCGCGTGTGCTTCCTCCGCGATGACTTGCCGACGTACGGTTGCGCCGTCATCATCGCAACGGACTCCGGCTGCGAGGAGGCGTTCAGCTGGGCGTAGAGCGGCGCCTTCGTCGGGACCTTAAACGTTGTTGCAACGGGTAATGATCGGGATGAGAGTCGATGAGGCGTTTATTTGTTACCATTTGCGGACTATCCGGGCTCGTGCTGCTAAACTCCGGACTCGTCGGCGTCGTTTGCCCGTTCTGGCTGTACCGTCGCCGCTCGAATTTGCGCATCAACGGCGCCATCAGTTTCCCTTTGCGCTGCATCTCTTTCGCGCGGCTCTCGCGTTTCCGCTGCTTCCACTCCTTCTGCCACAATCGGCCCGAGAACTCCTTCAGCTCGTACTCGCGCTGCTTCAATTTGAATTGCGTCAAGTGCTTCGTGATCTCCGGCTTCCACGATTCCTGCGTCTTATAGAACTGTTCCTCCTTGTACTTGCTCAATATTTCGACGGCGGCAATGTCCAAATGATTCGCGATCAATTTGAACGAGGGCCGTTCCTTCGGCACGTACTTCCAGCACATTTGCATGATCAGTTTGAATCCTTCCGGGCACGTGGACGGGATCTTCGGCCGCAATTTGCCGGAACCGACGAGGAAGATGATCGAGTTTTGCTCGAGATCGCGGAACGGCGGCTCGCGCGTTAGCAATTCCCACAAGACGATGCCGAACGACCAGACGTCGACCTTTTCCGAGCACGGGTCCTCGCGTAGCGCTTCCGGTGCCATCCACGCGACGGTCCCGTTGAAGCTCATCGTCACGCTGACGCCGTTCCACACGCGCGACGTTCCGAAATCGCTGATTTTGATGATCTCGTTCTCGCCGATCAATATGCTAAAAGACGGTGCTCGGTGTTAACGAGAAACTCGCGAATTTCAGACGGCGAACTTACTTTAAACTTTTCAAGTCCCTGTGAATGATCTTGTGCGAGTGAACGTACGCCATGCCCGAGGCGATCTGTTTCGCCCAGCTGACGATGCCCGCGGGCGTGACAACCTTATCCTCGCACTTCAGTATGTCGTATAGCGATCCGTGCGGGCAATACTCCATCACGATGGCATAAAAGGGCGCTCGCGTGCACACGCCTTTGAATCGGATGATATTCTTGTGGTCCAGCTTCCGCAAGTGCCTGATGTCGGTGTCCTTCTCCTCGGCGACTTTCTTCACCGCCACCAGTTCGTTGTTCAAATAGCCCAAATTGACTTGGCCCTGCCCGCCCGAACCCAAATACTTCATTATCGAGATCGATTCGAATCTTATCTCCCAGTCATCTGTAAATATACGCAGAGAAATGAAAGTCAAATGGGAGAGCGAAACAAACAAATTAACGCCGTACGATCTCGTTATAACGCTCTTGAGCTCTTCTCCTAAAAATGTGTCTTTCAATGTAAAATGGTAATTACATGTAAAAATGAGGAAATTATATGCAATTATTAACTTGCAATATGTTATTTGCGCTTTAAAAAGTGTTTACTCGAGTTTTGGTGAGATTGTGAAGTTAAAATTGCATTTTACACTGTGTTTAAGTATTTTCCATCGAAGCACCGTAGGGCACAGCGCCGTAGATTACGAAATGAAGTTCATCAACGTCTTCTACTTGTATAAAAAGCTGAATCATAACAGATAAGAGAATTGCAATGGCATATGGCAACTTGCGCAATAAATTTTGCAAAGTTGTATTTGAAAATTCTCGAAAGAAGGGCCCTTTTGTCCAATATAACGTGCGTTGTTATAAGAGGGAGTTGTACTAAAAGCGGGAGCGTTATAACGAGATGTCGCTGTAATTAGAAAAGTCTCGTATCGTCAATGCAATAAATATACGTGCCTTGGCTTCCCTTTATTTCATTAACTCCCCCTTTTCCGAACATCGAGAGCATGGGCCTCAGACAGCCAAATATTCCATCCATCCACCCTTGTTTTAACGCTTGGTTGGCTTGTGTAATATCGGGGGAACTGTCGCCGCCGCTGCCGGTGGTACCTCCTGGTACATTTATCGCCAGCACAGATGGATTCTTCGGTTTCTCCTGTATGTGCAATTGGCCCAAATCTTCGCCTATGTAGAGCATGCTGCTGAGACAAAAGAAAGATGAGGAATAAAATATAATTATTAACAATCGATTGATGACTTAATTAATTAATTAAGTCCATGCAACGAAGGATAAATTTGCGACGTAGTAAACATAATAATGACGTAGATTTATAGAAAAAGAAATGGAATCGTTGCAAATTATTAGCGGTATTATTATAATTGTTGCTTTATAAATTGGAAAATAATGATAATTAATTACTTCCTCAAGAAGTTGCTAACTTATTATCATTTTATTGGATTTTCAATAAATATTCCGAGTAAATTGCTATTTATCCGAACGTTAACGATTGATCTGGTTTATTAATTATTTATTATAATCGTAACGCGCTTACAAAGCAATTAAATCCAAGAAAAAAGCGCGCAAGAAGAAATTGTGTCCATCTTGCTACTTTGCTCTCCCTCATTAATTCCAAATACATTAATTAATTTATTCGTGCATTAAGTTTATTCGTTTATGTTTTCTTTCCCGATTGATACGGATATTGGGCGTCGATTTCGAAACATACATATTTTCATTCTGATCGAGCGATTCCCTTCCACAAATGGATATTTAATTGGAATAATGAGCCATATTTTTTCTTTCTCTTTAGTGATAACGACCAAATAACATTTAATAGCGATTAGATTCGTTTTCTCCACAATTATTTACGCAACGTTATTATAACTTATCGCCTATTTTCCAATTGTTATTGTGCACGTGATAAAGAACAATAATAATAATTATAATATGAAAAGAGCAATTAAATCGAAACGATTCGATATAACGTCATTTAAAACTGAAAAATGGTTTATCAGCTATGATTTAGGAATTTTGCAGGTGCTGCTGGCACATTATAAGTATTCTAAATTCGTTACTGGATCAATAAAAAGCAAATATGTAAAGGTCATACGATTTAAAATGTTATCGGCGATGAGAAAACGGAATTATCCATGGATAATAACACGTCGAATTAATTTTAATTTAACGTTATTTACACATTGCTTATGCCTTAACACAATCTGACGCTTATTCGAAGCGATCAAGTTCATTGAGCCAGAAGAGGACGAAGAGTTGGTGCTTTAAGCTTAACGGATTAAAGATCAAATTCGATTTAATTTTCTTTTTAATTAACAAATTGGATACAGGATGTAATTGGTTTCAATCGTAAAACAAGAAAAGACAGTTTTTAATTTACAGGAGCTACGAACGTGCATTTTCTTTTGTTTTATCTAAACGTTAATTTTTATCACCCAAATTTCTAACGCGATAAAATTCTTTCTTAAAAGCCACTAAAACAACAACACATTTAGTCCACAAAAAAGAAAGAAATTCGAGGATATTTAACACTTCCGAAGGACATAACCAAATGAAATTGTTGAGTGAAACTAAAGATTGGTCTTTAGTAAGGTATATCATGATCTAACATTAAATTAAATTGATTATTGACCAAATTGTTTTCGAGGCAAAATGTTGCAATCGTCGATTATTACTATCAACAGTTGACCCTTAAAAAAGTCTCGCCACAGAAGGACTTTTATTTATTGTTACAAAAGCTAAAACGTAACAGTACGATATTTAGGACGTTCTTGTTTAGTGGAAGCAATAACAGATTACTAAAAGGAACAATTTACGTTTCAAGAGGCCCAAAAACGAAGCTACTTTGGATTTCAATTTACTGTTCTTCCAATTTCCTCTTGTCGATTAGATAAAGTTCTTTGACCTTGATTGAAAATTAAAAAGAAAACAAAAAGGAGAAACGAATCAACGAACATCGTTCGTTAGTCTCATTCAGTGAGATTAACTGGGTGGGCATACAAAACGATTCTCTTTATTTACCTCACGACGATAATTAATTCTAATTTAATGACGATTCTAAAAAAGAAACATTCGAACGGACGCGTAGGAGATAGTAATTATGCGAAATAAAATTATTTTTATCGTAGCGTCACAACTATATTATGTATTTTGCATTTTGTCGCTGCTGCTGCTGTCGTTCGATCAATATTGATAAAATATCAATGAATTGAGCTCGCTATTTTCGTATGTTGCAAGCAATAATAAAATAATAAAATAGTAATAATGATAAAACATCTCGTGACGTTAAAAACACGTATTAATTTTTTTTTATAATCAACCAAAAAAACCTTTTATCATACGAATAACAATGTCTGTGCAATTTTATGTAATATTCGTGGTATTTAACATTGAAATCGTCGACGGTTTCGGTTTCTTCGAGCGTCATCCAAAAGCAATTAGAATTTTGCGAAAGTTGCGAAGACGATGTTTATCCCATCGACGCGATGTTTGATGACTTCAAATCGTCAAAGCTTGTTCAACTTACTCATTTTTCTTGCCCTTTTTCTTCCTCTTGCCGAAACAACTCATTATGTTAATCAGTCACTTGAACAGTATTTAAATGGCAAAACTTGATAACGTTTAGATCGCGATTGAATTGGCAGTGATTTCTCATGTGTATCCCGACGAACGAGATCGTCGGCAACGACGGCTAACGAGACCGTACTGCAACTGAAACTATAAACTACAAAGTGATATTGTACTCGAGCCAATCAACGAAACATCCAGCAACAACATTAATGTTATTATTATTACGACGGGACGATAAGAATGGAAAAAAGGAGATTCGAATCGAAGTCAGGCGCATGTTTTACGTAATTATCAACACCCAAGCACAGCACGTAGAAAGAGAGCATCGGAATTGGAAACCGACTTATAACTGTGTACATGCGTGCGTTCGTACGTAATTTACGTACGTACTTTTCGAAATGCATCTTACCCAACATTCGACCAACAACGTACGAATGCAGGTTCAACGATGCATTGTTTGAGTTCTATATTTGTAACAAAGAATAATGTTAAATCTAATGTAAACAATCCGTTCAAAAGCTCAGAAACCACCGCCAGATCCTCCCGTTCAATTCGATCGAAGAATGATCACAATGTCGCGATTGGTAAACATCACGAAATCATTATCGTTGCAATGATTGTTTTCATTTTCCTGCACGTATCCTCGTGCTAAATGGACGATCGCAAGTAATAATTTCTATCATCAACAACCATCGGCATTTCTTCACGCACAGCATGATGGAATTCTTTCGCATGGACGGTAAACGCATTGGGTTCCGAATAGTTGTTGCTTCTTATCGTTAGAAGAAAAGAATACCAATTGCAAGAACGTCTCATTATGGTGGAAGAAGAGGAATGTTATCGATAACCGATGGATTTTTAAAGACCTCGCTGACAGATTACGAAATACCGTTTAATGAAATGTTAAGAGAGCGAAAACAGAGAGAGAGAGAGAGAGAGAGAGAGTCCTTTCTAATCGTGGCAAATGTGTACATTGAATTAAATCAAATATTTTTCCATCACCTTATCTAAATCTTGTTCAAAAGCAAACGAAATATTTTTGTTAATGGAATTAATTCTTTCGCTAATCATAAACAATTTCGGTTTGTTATTTTCATCAAACGATAATCGCCTTTTTTATACATTATAAACTCCAATTGATACGTTTGTCGTCCCTGTTCGATTCGCATATTGTCAGTAAGACAATAACATTTTCTCAATTATCGTGGTTTCATTTAATTCTTTTAGGGTCGAGGTTGTCTCTTAATAAAGCTACGCCAATCACCTTTAAAGTTGATGTTAAAGGACGGGGCATTAAAAAAGGAATAATACGTGGTTGAAATTTATCCTTAATCAATTACAACTTCGCTATTAAAGTAATTATTCGACTTTTAATTAACAGTTCATTAGCGCGAGCGAGAAAAAATTAACTTTCTCCTTTCATAACCGTCTTATTTAAGCGCAAACGTAGCAATAAAAATTATTTTAATTTCAAAACGAGAAGAATAATTGAAAATGCGGATTTTCCAAAAAAAAATCCAGCAGACTAATGTAAAGTTTGAGAAAAATGGAAATGCAGAAATTCTAACAGAAATCCCAACAAAAAAAAATTGCAATTTACGAAGACGAATATAGGAAAAAAAGTTTTTTGCTTCAATCATTTTTACCCTGTTTCGTTTTTTTTGCGAATCAAAACACTTTCACTAATTAAACGCGAATGAAAAAGAAATCTGCGTTTAATAAACGAATCGAACGTTATCTAACAATAAATAAATTAAAAGCTGACCAGAAAAAAATGCAACGCGTTCCACGTTACGTCTCGTTTAATCTATCAAAGGTCTGATTGCGAAATCTATACCACCAAACAAACAAAAAACCAAACAAATAAATTATGTTATAGTTTATTGCAATTAATTTCACTAATCACAATGAATATTTAGTTAAGGAATAAAAGTCAGCCATTAAGAGGAAAATAATTCACAATATAAAAATTACGTTGTATCGTTCACCGGTTTTATCAGGTCGGAGGTTTGGTATTTTGTTGATAACTCAATGAATATTAATTTGCACTTACCATGTTTCTCTTCTGCTCGCCTGCCTATAAATCTGATCCAATGAATGGATTATTCTCCTCAATAACAATAATAATAACGATATTTATTACTTTAATAATAAATCTGTTCAAGTGTTCGTACATGTGAGATATTGAGCAAATGAGCAGCTGGGCAAATGAAAGATATATGCATCGAATGATTTCGTCGAACTGGATGCAGTTAAGTAACGAAGAAGAAATGCAAAAAATAATAATAAAGTGTTCGTATGAAAATTACAAACCCTTGTTGTTTCTTCTCGATAATTAACAAGATATTGGCGAGATGTATCTGTGTGACACCTTGCAATCGTACGATCACCATTTTCACCGTATTCAAACCGAATATTATGATGATATCCTTAATTTTGTCACGTAATATTTGCACATGATCTTCCCACAGATAAACCATTGCATAGTATTTATAATAAACAATAACAAAACGTTAACTATTATAATTAATTTCAAAAGAAAACCACGAAATTGTGCAAAAGCTGGTTATAACTAATATAATAGCAAAGTATTCCGCACATTATTCTGGTTGATATCGTACTAATTGATAAGGAGACCAAAGATAATAACTTATACATATATATAAATAGAGCTTAGATACAACGTAATTTACTGCTTTTTAATTTTAATCGCGGATCGTGAAAAAAGGCAAAAAATCCCATTAAACAAAGAACCAAACCGTAACAATTCTTCATCAAATGATGGTCCTAATTAAAATGTTTTCGATCATTTTCTATGCTCTACCCATAACGCCAGCACAAAATAAAAATACGATTGCAAAATTTGTTTCAATTGATTAATAAAATTCAAAAAATAAGAATAAGACTAAAAAGTATCCTTGGACTATTATTAAAAAATATAAACTTTTCGAAAGTCTTGTTATAATCATTTCGGCGCGTATGCTTTTTAAAATAACGTCCACGATAATAAACAATTTACGCAAACAATAAAAATTTTTATAAAATGCAGAAAAGATTTGCAATAAACCTCGATTTTAAAGAACGGTTTACACTTAAGGTTAAAAATTTTAATAATGATATTTATACATTTCACATATAATAATAAATCTAGGATAAGTGTAACCGCGAGAATCCTCGATGGGCACATTTTTATCACGAGCCACCTTTATTTTTGCAAATAACACGAGTGACATTTATCGCATAATTTTTAATTAAATTTTATGGCTTTAAGCGAGAAAGAAAACGTTTTTGAAAAAGAAAGTTTGTCCTCGCCCGCTGAAACGTAAGGAGAATTAGCCAAGAGTAGAAGCGACGTTATCTTAAATGAAAATCGTAGAGAGAGAGAGAGAGAGAGAGCTGCCCGTTAAGAAAGATTTATCTAAAATATCTGTTGCACATTAAGAATGATAATGTGTTAAATTTAATTAAATACCAATTATTATTACTTTTATATACGAGCATGCGAAATTTTTATACCTTATAATAATTATAATAATCAGATATTTGGGTCAAGAATATCGAGTTACTATTACTCCAATGGAACGATTAAAAAATTTACATTTGTACCATTGAGAAGATATGTGCATAAGACGCAGGTATAAAACGAGTAAGAACAAGTTTAATTTGTTGTTGTTGATGGTGATGATGATGGTGAAAAATAACATAAATAAAAGAAGGTAATTGTTTATATTGTACAACTTATCTGTTTATAGTAATACAGAATTAATAAAAATTCCTTTACGTTAATTTATTGTTATTATGCGACTGCAGAAAACGTTGAGAGAAATACTTTTCGTTGAATAACGTAGAAGAAAACAAGCAAATCGATTACAATACCATGGAGGGAATAACGAGGTTAAATTGTTTGTATGCAAATATTCGTTTAAGATTGTATACCTGATCTGTTTAAAAACCTAGCTGTTATGCAAACCGAAAAAGAAATTAACTGCGAATTGGGCTTAGCTGAAGAACATAATCGAAAAGCAGCGAAGAGAATTAAATTCGATGCTATAAATTTCATTGAAGATCCTCAGACGAACCCAAACGACTGTCTACATGCATATCTCTCTCCTCTGTATGCAGGTGGGATGTCCAAGTGTGGCTAAAGAAAGAACAATGGAATATTTCCGGTTGAGGTAATTGTATTTGCTTTTTAAGTGTGGGAATTTTAGTTTACCTTGCTCACGTAACGTAAAGCAGAAAAAGAAATAAGTAAATTTATTATTACAGAGGATCGCGAACGAAAGAAGTGTAGATGAAGAAAGCGACTCTCGTTGCAAGTAGTTTAAAATCATCCGTAATTATTATTGCTATCGAGACAGATAACAAATATTGTAGGATAATGATGAAATTCTTATAATATAGTTTTTTTTCGTTCTCTCCTCTCCTCTCGCGCTCCCTCTCTCTCCGTTTGGCATTGTATTCCATGCACGATAATGAGCGTATTAAGATAATCCACGTTTTTTTCCATCGATTAAGTATTAGAAAATGGAATATAATCCGCACCGACTGAGGAATAAATTTATTCCCATTAAATTATTTTACTACTAAGAACAATTCTAATCCTTTGTGGCATTAAACGAACCTTATTTAGATTGTTCGAGGTCTGAAGGAATACAAACAACTCTGGTCTTGATGGACGTCAAGAGACAAAGCGATTATGCTCGATCTCCGGTGAAATCGATTGATTTCTTACGTGCCTAATTATAAAATAACGTTTTAATTAACTTCAGTGTTCCACGGAGCATTTATAAATTCAACGTTATGTTCATTATTATAGATTCAGTTGACTAGTTTTGAATCGGTGTAATCGAGCTAGATCAAGGACGTAAACGATCTCAAAGTTTCTTTAATTTTCGATTAATTAATTTTCACTTAAAAATTCCGAATTGCTTAACACGAAGCTTATTGACTTAAATGGAAATGCAATCTGGAACGAAATCTGCAACGTATATGGGAGTCGGTGTAGAATGGATACCGAATTAGCATAAAAATTGATTGCGTTCAAACGTTGTCATTTAATTACTTCAAATTGCTTCGGAAATACGCAAAAAGTAAAAGATGCCATTCTTCTTTTGCGAATTTAAGAAAAACAAATGGTACCCACCTGTTCACGTAATTGTCGCAATACAATTTATCCGGCATCGATGTAATGTGATGTGGTATCCCTTTGTCGATGGCATCCATTTCTAAGGGTCGAACAGGTGCTGTGTATGGTGGCGGTCCTTCTGGGGTCAACATTCTAAAGTATAAGAAAGAACAAGAATCGAATGAAATTTTGCATTTTAGCGATACGTTTGGAATAAAAATGTAGGGTGCACGTCTAATTTAGAGAAGAATTATACAATTTAAGGTTCTGCTGTTATCGTGTTAATAAATTTCGAAGGGGTGGTTGTGTTCTCTTGCGACGACGTTTAATCGATAAAAAGCTCACTTATGCACGTGACTCCCTTATATGAGTAATTAATCGATAATTAAAGAGGCATTTAACGATTTGCTAGCGAAAGGAAATTTTGAGAAGACGACAAATGTTGTCGAACAGATTTCGAACGACATCCAAATGAAACGTGTTCGTTGGCACCTGAATGAAATAAAATCCAACTTAAATAATTTTAATACAATAGATAATGTTCAATGACTATTTTTTTTAATACAGGTAAACGCACTCACAAATTGCTTTGTCCTCTACCATAAAACAAAAATTATCATTTCAATATGATCCTACGCATTTTGGAAATTATATGTCTGCCATGTAAAATATTTTTTTCTTTGGAAATCGTTTATTTAGAACTTGTCGCCCGACGTCTACCTGTTTCACTTCCGAAGACAAACCTGTAGCAACGAATGACCAAAGAGTAGAAGTTCGAAAGCAATTTCCTTTCGTTGTTGTTGTTGTTACCATTTATGAGGCAGGTAAAGCAGAGGAGGATGAAGAGAACGTCGTTTTCCCATTGTCAAAATTATTCCCTTGAAACACGTTGTTGCTTATTTTCAGAGGTAGTGTTCGAGGATTATTATTCGTCCGTTTTCGTTCCTTTAAAAACTTCTATTCGCTTTCTGTACACCTGCATTTTTTCCTCTCTTATTTGTATAATAGAAAGTAGGTAACGAAAACTTTTCAAATTTCATTTTCAATGCGTTTTCGATTGTTATGCATTCGAATCGACCAGCGGTAGCTCTTCGTGAAATCGACTCCAACATTTTCTTATTTAAATCGAATTCATTTTTAGTGTTCGCTGGTGTCATAATTAAAAACGAGTTTTTCTCTCTTTTTCCTTTTTCTAAAAATAGCACTGAATCTGCATAAGTAAATATATTAATTAAGCAAAAGCGAGAGAGAGAATATTTTGCAATTATATCGATGAACCATGATCCTTTGGAAATAAGGAATAAACACGTTTATTAACGACATTTTCGCTTTGAAAACACACCGACTTTCATAATTAATTGTAATTCTATTCATGTAACCGTTATTATACGTAATTATGTGGACGCATTGATATTTTCATCCTCGACTGTACGTTTGGTTTGCTGTAGTAAAATTTCCCCCCAATCGAAACGGTGGTAGAAGCAATAATAAATAGGAACTGGCAACAGCATATCGATTTTTTTCCTCTCTCATATGGCGTATACGTGAGAGCGTATCTCTTTGCATGTTCGAGGGGTGAAAGTCAAAAATTCATTTATTAATAATTAACATGAAACTGTTACGTCCATCAGAATTGTGCAATAGCTTTGATGGTGCGATTTGTACGCAAACTCTTTCGTTTCCTACTTAATAAATATCATAAAACGTATCGGTTTTATATAGATAATTCAATAAAGAACCGTTATAATATTTATTTGTGGTTTAACTAGTCGCTTATAAGGTATAAGCAATCGATTTCTCGGGCACCATTTAATTCAGGGCCAGTTCTAAATATATATTTGTCCGTACTGGACATTCCGTTTTATCATCGACTAATTAACTTATCGTTTTAAATGACTGTAAATTTCGATACGAACCTACGACAAGAACGTTTCGCCGATGCAACCAACATCGTATAATATTTTTTGTTGCGAATTATCTATTTTATTTGCTCTGCCATTTCTCTGAAGTGAATCTAATATGCTTTACGTCACGCTCGATTTTGGTTTTCGCTCTGTAATTTCTTTTTCGATTAGTTCGATAAGATAATTTCGATGGCGTGAGATTAACAAACCAATCGTATTATGTGATGAGAAAAAATAAAAACTGATCGCCGATAGGATTCCAAAAAGGCTTTTATATTAAAACATAAGCTCCATGCAATTAATAAAATTGAATTAGCGTTGTTCGAGTTGGTAGATTGGCGAGATCGTTGATTGAATGAAATCTTTTGGTAACGTGGTGTTATGTCACGTTGCGGCCTCCAATTGTGATCCTACTAGTGGATCCTAATTAGGAGATGTGCAGATTTCGTATTTAATTTGTTTAAACGACTTTCTTTCGAAAAGAAAAAGCCAATTGCTTGCTTTAATCTTCTCTTCAATTATTACGCGAATTTGTAATTGAATACTTTTCGTTATCGCGCCATATGATAAGTTGTGGATGCAAGTGTTCAGCTTGAACAATCAATACACAATAATTGATGGGCCAGATGAAACAGGACAATCATTAAACGACTCTTTTTCATAGAATTTCGTAACCTAAAACGCTTATTGTTTCATATGGATTTTGATTGATAACGACGATGTCGTATACAATCGCGAATCCAGATTGTGCACAACTTTCGGATTAGGACTTTTCAATACTTTCATTTCGGATTAATCTTATTAAATAAATGACCTTGCAATAACAACAATAACAACAAACGTTGCAAACTTTATAATCCTTTTCTTTCTCATTCCCATTAAAAAAAGCTCTCTTTCTCTCGTTTATTAATTAATTTTTTAATGTTGGAAATTAGTGGAAAAAGGATTCACCGAAATGGTATCGATTTTAATTTTCTTGGCATCATGAATAAATAAACGATATTCACAAGAAAATTGCTCGTAGAGATTAAGGTCCTCGTCGATTACGATAATAATAATTAACGTACCTCTCATTAACACGTTCATTCTCGAACCAATCGTATTCGTTTAGAATTTGATTTGTATAAACAATTAAAACCGATTATGTTTCTTTCACAAAACGAACATTATAATATAATTAACGTATTAGCATTAATTAAGCATAATTAAGTTTTAACGATATTAGTTTTTTTGATTAAATAAAATAAATAAAATAAAATAAACGTGTAAGTATGGGGATAACTTACCTTACAAACGATATTGGCGTACGAGGTTTTGATTGTTACGAATGAAAGTAATAATTAAAATCCCAGCGGTAAATGTATCCAACGAGTGAATACACAATAAATCGATAGTTTTTCCTTTAAATCTCCTCTTAAATTAACGTATTATCCGTCACCTTTTTCAAAGTGCACACAACTAAAAATACTAATTAAAATTAACGAAAACGCTGGATTCAATTTTATTCTATTCAACCACTATTTACTACTAATAAAACAACACGAACAACCGAACGAGAAGAAGGATTATTGCACACACCAAATTTCCATACATTTTACACCGACTTTCATTGATCGATGCTACGCAAACGATGAAACGACTTTCTTCGTAATTATTAATTTAAACATAATTTCGATGATTGATTAGTAAAAGGAAGAATTCAATATTCGAACATAAACACACATACACACATGAAATTAAAAAAAAATTAACACAGTTGCGCGAAATTCTCAACAATATGGCGCACTAGCCATGGCAAAATCCCGTTCGGTTCTGTTCCGTCTCTACTAATTCTCTCCTTCGCCATGAGAGACCAGAGAGAAAGAGAAACGCGCACACTGTGGCCGTTGTATGTGTGTGTGTGTGTTGCGAGAAAAGAGACAGAAATTCAGGTAAAAGGAAGTCGACCTATCGGTGATGGTGTCTGTTAGAGAAGGAGGCCGAAGCTGGCGAGGAACTGGCGAGAAGAGAAAAAAGAAACAGGTTATTACTATACAAAATAATATCCTTTTTTCCTTTCCTCTACGTCACTCCACGATTCATTTTTTTTTAAATTTTCAAATGCAATCCTTTCCTTCATCTCCACCGACAATTTCCCTCTTGTTTTCACTCGAGACCGCAAAATAAAATTAGTTCGATTGGAAAGGACTGCTTAACGTACAACCGTTTGCTTAAGGATTTCAACAGCTTTTCTGGGTTCAGCCTGTCGTTTGGATGCAATTAATGTTCGTTCGTGATTTACCAAAAGCGCGCATTTTCCTTAGCATTCAAAAGCTTGTTTGTGAAACGAGTGGCAGAAAACGTCGAAGTGAAAAGGAAAAAGTTGCTTCGTTTATCTATCAGGTCGGTGCATAATTATCCGCCGTTTTCGAAAGATATTTTTTTGGCAGTTAGCCACACAAAAAATTATCGTAAACACCAATAACTTTTGAATAAAGGTCAAAATCATCATCCATTCGAATTGCAGCCTCCTATTTGCTTGCTAAATGGCCAAATCCACGTGTACAAAAGGGCTAAAAATTTGCAGCTTTACATGCGTGTGAATATTTTGAATACTTGGTAACCGACGTAAGGGCATGCAAAGTTGAAAATTTTTAGCTCTTTTGTACATGTGGAATCGACCATTTAACAAGCATATGGGAGGCTACAACTGAAATGGATGAAAATTTGGACTTTCTTAATTAGTTGATTGTGTTTACGATATATTTTTCTGTTGCGAACTACCTAAAAAATAGCTGTCAAAAACGGCGGATAATTATGCACCGACCTAATATTATATTAAATAAAAATGTGGAACATTTGGTTTGAAGGAAAAGGAAGAAATCGCATTTTCCTTGTCGTAAAAGAAACCAATCAAAGAGACAGCGAAACCCACCCAAAGAAACTATTTGTTGGTTGTCCTTTAGGAAAATCGCTCCCGACAATGATCGTTTTCTCGGGCCGATCTCTCGGTCGCTTTGTTGTTGCATTATCGCTGCTTCTGCCACCACCTTTTCCTAGTCCTTTTATTAAGAGTTAAAAGCAAAATGGTGACCGGCGATGAAGACCTCCCATCAACATTGCATTTCCAAGAAGTTTCCGCCGTGTATACAATCCAACCAAAACAAGAGGCGGTCTGTTTTAATGTTCCTCTTGATGAAAACGACACTTTTCGTGGTGCTGTCCACACAGATAAATTGCGATAAATAATAGGAGAGCGGACTTATTATAAAAGCCACACACGTTGTTTTTTGAAATTGAACGATTTGATGAAAACGAAATCGCTTTCAAGCTTTTTAACGCGAGCTGTTTCGTTGAACTTGAACGCACTTAATCGAATTTAAATGCAGTTATAAAGCAATCCAATTTAATTGGATTATCTAATTTGGAAAATGCAACCAGTTAATAAATGATCGAAGAAAATTACTTAATTATTTTTCTTTTTCTTCGGCTTCGGTGCGTCTCTGTCCCCCACATTTACGAATGCGTCTATGTTATTATACGCGAAGACGTCGTGTCTAGGTCCGAAGCCAGACGTCCTGTTAAGCAGTTAAAACGGCGCCAACGTGCTTCAATTTTGATCGATGTGAAAAGTAAAACTGCACGTAGAAGTTAAACAACTTTCAGCGAAGGTGAACATTGTAAATAATAAAAGCCGTAGAACAAGGAGGCTTCCGGAGAATCATTTGCTCCCCGGCAGCAACAATTCGATAATTGATCTTTTTTCTAAATCGGACGCAAATAAATCGCTAGCAATATTTTGAGCGAGCGGCTAAACGACCGCTTACAGTTGTACCGAAAATGTTTCTCTATTATGTAAGCAACAGGAATTTCAATGTACATATTCAAATGCGGTACGTGATGATGAATCAGAAGAAAAATATTAAAGCGAAACAGGTAGCGTTTTTTTTTTAATTGTAGTAGTGTAGTACTATAGGAAACCACATGCATGTGCCATAAAGTGGATGGTTCAACGTCTATCGTTGTGTGCGTGTAAACGAAAGAGAGAAAGAACAACAAACCGAAGAGGAGAAAAAGAAGTTCGATCCAACATTTTTCCCAGCTAAATAGCGTTTGTACCTTCGTCGTCGTATCGTTTCGTTAGCCAATACTGTATTCCATTCCACCTGACGCGACGTGAAGTGCGATGAGTCATAAGGCCCTTTTGACGGCACTCCGCCGCGTTTCAGGAAGAGGAGGAAAGAGAGAAACGTTATTCAAAGCAACAAGAGAACAGGTAATATGTGGAATAAGCAAGACGATGATTGTGTGTTCAATATTGAGTGACCGAATTAACGGTCGCGTTGGGCGTATGTGAATCACTTCTTTCTTCTCTTGCTGCTTTCGCTCGGTCTCTTCACTCATTCCTCCCGTTCGCTTTCCTGTTTTCCCACATTCGCTTTTAATCTTATTTCACGCTTTAACACAAAGACCGACATTTCCAACGTGTTAATTTTACAACATAAACGGACGAATAAATAAAGCTTCGAATCTGCGAAGACCGAAACGTTTTTGGAGACGTCGCAATTTATCTGCTGGCGTCTCCTGAAAAGCCATTTTCGCCTCTTTTTTCGTGGATTAAATTGCGTACTTTGTATCGATTCGGCCGCATCTCCGCTTCCAATGCGGATCGAGTTCTAGGAAATCCAGGGCGTTCGGAAACCTAATGGAAATGTCATAGTGGCATCGTCTTCGATCCACTTGCACCACCACCAACAAACACCCCGTTTGTTACACGTCCCTTTTGCAATTGTTAAGGCGCTGCGCATGGTTTTCGATGGAGACTGCGAAAGAGATGGATTTCTTTTCCGAACGTTTCCTCCGCTTTTATTTTAACGCCCACCATATTTGTCCGCTATTATCCTTTGCGCCAAAACTCTGACGTCTATCCGAGTTTGGAATGCGGATCGTTTATTTTTCGCCCCTTTTATCTGGTTCTTGTAATATCTGCTCGAAATCGATTTATTGTGTGGTAAATGCACAATTTTCTTGCGTAACAGCAATAATTTTCGCGCGTAAGCGTGATTTATTGATAAATTTCGCTCGATTCTGCAAATAAATCATGTTCGAAAAGGGAATTATTTCGCTCGGTTATTTAGTGACCTAAATCAGTTAAATGATTAATGTTTCGTAAATATTCTAATCTAAGGCTTATGAAATAAAAATCAGTTCGATTTTTTGTATTTTTTTTTATTTCCAACCAAATAATCAACAGAAAACAATTTGAAATAATAATTATCCTGAATTCTCGTTTTTTTTTCATCATCTTTCATTTTACTATAATAAGGCCTATTTTATTATATCAATCTGTACAATTACAGTTGTGTGTACAGGTAAATACATTATATGCATATAATAAAAGACTTAATCGTAAATAATAATTATAAATTACACATACAAAACGATGTTTTTTATCATAAAATATTCCTCAATTACATTTTCGTCGCTCGTTTCGGTAAATTAAAAAAGGGCACGAAAAGAAAAGGAGGAGCGAAAGTAAATGAATTCAAAAACGAACAAGCACTTACAACTGGGTATCTTTAAATCAAAAATATGTAACAATAATAAACGTGCGATTTTCGTTATTATTATTCGACAGAAATATATCGTGTCCTTTAGCGTTTTACCATAGCGAATGCTTTAGCTAAAAATGAAACAAAAATTATAATGCACGTACTAATAGCATAATTTATTACATTTCTATCGAATAAGATACTACTAATGCACGTTCACCATTACGAAAAATAACAATAAAAACCTAATGAAAATTATATTAATATTTATTTATAATATTTATATATATATATTTATATCGTTTTCTTTAGTACAATACGTGAAGAAAGCTCTATATTTTTTCCAGATTTTCTTTAAATTTAATTTGAATACGATCAATATTTCTTTTTGTCACACTTTATCTCATTTTTTTGGTTGCTTTCTTGCTTTATATAATTAGGTACGAAAAGCTGTGTATTATTTTTAACCCTTTTCCTTGCACGCTTCCTTTGTAATTTGTAATCATCTTTCGTTATACTGATCAATATATTAATTGTTAATCATAAAAAAAGTTAAATTTCTTCATTTTGTTTGTGTGTATACAACAGTCTTTATTTATCGATCGCGATATCTTTAATAGCCACATGAGAATCAGAATTCGGTATTAATATAACTATAATAAGGAACGTGCTTTTGGCAACAAGAATTACAAGTCCCAATCGTTATCACTATCACACTAATTAGAATAGTACAGGAAAATTCGCAATTAATTCACAAAATCAATTATGTACGTTTGAACGTTTCTTTCAGTCGCCGCAATCTGTTTTCAGTTTCCCGAAAGAACACGTTCGCTTCCTCGATTTACATGCGGCTATCTTACATATCTACGGACACTCGGTCGCGTCTTCGTTTCGTTCTTTGCGAATCTATTTTTAGAATTGGAGCAATTTAATTTTATTTCAATGTTTTACAATTGAACCTTTCAATACTTTTAATAATGAACAGAACGTTCGAAATAAGTAACCCGAAGATAATTAATATTTGGTAGATTCGCAACTACAAAATGCAAGAAGCACCGAGAGCGATTTTTTTTATAATAGCACAAACATCTCGAACGCAAAAACTGTTTGCGCTCTGCTCTACCCTTTTGTGTGTTTTCGCTCTCTCATGTTTGTTAGCAATTAATTAATTAATAATTTATATATATATTTTTTTTATGTATATATACAATTTATACAATTACAATTAATCATTTTGTCAATTAATCTGTTTTATTTTGCACACATTTATAACGATATAGTAGAATTTGACACTGAGTACAACGAGAAATATAACTCTAGTGTTTGAATTTACTTTCTTCTTCTTCCTTCGTTCATATATGATTTTTTGGTGTTTCAAACGAAAATAATTAAAATTGATTTAAAGTTCATCATCAAACGTGAAGGATTTGCGTTTAAATTTACGGTGTGGTATAAAATAATAATTCAGAAATTGGACGTCTTTTCCTCGATACTTCAACTGTTGACTTCTACACGTTAATTTCGATTAATTAATCGAACAGCGAATTAATATCGAATTGTTTTGAGGGTAGTTCTTACTTTTCGAAGATTTAAAATGTACTTTAGAATTGTTTGTAATAAATTGACTGCTTGATTAAGCGAAAAAAAAAGTTCTTTTACAGGATAATGTTGAAATTTATTCTCGAGCAAAGATCTTTTCGATTATAAGGAATTAAGTTTCCCAGTCTTTTTTATTTTTTCGTATTATTGTATAATGAAAATTAATTATCGCTTTCTCTCTCATCGTGTTGATTTTGATTGCGCATAAAATAGAAATTAACGAAACTAAAATTGATTGTAAATTTTTTTATATAAAAAGGACGTCCATTAATTAGGTGTAGATTATTTTTCGTATTATTACTATTTTTAATTTTTGTTTTTTACTTCATTCATATAAAATATATATACTGTTGATATTATTTCTTCTTTTTCTTTAAATTACAATTGGGGTTCATTTTCTTTTACTTCATTCGTTCGCGATTATAAAAATAAATACCCATCATTATAATCATTGTCGTTTATCATTCGTCACTCATGCATTCATTCGCAATGAAAAAAGACTGAAATGATCTTTTATAATTGTAATTCCATTGGAAACGCAAGTTCATATATTGATTGTGGAAAAATGGTTTTCTCTTTCTTATACAATGTTCGCGATTTCTCTCTCGAAACCAAACGCAAAAACTATTTGACTCTTGACAAAATTAGATGTAAATTAATTGCTAATATGATACAATATAAACACCCTGTTAATCAGTTTATCCTCTCTCTCGGTTTGTATTTATTTCTCTTTTATTATTCTCTTGTTCGTTTGAGAAGAGGTAATTTTCGCAAATTTATTTTATTTTTGTTTATTGGAAGCACGACAGACACTTCGTAACAAAAAAATCATATTCGCAAGACGTTCATATTTCAATTTTATCGAGACAACAACAAAATCGTCTTCCTTTTGTCTCATTTTGCAACATAAAAGGTATAATTGTCGTCATTAAAAAAAATCAATGTTTTTGTAACAATTTTAATTCGGCAACATCAGAAAAGCTAATGAAATACAACTCAAAAAAATAAAAATAATATAAATAAAGCAGGGGTGAAAATAAAGAAAACAAAAAGAAAGATGGCATAATAATTAATAATCATCATTAATTCATTTTACATGGACTTTAGACAACTAAAAATGTGAATTACGTTTTATAAACAGAATTTTCTTTTTTCGTTTTGATATCAACTTAAATTCTTTTAAATTTCTTGTCCTTCGTTTGTTTTGACATTAAAATTATTCGTACAAAGTTTGAGATGATATACAATCAATTTCGTTTCTTATTTAGTAAGAACAAACTTAAAGATGAAATTAGGACAAAATCATAATTAATCAACGAACAAATGGAATAATTAAAATAAATCGTATAAAGACTAGAAAGTAATTATTGATTTGAAACTATTCTCTTGAAAGTTTAATGTACACATAATAATTATCAATTCTTTCTTTTAACTTCCCTTTGCCTCTACAAAAGAGAATGCAAAACGATCAAATGTCCTTTTTAAATGGTTAATTATGGTATTGGTTCATTTCTTTTTCGAACAGAAAGGCTTATATACAAAAGAAATTATCATTTTTCTTTTTGTTTAAATTACAATAATGCTTGTCTAAAATCCTCTTAATATATTATTATTTCTTGGTTAAATTTAAAAAGAAAATAGAAGTGAAAAGAACGAAGTGATAAACATAAATTTCATTCTCTCATATAAAATTCTTAAATATTAGAAACGTTACATATTAAATCTGGTTAAAAAGTAATTTTCCTTCTTCATCGAAATTAATTACTTAATTAAAGACTGGGCAAATTGAATTTTAATCATAATTGTATATGCTGACGAAATATCGTGGTATTATATAGAATTGCTGTTTCCGGTAATCATGAAATTTCTTTCTGTTTATATGCTGATCATTATTATCATTTATGCTAGATAAATAGCTAAACAAACTTCACCACCCCTGCCCATATATATATGCAAATATGTATATATATATAAAGAACAAATACAATAATTATTAATAGAGAAGAAACTTGCACACATTGAAAATAAACATAGCAAATTGTAACTAATGAATTCTATATAAATATACATAATGTGCCTTCTTTAAGAAAAAAAAAACACCAAATTATTACTCGTGAAACATTTTTAACTTGCGTGCGGATATATTTCCATATTTATATACTAAATTTATATTATAAAACAATATTCTTATGACGATCAGACAAATCGGTACGACACACGATCAAAAGCTAATTTTTTGTGTAGTTTCTATTATCTCTCTCTCCCTCTCTCTTTGTTTCTCTCTCCCTATTTGCTTAATTGAGATATTCTTTCGTATAATCATTGTTAACTAATCGCTCTAATGTGCGTATGATCATGTACAATTACCAATTGAATGATCCATAAAAAATAACAATTAATTGTAGCCAGCTAACAGTCTTAAAGTAACTTACATACTGATAACTGAAATAGAAAAAAAAGGTAGTAATAATAATAATAATAATCGCTAGTCCCTTCAAGTTGCTCAGGCTCGCGAAGCTTTCATTCTTAATGTGGTACTCAGGATTTACCTTTTGAAATAGAGAAATCCGAAAACAACGGCATCCTTTAATCTGTTAACCGTACGAATTTATCAGCATTTATCAACCCCTTGTAATAATAATAAGGATGAAGTATCACATAGAAAATGATGGAGAGTAAACCCTGAATTATCCGCACTCAAGTATTCAATTTAACACAGCTAAATTAAATGTTTCGTTTAATATTATTATTTACACACAACACAGCCTATAAGTAACAGTTAAAACTTATTGTTTTTTGTTTCTTCTTCATCTTCCAGTTTTTCAATAATTTTTCAATGTAATACATTTCATTCTTTCATCAGTTAGGCGGACCGCTTTCAGATTTCCTCTTTACAAATTGGTCAATGTCTAAACGTATAATAAGTTTGATTCTCACATCAATTAAATGATTCAATTACAAGACAATAATGGTATAATTAGATGTAAATAAAAATTTTATGCAAATTGATTTTTTCGCTATTCATCGCCTAAATAAAAAAGTCATTCTTGAACACAATCGAAAACAAACTAATACTGTTAAAACTGAGGAAACTATTGTCTTGTAACATAGATCATGTAAATTCTATCGGAAGCCGGTCATTGATATATATTTTTTTTTCTCATTTTTGGTGCAATTAACACATTTTCCAACCAATTTCTTAATTACTTAGTCAAAGTTGCATACCTGAGCAACTCTTAGAACTATGTAGCACTAAATTTAAAGACCCAACAACAATTTACACTAGACCTATATTCCCCCCCTATACAACTTATACATTTATATGGTAATTATTTGTCAAAAATAACTTTTATATCATTATTAGTCTGTACAATACACCGCTCTGACGCATTCCCGCGCTCTCGCCATAATTCCTTTTTTACATCGTCTTTACTCCGTTCATCTAACACTCCAAATTATCCAAAATAAAGTATATTATTGTTCTTGGATATATTACACATATTTGTATGTATTGTAATGCTACATCGGACTTTTTCATTTTCTCGTAATTTTCATTTAATTAATATTGGTTCAAGCCAAAATAAATATAATCCCAAGCACCAATACAAAATAAATTAGTTAAAAAATATATAGTATGTAGTAATATAGTACTAATAGTCATTATCGAGAGCCGTAATATTACTTTTCAATTCATAAATCACAACGAATCGCGCCTTTTTGTGTTTTTTTTTGCATTGTATGTAGCCATTTTCCATATATATATATAATATATATATCATAATTTCCTTATGTAAATTATGCGGCAATTGCGTCAATAATTACAGAAGGCATTCAAAAATAATCCACGTGCGCACCTATCACAGACGCACGTCCTCCGTTATGCCTTCTAAGAGACTAAAGAGAAAGAAGAAACCATTGTACAGCACTAAATAACTTTTTTAAACATATCAATTATTCAACAGTATATATCTCGGGCTAGGAACATATGACTCGCACGAAATTAAGTGAAAAATAACCATTATACTGTACATGGTACACCTAAATGCCATCGGTGAAGGCAGTATTGTCTATATCCATTACACAATTTTACACAATTTCACTTTTTTTTTTCTTTTTCTCGTATTCTCGTTATGGCCTATATCATTAAGTTTATTGTTGTTTTATTCATGTTATCCTCCTATTCAATAGAATTAGTGTTTATCAAAGAAAAAAACAGAGAAAGAAAGAATACGAAGAAATTGGACATATACATAGTATTATTAAAATAGAAATCAAATCACTGTTACCGCACTATCTGCCGCACAGACACTTCACTAGACGACAACATTTGACGCTACTTTGGTGAACGTGATGTTGTAACGTAATCTCTCAATTGAGATTGTCGTGCTTCAGGTCTTCGGCGCTGATTTCTATCATGTCCCGACTTTATAACACTTCGATTCGCGTTTTGTCTATTATCTCGTTGTTGATTATTAGTAGCGGTTTCGACTGCAACGAATAGAATTTCACATTATTATCAAATATATTCTTATTTCAACGAATTCACGTTTCGTAGGACATTAATTCAATAAAGAAGAGACAAAATGCAGACTTTCCCGTAATTACTATCTACATTTTAATAGCATGGACTCAATGTTCAAAATATTCGGATGTGAAATATAGCGTAAAATAAAACTGTTGTCAGCGTTAAAAGTTTGATTCAAATTAAACAGAAAAATATGATAAAAAAAATACTAAACCTACCAAAAGAAATTTAAGCCTCCAGCAGTAACCATTTCACTACATACCTTTACTATCACGCTCAGTTTGAGTCTTTGCAGAATTATGATTTGCAGTAGATGCTTTACCATTCGATGAACTCGTCTCGGCAGCAGTTTGTTTGTCTTTCGTCGCCTCTTTCTGTTTGGCATCCTTATGATGCTGCGCAACTTGAGCATAACTCATTCTCGGTGGTTGGCCAGTTGTTTCCTAAAATATATAAGTTGTTACTTTTACAAGTTCTAATTGTTAATTTAAAATGGAAAACAATAATTATTAATCCTTCACGCATTTACCTGTTGCGTTGGTGGCGGTGACTGACATTGTTGAGTTTGCTGTTTCATTATGGTCTCATTTTGCGGTTCTTGTACGTGACTCGTTACAGAATGGCGCGTGCTAGTGCTGGCGGCGACCAAGGCGGGACGCGTTAGGGCTTCAGTCGATACAACCGTTGTCATGGTAGCTGCGTTTGTTGTTGTGGGGCAAGAAGTTTCCAAGTCTCCGTTCAACAGGGCATCGTCGGTTTTCGTTGATTTATCTGCCATTGTACATTTGCTCGACATGACTGTGCCCAATCTGAAATTACGACGAATACGTGTAATCGCAATCACGTGAAGTGAATCAAAGTACGAACTTTTCCGGCGAATTAGGCGGCGTCAACGTCACGGTACACAATTGTATATCACCATTGCCAGTACTTGTTCCTATGTCTTTGTTACAGTGAACAGCTTGCTGAGTCGATGCAGTCGGCCTATTGCAAGTTGTTTGATTTACATGGGAACTTTGCAGTGGCGACGTTGCGCGTGGAGAATTTTGATCACTGCCAGAGTCTTTACTACTGCTCACTTTGCCTCTAGCAGTACCTTTAACTACGTCAGCCAGCCTATTCTCTCCCCAATGCCCTTGTTGTGCTTGCTGTGCATCTACCACGGAATTTTGCTGTACAGTCTCCACAGAAGGTGTACATACTTGATTGACTTTCACAGAAGCAACATGACCGCTTTCGAAACCTAACGGAGAAAAAATAAATTTTTTTCAAATCAACTGTTACATAAGAGCTTTCTATTTCGTTAAAATAATTAAATTTATACCTGGTAAAGGTGGGAACGCTGAGTCTTCCAAGTCGAATTCTGGTCCCCTCGCTATTGTTGGATCCCTCGACACATTTCGTGTCGGTTGCGGACTATTCGTGGACGTTTCTTCGTCTCTTCTTTTGCGGCGAGGTCGAAGAGCCTCTTTATTAATATGAACTGAACCTGGATATGCACTTTCTGAACTTATCAGAGAAGGGAATCCTGCATGAAAGAAACATAAAAATATCAGTGTCAACTCAATATCTTACTTGTAAACAATATAAATTACTAATCATTATTTTACCTATGTGAGTGGAATTAGTTATACGAGTTTCGTCTTGTGTGTGATGCATTGCAGTTATCCTAGATGAATCTCCTCCTACTGTCGCTGCTGCTGGTACATTTCTGATAGATCCCGAATTTGATTTAGGTGTCCCCTGTGGCGAAACAGGCGGCGGCAGTTGTGTTCCTTGTCTTGAACTTCCCTGAGACGAGCCCTGCGTTTGTGGATCACCTTGAGCACTGGTAGCTCTTGATTGTTTTCTCGGCCTGGTACTAGATCTATATGGTTGTGGCTTAAAAGTTTGCGGCGCAAGACCGTTCACGTGAAATACACTACTAATATCATAAAATGCGCCACCAGTGGGCCATGCTGCATGAAGTACTGACGTGTAAAACGGCGGCTGTTGGTATGGCGGTTGCTAAATAAGAATGTTACTTGTTAGATGGGCAAAATTCCTCGATTTCATGGAAATACTTACAAATAGTACTTGATTGGAATAAGTTACTTGTTGAGCACCGCTACCATTGGCGTATATAAAACGCTGTTGCCCCGGTGGAAACGACTGGGGATCGTATACTGCCGTCGGTGGCGGTGTAGCTCTGTAACCATTCTTCACTCCACTCACAGGTAATATTGACAGCCTATTCATAGGCTTTGCTTTAATACGTGCCATTATTGGCTTGCCTTGAAACTCTCTAACTTCTTCTCTTAAATATCTATAAGCTTTTTGTGCATCATCATCTGATTCAAACGTAACATACCAAGAACCATTATGAGCAAACTCGCACGATATAAAATGTGGACAATTTTCTCCAGTAAATAAATTCTACAAAGAGAAAGCATTCGATTAGGGTTTGTTTCATATTACAACATATTGTCATATGAGATGTGCATCATGTATACTCACTTTAACATCTTCGATAGGTGTGTTATCCGGAATTTCTCTTAATATGACAATGCATCTTTTATGATTAGGACGTACTTTAACACCTTCTTCATCGACTTGTACATTAGGGGATTCTCTTAAAACTTCCGTTATCAACTTGATATCTTTGGTTAGTTTCTTAACTTGATTGAAATTTGCTACCGTCCATATCGGAACGTATTGATCGTTATCCATTTGGGACAGTAAATATGTGTCGTTGGCCAAATTTTCGCTATAATAGAAAAACGATTTCGTAACACGTGTGACACCTTTCGAATTACGAACAAACTCACCGTGAGAAATAATATTCTAATTGTTGAGAAAGCATCTGTTTCAGTTGTGAAAGCGGATAGGTATGTTGTTGGGCCCCATTGTTGTCTTGTGGAGCTGAGGGCGGTCCGGGGCTTAATCCCTCAGCTCCTTCTGTTACCCCATTAACAGTAACAAATTCTTGTTGTATGCCGCCCATTTGGACGCTATTATCAGGGGTGGTGGTATACACCGCCCCTGAAGGCAGTTTACCGACATCCCCATTCATGTACACGTAGCCTGTAAAGAAAGAAAATTGAAGAAGAGCTTGATTATCGACGATGTCTTCGAAATTGACGATTTTAGATGCACGATCGAAATTTACTGCAAACAAATTGATGTTGTCGTCGGGTGATATTTAGAAGTGTTGCCGGGTGAAAAGTTGGCATTGGCATATAACTTAAAGTGCGGCATTTAGAAAATAGCGAAGGAGCGCGATGCGGCGACAAGGGGGGCCCCGCATTTTTAAGAAATAGGGGCCTTTTCGCCCATATTCGATTTGGAAATCCAAGACGTTACGTAAATAAATGTTACATACTGTACATATATATTGAATGTGTGGTGATTGTTCAGGTAGAACCAGACCTAACCTTATTTTTTTTAAGTGATGGGTGTAATATTTGCATCAAGGTCATTTACACTATGTATTACAACTTGGCATACCTTTTTTCAAAATTTATATATTTAATGCAGACTATTTTGTACACGTTAATTGCTTATATATTATTAATAGTAAAGAAATAGAGGAGAACGAAAGAAAATGGAAATATAGGAATTCGATAAATTAACATAGAAAAGTCCGAGCATTCGTCTTAATGCTAAAATAATTAAAGAAGCGGGTTCATAATTAATAACGACACTCTTATTGATAAAGATATATACATGTATAAATCGACGAACAAGAAGGAAAGGAACAACAGAATAGAAAAAAAAACGGAGAAAATATGGCACTCGTTCGTCGTTACGAAAGAAACATATGGATCGAAATTGTTAATAAATAATTCATTACTAATTGCAATTACCGAGGTATGATTCTTCGAGTGCTTTCCGGACGCATCTTTCTATTTAATGACAATAATAAAAATCATATTCCGTGCAAGAAATTTCGTTTTGAAGTAAAGGAGCAACAACAACTACTAAAGTGGTATAAATCTATGTGCTCGAGCCAATTACGTAAAACGTATACACACAATAATAAAGTGTATTATTATTATCATCACTATTATTGTAATTATAATAATGTTATATGTGTCGAATTCGAATTATAAAATGTAAAAGAGCTCGATGAGAAAGCATTTTGTGAAATTTGATCGTCTGCCAATCACGTAAATTAGAGATTTAAAAAAATCTAGAGATGAAAAAAAAAGCTTTGATGCAATTCACTTGACAAGATTCACCAATTTTAAAATCGGTCCATTTGACTGGACAGAAAAATGCTCTATTATATACACAAAAAAATCTTTTTTTGGTAGTATAGGACAAATATAGAATACAAAAATGACCGCGACAGATGAGGAACCTATATATCGACGACACAGTAATGCGTAACAACTACTACAACACTTTTTAAAATCGAACCTTTGATAAATCGGAGGAGAGAATAAAATATGTTTCTCGATAATGTCTTAATTGAAATGCCACAGGCTAATCTACTTTAACTAAATGATAATACTTATGAATCGAGGCCTATTGTCTTCACCTTATAAACTAAAGTCCTTCTTTTTAACGGGTGGTCACAAGGAAAAGTACCAATTTTTACAGATGTTTACAAAACACTATGTTCACTATTTGATAATTAACACGTTATTTACTTTCAAACACTTACGAACGTTCTATTAATATGATTAGACTCAATTTATTTATATATCCAACGACTTACCGCTTGTATTTCTTTGCAAAACTCAACACAATTTCTCACGGAAACTTGCAAAATGGCCGACACAACGGGCACATGCCACAGAAGTCTAGTTATACGATGGTAAGACGGAGAACACACTAAACAGCTTTCAGTGCTGCCACTAATCGCACAATTATTTGCCTAACTTCAGTCGATTACAAGTTTACTTTTTTTTCGGAGCGAAATTTAAATCGTACAAGCATTCGAATGTAATTGGAATTAAGATCCTAAAAAAACGGACGATGGACTTACTCACCTTCAGTAGGCAATAAATATGAATATTCGTGGACGTGCGGATCCCATACACTCGGACAATCGGAATCTACGTCGGATTCGGATTTTGCCTCGAATTCATCGGCGTTGGGATTCAATAACGCTGACGTGCCCGAAGGCGGTGTAACCTGCAAACAAATGAACTAAGTTTAAGTAACTGACATTAAGTAACTTTTATTTTTTCAATTAATTCCGAGCATACTTCGAGATTACTGGAAAGACATTTGGACATATGCGTGAACGAGTGTGTGTATGTTGCCAGCGTCTCCTTTTTTATTATAGCTTAATCATTGCATTACAAATCTAAAACGATCTGGCAAACAGCAGCAACAGCAAGGGAAAGTACAGCAATAAGAACGCCAACTTCCTGCTTCACTGGCCTATTTGTTCTCAAATACGAAAATTTAAGAATGTAAAAGTTTCAAGAACGACAAAATTATTTAATTTTACGTTACTGGGTCCCATATATAAATACGTGTGCATTATAGGATACGTATATATATTCTTACGTGTGTGTGTGTACTATCTCTACCACGTGGTTAACGTATAAAGTGGATATGTGTGTAAATTGTTTCTTTTTCATTTAAGAACTTGCCAAGTTCTATTCCAACGAAAATGCGAAATTGAAAAATCTCTCCTCATTATCACCGATGTAAGCATATAATTGAAAAGGCTACAATACGAACCTCGTACGTATTATGTGCTGCTGATTCGTAATAATTATTATATGTCCGATCCGAATGTTCCAAGTGCAACCAATTGATAACAGTTTCCATAATTTTCTCTGTACACAATTACTGAATGTTGATTTATCTCTCAACACGATTTACTCTAAACAATCGATAAAACGATTGGAAAATTGCAAAGTTATCAATTCAAACGCACATATTGTTCCATTACTTCGATCGAAATCATTCGAACGAACAAACTACGATCCAATTCAAATTTGAAATGCGACGAATGTCGTACAATAACATCTGTTTACGTTGGTGTAATTAACTAATTTTCGAATTTCTTCGATTCCATCATTATTTATGTAAATTTCGTTTGCTTTACACTCGCACGAACGTTTACCTGACAATTTGACTACGCGGACTGATAATAGATAACTTGAAAACGTCAGTCAAGTCGACCGAAAAAAAAAACGAAGACTGCCTAAAGTGGGGAGACACAAATAGTTGTTTGTTGTATTTAATTTTTCTGGGAGGGAAAATAATAATATTTAAATTATTGCGCTCAAATAAAAACTTACTTCTCATCGTGCACAATAATGCTTAAACAATTTTTGGCAAACGTTTTCCGAATGAAAATTTATTAGGATAAGCGCTAACGGCCAAGAATACAAACAAATAAGAGAGGCGCCAATATTAGTTTTAAAGTTATTCTTTTATTGCAGTTCGTTAATGGCATACTTTGCAATCGCGAGCGATATTATGAAGTTTATTATTTAATTACAGGAATATGTAATAAATGACAAATTCGTTTTTCATAATACGTACCTTCATAATTTTTTATATATACCGGATGAGGAAACGGCCTTGAATCCGGTGAATCTTTATTTTTATTATGGTTTTTTAATATTTCACAATTTCATAACAATAACTACAATAATAATAACAACATTGCAAACGCATTCATGAATTTAATACATACATTCATTTCATTCAATTTCTTTTTAAGTTTACGCAAAATCATCAAGAATTTTTGCAAGTTGTTATTTTAGCGTAATCGGAATTCTTTGCTACATATTATTCGCCATTTCTATTTCAATTTGCGATAGTTATTTCATAGAAATTAACGCAATAAATTCTTTGACTCTTAACATCCATATTAAATCCTTAAAATCCATTCGTACAAGTAGGGTAATCTCATTGCAACTTGGAGATAAATTCTAAATAGATAGGATATCTCAGGTAAATTATATGAATCCACTTGAATTCGACACTACCTGCCAGATATAGATGTATCTGCTTCTTTATCTTTTAATTAAGCCTTTTTCAATGAAAAACTCAAGACGGTCAAATCAAATTTCCATCATATGTAGGGCGGCCGCAATCGCTAATAAAGTTTTGCCACGCAAATATTATTAACTTTTTTTTTCTTTGGAATGCGATCAACGGTGGTGATTCATCATCAAACATGTTTACTTTCTTTTCTCGATTAACTTTTTCGCCGTGAAATGAGAAAAATCGTGCTAATACAACGAAAATCGATCGCACGGACGAACTTTGAGAGTTGACGCAATAATCTTTATCCGCTTTTAAAATGCGTAATTGATTAAAACCGAATATTCGATTACGTTCAATACTAATAATAATGCAACTTCCACGTACAAAACGGATTTCCTATAAGCTAAAAACGAATAAAGGATTAGTGCGTGTTGGTGTACGTGCATGGAAATTGGAAATCGTCTCAAATCGAATCAATCCACAAAATGAAATTTATACCCGATGTACAAGTAAAGATTGAATTGCAAATTTTGAGTAGTTTACAAAGTAATTCGCGAATTGCTGTAATTATTTCAAGTCGCTCATAACGACGACGTCGAGAGACGACGAAATGGTCGCTATAAGTCGTACACAAGACAATTAATGACTCATAATTAAAAAATAAATAAATATTGAAATATTTATATTTACAAATGATTATTTATTAATGAAATTTTGGAATATTTATTCAAGCTTTCTACAAAACAATTTTACAAAAAATTCTGTCTATTCCGTTTGCTGATTGTCCTTTTCGTGCATATAATCACATTAATTTAATGCGACTTTTGATCTAACTTAACATTGAACAAATTTTTAAGATCTTAATGTAAGAACACAAACACGTTCTTAAATTGTTAACGCTTACAAAGTCAATTGCTAAGCTCACGGGTGCTTCGGTTTGTCATTTTGACGATATTATTCAAGATTCCTTCATATTCGCTTTTATCAATTCACAAATTGTTGATTTAAAAGAGGCATTTAATCGATAACGTTACATAAAGAACAGACCAACTTTTCGGGCGCATATTTCATCAATGGAACCATTGAATAATAAAAAACGAACTTCGTAGAGCGTTGTAAACGCTCTTTTGAATTGATTCGACGTTATAGCCGCTCGTTACAAGGGCGCCGTTTGTAAACGACTTTTCTAATCTTATATTATAAAAACGCAAAACGAAAGTTAGTCAAAAATTGCGTCATTCTCTCCGGTCTTAGAATCTGCAAAGGAAATGGAACAAATCATCGCGTTCGCGTTTCGTGTGCGTTTATTTACTACGTCGTTATTGTTGCCGTTGCGGAAGTCTAAACTCGTTCCATCTTCATCATCGCCGTCGGTAAACTACCACGTGTTGCGCGCCGCGAATTTACTAAAATCCAAATCTCGAAAACATTGATATCGATCCAATATGGACGTGTCAGAAGGCAACATAAGGGAGCGCGAGAGCACGCGAACGCAACCGTCGAGAGAGTGGCAAACGACGAACGAATTGACGAGATTAAAACGCGACACGCACGTTACACCGCGGAATCGATCGCGATGCCACGGATATACGTGTACGAAAGCAAACAAGGAACGACGGACGGATCCTCTCGACGGATCGTCCTTCCGATTGCTCGCTTCCGCGGATCGGCACCATATGGTAACATCGAGAAACGACCGAATTGCATTTCGCCTTACCTTTTGTATGATGTAACATCGTGGATTGAACGCGGTGCACACGTACGTACCGTTCGCGTCTAAGCAGGCAGCGAGTGGATCAAGCTGCGGCACCGGTGCCTTGCCGCGGCTCTTCCGTAGGGGCATTTGTGCTCGCCGTGCTTCAAACTACTATCATCGTCGTCGTCGGCGACGTCGCTCACCATGCCGACCTGTTGAGTCCGGGGACACTGCCAGCTGATCCGCACCAACGGCGCCGACGCCTATTTTTGCCTACACACGTAACCCCGACGTGTGTGTGTGTGTGTGTGTGCGTCGTGTGGGCGTCGCAATTGATAAGAGCCGCACGCGAAACGTATATTCCGCGTGCATTAATGGTATTCTTATTATTGTTAGTAATGATGATAAACAACGACCGGTACAAGTGGTCCGTTCATTAACGCGAACGATTAAGCGCGACGAGACAGAACTGTGCACGATGAAGAAGGAAATAATCAATTAACGTCGTCTCTCATTGTATGCGAATTTAATCGGTTTATAGTATTTGAAAATAAACTGAAAAAAAAAATCGCGATTCGATAGGAATTCAAAAGCCCGCGTCGATAATCGTTATCAATGAAGCGGCATCGCGATTCGTAATAACAATTAACAAAGGTGTTTATGAGTAAGAATTGACACTGAATCACTAATTACAAAACAGCGATTGATTAATCGAACGATTACGCGCTTTAAACGAGCGAACGAAGGACGGATTTCAGTGTGAATTCACTTGCGATTTTCATATGCCAATTTAATGCCGAAAGAAAGACGTCTTTTGGACAAAATAATGCAGTATTTGGCATTGGTCATAAGTTGGTGTGGATTAAAAATAAAGTTCGGGTAGTTTCTATTAAAGCGGAAACTTCATCGCCGATGCAAACGCGTTTGTAAAGCACGATATAAAGTTGATGTTGATTGCATTAAAATAATAGATAAGGATGCGATTCAACGTTAATTGTTCACGTTTATAATTTTTCTTACAATTAGAAGAATGCAATTATTGTTTTGCATGTTAATCGATCGTAATCAATAAAGAGCGCTAAACACATTTGCATTTGAAATAAACATCCTTTAAATAGAGTCTAAGGTAATTTTTAATGAATAAAGAAATGGCAATTATTACGTTCGAAACATGATTGTACTAACAATTTATTATATTGGATGCAACATTAAAACAAATATTTGCGCTACATTAATAATAATCAATTTTTGTGCATGTTAGCGATTGGAAAATGCGATAAAACTTGTAATGCGTAGACAACAAATTCTGGTTTAGCTCGTATTCAATTATGCTTTCGATTTATCGATTTATATAAATTGGATATTCTTTTTCTAAACAACTACAAATTTTATTGTTCGCCAAAACTTTGTTCTTGGTGATTCTTAAAAATTCCTTATTTTTTAAACATCTAATTGGTCCTATTTATCTTGTTTCAGATGGTGGTTGGGACCATTTTCTATCGGATTCGAACCCTTTCGTGTATCTTTTAGTTTAATAGGACAACCCCACGTTTTCGTCGGAGAATCAATATTTGTTGGGGTCGTTTTCACCCCTTTTTATCTCTTCGCGAACACTTCAAAGTACCGGTTTAATTTCAAATAAATTATACAGCAGATTTTTCTTATTTATGCACTCCTAGTTTTCGCATTTGATACTAGGCTATTAATTGCTCGGAAATGCATTAAACAATTGCACGGACGCTCACGTTACTCTTTACGAATTGCTTTTATTGGATTCGCTACAATTAAATAATCTACGGTCTTTAATAATAATGTAATGCGTGTTGTGGTACAAGAAGTTCATTAAAAAGCTAGCACGTGACTTGTATCTCGAATGAAACGTTAATTATTCCTCGTACCAAATTTCGGTTACATACGTATCCCAATTTTGCGAATGGATTAATTTAAAAATGTACTCCGATGAGAATCCATTGAGCAGTAGATGTAAGATGAGAATGAAAAGAAAATTATGCAAAAGAACTTTGTTTAACAATATTCTTATTGATTGAAATAGTTTACAACAGCAATGCATCAGCAATGTTAATACAGGTAACATAATAATAACTATTATTATAATTAATCCTAGGAATGATTGTGTCAATGATTAAATGAAGAACGAGAGATATAATCCTAAATCAGCAATTTTATTTCCCATATTATAATTGTAAATTTTTCTCAAGGAATTGACTCACTTTTCTCACAACAATATATTAGGATAATTTACTTGCACCAATTATTAAAAGTAAAAAAAAAACTTAGGATTAAAAGAAAACTCACACAGATGATGGGTTAGTGGTATTTACTGAGCTCTTTTTGAACAAAAAATACTGTTAATGAGTGTAACATAATGGAAAACATATTCAGCAGAAACAAAAATTCAGTTTGAAAAGGCACAATATAAAAAGATATTCAGAATTGCAAAAGTTCTTATCTGTATGATTCTTGCTATATGCATCTTGTTAATTCTGAATATTCTATAAACACTATCAAAATTTACAGGAAAATTACAAAAAAAAAACAAGGGAGTTGTTATGAAAATTAAATAAATATTAAAATGAATTTCTCTATAAAAATATCAAATTGTCCCAGGTACATACTATCTGGGATTTTTATACATTTTTAACTAGTTATGTATTTATGTTGACTGTAACTAAAAAGTTGGTGACAAACAATTAGATATTGCAAAAAATCATTTAAAAACCATGGACCTTCAGTTGGTCTGGTTTTGCCAAGCCACTTTTTGTTAGCCACTGGCAAATGTTCTCACGTTGATCACCTTGTAATTGCAGAACTTCTCCGTATTCAGGGTGTTCTATTACAGTGCCATTACAGGCAAATTCCTAAAATTGGAAACAATAAATTTGATATTAATATCATGAATTACAAAAAAATAAACTCTTAATAGCAAATAAAGCAATTATTTTAAATGATCAAAATCCAAGCTGTACATTTTGATAAACTTAACTATTTGGTATCAACAACATACCTTCTTACATGCTCGAACAATTTTCTTCAGGTCATAATCAGATGACAAGCCTTGTACTGTAGTTAATGTTTTGCGACCATTTCTTTGTTGGATTCTTATATGTACAAGACCGTCCTGTACATCATCTTCTGCACCCTTACTTGCATCAGCAAATGGGTCTAAAATGTTAATCATAATTAGTGATTTAAACTGGGTCGAGGTCAATAACGATACATGTCAAATAGGTCGTACAAGATGACAGTATTATGATAAAAAGCAGCAAGAACTTTCTAGCTTCTTTACTTGCACATTATAAATCAATTAGGGCTTAATTTAAGTTTAAATAAAATGAGTTTAGATAAAAATTTCTTTAAAAATACTCGCCATTTTGTACTATGACAATGACATTGTAAAAAAAGAAACCCTCGTTATATTAATTCTTACCAAATGTGGTGAGATTCTGGATGGACATACGATAATCAAAATTTATACGTATAAATAAAAGATCTGCAAATTGCACGAAAACCTGAGATGCAGAAGATGATCTCAGATTAAAACTTTCAGCGTACGAACTCAAACAAGCGTCCAATTATAAAATAATTGGATGAATCACTTTCGTGACGTTAACTGAAATACGCAGAAGCACTTGTTAAGAGTCGAGAGAACAGAATGGTAAACCTTCAAAATAAGAATTTTGGGCGTAATTAGTTTACAAAATGAACAAAAATTATACAAAAAGAATAAAAAAAAACAACTTCGGTTAATTAGACAATTACAGAATAATTTGTTGGAACAGAAAACTCAAAATAATTCATTTGTTTTGCGAACTTGTGATTCATGATTTTGAAAAATATGTTGGCAACATGTAATGTTAGTGTTCTTTTCCTTTGGTCTTAGTGTTTGAATATTATCTTTGGCATGAAAATTTTATAGAACCTAAACGTTAGGTGGTTTGGTTAAATAATTGTATCATGAACTAATAATATGACAGAAAAATGATAATATTTAAAATGTTGAAGTATATATTTCTAATCTAATCTAAATGGACTCGAACAAGAAACGTCGAACCTTAAAAGCAAAACGTAGAAGTGATAATACTAACAACCAAGATTTGCAGAAAAAGGATATACCTTCAAAAGTTTTCCCAAACCGAGAATCGGTATCTGTGAAAAGACAACGTGAAGATATAGAGGCAATTGTGCCAAATAAAAGACTTGAAAGAGAAAGCAAATCTTCAAATTATTCAGCTGACAGTAGGTTAAAGAAATACAGGAAGACTTTGGCTGAAAAGAGAAATGAAATTGTAAAAGTACATACACTGCAGAATCAGGATTCTTTAGCAAGCAGTTCAAAAGATGAAATAGCAGTTCCAAATAAAAAATGTAGGTTAAGCAATAATCAGCAGAGTAGTAAAGTACTTTTTAAAGTTTGTAAACAAAAAGCTAAAGTGAGAAATTCACATACTTCTACCCATGCTTCTAACAGTACCAAGACAGCATCTAATGATAATGATGTTGAAATGGATTGGAGTCCTATAGATGAAAATACAATAATGTCAGATGTAAGCAATTTAATAAGCTATTTGTTCTTATTTCAAAAGGGTTAATTTTCAGATACAAAATGTCAGACAAAATGTATTACTGGCTCCTAGAGAAGATGACTACAAGCTTTTAAGTAATGAAGCAAACTTGACTTTGGATAGCCATAACTTATATGTTATAATTGACACCAATGTATTCTTATCTAACTTGAATCAGATCAGACATATTATGGAACTCAAAGGTGAAAAACTAATTCATTATAGTTTCATAACTAAATGTTATGTTATAGGGAACAGAGAAATAATTATAGTTGTACCTTGGATTGTTATACAAGAATTAGATTATATGAAAGATGGAAGATCAGGTTCCAAATCAGTGCAACCACTGGCTAGTAAAGCAATTAATTTTATAAATGAACAGTTAATCAGTAATCCATTACAGTTTAGAGGTGAGCCATTATTGAATAGCAACAGTTACAATAGTGATGTGAATTTTAGGTGAAAGAATACAAGATGCAATAACATCAAAATTCTCATCTTCATCAGCAGATGACAGCATTCTGAATTGCTGCTTACAAATCCAAGGAAAAGGAAAAACCTGTGTATATAATATAAGACCATTAATTTGCATATTTTAGGGTATTTTTTTTTTCTTTTAGGTATTAATATCAAATGATACTAATTTGCGAAATAAGACAATCATAAATGGGTTGCAAGCATTTAATGTGATAGAATCTCTTCACAATATATCTAGCCTGATTGAAGATAAAGATGTAACAGACTTGGTGGTAAAAGCTGAAGAAATCAAAATATCTCTGGGCAACTTATTTAGCTTTATCATCATGAAACAAATGAATAAGTGTTATGGCGACATTTGGAATAGAATGAAATTGATGGATGACCCACCATGGTCATTTGTAGACTGTTTAGAAAGGATTAAACACTATTGGAGCAGCATATTTAAGATGGATTTGCAAAAACAAGCTCTTAAAGTCATTGAGGATATAATTACTTTCTTTGATAAAAAAAAATGTAAGTGTGCTTCAGACAACAAGATTACTATAATACTCATAATATATTTTTCAGGTACAAATGCTGAAAATTTTCAAACTTTTCTTGATTTAAGCTTATCTTTATGTTATTATTTCAAAAATGCATATTCAATGTACAGTAAAAATATTGATATGTGTATAAGAGAATTTCACCATCTTTCTACATAGTTTTGGAATGATTTACGTATTTACATAGTTATTTAAGTTATGTATAGTTTCGTTGAATTAAAATGATCAAACTTCTCATATTGAATTTTCAATTTCGCGGTGTTAATTAGTAGCCTTGGTTGTTTTAACATGAAGAATGTTGGTTGCGGTTTTCTCACTGTCTTTGTAATCATATGTTGAACTGTCAACAATGTCATTTAAATTGTTAGTGGCCGATGACTAATACTTTGTGAGAAATCGATTGAAAGTTTATTTAAATGATATTAACTTGCTGAATTTTCAAGATTTGTTAGTTCTGCGCTAATCTTGAAGTATTATTATTGCCAATATAAAAGTTGCAGTGTATACTGAATATTTGAACTCTCCTGGACAAAGTCGATATGGAGGGTTACTCTTCGTTTAGTAATACTCAAAACCGAGAGCAAGATTTCCAAAAGCTGGCTAAAACCATTGGCACCAGTATACAAAAGATATCTCAGAATGGTAGGCATACATGTTTTATGAAACAAAGTCAAGTACAAAAATTAACCCATTAATTTTAGTATCCTCTATGCAAAAAATGGTTAATCAAATTGGTACTCATCAGGATTCACCTGAATTACGTAAAGAATTGTAAGATAAGCTTTGTCATCAATCAATCATATGTAAACATGATTTACAATAAATTTTTTAGACATTCCATTCAGCATTATACCCAGCAATTAGTTAAAGACACAAATGGATATATAAAGGAGCTAAATGTTTTACCACCTACTGGTTTACAGTCGGAGCAACGCCAAAATAAAATGCAGAAGGAAAGACTGTATGATGAGTTCACTTCTATACTAAATTTGTTCCAAGCTGCCCAAAGAAGTGCTGCACAGAAAGAGAAAGAGCAAATGAACAAGGCAAAAATTCAAGCATTGGGTGATCCATTTGCAGGTAAATGTTTAATTATACCTTTTAGTTTACTAAGCTGAACTTGATTTCAGGCTATAAGAAGGACAAGCAATTAATAGAATTGCAAGATAGCAATACTAGTAGGTTACAACAGCAACAGATGCAAATGCAGGAAGAAGCAGAGTTGAAAGCATTACAAGAACAAGAAAGATCCATAAAACAGTTAGAGGTATTGTCACATTTTACATTTTAAATGTTAATATTTTCTTAAACACTTTCTATTTTAGAGTGACATAAGTGATATCAATCAAATATTCAAGGAATTGGGATCACTTGTTCATGAACAGGGTGAAATAGTAGATAGTATAGAAGCTAGTGTGGAAAGAACGGAAAACTATGTATCACAAGGATTGCAGCAGGTAATACAAGCAAGCAGTTATAAGAATACTATTAGGAGAAGAAAATTATGCTTAATAATTGTTGGAGCTGTCGTTTTAACTGTGATTATTATAATAATTATAATAAGTAGCCGTTAATAACATTAAAAATATATTATGCATATATTGTTTTAAGTATTATAAAAGTTGTCTGTTTAAAAATGCAATCTCAGATATAAGTAGTGGAGTTATGGTTCAATGATTTTTAATTCATTAACCAATTAAATACCTTCATTCACAACTAATTTGCATTGCATAGATTTTAGGAATGTAAACTTTCTTGTTTAGTTATTGTTATGGTCTTTTATTTATCATATTTTTTATATCCACTATTATTATTGTATATTATAATTTTATTGTACATTTATATATTACTCAATTAATAAAATTAATATAATTGTATACTGTTATCATATTGTTTTATTTACTTAATTCAATCTTACAATTACTGAAGTCTCCTGAAAATTCGTAATTCAAAGTAGAAAAATTCTAATTGGAATATCATTTCGTATATATCTGCAACTAACAATATCTTACTGTATAAAATACATATATCTTGATTTCATTTAGGTTATGAAAAGTGTTATGGTTTAATTTTTTATGGAATTTAAAAGATTT
Organism: Hololepta plana; assembly: GCA_963695495.1. NCBI lineage: Eukaryota > Metazoa > Arthropoda > Insecta > Coleoptera > Histeridae > Hololepta > Hololepta plana. The sequence continues at coordinate 4,196,695 of OY968837.1, read as the reverse complement.
ATCAAATACCTAAGCATTTAATTAGTAAATTATCTTTGATTAATGAACTTAATTACATAATGACTGATATTACTGTGGAATTTGGGTAAGACAACCATATTTTATTTGAAAGGATTAAAATTTTGATTTATTTCAGTGGTGGTGCTGAACTCTTGTTCAATAATCAGAAACAGTATGATATTACATTACCAGATAAGGGAAAAAATTGTGAGTAACGGATTAAACATATATGGATTATGGCAATTTGTTACTAAATAATTCTCTTAAGGGTTGATAGGAGACTTATTGCAATGGCTGAAGGATAACTTGCTGAAGGAAAGGCCTGAGCTTTTCCTTCAAGACTCCTCTGTGTTAGTACATTTTACAGATGTTTATTTTCATGAGTGTGCTGAAAACTTCTTAGATGTTGTTCATTTTTCAGGAGACCAGGAATACTAGTTCTTGTAAATGATACTGACTGGGAACTGATGGTACTTTTTAAAAGTAAATAATTTCCTATAATATACAAGTAATATTGTTTGTTGTAGGACACAATCAATTATTCCATTAAACCAAAGGATAAAATCGTTTTTATTTCTACTTTACATGGAGGATAACTGAAATGGTTTAATCATAAGGCCATTATAAAGGTGGAGGTATGAAATGATATGAAATTTATTATTTTCCTCACTGCCTTTAATGTCTAAGAAAATGAAACATTCAAAATATGCATAACAATGTAATTTAATATTTATAAAATTTATATGAAGAAGCATAAGTAATAGATGCTGCGAATGTCATTTGTTTTCTTGCAAATCATTTGCATACATGTGCAAAGTTGGAAATAAATTGTAGTGAAACAAATTTAGAAATAGCATGGAAAGCGACGACATTACAATAATAGGATTACAAATACAAAAATATTTTACATATCAGGGTTAACTTTTACGAGATATATATTCCACGGTATAAAGGACAGAAGAGTGAAATAAAAAAAAAATAGGGAGAAACAGGATAATAGGGTCGTTTATATGGAGATCCTGTGTTGTAGATGGTGAAGGTAACGCACAGACATAGGTCTCGCCCGCTATCTTGACAGGTTTTGCGCGGTTGTTTTAGGGTCGCACGTGCATTCCGACCGATTCCAACTTTATTTTCCTCGTCTAACACGACTCGATCGTTTCTTCTCATTAGTACCATCTATAATTTCTCTTTTATTTAACAAGGATGTCTTTATTATATCCTAGATATCATTTTAGAAGTAAGTATTACACGTTGGAGATGCTAACACTTTGATTTCGCAAATTTAAAAAACTTATTGTTTCTGCCTTTTTTTCTTTTGTTGTCGTCGTACTCACATAGGAACAATGCAATTATAAATCTAAATAATAGCTACAGACACGTGTTTAATGGTACTTTCTCAATGATATTCTGTTAGAACAAACACGCAATTATAACTTTTAGCATTATCATTAGCGTATTGTTAACAATTGCGATTATTATTGTGTTGCATTATGAAAATTGAGATAGCAATAATTGCAGTTCTACGCCAAGTTTTTATTATACACCGTACGACGACGGCGACGCTCCTTACGTTATATTAGAATATAATTTGGCACAATTTATGCGATAAGTTGCGCTTCGAAATAAATTTTTATGTTACTACCACTTACAGATTGGCACATTCAAAACGTCGAGTGCCATAGTAATAAACGGGAAAATAAGAACGAGACGAACGATGGGAGAAGATTTAAATTGGGATACTTGTTTTTAATGAGTTGATTCCGTATGGTTAGTTGTTTGTTTGGCTTTTAGCCAGACGATGGTTTACTACGGCTCTACGACGTTTGTTGTATACCAAAGAGCGAGACACGCCGTTTCCTTTTGCTAAATTTCCACGACGAACTCTTTAAAACATTCTACTTCATAAACATTTAAATAATTAGTCACAAAGTTTCGCTTCGTTTTATTTAACTATTGTAACCCACCAACTTCGTCCCGTTCTTAATACGAACAAAGTAAATATATGCGCCCTATAAGGAGGACGATTATTCATTTTGACTTGCTTTAATTCAACTTAATTTCTGGTCTCTGTTGTTGCCGGTACAGCAGCGTGTGTAATTTACAGGTAGTATTTTGTATAGGTGCGGCAATAATACGAAAAAGAGTCCATAAAGTAAGCAGAATTGTGAATCAAGACGAAGAAAAGTTATTTACGTGCACATAGAACATTCCTCGTGTAAGTGGTAATGATATTTGACAGTCTAAAAGAGAAATGTGCGATATGATTTCAAAAAATGACTCTTTTGCAATGATTTGGAATACATTGAAGATGTATACGGGATATGTATAGGATTTAGAACGCAATTCAATACGGGTTTTAATTTTTCTATTGCACGTTAAAATGGTGGATGCGCCGGGGATTATAACGTAAGAATATTCTCTTTCAATTTTGCTGTACGAATTTCTGTATATTATCGATCGTAAGCGTCTAATTTGAAAAGTTCTCTATTGAAAGACGTATTAAATCGATTTCGAGTTGTAAACGGTTATCAGGAAGGAATTCTAAAGATGAATGTTTTACATACAAAAAAATTGGACGGAAGTTGCTGGAATTAATAAAAATGAGTTTATTTCGTTTTATTAAAACGTGGGAGAGAGCGAAAGCAAAAAAAAAACAGAAAAATTTGTTTGAAGATGAAGTTTTTGACTAATTTTAATTATAAAAGTTTTTGTATTATAAAATGTTACACAAGTAGAGAAGAGAAACTGTTCCGGTTATAATCTATCTTGTCGTTGTTAAGAGTAAAAAGATTTTTGAAATGTGGGTTATCTGACAGATAATTTTGCGACGACGACGGTATTTCCCTTTAAATTTTATTATTGCACAGAACGATGGTGGCACGTAAGGAGCGAAGAGGAGCGAAGAACAATATAAGGTAAACGCAAAGTTATCGACTTCCTTAAGTTAAGCTCGAGGTTTAAAGGTTTCATATTAAGTAAGTATCGAATAAACAAAGACTGACAAGACGGTGTAAAAGTTTATTATTGAGTTAGTACACTTTATTTCTATGTTATCCGAACTTAATTTTAATAGTGATTCTAATCAATTTGTCTGGTTTTAATGAAAGGCAAAGGATCCGTTTTACATTTTAACTCTTTATGAAATTTGCGATAGTTATTATTAGATGATGATATACGATACGATCGAAAATATTTTGCGATCTTTTGATATTCAAACGTTTCTCCGACCACTTTTTGGAAAGAAGAAACCGAACAAAACGAAAGGAGAAAATAAAAGTTTTTTGCCATATATACATTGTATCCATTATTTTTATAGCTTTCCATATATGCAATAAAAATGGCGAGAGATAAGAATATAAAATGTTACAGGCCGGAATATCCAATAAAATTAAACTATTTCATGCATATTCCTTCTTGTCCGCACTAACATTAATTTATCTTGTTTAAGTACCCATTTTATTGTCACATCAATTGTCCTTTACACATATACATATATTTTGCATTACTTTTACACATTTTGTTATAGCACTATCGAATATTACTTATATGCCCATATAACACACACGTACGTTTTCGGTTGTGTGTGTGTACGTGTGTATGCAAATTCGATTTAATTAACGCTCGCACTTCGCACATTTCCACGTTCCTATATTTTATTTGTATTACTGTTACATCACGTATTGTAATTCGATTATAATTCGACTGAATGTAATTACATCGAGAACTCGAAAAAGTAATAAAAAATATATGAATTTCAAATTAACTCAATTAGTTTAGTTTTAAAATTTTGGCGTGAACCTAATGGAAATATTGTTACGATTTCGCAAAACGGAAGAAAGTTAATCCGTCCATTTCAAGAAGTGCACTTAATTAAAGCTAGAAAATAAAACTGATAAATAGAAAGGGATTTTTGTTCGAAATCGTTTCCCTGCTCGAATATAATTCACTAGTTAGTGAGGAAGAATTTGCTTAATAACCTGTTTAAGATATCTCTTGCAATAATTATCTTCTTTTTGCTCTCTTTGCTACGCTTTTCTTTTTTCTTGGGTTTTCCTCTTCAACAGAAAACCCATTTGAAAACAATACTCGAAACATTCGCGAAGCAAATGCCGGGGTCGCATTAAATTTACATTACGGGAGGGAAACTTAATGAAAACTCTTAATGCACATTCTTTCGTTTACATCTTTTTATTTTCACTCTTTTTGCGCGTCTCTCTCTCTTCCCGCTTTGTAACTTTCAGCTATATTTCGAAACGTTTTCTCTTCCTTAAATAATAAACACACACACCACACTTGAAACGCAATTGTCTACGAATTTAAGTCAGAGCCACTTGAATGTAGTTGTATGTTTTGTTAGTTAATTAAGAAGAATATGTTGCAGCATTAAAATATTCGAAGTAATAACGTAAAAAAGTTGTGCATAGCATAAACAAAAACTCGGATTAAGATTGGAAGCAAAATTCGCCCTTTATGAAGAGTAATGCTCCTGTAAGTTTCCTTTTCGCCTAATATTCTTCTTTATTGGCCTTCTTTTCGGCGTAAATAAATTCCGAATTAAATATTTAAAAAGTAATTCGCACTTTAAGCAATTAACTCCAGTCGTATCAGTAAGTTTATAATTAATTAATCAGCGCGTCGAGATTGTAATTAATGAATTTTGTTCTTCAATTTCCACTTTATTCAGCAAATCGATTCTCGGTAATTAGGTGCGCTTTTTTATAATGAGAATTTAAATACGTTCCTCGTGCAAAATTGAAGAATCATTAATGAAATATGAAGGCATTATAGGATTAATTAAAATAACTTCGAGTAGGATAGTGAGAATAATAAGAAAAACACAATACGAGGAGGATATGAAAAGGCTGTAATGCTTATTGTGAGCGGAACAGATGTAGTATATGGCGTAGATTGGAGTAGTAACTGTTATTAAAGACAGTAGTGGATTTCATAATTTTTTTCGCCCTTTCAATAACCACGCTTTTGTCAATTCGCTTTACGATCGAAAACTAATTGAAATTTTTTCAAACAGTCATCCTAAATTGTTTGAACAATTAAACAGATTTCAAATGGTTATTGGGCCAGATTTATTCGTTAGTGGGTGTTCTGTACCGTTAACAAGTAGAGCGCCATCATTGTTATCTACAAGAGCTTTCACGTGCGAGCTCCTATTAAATTGATTTTTGCTAAATGCGAACAAAAAAAAAAACAACTGCCCTCAAAATTCGGCGAAAAAAACGGGGGTTTCGGCTTTATTACGAGTCGTGTACTTTATGCAAAATTATAAGTATAAATTTTTTGTTGTTGTTGTTGTTTGGGCATAAAAAATGCGAATAATTTTTTCCCCCAACAAGCTTAAATATCGTTATATACTTTCGACAACATTTCACATGCACAATTTTTATTGCTGCCAGCAGAGTTACTTTAAAACATGATTTAAATATATTATTTTTGGAACGGGAAAAGCGTGCACACATTATTTTTTCCCTCTTCTGTTAACGTATAAGAAGGAACGATACAATGATGATGATATTACAGCGTTTATAATATCCGTTGTGTGTAATATGTATTATGTGTAAATAGAAAATAATAGTAATGATGTTATTAAAGGAAGAAGTATTATGTAAGTATACGTATATGAAAAGTTACGAGGCTGCATGGGGCGTTTGCGAAAGTTTAGCGTTTGTCTACGTTTTCTCTTATAAACTATCAAAATGGTTTCGACCTTTCTTCGTCGAGGATGATGAGAGATCCAGAAGGAATCGTTTACGTTCAGCCAACAATATGCTGCTAAACACGTCTTTTATTGTTCTTCCTCGCTTTATTTTTTCGTTATGCGGTTTACATGTGTGTGTTCCTTTCAAGAAATTTTCCTCCTCGATTGTATTGCAGTCGTCAATTTAACACACCGGCGTTAGAATATTCGAAATTCTTTTCTGCAACATTAAGTGCTTCGTTTCGTTAGGTTTTCGTATTAATTTCGCTTCCTCCGGTTGTCGATGGCCTAATAGAAAAGAACAACGGGAACTTCGCCTCGTTCCACCTATTAAGAGTTGTTTTTATTAGTTTTCGTGGATGCTATCGTCAAACCGATTCGGTAACACATTGCCTATCTAATACGTTTCATTTTTATTGCTAATAATATCAGTTGTCGAACTTTTTGCAATCTAAAAAGTTTACAGTTCCTATCGATTATAACGTAATGAGATCTACGCCCTTATCCGAATAGGGATAATTTGAAAAATGCTCCATAGATTTCCATTAGAAGCACCGTCGCAGAGTTGAGAATTACGATGCCTAAGAGAGAGTAATAAAATCATTATTTATGTCGCTTTAAATATTCATCAATATTTAACAGGTTCTGCTCTGGACAGTAGCTTTTTATAAGAAGATTGCATAAAGTCCCAGAGGTAGGTCGGTGCTTTTCGATTCTTATCCCGATGCACTTTTGCCGGCAACAGTTTGAAACTTTAACAAGAACTCAAACTGCATTCAACTAAAAGCGTTCTTCTTCGTTCTTATTCGTTTCTTTGAGATCCCGTTGCTTTGGCACAATTATTATCGTTGCGGTCCTGTTTATTAGGCAAGTGGTAACGTTATCGGAAACGTAGCGGGGCGTTAGATTTTATTTACGACCGTAGAAAACATGGAATGTAAATGGGTACAAACTGTCGGGAAAATCGTGGGTATCGTGGCTAAATGTAAGTGATAATTGGTTAGTGAAGGTGCGCTTAACGGCCTCCATCGAACGCCATAAGTTCGATTTATTGCCACATTTACATACATCTATTAGGTTTTGGGGAGTAACATTACCAGCGTTAGACGATGTAACATTATAAACTTTCAGAAACTGTTGTTGATTATTAATAAACGCATAACGTAAAGATTCGACGATTCGGAGCAGAGAGAAATGGTTTGATTACGCGACAAAATTAAAATCGACGAAATTCAGATTTTTATTAAAGATTTTACATGGAAATTGCGTAAAATTATCGTTATTGAAGAAAATAAAGGCTGCCACGTTTGGCTAAACGGCGAGACGAAATTTTCAAATCAGACGTTCGGTGTAAATGGAAAGAGCATTTACTTGCATCGAATTCAATTTCGAGTCCAATTATTTTCTTTTTACCGGATGCACCCAGCAAAACAAGTGTGTATATGTATACTAACTGAAAATACTGAAAATGTAATTGAATCGAGCACTGAAAAGGAAACGACCTATTACTTCGGTTAGCTAATTACAATTTCCTTACAGAAAACTGTATTCACTCGACTATGGTTAACGGAATGCAGCTCGGTGTCTTTTTCGCACACACCCTTGCCTTTTCCTTATTTCCTATTGCCCGTTTCTTTTTTTCGATGTTCGTTCTCTTTTAATTCCGGTCTTCATCTTAAATGGGCATCCTGGTGATGTTATGTAAATTAAAAATAAAACGAGCTGGGAACGAAACGAAGAAACGATATTCTTGATAATTGTGAAAACGATGCTTTTTGCACACAGCAATTCCAATTAAATTAAAATATAACGAGGAGACGACGTTCACTTCCTTTTTATTAAGCGCAAAAAAAAAAATTTATATTTTTAATTAGCAATTCTCTAACGAATATTGTTCGTAAAGGGGGCCACAGATAAGAAGAAAAAGGAAGGAAGAGGTTGGAAAAAATAGCGAGAATTTTCATAACGAATCCCAAACAAGAAAAGTTTTTTGATTATTAAGTAAAGTATTTATTATAACATTAACGGTTTAATCGTTTTAAAATTTAACATTCCTGGGAGATTAAATAGTTCATCTTGTTAATTTATCTACAAACTTTTAATCCCAGTTGCGTACATTAATTTCAAAAATAGCCCAGGAAAAAAGAGGACAGGAACGGTGGTATCCGAAAAAAGAAGAACGTTGGTTCTCCTTTAATTTTTTTCGTCCAAAGTCTGCAACGACCAACAGTTCGAGCAGCGACAGTAGTAGGAGCAACGGCAGCAGCAACGGAGGAATATTAAAAATTGCATGAACTTTTCGACGAAAAACGATCCAATGAATATTGTATAAGGTGGATTAAAAGGAGAAAGGAAGAAGACCCCGTGCAGAATAAAAAAAAAGAGAGAGAGAGACAAGTAGCAGCAGCTGAAAATTATTCCGAAAGCAACGCCAGCTCATTCTCGATAATGTAACAAATTTTCAGTTTCAACGAGTACGTTGAATTTATAATTAAATTACAACTCAATTAATAATGTAAATGCCCATTTATGTATCGTTAGACAAATAGAATTTCCATAAACATGTTTGGCCAAAAGACGTACGAAAACAACGATGGATACCCCGACGGTAATTAACAAACAGACCAATGTTCAATTGATCCGACGTAAAATTTCCATTGCAAATTAGTTGCGGGGCGGAAAAGGGGAACGAGGAAAAACGGACGGAAAGTTGGCGAGGGTGCGACAGAGAGAACGAATACTTCCTTCTGGTAACTTTCTGAAGACACCGTAAGCTAAATGTGTGTGTGTGTGTGTGCTGAAAACGACGGCTTTGGTAACGTTGAAAATTTAACTTGCAAAATAGATCACTTGTCAGCCTTATACTATGTACATGGAAGATCGAAAACTGGACATCTTGTATGCCAGAAGGAACGCGTTACGCTTAAATCGAGTTTTCTTCCTTTTTCCTAACTTTTGCTCCCTTCTTTCTCTATTTCTTTCCACTACTTTTATTTCCTCCCTCGCCTCGCGCTCCTTCGCCTTCTTCATACTGCTACCATTAAAACATCGACAAGGAGACGGTTTTTGGGTCGGCGTGTGCCACCTAAATACGTAGTCTAAATCACTGAAAAAGTAAAACACACTATTTCTTCGCCAAATCCACTTTGTTCCCTTCTTTTTGCTTGTTTACCAAACGGTGTTACTGTTTGTTTAATTCATTTCATTTACAAGATCTCCCTTTGTGTACGTCACAATAATTCAATTTTGCGAAGGAAAAAGCGCTTCTTCCCTTTTTAGTTCTCGTCCTTTATTATCCTTAACTAATAAGATTTAGTAATTTGAATTTGGAACCTATTACGGAATTTCTGTAAAGAGGAAGGAGATAAAGGCCTCTTGCTCGTATAGACGCTTTTTGTTGCCGCAGAATACCAACGTGAAGATAAGCGTTGGACGATTATGTCGCTTTGAAAGTATCACAAAACGCAATTTTGCACTCGCAATCATTTACTGTTATTTTTCATGCGGATTATCATTATTATTCCAAATAATTGATGGAACAATAATAAAATTGATTTATAATAACCAACACATAGGCAATGGCAAAACAATAATAATTTCCAATTAAATCGATTAAAACAAAAGTATCGTTTATTTAATGCAACCAATTTAGCGTTATTACAAATATTATAGAACTGCAATAAATTACAAATTGCTCGTATGGCGGACAAAAAAAGAAATTCAATTACAAATACCTATAAATTACAAATCAACGTCCACCGAAGGCTATCAGTCGATAATCGATCCATAAACAGTTGATATTCATTCCAAGCGGTGATGTCCTCACACAGTTCTTGATTGTGATATTTACAAGAATTGCGTTTGGACAATCAGAGCCTGAAACTATCGCATCGCGTTCTCCAGACGATAAATAACCGGGAGAACTTTCGTCCAGGTGAAAACCGTACCGTGCGACGATGGAAAGTTTTCGGTGGCAGTTTTCGTTTGTTCCGCATCGTGGAATTTGAAACTTTGCCTGGTCTCCCGACCGTTTTCCTCTTGTTGCTGGCCAGTCGAAACTGGAGACGAGTCGACATGATGCCCGTGTCGTGTTCGTCTTTGTGTTTGCACTGGATCGCAATGACGCTGAAATTTCATCGCACGAATCGTTCTTCGTCGGTTTTTCCCACTCCGGCGATCGCGCGTGTCGCCGAAACGAAAATCGTTGTCAGTTCCAGTTGTAAATTATCGGATGCGAGGGATTTTTGTCACTTTAATTCCCGCCCGGAACGTCAGCCGTGAGGGCGGTTGGGCGACCGCCGCTCCGGGGATGGCGGTCGTGTGTTCGGCTCTTACGTTGAATTACGGCCCCGGATGATCTGAAACGGAACGTAATTTCATTTTATTTATTATACAATTTACAATATTAAAGCGTGTTTGAAATATTGCAAATTGTGCGCGCTGCAATTGCCAGCGACGAAGTGAATTTAAATGCAAACGTTAATTACTGTTATATTCGGTTAACGCGATTAATTGAAACGATTAACAATTAATTTCGGTTTGTTGCACGGACAAACGAACGTTGTCGTTTAGCGATTGCAGATATTATTTGTTGAATTAATAGAAAAGAAAGAGAGACGGCTTGTCGACTTTTTACGGGCGATTTTTTAAAAATTGAATTAAAACGCAAATTCTTTATTGTTGCAGAAGATTTCATCTTAACGGCGGACGCCATCGTAAATTCTGCAGTTACATCCGCAGATTTCGTTTAATATTATTGCTGTATATCAAATTATGACGATAATAACGGCGATTGTAATTTCAAGTTTAATTTACAACGCAAACACTTTTCATAATTCATTTAGCGCGAGACAAGGAAAAAAGGAAAGAAATACGAAAATGCAAAGACCATCTCTTCTTTTATTCCTGCACATTCTCTTTTTGCTTCACAATCTCCTAACCCATGTTTATTATTTCGGTCTTGTTTATTGTCCTGTAAAACGTCTTGTTGAGCTCGTATTATTTTCCATAATGTTATTATGCACTTTTCCCTCGAAATTACTTTGCATAAAGATTTTTGCGACTCCTATTTTATGGGAAAGGCGAAAAGAATAAGAGGATGGTTGATGGAAAAGACCAAACGACAAACCGTCTCTTTCCTTCTTTGTGTGAGGGCTACTCTTTTACGAAGCCATTGCTTTTTTTCGCGAAATGTTTTCATATTCTGAAAAAGTCTTTTCCTTTTCCGTTGATATTTTGTTTTAAACTGATTCATTTTTCTTGGTAATTAAGTTACATCACTCGAACCAAACGGGAAAAGCTTGACACGAGTCGCATTTTCTACCACTAGTGCACGGTCTACCAAAGCTACTAAAATGGAAGATTAAATATAGAAATTATGAATTAGAGTTGCGAGAAAATTTCTTTTCCTTTTCCCTTTCTTTTGTCGTTTTTTTTAATTCCTTTATGGTAAGTTGTAATTACGTGAAAGATTAAAAATATTTTTCTGCTCTCTGTTGGAAAAATTAATATCGTTTCTTATTTCTCTTTGCCTTGAAATAAGAACAGTATCTTGCGATATTAATTAAATATCATCGTCTTTATGAATATCTATCTAATAATATTCTAGCAACTTTTGTCATAAAGCAAAGGGATGATAAAGACAAGAAGAAGAAAGGATTTTAATTACTTTTATATGTACGTTACCGCAAAAGAAGCAAATAATAGCGCGAAAATTCGTTTCTTTTTCCTTTCTTCTTAACCTCATAACACCAAGTGATTAAAATTCATTCCTCGAACGCAATTTTTTGTTGTTGCTGCCGCCATTTCTGAGCGCGCGTGTGTGCACCAGAAGAGAAGAAGAATGAGAAGAAGTTTCTTAATGTATAAAGTTTCTTTGAGATTTATTTCGTTATATTTCTTTATGTTCTATAGCTGAAAGAATGTTTACGCCTTATTTGACTTGCTCCTTTACTAACCCATTTTCATCCTCTCTAATAACAATAAGAAGCACAAGAAGAAGAAGAAGGAGAGGAAGAAAAGGCAGCCCTCACATCCCTCTAGAAACAACGTTATGCCGTTGTGTTGTCGAAAGGGAGAATAAAATGGGACGAATTGGAATTTATATCACTTAATTTCAGTCGTGTCCAGCGGTTCGTATCGACTCCACTGCTATCTTCACTTTCACCCATCCACTATTTTATTTGTCTCGGTTCCGTTTTATTGGTTCGCTTGAATATTTGAAAAATTTCCATTTTGCGAATCATTTGGAAATCCATTAAAGTAATAGCTGCCGGAAAAAAGCGGGAAATCTACATTGTATCGTTCAAGCATTAACATTGCTAGCGTAACAGACAAGAGTGAGAGAGGAGGACTAAGATGGAGAGTTTCTTCTTCAATGTCAAACGTACCCTTCGAAGATAAATTAGCAATAGAGGAAATTCGGACAAATGCCCGACAAAGATGGATCGTATCCTCAATTCGAAGAAAACAAGAATTACAACTTGTATTCGTTACACAAGTAAACCGTACCGTTAAATCGGAAACGACTTCTGGATTTTGAAATCAATTTGCGATCAAAAGCTCGTTAAAATGGATCAAATTTGTCGAAAACGTAAAAACGAATAAAGTTGGTTTGCTCGTTGAAAGGGATGATTTTAAAACAATAAGTTAAACATCGGTAACAACGCGTTCTAACCTAACTGTCGAATTTAGCCTGGCGCATCCACCATTTTCCCATTTTAGAAAATAACCTCCTACTAAGCTCCCAACAATAGGATTTTCCACGTTCTATTGTTCACGAAATACTCTAGCATTCCCTCTCTATTGCCCATTTTTATCGCGGCGTTCCATTCAATTTATCTTTGCGCGAATTACAATTAAATCTCAAGTGTTAGAAATGAAATTATGAACGAGAATAAATCTGCGGAAGGAACGGAACGGGCTTAACGTGCGAAATTGGAAGTCGTACAATTTCGGCGTTCCCTAATAATAACGCTTTGATAATGATGATAATAATAAGAGGAATAAAACGAAACAAAGGGAAAAGCTGAAATCAATGTTTTCCATAAAACGTTATTTGCCTTTAATTGAATCGACATTAACAGAAGAATTTGCATATCAAAGGGACTTCCTCGCATTTCCCTTCTACGTATTTCCCTACCATTTTAAATTTCCTAGAATTAATGCGAATACCTTTCCAATCGATGAGGACACAGCAATAGCTAACAAAGAGAGAGAGAGAGATTCTCTGTGTGGGTGTAGATGGGAGAAAGTGCGATATAACATCTATTTAGATGGCGTGGAATGTGCGGAATGCGGCCCCAGCGACAAGCGATGCCATAAATTTGATTCGGACAGCGAACGGTTGCAAGAAAAAACTAGGGCAACGTCTCGCACCAACTTAAACTTCGTTCTTATTGTTGCTGTCCTACATCATTCGCCGTTTCGTTTGGTTCGCATTTCATCTCGCCATTCGGTTTATCACCATGACGATCATTGGAATCGCCCAGTTCTTTCTCGAATTTCAGAAGAGTACAAAGAATTTAAATGACGGATGTTGCGTGGGAAATACTCATAATAAAAACGGAAACGCCGTCGCAAAGAGCGAAATCCCCAACCTAATAACTACAACCTACGTAAATTCGAAATATTCAGTAAAGCAGCTAACACAGTTTAATTAAACAATTCTTAAGAACGACCGAAGTATAGTCGATCGAATTTATAGTTTCCCAATAATTGCAGCTTTAATTTAACAAACCAGCAAAAGGAAAACACGGTCCTTCGATGCAACAACTGACAATTAGCATTCTTGCTCTCGATTGAAGCACGTGATGGCAAAAGATGTTTGGTTTGACGAAGTCTTTCGCTGTTTCCATTCAATCACAATTATGATCCGATCGATCGCAAGTTGCCGTTTTGTTGCGGATCGTCGTCCGAACGACGCCGGCCGTCCCTCAAATCGATCGTCAACGCTCGATTCATCATCGCAACAAGCGATAATTAGCATATCAAAGCGTCTCCCGTTGCCGTTCATCATCGTGCACATTGAATGTTGTTCACGCATTGGCAGAGGCACATAATTGACTTGGGCCGCGGCGATCGGCGGCTTCGAATAAATTGACCCGCTTGTGTTTGTCCACCAAACCGGAATCCGAACCGCTCGATACGATAATGTAATCATTTGTTTATTATGAAACCGAATCATAATAACGTGTGATTATATTCCGTTGGTTGTTTTTGCGCGCAATTAAATTGAATTATGTCAGAATTAGGTACGAGATCGTAATAAGATAATAAAGTCAATGCAAATGCAGGAAATAAAAGATTCGTACATTCGAGATCGATGCTGCGACGCGATCCATTATCTTACGCTTCGTAAATCCAAAGTCAATAATAACATTAGCCGCTTTAATGTGGTTCTTATTCTTTCCGTGTGCCGCGCTTTCGAAAATAGTGTACGGACATTTAAAAGGAAAATGCGGAGGAGACTGCGGGAAGAAAGCAAATAGAGACGGAGCAAAACTTTTATCTCACGGACCCTCTTCCACCGGCAGAATACAAAAGAGAACTTTCTTTAACGCATTAATGACCGTTGTTTTCGTTATTATTGCTGTTGTTCTTTGCCTAACACAGTTTTAAAGTGCTTGCGTGATGGCGCAATTACTAAATTAAAATTCTTAAATCTGTTTACGGTCTAGTTTGGAGTCAGTTATTTAAAAGGGAAATAGTTTTTACTTTTTGGATTTTATCCACTGAAAGAAATTGAGTTTCTTTTTGTAACGTAATCCGCAAGGCTTCGCGCTGGACATTTAAATATTGAAATAAACGCATTCGAATAGATATTAATTAGTGTAATATTTTAACGATACAAAATTGTACAAACCAATATTTTCGGCACGCAAAAAACCGGACGGCATATTAATGTACGAAAATATAAATAATTGCGGCGGATTCGATAGAAATTAAATGGAACACAAACTAATTGGTATTCCGGCGCATTTTGTTATTGCAGATAATATTATACAAAATATGTATTTTGCGAAAAGGAGGAACAAACAAATAAAAACGTTTACACATCAAATTGAATTCAATTATTAATTATTAAAACTGCCCAATTTAGTTAAAAAGTTAAAAAAAAAGTAAAATCAACAATAGGAGAGACGCGAATTGGGCTCTTCCTCGCGATGGCATTTCGACCACATTTAAATCATCCCTCGCGGACCATATTGCCACGATATAATCTGTGCAATTGCAGTTTCCATTAACTCGTAGCATTTGGTAAACCTGCGTGGATTCCCCGCTTCGTTTGTAGATATGCACATGCGAAAACGTACGTAATGATGTTGATAATAATAGTAGCAGTTGCGGCAATGACGGCCACATTATGTGCATTAAGGTCAAGTTAGAAATTCGTCCAATAAATTGGTGGATAGATAACAACAGATAAATAGAGCGAGATTGCCGGCGAATGGAACGGGATCGGAGCGCATTGAGTTATGCGTGCATTTGTATCAGGCGTTGTCCACTAATTATCGACGAATATGCAAAATATCGAGCCGCATAATTAACGGCAGCGTGCACGACGACGACGCCGACGATGGCGGCGTCGCGTTATAATGTCGCGTCTACGATTGAGATTAACTCGATTAAAATGGGGGACAATGCGAAAAAAAGCGCACCAAACAATTAATGCGTGTTTTGTTCGCAATGACGGGATTTAATTCGCGATAAAATCGATAATAATCGAAAGCGCTGTATTTTATGTCAAAGATAACGCTTATCCATATCGAAAAGTTACCATTTGATGGTATAACGCGAGGAATGGTAAACGTTGGATTAAGCTGAAAAATTTATTTAAAAAAGGACTTTAATTAAATTTGTTGAATTAATTCCATAACGTGCGCTTGCTTTTTTTGCGAGGGGCATTCGAATTTGTTTGCGTATTAAAATGAACGCTATCGATGAAATGGACAGAAAGGGACATAGATACGCCGCTAACCCAATATTATTTGATATTCTAAATGTAAACCGCAACTGCCAACAAATAGCTGCTAGTAACGACTGGAAGATGCGAGCAGTCTGTTATATCGATTTAATATGGTTAATTTGCATAAATACAAGTCGGCGTCCCTTACGATTCACCAAAATCGAATTAATTTGAAATCTACGAAACATTTCAATTATTATTTCGTCGTAATTCCATTTTGATGTAATTTAAAATTGATTTTCTCTTTCAGTCGTTCTTTGCGAAACCAATGAACCGATGTTTGAAATCGTACGAATTCATGTCAAGTACGTACTAATCGCTAATTAATGACGTCCTGTTGAAGCTAATCGACCGACGTGTAAATATAATTCGTGCCATTCAGATTGGACTAATTATGTTTTACAAGTCGTACTAGGGATCAATTTGAAATTTAATTTTCGATTGGGAAGTTTGCTAGCAAACGACGAAATTTCGTGAGGCTTCGTCGTCTTGCATTTTATCACAAAATTTCGTGATGCAATCGCAAGTTATTTACAATATTTCGCATGGAAGTTTAGGAGCGATATTAGACGCATAGTTCGATAAATTTGAACATCGACATAATTAGAATAATGTAGTTTTCGGCAGCGAGTATTAAAGGAGGATTTTACAACGAACGGGATTGATATTTTGGTTCCGGGAATTATTCCTCTTAATAATGGTAAATGATGATATCGATCATATAAAGTTGGAAGCAAGAATTTAATTACGTCTGATACGTTAGTAATGATGAAATGGCTCGTGCAATAAATGGTGGACCTCGCATTTATAACCGTAATTATAATATTAAGAATTCCCATTCAATGGGAATTGATTTACTATGCGGCGTAAGCGGTTCTAGAGCATCGTTCTAAACTCGTGTTACAAACGATTAATTCATGTTCGCTTTATTACATCATCTCATATTTCTACACGTGAAGCTCCATATTTACATTACTATAACTTGCTTTCTTTTTGAACGTCACTATAAAGAAGACATCATAAAAAATTCATTCGCAAGTGCATACAAGTGGCGCCGATGCGAGCTTACTTTTGCAATATTCATTCATACATGCGAAAGTTTACCAGTTTCCCTCTTTTTCTTCAGTTTGAATATTAAGTTCATAAAACTGGCAAGAGAGACAACTCTTAAAGCGACCAACACACCTGCTCTTTGATACGAGACGTTTATCAAATTAACAAAACGGTTTGTGAAAGATGACGTAAAAATATAAGTGGTAAAAAATTGCGATTAAACTATTGAAGACAAATTGATTTATATTATTTAACATTGCATAAAAACGAAAATACATTAATCTGGGCAGTCGATGGGGTCGGTCCGCTTCGATTCGATTTTCTTTTCGTTTCGCATTCACGTTCAAACAAATTCCATCATTAATCAATATCAAATGGGTCTTTGCTAATTCGGAATCGGCTTCAATAATACAATGGGGAACATTTGTATGCTTCTCGTCACAATTTCCTATCATCCGCTTTCCACTTCTGTTTCCTTTTACTTTTGTTTGTAACGAATCTATTTTTCCGGTCACAGATTGTTCTGAAAGATATTTACAAATCAAATCGATTTCGTTACGAATCGAATTAAATTTCTCTTTCTCTCCTTTCCGATATCGAATCTGATGTAAGTTTATGTTATAATGGGAACAAAAGCAGATAAATTAATGTTCGATTTCAAACGACGGAAATTAATTAAAATTTCCCTATACGAAAGCATTTTTCACTCATTTAATTTCGTAATCATTTTGCGTGGTCACGACTAAGCGCATTAACCTCTTCACATTGGAAGAGCGTCATAGTTGCAAGGAATTCTTCGTGCCCGATGCCTAAACGACAAGATTCCGTTTCCCTTTTTCCCGAAGGAGAAAACGGGCGAGGTTGTAGGCGTGGGCGATGATGTGGCCGAAAGCGAACCAAAGCACATGTCGCCGGACGGAATCGGATGGAAAGGCGGCAGGAAACTCTGAAATTGAAGGGTCGAGGAGATGGCATCGTAAATAAGAAGCGGTTTTATTTATTTTACTTTTTTGTTTTTCTTTTGCGTACGAAACGACGACGTGGAAATCAAAATATAAAACGGGGACGCCAATTTAAATGAATAAAACATGCGAATCATGATGGCAATAATGGTAAGAATAAAAAATACATAAAATGACGACGGGGGAAGCGAGAATGATCGAATTGAATTCTTTCTGCGCTTGCTGGAACGCGAGGGTAAAAAATTAAAATCGCCTAAAAGATTCGTTTAAGAAACGATTTTATGGTCGAAATTCTAATTTATTTCGTGATGTGACGTGTTAGTCCGACGATGGGGATTATTGCCGAGGATCGGAACTTCAAAGGATGTCCTCATCATAGTCGTATGGAATTTAAGTTGTATTATATGTGGGCTACGTTTAATTTATTCTGGGCTGAAACAAATTAAATCTTTCAATGCCAAAAACACCTACTTCCATTCATTGAAGACCACCAGCATAATGATTTAATTAAATGGAAGTGTTTGGCGAAGAAATGGAACTTAATTAATGCATGTTTTAACTTTTCGCCTCCTCTAGACTTGAGTTGTCTAAAAAATGCAAACTTTGAAGAAATCGAATTCTCAAAGAAGGAATGAATGTCAATGTAAAACTCACATTTAAACGCAAATTAATCGATCTCTAACGTTCATTTCGACAGTGAATCACTTTAAGAGCTGCAAAGTGAGTTTCTTGCACTTTGTGCAAAAACGCAAAAGTCTTGTATACAAATGCAAAATTTGAGCAAAAAAAAAACTCAAAAAATGAATATTGTGAAACGAGATTGAACACAAAACAAAGATTCATCAAAAGTTGCGAAATTTTGGCACATAGTAGTTAGTCCTAATGAAATGTGTCCGAGAAACTTTCTGTACTAATTCCGTCCCTTTTTAAAAATCCTGACATTGTTTCTCTGCGATATAAAATGTGTGCCTTGTCGTTTTCACCGCCAACGTTACCCCAATTTGTCTCCGTCTCGTTCTCGTCACTCGCACCAACCAACCCCCTCGAAAAAATATCAACCAAAAAATATAATGAATAAATAACAAAATAGAAAACTTATTTACATATATACGATGTTAGTTTATAAAAGATTCGAATAACTGTTCGAAAATGTAATCTAAATTTTAAATGGGGTTCGAAATAATATTATCATTATTATTTGTGCGTTATTTCATCCACTTCGTGCACGATGGTGGTGGTTATTATTAAGAGTGGCACACACACATACACACTTCATTATTATCAACATTATTATCATTTCGACGTGTTGTTGTATTATAATAATAACAAGAAGCACCTGTCGTACGTATCCCATTTATTAACAATCATAATAATGACGTTGAGAAGAAGTGGCGAGGAGATTAGCAAATTTGCTAATCTCCACTTTATTATTGCAAGCGGCGGCTTTCGCATCACGTTCACGTGTACGGCGTGGAAACGAACTGTTCCAGAATGGAAGTTGGACGTGCTGCTAGACGGTGGAAGTACGTTTGCACGGGTGGTAAACGGTTCCTATTTCCCATTTCGAATCATACGCCAACGTGGCAGCTACCTTGTTATAACATTATTGCACAATATACGAGGCTAGTTGCGCGGCATATCTGCACAGTTCAGATCGTTTTACATCGCGAAATTCAATTCAATGACCCGACTCGCTACCGCTACGAACCACGTATTAACACCAGCAGCGATGCAATTAAACGCCGAATGCAACAATTGCGCCCGAACGTATTAGATCACTTCAAACAATTAAAATCGTTTAGGGCGTGAATCTCGAGATTCGCGCAAATCGACGTCGACATTCAATCGCTTTCTTATCCTCCTTGCGACGGCTTCGTTGCAAACAATTAACGCCACTCTCGTTCTGCACATCCATCGCTCTCCCCACCGGCTGAATGATACATTAACGTTATCAATACATAGCGTGTCTGTCTGAAACAGCCTCGTCCCATATAACGATAATGATTGCAATACCTTTAGGAGGATCGCTCCTTCGAGACGTATAATCCGGCTCACGTTTTACATGCACGCCGGAGTTTGTTTGTTTGCCGTCCCACGGGGCAATAGAAAACACGGATTATTAGCGTATGTTTTAGATTACTCCCATTACAATACACGTGTGTGTGTGTGCGGGTTTGCGGTTTACATTTAATGACTGGAACTTAATTCGTCTCTTAAAGACATTCGGGCACGAACCACGGAACAATAACAGCGGCGAACGAAATTCTACGTGGCAACAATTCGACCGGACAATGGAGTAACGTTTCCGCGTTCGGTTTTGCAACGAAAGTTTCTCATAGTTTCAGCGGCGAACGTTAATAAAATGCAATGCAGATTTCGCAGCGATAACGACTCGCGATGACTGACGACGAACGTGGGGATTTAATTAAAATTTCCGCGCGGACTGCAATCATTTTCATAATGTACAGTTTGAGATGAACTGCACTCGCAATTTGCGCGTAATTCGCATGTAAATGCCCGCGTTTCGTTCGTTCCGTCTCTTCGGCGAAGTCGTTATTCATTTCATTTCCTTTTTGCGTTCGGTTTCTTTAGGTTTGCCACGGGACAATTGCATTTCTCTAACAAATAAAATGTGCATCATAAACGTTATTTAAATAGGTGCAAGCACAAGGTGAAGGAAGAGGAAGTCGAGGTCTAATAAATTTTTAGATGGAATGAACGACGCTACGAAGGAGAGAGAGAGAGAGAGAGGAAAATATGTTGGCTGTTATTACATCTCACGCTTCGCCGGCACGTTATTTTCTAAAGGGGCGTTAAGCAGAGATGTGACACTATTGTGTCATGTTTACAATAGTACATCGTCTTCTCCTTACTCGCTACCGCCATCATCAACCACTCTATTTTCCTCACTTTTTCCTCTACTTCCTTCTTACGAACAACAACAACAACAGCAGTAACGTTATTTTGCATCTGACGAATTTGCACGCAAATAGAAGAAAATGGTCTTGCGGTAACGTACATACGGTCGTCTTGACAACGTCACGTTAATATACAGGACATCAGGGCACGAAGAGGCGAAGGAAGCGTGGAAGAAGAAGGGAAGGAACAAGGGCGAGAGAGAGAGAGAGAGAGAGAGAATCTTGAAGCTTGTTTCGGTTTACCAAATTGACACCACAATGAAGAAGAAGTGGTGGCGGTGGCGGTCGGATGATGGGGTCGCATTATGTACGGTTCCGAGTTATTCAAATTCAATACATGAGTTTAGAATATGGAATTTTATACGGTTCCATTTACAATCGAAATAATGATTCGAAGTGAAACGGGTTTCGCCGTTCGAAAACACTTTGAGTAGCATTTTCCTAACGAATAAATTATTAAGTGTGACAAGGAAATTAACGTTTCGTCTCCATTCATTTTTTTTGCGAGCGAAAGAAATGGCAGAAGCAGTGAAATATGGCGAGGGAACGGGAATGAAAGGAATGTTTCAATTTAAACAATTTAAAATTGAATAATCTCGAAGAATGAAAGTAAGGGAAGAGGCGAGAGATAATGATAAAAGTTGGTCGGAAGGGAAATTTTATCCAGGAGAACGAGAGAACGAGCGATGGTGGGGCATTATTTCATTTATTACGTAATAAAATTTTCAGCATGAAATAATTTTTATTCAGGTGCAGTACTTAAAAATTATGCGAAGAAAGATGGCATTAACCTAAGTAAGCGAAAGGACGTAATCTCGTCATATTTTTTAACCGTTGCCCTCCCCTTCTCCTCCTTCCTCTCCTTCATTCTCTACGCTTTACAATTTCTAAACCGTCGTACGCCGTCAGATTGATTCGTCTAATTTGTAAAATAAATTGAAACAGGTGCACTCCTCCCGAAGAAACCGAAAAACCCGCGCACCATCATCACTCCTTCGCCGACATAACATTCATACACATATATTTGAACACCTGTGTTTACCTCAACATTTCTTCTGCTACATTCTTGCCGATGCGCCGGCTTCGTCTTCAACCCATCCAAAAAATAAATGTACGTATATCATCGAAAGAGAAAAATTTTAACTAAACACGATTATAAATTGCTCACATCCATGCGGAAATGTGAGAGACGTTTCTGCGCGCCCCACACACACACACACCCCACCGTGGTACGTATAATAAAGCATTCTCATTTGGCATATTTTTCAACGCCCGTCCGTACAGATTTTTGCCACCCTCCGCCGGCATTTATCATCAACGTGAACCGCATATGAATCATTTTCGACAGCGTTTATAGAGATGCAATAAAAGAAAAACGCGATTTGATCTTTGCGATTTCCATCGATCCGAAAATGTAAATCGATGATCGGCGTACGACTAAATTATTATCGCAAGAACATTCCGATTGGAATTTCGCATAAGTACGTATAGCGATTAGATCTACATCGAATGAATGCGGCGAAGAAAGCGCCGACGAGGAATTTCAAATTCTAATTTTCGGATTTATTTCTCTTGGAAACAATCCGAAGCATTCGAACGACGATTTGCAATCGATTATTTGAAACGAAACAAAATCAACGAGCGACAGAAATTCTTTGCATTTTCTTGTCCCGGCGCATCCGCCATTTCCTGTGTTCGCTCTTATCGAACAGAACAAGAATAAATTGCACGACATTTCGCCGTTTCCATGTGCGAATGACGAGTTTAAAGATATTCATGCACATTCGAGTGGTTTCATTGTTAATTACTTAAAGGAGGAGATCGAAACAAAACTTAAAGTGCCACGTGGAGCGTATATTACCATTTTATGAAAGTTTCTCCACGCCGTGCCATCTCCGCATGTTGCTCCTCTTCGTTCGCATAACTTTCTCGAGCAATTTATTCGAATTGCCGCAAATACACGTTTATCTATTTCGGATGTTTCTCGTCCCGAAAAGACATTTTCTAATATCAATATTTTCGTATAAAAATTTTGCATTTTCAGGGATCAGTATTTCATTCAAATGAAAATATCTGATGGCATACATACATATAAAGAAGAAGAGGACGAAGGAGCTGCAAAGAGAAATGCAAAACGCAAAAAAGGAGAAGAAAAAAACAATTTATATACATATAGAAGAAAAAGGGAACCACGACAATCCTTCTTATTCCGTCCTTTCTCCACATTTTCCTTGTCTGTCTGAATTTTCCTCTCGCCCATTTTCAATTTTATTCCTATTGTATTCGGCCCTTTTATCCTTGCACGTTCCTATTTATATATCAATATCTACACCCCCAACTAAGGAGGAAGAACGAAAAAAAGAACGCGGGGGTGTACAAAAGGACACAATGCGAACCCTTTACGAAAAAAAGGACATAGAAACTGGACCACCAGATGCAAATAATGTGCTCGAATTTGGTTTCTCCTACCAATTTTTGTCAGGAAATGGATCCCCTACCGGTTGTTAGCTTCCACATCTTGAAATAATATTCGTCAAATGCAATTAGCAACGTTTTTTCGCATTATTTGCTTTCTTTCAATAATGTTCCATTCGTTAAATGCGATTTTGCGTTTTAATTTGACTTTTATCCCGTTTCATTCGAGTCGAAACTACATAGTTTTAACTTTTAAGCTCCGTTCGGAACGACGTGTCTCGGTCTCTCTGCGTAATTGCAATCACTTCAGCCGCAAACTGCTTACTATTAAATTTCCTCCGTCTTTATTAACAGATGGAGGAATAAAACGTCGGCGGATGGATAAGGATGAGGACAATTTTTACGGACGATAAGAGCTGTTAAAACGTCGAAATAGCTGACATTCGTCGGTTTTACTGTTTAACTGCGTCGAACGAATGGCACCCACACACACACTGACGGAAATTGCAATAGTGGCACGTCCATCAGGAAGGAGGAAATGCCAAGAGGATCAGACCGCACACACGTTTGTATGTAGATATAAAAAGGGGACGATTCCCGCATTTTATCGGTCAATTCTTCCTCTATCCGGGCGGTGTTCCTCTCATCGAACGATTATATTTCCCGAGTCCGTTCTTTTATTATGTCGCCGTTCACCTTCTTGCTGCTCGTTACAATTTAAAGTTTTCTCCTATTTGCGACGCGGCGTTAAATTCCGTATTAATTCCCCCTGTTTTTAGAGCGAAAGAACGAACGAAGACGCGGCAAGGAAAAGAGAAAACAGAAGTGAAAAACGCGCTGCTGTCGTACGGTTTGTTATTATTATCGTATTTCACGTTCTCCTCACTTCATTTATATCCGGTTTACTTTTTCCCTCGGTCGTCTTTTTTCCTTTTCCCTCCCGCGCATCGGTTAAACGTGAAGAATTGCTCGAAATAATGGGAAAACTATTTCAAAAGGAAAATGTTACTTTAACGGCACATTTACAACGGTGGTAAGGCGAAAAAAATAAAGCATCGCGATGGATGTATGTAGTTTAATCCCGTTTTATATTCGCGCGTTTCTATCGCAAAAAAGGGAACATCGTGCAATCGTTTTGAAATCGAAGATGCGTGGGCGATTTCTGCGTTTCTCCTTTTTATTCGATACTGCAATTCGGATTATTATCGGGTAACGGATACGTGATAAAATACAATTTGACGTTATCGTTTATAAGCACTTCGATGACACGTATCCAATATTTGATCTATCCCGTATATTAATAAAATACCGTCGATAGTTAATTTATTAAATTTTAATTTGTTTATTGTCAGGATTTCGCTCGCGTACTTTTTTTTTATTATTAACGCGTCGCGTCACTTTTTCTCCCGCGTGCAATTAATCATTAATCAATTTGCGAACGTGCGACGGTATATTATTTTTTAAAGCGATTTATGCATATTTATTCGTTTTAATTTGCATACGTTACCGTCAGTTTGTTATTATCGTCGTGATTCTGGTGTCAAAATTCGTTTAAAGTGATCGTACGCGTTAACATAAATTTATTTCTCATCAATTTAACAACAGGAAGACGTCTTGTCGAATACGGAACACAGTTTTAAGTACTTATTTATATTAATATTACCCGAAGCTTAAGTACGTTTCGGTAAACATTAACTGGAAATAATTTCTTCCTTCAACAGAAAATCCCCTCCTACGCTCATGTATGAACGTCGACATAAAGAACGTCTTATTTATGAAACGATGATAATAATGAGAAAATGAAATATTCCAGTTTGTTCGCCGGAGTTTGAATTCGTTTTCCTATTCCCTTTTATTTCTCACTTTTCTCTCGTTGTTCCTTCCACATTACTTTCACGACATTGCGTCGTCATATCCGGGAGCTATTCTTTAGATTTGATAAATAAAATAACAAACAGCGGATGGGAGGCGAAATTGTCAACTTCCTCCCCAACATTCGCATAACAAACGTTAACGTTGACGTATCATCCTTGGGCACATCGCTTAGCCCTGCATTTCATTCGATGTGTGAATTCGACGCCAAATTAATTTAAAATGCTTCCCGCACGAAGACGAAGAAGAATGACGAAGTTGCGAACTGCGGAACTTTATGAAAGCAAATTGAACGTTTCATAAGCGAACCGCTCGGTGCGAGGGAACGACATTTGCAAGAGACAAAGAGCGAAGGACTTAAGGACTAAAGGATTCCCGTCCGTTATTATTCCCTACCGCGGTTAATACACACGGACGGAGCAAATTGACACGTTTAAGCCAACCGTAACCGTCCGTTTCATTTATCAAAAAAATAATATATAATTCCGGCGGGGCGGCCAGATGAAAGAGAGGAATTGCTTTTCGCCGTCCCCCGAACCGTTTAATTCGAACTCGACGACGCGTATCCTCCCTTCGTCTTCTCGCCATTCTCGCTTTTAATAAACATCGTAATCGCCTGGACAAAGACGATTCTTTTAAAATTTAATTAATCCGCATTAGCGCGATAATCGTCTTCGGTTGACGTTTGGATGGGCGCTTTCGAGTGTCGCGAACGTTATTAAATTTTACGGAAACGAGCGCATTGAATCGGCGAATGGCGCTCGGTAACGCGGGCATCCGCTTATTAAGCCGTCGCGCAAGAACAACAACAATTTATTCGCGCTATTCTTTCGCAAACGGTCGCAGATTGTATCTGTCGCGGAGAATCACGAGTCCCCGTTATGCCGTGCACATTTTACTGGAGAATAATAATAATGATGGCACTAGTAACGGTACTAGTTTCCTCTCGGATGGCTTCTTCGAGAAATTGTCTAAAACACAGATATTTGCATGTATGATGTTTAAGTTTCGCGTACTCGGCGTAATATCTCCCTCCAGTTATGTTCAACTATCGCGGAATATTTGCCTGCTCCTTGTCGGATTAAATTTTACAATTTCGCGTAATAACATGGGAAAAATAAATGCAATCGCTTCTTGCGCACATTCAAATCATGAGCGATAAGACTAAACCGGATGCTTTCCGATGATAAATCAAGGAAAACGAGAGAAGCCTTTATTAATCCGCTATCCGCATCGTCGTTGCTTTATTTTTCGCGTTAAACGGAATCGCATATCAATTACGAATCTTTCGCCTAAATACAAATGTAAATATGTATCCTTTCGGCGCACGCTAATAAATCTTCAAGCCTATTAGCATCCGAAAATGAGACACCCACCAAATTTACGGTCTTTTTTCCCCATCTGTTATTTCCTTTTCGCCCTGTCTCGCAATCGGACGCATTTTATTTGAAAGTAAAATCACGACGAACAACGTCTCTCGCTTCTCTTTCTCTCCTTTTCCTAAGACGTATTAGAGTCGCCGTTGTTTTCATTAATAATACAAATCGTGTTGTACCTCGCGAGTTATGAATAAGGGATGAGTTATCAGAAATGTGAACGGGGGCCGAAGACCAAGAAGCCGGCCGAGAACACTTACGTTCTTCGCGCGGGCGGTCAAAGTTGCACACTCGCGCTGCCGGTGTCGCCTCTCTCGCATGGCGGTCACGCATTCGGTTATGGTCCCGCGAGATGATGTCCATAGTAAATCCTTTACGGATTTCGGACGACAACGTTTTTACGAGCGGCTGGGGGGAAGTGGAGAGCAAAAGCGTTCGGGGGGGCGGCGCACATTAACACCGCCCCGGAGTCCGGCTCGTTTTCCTCCGGTACGTTAGCGTGCGATTCTTTCCCGGTTAACGTCTTCTTACACCGGGGCATCAAAACGTTCATGGTCAGCTGGGGAGCCGGCACCGGAAGTTTACGATAAATGCACATTTTATTAGTTTCATATAAAATTTATGTCGACGGCGGCAGCGAGTTATAATCTTTCCATTGTTGTCGTTGTTGTTGCTGTTGGCCGTTGGATGGCCGCACTTTTGAACGCATTTTCCGTTTTGGGCCCCTTTAAACACGCGTACGGTGCGATTTTAATGAATGGTGATAATAATAAATTACATTGTTGTGCGCATCGGTTTAGCGACATTGTTATTGTTGTTCTTGCCATTTATTAACAATCCTCCCGTTTTTTTTTTTGCTACCGTTCGCTATCGCGCCGAGATGTTCCGAATTAAAAGGAAAATTTAATTAATGCATTGAGGATTTAACGAGATTATAAAGGGCAATATTCTGGCCGTAATCAAGTTTGTTTCGATCAACCTTTCGCCAACAACATTAAATTATCAATTTATAATCGAAAATTATTCGCTTGGAAATAACAGAATATATAAGGGGGCGAGGAGTGCGGCGGAGTGACGAGGGGCGGAAAAAGTTAAATAAGCTGATTGGAAGGTACTTCTTTATAATGTGCAAAGATAATAAGGGCGCAAGGAGAAAATTAAAATCAACTTATTTCCTCGTTTTCGCTTCCTCTATCGTTGCCGTAAAAGAAAATATCGATTATGAACACTCGATTTCGTTAATTCGAATTCGTTTTATTTTCGTTTCCTTTTATTTAAAATTCTCTGCATTTTTTTCATTCGATAATCATCGCCGTTTCTTTACCGCACCAAAAAGGACAGGAGAAAGTCGAAGAGAATAAAAGAGGCTAATGTACCATCCATCAAAATAAAGATAATAATTTATTAGATGTGTAAGGAGTAAACTGGCTGTGTAATACGAGATATGAAAAAATATGCGTTCGAAACCCTAACAGTTCCATCACGAGATAATAATCATATCATCATAACTATCCACGGTCGTATAGTTCCTCTGGACTTCTACTTATGAAGAGAAGACGGTCATTTGCAGCGACCGCCGTTAAATTTAACGACCATTATTCTTCTAATAATAATACTGCCGGCGACCCAGCGTATATCTAGGAGAAGGAAAAAAATAAATCAAGGTTTAAATGTTGTTGAAACCTAACGATAAAGGAAAAAGAAGAAGCCCCAAGCAGAAAATGTGTGTGTGTGTGTGTGTAAAAAAAAGGTTCAATTTCCCAACTACCTTTTAAAATGATGAATTTAAAACGAACATCTTAACGGTATTGGATTTTCTAGTTTTATGTGACAACTTTTCTTCCTTTTTTTTTTCATCATCCCTCCTCCACTTTCTCTCTACTACTTGGTGCTATTCTCGAATACACCGGATTACTCGCCATCAAATTGCATTTTCTACGTCGATTCGTGGAAACACATTTGGAAAATTTTATTGCCCGCTGATAAATTGTATCGGTTATATGAGTTTCATGCTGGAACAATGAGGGTGGGCATAAATAAAAATCGAATAAAGTTAAGGCTCATTAAAATGGCACGAAATTGGTCTTTTCGCCTTTCGGAGAAAAACGTACTCGAAATATTAGTTGTGAAACTGCTTCCCTTCTCTCCTTCTTGCGGCGCCCATAAAACATCCGGCGACTATTTTATTGTAAATAAATTAATTGGATTGTATTAAAAGCAAATTTAATTACTACTTTGTGTGTGTATGTGAGTGTTTCAGTAAAATTTGCCGGGTCTTCCCTTTTTGCGGTGATTAATAAGCACGGAAATTATTATTATTATCCCGTTGTTAATTTGCACAATTGTACGATATAAAATGAAATTGCAAACTAAAACTCTGCTACGACCGACGATTCACGTGTTATGAGCGGGCACACACGTGCAAATTGTATGTAAATGGACAAACTGACAAGTGCAGTGACTAACAAAACGCTTTTGTGCATCATATTTTATTATTTAGCGTCCCTGCAGATCCTTTTTAATCAGGAAGCTTCCAATTTTTCCGTCGAAATTATTTCAGCTGCCTCGAGTTGATAACGTAACAAAATTATTGACTTTATAATGTTAATGTTATAATTAAAGTATTATTACCTAAAGCGGGGTAGAAAATTACGCGGCAAAATAAGCAGATTGCCTTTGGGCTATTTACACGATCCGATCCGTTCGCCGATATATTTACAATATTCGACGTGTATTAATATTAGCGTGTTCAAGAAACAAATAAGTACGCAAGTATAAACAATTCAGCTTCGACTAAAACAACAACTCGCGATCCGTTACGGCGAGGTAATTAATCTGCAAAAAAAAAATCATTTCGCTTTCACCCATCATCGACTAATCCAAATAGACTTTCCTGCATTCGATTAACTGAGCAGCCGAAGGAGATTGGCTGCGATTTGTTCCGGACATCAATACGGGTACCTTCAGACGCGATAAGATCGTCCTTTCAATCACTAGAAGTCAGCATTCGGTCGTTCTTCGCTTTTTAGTCCACCATAAGAGTCGTTCATTTACGAATAAAACTGCGAGGAAATTGTGGGAACGTTTCCGTTTTCGAGGTGGGAAATTTGAACTGAATTTGTAATACGGGAGATTCTCGCGTCGATTTGTTTATTTAAGCGAAGAGCCGCTATCATTTATTCGCAATTGAGATTTCGCGATGAAGGTTTTAAACAAAATCTACCGGGTCTTCGTATAATATTAATAAACGAAGCCGTTTTCTCTCCAAAGATAATAATAAATCGTTATGATTAATTATAAATCGAGCAGGGAAGGAAACTGATCGGGTGCCGCGCGTGAAATATTAATCGAATGCGGTGGAGACCTTTTGGAAGATTGCGGTCCACCGCACATCTTCAAATTCCGATCGGCAAGAACTTTATATGTGAGCGAGGTCCAAAAGAACAGCTTACCGTCGATCCGTATGCCCCCGGGGTATAAAACTGCAACTCTTTCTTCGCTTCCAAACAATACCTTCAGAAGAATAATTTTAAGTTAATCGATTGATCGATTGCGATAACAAAGTTAGCGTTGGTGTGTCAAAGTGAATTTCGATTGTTCGATTATAATTTCGGTTCTTTAACGAATTGAATGGCCCCAGTTTATTCTGCTTTTTGCGCGTTAAACTTTTTTTACCCGGTTACAATTTTTGATTAGGAGATTTATGTGAAACGATAGAGATTGAAATTTTTATTTCTCTTTGTTCGCGGCTGCAAAAACAATTTTTTTTTGAAATGATACTCACGCAATTTTTATGCCGAGATGAAATGGCAGATTTATTTTATATAGATAGACATTAAAAGTATTGCTCGTATGTAAATAACGCCAGCGACAAATAAAAATTGGTGGAAAAAATTTAATGTTATATGAAAGCTAATACTTGTTTTTTTTTGGTCGTTCGTTTTGTTATGGCCGATGCTATTGAGCGAAATCGCATGGGATATTTGCTAATATTGTCCCATATATGTGAAAATTTCGCAATTTTCGCCTATATTTCGGTGGACATAATTCCAAACCCGAAATACACGCGTGAATTAAAATTCATGTAAATGGAAGTTACTCAATCGCAAATAAACCGATTACATTGATCATAATCACCTATTCGATTTGTAGACTATCGATTTAATTGCAAAACCAAAAATTCGAAAATTTTCCAAGCGATTTTGCTTCTATTTGACCGTTTGCTACGTGGAAATATTTCATTTATTTAATTGACAATTTCGCAACTCTTGCAACTAACCCGATGAGTTTCGTTAAGAAAATTAATCACCGTTTTCTCCATTTCGTACGTAAAGGAGTCCACAATTTTTGTGCACGTGTGTGTGTATAAATTTCCGCTTCTCTTAAACTACTTTGGCCTTATTAAATGGGCCAAGTGCCTGCCGGATTATATATTGTTGAAGCGAAAGTTTGTTCTACCTTGTAATAAACGAGAGGACTACATCGATATAAGTAAGTTAGTCGCATACGTAGAAGAGATGCGGGATTAAGCGGTGTCACACGTGCGCCATCGTAGAGCATTAATTTAATCCACCTATCACGTTAATTAATTAATTAATTAAACACGACGAGAGAGAAAAATGAAGCATTGATCACCTTTAATTAGTTGATTAGCTAAACATTAATTGGAACGGAATCGAGGCGACGCGTTACGTTCGGATTTTCGCAACACCTACATACGAGTCGAATAACACGAACGAGCGGGCGTTTTCGCCAATTTATGCGATTTTTAACGGTCGCGTAATAAAATTCGTCAAAATTTAAACTAATTAAAACTTTTCGTCAACTTTTAACTAACAGTCCTTACGTGAGCTGTATAAAATAAACGGGCGTAGACCGCGTCATTTACTCGCAGCACTGCGAGAACCACTTCTGGAAGAAAGATTTAGTTTAAAACCGCAACGATAGTGACAATACAAGCTTCGGGTATTTGATATAAAGTTTCGCTTAAATTTAAAAAAAAATCCGCTATCGAATAACATATAACAAATTGCATTTTTTTTTAAATTTATTGAGCGCGATTTTGAAAACTCCGCAGGAAATTATGCATCAGGAATTGCTAATAGTGTGCGTTTATTCTGGACGAAAAAGTGTGCAATGCCGATATAAAATACATTAAAAAAATCTAGCAAAAATCGTCATGAGATTTGATTCTCTAACATCCTCCGTTGCTCTTTTCCTATCCCATATTTTTTATCCGTTTTCAAGGATGGTTGAACCAGATTCACTTCTGCCAGTGCTAGTATTAGCGTTATGCTATCTACGAGGGTTTAAATGGAATCGAACCGTATAATATATTATATGGTATGTAATACAAGCGGCAACCAAGCAAAGGAAGAAGTAATCCTTAAGGAGACGATATAAACTTAAACGTTCGTTCATATTTTATACACACAGAGAGAAAAATCAGTCCAATCATATTCAATTCTTTTCTTAGCCTTTTACCTGCCAGCAAAAATAATAACAACGTATAAATGAATGGATGATTATTCTTATTCCTCGTATATTTAACATTGCGCGGCGTATTTAAATTGATGCAAAAAAATTAAACAACCCTCACGACACTTTTATGATCGCTATTAACCCGAAATTGTTTTTTATTTTCCATCTCGCTTTTTCCCCAATTTTAATTGCTCACCTTGTTTTATTGTTTCGCCCGAAATCGTTTTCTCAAATTTCACTCCGTTCTCGTAACGATATTAACAACAAAAAATTAATTAGAGGCCGTCAAATGGATTAAATTGCTTCAATTAAAATAAGCGAAGGGCTATAATTAAAGAAATTCATAAACATGTCCTCGTAAAGGGGTCCATATGTGCTTAATACTCTCAACGTATGGGGTGTTTTTTCCTTCGGTTGAAAGGAGTCAATAATAAATCGCTTTCCTTTTTGTCCTTTGCCGAAACACCTGCCGATTCAATTGTGGTATATGCGTAAGCATTAAAATCGGCAGGAAGAAAGGAAAAAGCTTACAAAAGGTAGTAAAGGCATAAAAAACTCCAGTAAGCAGAATTTTCCATCATAAAATGGTCCAACCGAAGGGGCTAAAAGAAGTGAAGAAAAAAGAGAAACATTTCGCCACTATTTTGCATGCAAAATAAATAAAAAGCAAGTAAATTCGGTTTCGAAACGGGGGGAAGATCGTATTGCGTATAAACGGCTTATACGAGTGCTAAAAGCGTTTCGATTCTCTTATAAGCCCGTAAAATGAAGCGGGCGATTTTTAATTAAAAGATACTTAACAATATTGCCTTCAATTATTTCAAATTACACGGTCCAATTCGAGGTTTCGATTTACTTCCTTCCAATCGTTTAATTTAATCAAGAAATTGAGATTCGTTTCGGTGATATTACGAGCAACGATTAACGCATAAACGAACTCCATACACGAGAAAGGAAGGAGATTTTGGTTATCTGGAAGAAATGTAACAGAACACCTTCGTGTTAAGGTTTCATGCGTTCGGAGGGTTTTAAGAGGAAAGGTTTTTGTGAAATGCAATCACTCTGACACGAATCGTGATAACTTAATACTGTTTAGTACATCTCACATATCAATGCTTTAAAAGTTACATCGCATATGGCCAATAATGCGTGTACGTACTTCTTTCATGGAAAACAATCTCGCAGAAAATCGCTTTAAGCGAGTGTACGTTACACTTTCGACAAAAGATTATTTTTAAATTAGCAAAGTTTCGAAAACTCTCTCTTTCTCTCGTTGTCTTCCTTTTGTTAACGTCATTATTTGTTGGGGACCTTTAATGACACGTTCAAAGGAGTTTTGCGTTATAAAATATTCACCGCAGGTAACCTAATAATAGGAAGTTGTGTATTTGTTCCGTGATTAAATATTGAAAAATAAGAGAGGCCAATTGAATTCCTATAATTTTGATTAAATATTCAACCGGCCGGGAATTGCTACATTTCCTTAAACAAAGTAAAAAATCCTGGATCAATAAAAGTACCTTTCTCGAGGTAATATTTTATAATTGAAGTAATTCCCTCTTTGCTTCTCGCAAGGTGGCAAGTAATAGAACAAACTGTTGAATGTGCGGTTTAATTCTGAAAACGAAAATGTGTGGTGTTTATTTTTTGCTTTTAATCCAATGCGAAAAGCGCTCTCGAGAGCAGCAGATTTACACTACGAACGAAACAGAAAAAAAAGCAATCGACGTAAATAATTTAATACGTTTATTATATCCTCTCGCATTTTACACGCGAATAAACGTGAACCGATCGCAATAAAATTGAATTTAATAATCGCACTTAGATTCGCAACATAAATGAATGGCATAAATAATTTTTTTTATTCGCACAATTCGTCCTTCTTTATTTATCGTACACAAACAAACTCTTATTTTGATCAATTCAGATACGTGATTTCAATCAAATTTAAAGGTTCACCCCGTCCCCATTCCGCAACTTCCTCCTTTCCCTCATATTATATTTATCGACGCGCCATTTATATGTGTACATAAAAATTCAAAACACGTCATTTGGGAATATTTCACGGGCGTTAGAATTCGATTTGTGTATATATTTTTCCATTTATGCAAAAGAGGAGTGCAAAAGAAAACGAAAGGAAAAAACTAGAAATGAATTTATAAAAAAAATGCGAAGAAAGAGAAAGAATGAAACGCAGAATTGGCGCTGGAAAGAAGAAGTGTTAAGCAACCGAATGATTAATCGATCGTTTTGCAATCGTCAAAACTTGCACCCGCGCAAAATCGTTCCTTTTGATCTTCGTCCTTTTTCACCGTTTCCAAACAACAATCAGAAGTGGCGGTTGTGCACAATTAACGTTCCCATACGGATTCCATCCGCTTTCGAACGGTTCGCCCGCAAGAAAGGAAACAATCGATCCGATCGAATACAATATATTTAGCCGCACACGGAGTTTAAATGGGAACGTATTTGCCGAACGCCTTTTGCGCGACTTCCCAAACAACAAACTTTCCTCACGGCAGCGAGACGAGGGTTTCGGTCGTGGTGCGAATGTACGTCGCGAAACAAAATTAATTTAACTTGGTAATTGTGTCGTCTTTCAATGGAAACTGCGAGTTATTAATACAATCGCGCACATACGTCGCAATAAAGAAACCCGCTAAAGTGTTTCGGCGTTTAGGAAATTCGTGTCGGTTCTTATGATTGGAAAATTGCGTTTTAAAGAGGGCTTTCAATGCTTTAAAACGGAAGAGCTTGTTCAGGTTTCTTATGAAACTTTTTCGCATGCAAAACTTGGAACATTTTATTTAGCGTATTTTGCTAGTTTTCTTTCATTAATTCGTCCTCTCGTTAAATATTCGTTTCGGTTCTTCTTTCGATTAATTCGTTATCGAGACCGCAACACGATAACGATGACGGCGTTAATAATAATAAGGCATCCGAACTATTGTTTGCCGTTTCAGTGTTCGAAGGCGACCGAAACAATTCCGTACCTTAAACTATTCAAGAGGGACTCGCGGTCTTTTCCCTTTCACTGCATCTCTCTTCGACAGATAGACGTAAATGCCTATGTTATGTAACCGAACCTTTCATATTAAAGATTAAACTTAACATTGAACCTAGTTTCGGACGAACCGCAGCATCCGCTTTAACACGGACCGTTTGTTAATAATAATCGTACGATTGTATCGTGACAAATTAAAATGGTTTCTTCTGGCGATTTTTTAAGGAATTATTCCCCATCCTCTGATTGCTCATTGAATGTGCGCGTATTATTCTTTAGATTTTGAAACGAGACGAGTTTGTGATGTTTACGATTAGAAATTAAATTTTAACTTCCCTCTTTTTCAGTTTTCCTCTTTTTTTTTGTGGAGGATTTAATACTTTTGTAATTGAGACCGCTCGTTATGTGATAATGAAAACAAAAAAAAACGGCGAGGACGAAGAGAAACGGTTTTCGCAATATTGGCAATCCTGCAAACCAGTAGAGATCGTAAAAAATTTAACGACATTATTATGGAGAAACAGAAAACAATTTTAATTAAACGTCTTTAGCTGAAGAAAAAGTGGGAAAGAGGTCGACGATGGGAGAGGGCGAACCGTAAAGAAGATGAAAAAATGGGAAAATTGGGCGGAAAGAGATTGATAGAAGCAATTATGGCGGCGCCATTATTTTTTTTTTTGCTATTCTCGGATGCTGACGAAGTTTTGGGTCACAAATTAAGAAATTCCGCGAAGTCAATTTGATGAGGTACTTTGGTCACGCGAAGGGATGGATAGACGAAAACGCAAGGACAAAATTGAGAAAGAAAAATTGAATGGATGCGAGAGGACGCAAACGGAGAGAAGAGAAAAAAGAAGAGAGTGGTTAAAGGACAATCGTGAGAGGAGGGATGATAGTTTCGGTATTTAATGTCCAGGTCGATCTTCGTGCCCGGGCATGTCCATAAATCTCGGTCCGTTTTCTTATTGCATACTTCTTCTTGCTAACTATTCTCGCTCCCGTCCTCTTTTATCTATCAATTTACTTTTTATCTATTTCCCGTCCGTTTCACCACCGGCCAGCCCGTGTCCCCCGGCATTATTTAGGTCGTGCACAGCCGAATCGTCCTTCATCCTGTCTCTTCCTATTTTCTTTTTTCGTTCCCCGTTCTTTGTTCTCTTTACCCTAATTTCTTTCCATTCTCTTTTCCACGCTTTAACGTATTTGTTTTCTTCTAAGCGTAGAAAAATTGCGCGGTCAGTTGCTTGCGAAATTATCTTTTCCCTAATTCCGGTCGTTTCATTAACAAGGAACAAACTGGCACAGAGAGAAACGGGGAACTTCTGACGCTGATTATTATTATTATTGGGGCAAACCGTGAAATTTATTTCCAGTTAATTTTCTTTTCTCTTTTACGCTCGTAATTCTAACGAAATACCTGCATGCTTTCGACTAGATACACTCGAATTTAGTTACGGGGAAATGGAGTTAATTTCGAATGGATTTTATTTTAAGAAATGCGAACTCTAAAGAGGTTCTTTAATCAAGTTTATCCATTTATTCGTTGGTGCCCATTCGTCGATCATCGACGGAATTTATTTTGCTCCGTCTGTGGCATATTAAAGGATTCGGAACACAATCTAAAAGAAACAAATTATCGATTTGTGTCAACCGTTTCTTGCAGTTAATGACGTTATTAAAAATAACAATCGGCGAAAGAAAAGCTGCTAATTTGATAATAATCCCAACTGCGTTATCCTTAATTATCTGATACAATTATTTTTCTTCTTCTCGCACTCTTTAGCCCTTTCGCTTGAATAACATTTGTTGGCAGTAAATTGAATTGGAAATTACGGAGAAAAAAGAAATAAATAAGTGGTTTAACAGCTTCAATTCCATTTTGTCTTGAGTGAAATTATGTTAAGGATTTCAAAAGGAAAAGATTAAATTGTTTCCTTTAACGCGAACATTTCACATCAATCTTTCCCTTTCGCCGCTTCTTCTTCCACTTATTCGCGTCTGGTAAATTTTTCCTAATTTCTTATTAAACAATGCATTATAAGGTTTCTGTTTAATTTAATTCCTTTTATGAATTATTCCTCTTTCCTCCTATTCAGCGAAATAAATTTGCAAAAATGATAAGAATTAATTTTTTTGCTCTCTTCTCATTTCTTAATTAAAAAAACCGTTATTAGTCTTCAGTTGGTTATCATTAGTATTCTCAGCGCAATTAATATGTTGTGAGATACGGATTCTTTCTAATGGAAAATTATAGTCCTAGACGTAACCTGAATTTCGCACGATTGTTCCATAATTATTCGTACGTTTCTCGTAAACTTGACAACACTACGTCTGTTATTGATGGTTTCGCATTATTACGTCGATATTGCAATTTGCATTCGATAATTAGCTACGTGCAGTACACACACATTTATAGAAGTCTCGGGGAAACTAATAGTGACAAAATTGGAGTGCATCGAGGTGTTAAAAACTCATTGCATCTTCGAATTCTTGCTCGAAGATTGATTGGTTCGTCTAAATAAATGAGCGGCACGTTATTAATAAAATTGATAGTTCGATTAGCAATTAGTTACAATATTATCATCTAACGATTAATGTTAAGGATAAATTAACAGAAAAATAACGAGAGTATGAATGATGGCCTCTTTATCGACTAATTTGTTGGGAAACGGCTAACAGAAAGACAATGTCAAACGTATTATCATTTAATAATGAACAAGCGGAATAATTATTGTTGCCATTATTGTCGGTCAGATAACGGTATGGTCATAATTTTGCGGCTCCGTAATAAAATCGATTACTAATTATTCGAATTGAACGATAGTGATAATCTCGTGCTACACTAATTATTGCTCGGATTTATTTTATAACCAAGCGCACATTATCGCAGCCGAAAAGGGCGGCATTTGGTGTGCATTTAAATGCGGGTGAGTTGTTGCAAAATATTCCACTCTTCCTCTTCTTTGCCGCACTTTCTTTTTTCAATTTTGACAAATGGTTTGGCATTTAAGAAGCACCCAGCATCTGCCGTTGACGCGGACCATTATCAGAAATGAACTGTGAGTTATTTGTATAGTTACGTTACGTATGCATCGACAACGTGCTTTCGAGTATTTATAAGAATTTCTCACTGCCATCGGAACTGCTTTTTCCCCACTTTTTCCTGCTCTCTCTCTCTCTCTCTCTCTCTCTCGCTCTCCTCTTCGCCATTCTGTCCCATACCAAAGTGGAAAGCAGAACGAAATGAATGTGGCAACAAAACGTAGTAAAACGTTAAGAAGGATAAAAGAACGGGCGAGGGAAATGAAACTGTTTCGGAATGAACGAGGCATGCAAATGGTATGCCATTTGTCTGGAAGAAAAGAAAGAAACGGAAAGAAAAGAAACCGGCACGTACAAAAGTATAGCAATGATGTTGTCCTTAATAATCCTCCCTTGCTCTCTCTTCCGCTCACTTCTTACGTTTTAGTCCTTCCATTTCTTCTTCTGTTTCGCTTCCTGCGCCGGTTTCTCTTATAGTCTAACATTTCAAGGATATAAATTTCTTTTGTAATTAAAGCAATTTTTAAAACGCGTTTTAAGGCCCCCTTTCTTCTGCTCTTGCTTTTTTCCTTGCTCTATTGTCTCCGTTTGATATCACAACCGCTTTTTTGCTTGGCTGTTGTTGTTGCCCTGTAAAATAAGTGCTAAAGCCTATTCTCTTTATTCCCATTCTTTTCCATTCCCTGTAAACGTGTACATATTATTTGAGCTAATCTTGGAAGAAAGATTTTTCTTTCCGCAACAGCAATCACGCCCCCGTTTTGGAAACAATTTCCATAAACATCATATTTCTACGTCGTAATTAATTAATCATCGCCCATAACGCAACTTAAATTAATGCCGCGTCTACACACGTGAACTAAATAAGTTTATAATTATTCTTGTTGCAGCTTAACGTAATTAATGACCGACCCTAATTGCTTCTCACGAGGCGTTTGCGGCATCGCCAAAATATCAATTCGCTAAAAGGTGTCCGCAGTATTGATTTGCTCTTACCCGCCGTTGCAGTTTCTTCGCGCTAAAGCGAAAAAAAAAAGGAGATTGTGTATGTAATAAGAAAAAGGAAGCGACCGAGTAGAAGGAAGATGAAAAAGGAGGGAATCCAAGCGACGCACACCGAATTCTCTCCAAGCAATCTCAAAGCATATTGTTAAGTATATCATCGTTTCGGTGGGAAATAGCGTGAAGGTTTTCTCTCGGTGATAAGACGTCTTCGCTCCTACGCTGACGCCAGTTTGTCTCTCTTCGGACGGTCGCCATTCGGATTTATCTGACCGTGGCTGTCACCGAACGGTAATCTAATCCTATTATAGCCAGGGGCCATTTGCAAACGGTACAATTTTCTCGAATAGAGGTTTTACAAACACCCACACACACGCATACAGCTACATACGAGATCACTTCGGGGTTATCTTCATAACTTTGCCCCGAACCGTCGCCTCGCACATCTTCCTCCACGTCGTCCACCAATTCCATCTCCGTTCCTTATTCCGTTCTATTATCCTCCATGTACGCTTAACATTTGTTGCAAGTTTCCTCCTCTTCTACTTCTTCTTCGACGGATAAGGACGTTTAAAAGGCGTTGACATTGAACGACACTTTACACTCCGCACAAATCCGGAACTTTTATTTGAACGAGACAAAGCTTTTTATTATTATTACGAGAATTTTTATGTATCTAAAATGTAATGCAACGCGAATGGATGCCATCGAAATGGCATTCTCGATTTTGATTTTATTCCCTATCTATTTGTCTCTCTCTCTCTCTCTCTCGCGAACACACGTGCACATAATACATGGTCTTTTCTCTCTCGGTTATCAAATTGTATTCAAATTGATGATGATATATTTTGCGGGATAACGTAATGTATAGGCACATATATGTGTAATTTGTGGGTATGATATAACTACGTTGATTAGAGCACACGAGGAGAGATGCAGACAATTCAAACACACACGCACACACACACACGTCCTAGTGAATTATACGAGGGAGTTTTCATAAAGATTGGCACTGGGTACAAAAGTAGGTTCACCAAGTTATAAGCTGTTCTTGTTTAAACAACTGATTGTTTACTGAAAATTAATTAAAAAGCATTGTGCCAAAATTATCTATAAGTTCACATTATGGATTTGAAATTTCCTCTTCACTTTCTCAATACATTTGACACCTAGAGGTATTGGGACCTAGAGTTGTAGACAACTTCACTACCTAGAATTTAGAAACTTGCGATAATTCTTGAATAAGCTAAACTATTACGCAATTGTTTGCTAAGTTTTCCATTTGTTTCATTGTTTGATCTGAAAACTACGGTCTTATACTTTTATGGGAGAGACTATATTGTATCTTTGTGCCATGAATTGGTTATCTAATGGCTAGCAATAGTTATAAACAAAGTAGGGTTCTGTCATTGAATTTATTCATAAGTGAAGTTTCTACCCGAGTTTTTTATTGAGAAACCCTCGTACATTTAGCTAAAATATCCTAACCATACACGCACAGACAGCTACACTTATTGTAAAGTGGGCGTTTGATTTAGAGTATAAGGTAAATAGATTAAAGGGTCTGGATTATTATTAAGGATGCTACGCGGATGGAGCGAGGAGAGTAACACGATTTCGTAATTACAGAGTGTAATTGATGTAATTCGCACTAGAAAACCCTGGTCAATTGGCGCATCCTCTCTCCCACCCTTCGTTTTCTTCGTCTTTGCCATCGAGTCCTTTACCACCATCAACCCATCCATTCTAACTATCGCTTTGGATCTCTTGTTGCGAGACTAATTTCCGGTGGAGAATCTGTGTGCGAGAGAGAAAGAGAGAGAGAGAGAGCAAACTCACTGAACCGTCGAATTAATCCGTCCAATGAATGTCCATCATTTGTTTTCTACGTTCAATCTATCAATTGACCTGCCAAATTGCCGGTTTATGGTCAACCTAATTGATATACGAATTACGCTTCTTTCTTGTTCTATCGGTTGATCTTAATTTTTCTTTTGTGTCATCAATCGGTTCAATTCTTCGATTGATGCGGTTCCTGTTAAAAGCTTCTTTAGACGATAATTTACGATTTAATAATTATTTGCTTAAAGCATAAACAGTAAAATATTTGATGCGAATTTGGCGATTGAAAAGAAAATATACATGTGGAGCGATAGGGAAAGGAAATGGACCCAAGGGTGAAAATTAGAAAAGTTTTCCATTGCACGAGTGCTGGCAGAAAAGTGGCGGTAGTTGAAAAGTATCGAAGTATAAGCGATGTGCGCAATAGTTTCGTAGCGAGCGGCAATAACGTGTTATCTACAAACTGCAGAAAACCCAATATAAAGTAATATAAACGTGCACGAAGAAAAAGTCGTAGAAGAAGAAGTAGAATCAGAGCGATTTTAGTTTGGTGACAAGCTGCAGTTTTATGGCGGCACCAGTAGCATCAGGAGGAAAGGCGCTTTGTATATTATATTTCTCGAAAGGACGTCTTCTAACGGAGAAACCATCTTTTCGGCGTCATATGGCATAAACGACGTGTCCATTTCACGTCTTTCGCCCTTCGCTCGGACACAATATCCTTCCTATTGCATTGTATAAAATACGGTAACCGTCGAATAAATAATCTTTGAAACGTTCAACATTTAGTTGCGCGGAAAGTGATTTCAATATTTAAGTGCATTGACGAAAGACGAAAGGGAAATCGAGAGAAACCAAGAATCGATATCAAATAAATATCTAATAACTACTACTGATTACACGCGTGGAACATATAAGTTACATAATAGAAATCTTCGAGTAAAGTTTGCTAATAAAGAAGATTGAGGTTGTTGTTTACAATCGCTTTTACCCTTTAATATACGGCTTAATTAAAAGTTGTTTGGAAAAATCTTAATCATTTTTTTTTTAGATAACATTATAAAACTTTGTCGGTTTTCCAATTGCTTTTCGAGAAAAACAATTATAACTGAACAAGAACATAAAAAGAGCAAAAATAAATAGACAATTCGGAAAGCACCCGGCGCATCCACCAAAAATTCGAATTTAATCCTTTCCGCAAAAAAATGTTTTTCCTTTAAGCAACTTCATTTAAATAAATGCCGATCTTTTTTTGAGTGATTTAATAAGAACATAGCGAAAATAGCAAAAGGGCCGAGCAAAAAGGAGATTAAATATAATGACATTATGCAACTTTAATCAAGTTTCGTTCGTTCATCTCCTTCGTCACTCTTCTTTCGTTCTTTTTTCCCTCCTCTATCGCGTAATTGAATTAAAAAGTTTTTACTGGTAATATTCGCGAACACAATACGTAAATGGCAGTCACGCAACATCAAAACCCATAATCATAATTTAAAAGACATTTATTCTCCCTTATTGTCGCAAATCTGCCATTTAAGATAACGCCGAGAAATTAACATAAGCTCGTAAACAAGTCTCTTAACGGACGGTCTCTCCGCATAAATTTCCTTCTTCGCCAATATTATTATTATAATTTTTTGGTTTAAAGCTTCAGTATAACCTCTTTTGTGTTTTTGAATGTTTTTATTTAAAAAAATGGCGAGTGTAAAGTACAGACGAGGAAAAAGCGTTGATGAGCTGAAATTAGATCAAAATATTTTGATTGCAAAAATCTCGTTCGGTTTCGTCTCTCTTTCAAATCGATTGTTTACGAAATTTAATAGGCTTAAAAGGTTTTTTTTTGTTCTCCTTCCGTTGGTCGCGTTTATCAAAGAACATTCCCTTTATTATAAACTTTCTTTAACGAAAATTGAATTATTAAATCTACCGAACATTAAGTGAAAATTATACTCGAAGGGAAGTAAAAGAAGATTCTCGGCCACTTTTCAAACGAATCTAATTACACGCAAAACAACTCCCCGAGACTCTTATACAGATTTCGACGGGGATGATAATAAAGAAGAGGAAACTTTTTTGTTTGTTACGAAATTATAAAGCAATCGATATGATGAGATTGTTATTATTTGCTAGAGTTAAAGGGAACTCTTTCTTTGGGATTTTGCTAGCGAACAATTTCGCCCGCTCGTACCACGTTTCTAGTTACTTACTTTTCGCGAACTTGCACAATAGAAAGTAGTAAGTAAGTAAGTGCAATTTGTTGTACGGGAGCGTGAAAGGAAATTGAGTTTAGTTTTAAAAGTATTTCCTAACGTCGTATCCGGTTCTAGTAAACTCGTTAATTTGTCGTAACGAAACTATTTCACCTCCTTCTCACACTGGTCTCACATGCTTTTTTATTTTTACAAATTCTTGCACTCTAATAACTTATTTCGCTTATCGTTTACCCTAGAACTTTGCAATTAAATCAT
The DNA here is from genome assembly GCA_963695495.1 of Hololepta plana. Classification (NCBI taxonomy): domain Eukaryota; kingdom Metazoa; phylum Arthropoda; class Insecta; order Coleoptera; family Histeridae; genus Hololepta; species Hololepta plana. The sequence goes on along the minus strand of OY968837.1, from coordinate 4,153,577 downwards.
CTTCAAATCAAAATCGGCATAATTAGCCGCGATTGTTCGAAACCAAAACACCATTTCTCATTTCTTACAACTGAAGCATGAAGAATTCGAAACCGCAATAGAATACGAAAAATGTTTTTCTTTAACAGGAGAAAAGAGAAGAAAGGCACAAAATGATAACAACGTAGGATAAACAAGGTTTCCAATTGTGATGCGGGCGCGTTTATATTAAAAGCCCACGGCGTACGAATCGGAGGGAAGAAGAGCGTGTTCATTCAAGAGGCGACAATTACGATCCTTCTCGTTACCCGGGGCAACACGCGGTTTCGAGGGCATCATACACTGGAGAGTGTGAAGTGGCGGCGGCCTCGGCGGCGGTAGGTGCTGCCATTTGCGGGCCTTAATGTTACACGCAGCGTATTCGCATGGAATTGTACTGGATTTCTCATTATTACTATCGTCGAAGTGAATTATAATTCGGTACGCAAGCTATTCCAAAGGTGAGTTATTACCAGGCGGCGGCAAGTAGTGGGGCCGACGATGGCGAAAAAGAACTTTATTTCCAATGGAAACCGTGCTAGAGGCTCGACCGTCCTCATCGAAATTATAATATACTGTACCACGGTACACTTCACTCGTACACTTAATAGTGATAATAATTGTAGCCATTTTCGCCTGCCTGTTGTTAAACCGTGCTATTTCTGTGCTAGAACTTTATTACAATAATTAATTGCGGCCGAAATTCCAACGTTAATTATATCGAACGGCCTGCGAATATCGATTTCTAATTTAGCGTTTCGCAATTATTACCGATTTTGATTAATGCTAATGTCGAGTACGTACGTACGTGCAGATTATTTAACGATGTTTCATAACGATTCCTTTTTTTATTAATCGGCACGTAGAATGTAATTGCGAAGAAGAAGCGCGAAGACTAATAGGAATAAGGAAAGCATAATTGGTGCACTAAACGTATCTTGATTAGCATATCCTTCACTCTAATTCCATTTTTTCTTTCGGCCCATATTAATAAATTACATTAAACTTCGTAATGAATAGGAAGCTTTTCGAAAGCATTTTAATTTACTACACACGCTGCACTAAAAAAATTAATGCTTCTTTAAAGAGAAAATGGAAAATCAGGAAGAAAATATGAAGGGTCTGAGAGAGAGAGAGAGCGAGTTGGCGAGGAAATAATAAGTTAAGAGTGTTATGGCGTTGCATAAATTCTTATTTTCGTTCTTGCAAACAAGAAGCGGAGAAAAGAAAAAGAGCAAAAGAAACGGAAAACAAAAAAAAGGAAAAGCGGGAGTTTTATTTTTGTATATTAGCGTGTTGCTCATAATTGAAAACCTGACTGGAAACCCAACGTAAAAATCCGTATTTCGCTTATTATTTTAATGTAATGATGCAAAAAACTAAAGAGGAAACGAACGAAAAGCGAAGCAATGCGACGCTGTCGTCGGAGATTTTAAATCGGACGCGAAGGCACAAGCAGTAACAGATGAACGAAATTAATTTCAGGAATCGCATTTGGCAATCGTCGATTTTTTCTTTGGTCGATGGTTAGCTCGTGGAATATTGAAAGCCATTACACGTCGAATAATTATTAAACGAGTCCAGCGCACAACTGAATCAGCGCTATCAAAAGGAATTTCGAATTTGTATAACATTTTCATTTTGTTACGTTCTTTTTTGCACATTAAACGAAAAACCCCAACTCGCTCACCTACAGGAGGAATAAACAGCAAAATGGCAGGACACCGATAATTTATTAATAGAATTTGCATAAGCGCCAACGTTCGTTCGTTCGTTTGGCAAAGCGAGAGAGAGACGGAGAGCGCGCGTTTACTACAATAAATAAACATGTAAATTACAGGAGCTTTTATGTCGTTTGACACATGGCTGTGTGTTTGCCTTCCGGCGGCATCGTCGCCCGTGGCAGCGGCAGCAACGGCAATCATAACGTTTGGTCGGAGCTTTTTGACGTTACGCGGCCATCCGCAATCTCGAACGCAATAATTCATTGGATTGAATTATTAATGGCCAGGATATCGGGGTCCACCTTCCAATATTTGTCTAACGAGTTGACGAACGCTTATCATCGCCATTATTATTACATGCGAAACACGAACTCGTTTCGGTCCAAATTCGCGACTGCATTTGCCCATCATCGACTTTGAGTGAAATTTTTATAATATTAATGCTTGTACCAATTGGCAGCTTCGAGTGAATTCAGCGTTAAAGTATTAGTAACGTTAAGAATGCTTCTGCTGTTAGAAAGCGAGAGAAAGCGAGAGAGAGAGAGAGAGAGAGAGAGAGAGGAAATTTTTTTACATTTTATTAAAAAAGTACACTTTGCATATGTCTGAAATCTATATTAAACCGAAACGAAAACAGCTTTAGAAGGGAGCGATCCCGACGCTACACAACCGCTCCCAGTACGCTCCATTAAAGGCGCTAGCAACGACGACGACGACGACGTAACTATCCATAAGGAGCATCAATCTTCGGCTATCGAACATGACGTGCGATCTCACACCATACGTTTAAGAAGAAGAAAAAAAAAGAGCGAAAAGAAGCATCCACCGCCGGTTGCTACCACGTTTGTGTCCCTCTCTCGTTTCCGCCGCTTCTTTGCCCTCTTTCTTCATCTCGAACCCCTCGCGCGAGCAGTCTGTGGAAACAGAGTTCCCGCGGCGTGTAAGACACGACGTTATTTTACTCCGGCTGAATTTCAATCAGATTTCAAAGACATTTCTGAACTTGTCAGACGCGTAAATAGTTCCTCCTCTTATTATCATTATTATTTCCCTTCATCTCTATTTTAGTTATTTTCTAAAGGGGGTACTAAGCAATGTAACCAAAAAAAGGAACGACTACTCATTTATTCCCTAATTTTCTTGATGATTTTCATTATAATCCAAACAAGAGGTGTTTAACTCAACTTTCAAGGCTCCTGCAAACGACGTTCTTCTCCTATTATTGCCAATCGACGAGCGACCTTCAGGCAATTAATTGATCTCTTTGAGTCCCGCCCGTTTCCTTTCATTGTTAATTTCAATCGCTCGAGTCCGGAGGTACTCGAAGGAGTTGACAAACGAAGGGAACTGTTGTTAGGAGGCCCGTATTTATTGGTATCATTCTAAAAAGGCAATCTTAAAGCCTTGCTACATTTTATCTTCGGCTAAATGAGCGAGTCGATGCGTTTGATGTTGGGCCTGTGATGAATTCCTTTTATTGCTTCGTTGATCGCTATATTTCTATCGATATAGGTGGAAGGATAAATAAACTACGATTCTATGGTACAACGTTGGATGATGCCCGATAAAGCCGAACCACTCTTGCGGACGTCAATATGACAGGAGATGATGAAAGATGATAGTAGAAAGCCAGAACAGATATTTAATACGGGTCCATTAGGCGCCCGTTATCATGGAACACCCACAACCAATCCATACTAACACAAACGCACACGTGCTCGTGTTGGTAGGGCGAGGAAAAGTAGTCGCAGAAGATGATGATGAAGAGCACAAAAAAATAAAATAATAAAAAGAGCGAGAAGAAAACTGAATGGCATGTTTGTGGATAAAATATTAGAAAAGGGAGTCCGCTATCATAAACTAATAAAGATTTTCTCTTTCGCCCCATACTTTACGGTCTTTGCTCCACTTTTATTCTCGTTGCGCCCGGTTTTCGTCCTTATCCGTTTCCCATTTGGCCACCCTTTCGTCTCGGTCTATCTTTCGTTTTTAAAGCGCCGCTGGTGTTATGCTTCAAGTTGGACGCGGCCACCCGTTCGCAAGGAAGAAAAGTCCCTTTTCTCGTTTTCGTAGGTAAATTTGGCGTAACCACTTCGTGAATTTGGTAATAAAACGGAATGAATTAGAGAGTCGCGTTTCGAAACAAAATATACGCGAGAGAGAGCGAGCTTTTGCACACCCACACGCACATATCTATAATGCACGTTTTTATTCTTGTACGGTTTATATCATTTTATTTATGGTTTATTATTTCGCGTACACTCTTCTTGTATTCCGTTTTTTTTTGGTGGCCCGGGAAACAATGTAAAAGAGATTTATTACGCGGCTTCATCCATCTACTCCATTAAATCGGGGCCATCTTTTGTGCGCCGGATTGTGTTGTGTGTATATCTTCGACGTCGTCGTCGTCGTTGTTACTTTTATAAAGGAATATGTATGGTTGTGTGTTGTTGTTGTTGTTATGGTCGGATTCTTTTATATTTTCGTGGCAGTTCCATTAATATATCGAGTGTCAGGAGACAATCTGGCAAAGAAGAAGATCGTCTAGGGTTATAGGTATCCCATTGATCAAGCGGCGAACCATTTCGTCTTCTATTTATGCCTTCTTCCTCATATACGTGTGATACATTTTTGGTATTATTACCATCAGCAGCAGCAGCGGCAGCAGCCACCACATACATCTTATCTCTTAAAATATATTTGTCATTTTACTCGGAACGAATTATCTTTTACACCAAATATATTGCCATCGAGAAATACATATTTCGATGTCTCCGGTTTATATTAAAACGTCGTTTCCGCATACCAATGCTTTCCTCCATTTTTTCTTTTGGCATCGAACAACATTATTTATTACGTCAATAAGCGATATCTTTTCAGTTCGCGTCAATTGCGAATTCGTTTCATCTCGCTGAAACGTCCCGCACGTTAATTGCCCAATTTAATGATCTGACATTCTCCTTTTTGTTTCGTTAGTTTTCTGCGTTTAATCAAACCATTAAATTAATTATGATAATCCCCTTTTTATCCTTTCCTTCGCTCTTTAATCTAAATTCAAACTAATAACCCTAACGGCGATGATAATAACATCACGATTGGTAGGTTCAATATTAAAAATGAGTTTTAATTAAAAATTAATAACTTGGCGAGATTATTTTTCTCTTTAGTTAATGAGCGGCCTTAAACTTCCGCTTTTAATACATTTTTTGTTTCGTTTCGTTAATAAGAAAACAAGTTAATTAACTTATAAATGGTTAATATTAAAGTTGAACCGTTAAAGGAGTATAAAATAATTACCGCATAACTAAATGGAGTGTGTCTAGATTCAGTCGGCTCCCTTCGCGTTTAAAAGTGATTATTTTTTCTCTGTGGACGCTTTTCTTTTTCACAACGTTTTTCACCTTCGTCTAATATACTTTTACATATAAATAAAATACAACCATAAGTTTAGGAAGTAGAAGAGCTTGATGATGAAGAGTGAGATCGAAGGGAAAAAAATTGAATAACCCATTAAATATGCATGAGTTATTAAAAATGTAATGAAGTTCTTAGCTAGCTAACGGTGAAATATTCTTCAACCTTTCAAACATTAGAAAGTCTATTTAGTTATGCACCCTCCAGAACAAGTACAAGAACGAGGAGAGATAGAGGGTGCGAATGGCGGAATAAAAAGAATAATTTCTTTCCCATTCAAGTTGTTTATAGGTGAAATCGTTTGACCAAATTTATAGGTTTATTATTCCGAACGGTTTTTCCCTTTACTTTCGGTCTTTCCGTACACATTTTATACCCGTCTACCCCATTGGACAAATGTCCCCATGAACTCGTTCCCCGTTAGATCCTCGTTTTATTTGGGGCATTTTGCAATAAAATATGTTACAATAAATAAAGTGGATTTCGGAATTTATCGACTACTTAAACAAATAATTCGTTTTAAATCTGAGACTGATGCGTATTTATTAATTAACGTTCGGTATTAAATCCTTCCCCGTCGTTTCGCATAAAATAGACCGCCCTCACTCTCCGATTAAATATTTGATGAAGTAACGTACGTCCGTGTGACAAGGGAACAAATAGTTCCTTCGCTTCGCAGTCGAACGACGATTCGTACGAATTTCCTCGTGCCAATTCCGAATTGGAATCGGTTTAAATCTAAACGGTTATCATCAGTCACTATCGGAGGCCCGCTGTCTCAAATGGAATTAGCGTCCATTTGGAAAACTTTCAATGAGAATTTGTGCGCGCATTGAACTTTGCTCGACGAAGAAAGATGAACGTTGTTCTTATCCATCGTTTTGGTCGTATTATTGCGGTAGAGGGATCCAATGAAAAAAAAAAATGAAAAATATGAAAGGAACGAACGTGCAAAAAGGGAAGAAGGAAACGCGGAGGAGTAGAGCATAATAGATTGCGGGCCGACGAAGCCTGCAAAATATCCCGTCAATTGCGAATTAGACGTCGCACGTTGACGAATTGCAGGATTATGCCGTGCCATTATAAAAATGTATACACGCTTCGATGGTAATTTATGCTTTGGGAATAAATCATCTTCCTACCGTTAATGCCTTTTACAATCTAAAGGCTTTTCGAAAACGTACTCTCGCACTCTCTTGCACACGCCTTTCTAATATGCAACATTAACGTACAATTAATGAAATATTTGCGATCCCGCGAGGCTCTTTCCTATTTTCAAAAAATGCTATTCGCTGAAATCCTCGCATTGAGAAATTGGTTTGCGATCAATTTAATGTCGCAAGAAAAACTAGACGTAGAGAAAGAAATATTATAATTTTCCCTTCAAGCACATATTAAAGTAGCATAATTCAAAGTCTTAATGGGCGATTCGCAAAAAAAAGGAGAAACAATTTAAAATGGCGTAATCTGCGTGAGACGTATGCTAATTTTTCCTTTTCGCATTTCATAATAAATGCAACGATGTCGCTATCTCATCTCGTTAATTACAACTGGTTCAAAATAGAAATAATGGTAAAATGAAAAAAGATTCGAATTTTGCAGAGCTACATATAAGAAGGACCGACGGTTACAGATAAAAGCCGATTAAATTCGAAACTGTTGATTAGAACGAATTGAACGGACGAGTGAAATGAGCAATTAATGCAATTTAAACGAGAAGAGTAGCGAATATTATCGTTATCCGGAGGGGAGAAAAAATTTACATCCAGTTCATTCAGCGTTTCCTTTTCCTTTTTGCAATTTTCAATTGAAAAGTTTCAGTTTTTTTCTCCGTTATTCGAACTTGAAACAGTCAAAGGGAAATGCCAATTAAAAAGTAAAAAAGAAGAGTGCGCAGTCACCATTATAAAAATATATTTAACTAATTAGAACGATTAGTGCCCTATTGTTAACCAGCAGTAGCGCTTAAATTCCAGATTAAATTGTATTTCTTTTTCAAGTTGCTACAATTTATTTTTAAGACAAATATATTACATTGCAAGTCTTAAAGAAAAGGATTTCGTACTTACTCCGTTTTCTTCGTGCTTGAAAATAAATCGTTGACCGTTTTTCACTCTTCACGTCCAACTAATGCGGCGCTCTTTTGTTTGGGAAGGATGATTCCTTCCCGGGCCCCGATAATTTTTCACCATGTAATAACAATAACTGTAACAAATAAATAAATTTGTTTCGGTAAGTTTGTATTTTAAATGTAATTGAACAATATCTCTTGTTCAATTTTTAATTTGTTCACCTTCTTTTTTGCCCATCATTCAAACTAATTAAAACTTTATAATTTTCAATATTAATTAATTATAGAGATAATTTTTATGCGATTTTATAAAAGTTTTAAATTGATAAAAAACCATGGGAACAAATTGAAGGAATTGTCGATAAAAGTTTATTATCAAACGCTGAATTAGATATTGCGAAAAAAGAAGGAAAGGTCTTGATTAGAATATTGGCGTTGCCTCTGAAGAATCGATAAAATGTTACATTGAAGATTTAAAGTATTTTTTTTTGGTTGGCAAATTTACAACGAAATCACGTGAACAATTTGCAATTAAATTGAGTAAAATGATTTGCGATTATGATGGGATTCCTTCGAATTTGGAAACCGCCCTCCTTCGCTCGTAATGAGAAAATTGAACTGGAAGTAATCGAAAATATTTAAAATGCCGGTTCATTTTTTACATTCTCTACGTGTGTTACATAATTCAAATTGTATTTTATTGGGAATTGAATTTTTAAATGGAAATTAATTAATTTTTTTTTACATCCCAATAAAAATAAAATTTCTTATGCGAGATATGATTGAATTGCTAATCGGGAAACGGAATTCAACAAATATCACACGTTTGCGTATTAGCGTTAAGACGAGATTTCATTTTGTCGATTGAAGAGGAATTTTAATGGAAGCACTCGACAAAATAGTACTATTTTCTATTATGCAATTGCCTCTTTATTAATTAACACATAGTTGTCCGTATAATTAAATGTCCTAATGAAATTTGAACGTGACGGTGCTTCCATTGAAGTTTACGTTACTAGCATTTTTCTTTTTGTTTACGAATAATTGGCATTTATTCGATTTTCGCGAATTGCACAAACAGAATGAAATAAACTCGTTCTTCGAGCAATCGAACGGAGCTCACGGAAGCCGAAAACTACGTCGTTAAGCGAGAACACGTGGATTGCATACACTTAAACCGCAGAACGTTCCTTTATGCGGGCTCGATTCGATTATTAACAACGGTTCCTCAAGCAATTAACAATTATATTGTTTCGATAATAACAATCTAACGTTAATATCGGAATCGTCGGAATGTACAATTAACATATAACCGTTAGAAAACCGTGAATTGTCAGTCACATTAAATTGTCAGAGGGAGCGATTTCGATAATTGTGACGCCCATGATGAACGCTACGTGAAACTTTGTTTGCGTTTATGAAAGAGACCGAAAAGCTATTTGTTAACGGAAAATTGCGTGCATTTGGTATGCGAACGTACTTCTCTCTCTCTCTCTCTCTCTCTGCGGCTTTCATAACAGATTTTATACGAATAGCTTTCATCGTCATCATCATCATCATCATCGCATGCGATAGCATAGTACCAACCGCACATCACCACCCAAATGTACGTACAAAGAAACGTTTTAACAGTGTTTTGCCGCACGAAACGTGCAAGGGATGAAAGAAGAAAGGAGGCGAGAGGAATTCGTGTATCCCCAATTCGGTGATATTAAATTCTCGGTTAACAGGATAACATTCATGCCTACACGTATGCGCGTATCAAGAGAAAGTGAAGGAAGCGGAAAAGATGCGAAATGGATCAAGACGCATAAATAAATTTAATTAAACCAAATAACGTTTTTTAACGTTCTCCTGTACGGCTTCCTTATTTAGCATAAACATCCTTCAAATTCTCCTTTCTGCCATTTGTTCCCCAAGTGCAGACGAAAATATTTTGTCTCCGCTTTCTATTTACTTTTAATATTCCGTAGGGCAACCAAGTAAAAAACTACGATAAGATACCGGAGCGGTTGCAGAAGCGGAGGGCGAAATCGATAATTTTCGTTCAACAAATTTTCCCTTTCGCAATTATTCCAAAGTCGCACGGTGCCGGCGAGTGAACCATTCCTCGACCCATTCTTCGACCCGTTCGGCTAATTAATTTCCCTCAAATATAAATAAGCGAAAAGTTAAATATTACAACGTATCTCACGGTTAACGGGTAATTGGATAAGTTGCGACGATTCGGGTGAAGAACGAGATTTTGCCTCGTCTCTTTTTTCAGCTAGTTCTCTCGCCCGGATCCCAACGTGCAGATAAAAACGACTTAAGATGCGACATGATTCACTCTGGTGGCAGTTCTAACAGTAAAACCGGAATAGGCGGTTTTCCCTTACGGTCGTTATCTTAATATTACACCGGTTTCCTTATCGTGAATAATGTTTCTTGGGCCCCGTTTATTCATCACTATGCTCTGTATAGAGTTAAAAGTATTTAACGTACATATTCTTCTGCAGCGTTCATCCAAGCTGTTTCCAAATAACTAACAGAAAAATGCATTTCATTTCGAAAGTTGCAGCAAAAAAGCAAGTCATTTTAATGCGGACGATTTTTAAATCCAGAGAATCCGGTGCTTGCAGATTACAGAAGTTCGGTTGATTATTTGGAATCTTCCATCACTGAAGAAATAGCTCGACGGCGATAAGAATCGTTTGGACAAAAGACGTTCGTTCGGAAAATAAGACAAAATGAGTCGCTCTCGAAATTCTGTCTCTCGCTTCCTCTTCCATACGATTCCATTCAAGATTACGACATTCCAAGGGACGAATCGAGACACACGGAAATACATCTTTTATTATCGAATGTGGAATTTAAATTTAATTTGATGCTTTCATCTACGGTCAACGCATTTAAATAATATTTCCATTCACTCTCGCTTCGTTCATTTTATCCCTTTTTTTATTATCGTCATATTTCCGGGGCAAAAGAAAAATTATTCCAATGAGAAATTCCGTCGGGAGTCAAATGGAAATTCGTTCCTGAACGAAGCTCCTCAATTAATCCTTTTCACCACCAGTGTAATACGTTTTGGTTTCTGCAAGTTTTCTTTGCCCTTTTCAACTTTACGAAGTACGAATGCAAAGATTCTCAAAACTTTCTCGTATTTTTGTGCTCTATTTCGAAACTATTATTATAATCGAAATTTTCTAATTTTTAGTGCTTACTTTCGCAGTTATAAATGTCAAATTGAGGATGAATTGCAAGATTTTGCTATTGCAAAATCTGATTTAAATTTTGGTAACATTTGGATCGAATGTCCGAGACACGTAGGTACCATCAAAATTTATTATTACATTAATTTAAGAGCCATTCGTTCGTATCGTGCACCGATAAAGTCTTCCGTCCGCTCGAAACTCAAAATGTATATGAGATGTCTTTTTAAAAATGGTACGTTGTTCTCGATTTTATGTTCGCCTTATTTCCTATGCATAACTTTATCCATTTGATGAAATATACGTACGTATTGTACACACATTGGTGGAAGTTGTTCTATATAAATCAAATCACAATTTTTGTAAGTAAATTTATTCAATAGAAAGCAATAGGAAATTCATTTATATTCTTTGTTTGTAACTTGCATACGAATGAGTGGGAAAAAGTAATATTAAAGGGCAAGAGATGGATGTAAGGAAAGTGAAATAATTTTTCTATTATTATTGTTGTTGTATTCGCATTCGAATAGATTTCTAAAAGAAAGAGGCCGTGTATCTTTTTCTTGTTCACTTTCCGTATGGAATATTAAAAATGAGACGTTAGGTGTAAGACGAAGCGGAATTCTTTATATTGAATTTCATTGCAAGCACTCTCAATGTCACTTTTCATGTATACAAACATGCTGCACATTTTCTGATATACACATATAAATTTGAATCAGTGGAAGAGCGAACCAACGAAATTTCGCCTTTGATGTAATACATACGTACGCATACAAACGGAATATTTATATTTTTCATTTTGCCACGTTCATATGCAGCGTGAATTTTATTTAAGAAAGAGACAAAATAATGGTTTTATTTCCGTGCTCGAGGCTGAATTGTTCATTACAGTACATGGTGAAGAATTAATTTGTTGTGACAAGCTTAATCAAGCCTTGATTCTTCTTGAAATTAATCCTTTTGAATGCACTCTTCCAATAATAAAACCGAATATGTTTCGCTTTCAGTTCGTTTAATCATATATTGAAAAAAACTAAAAATATCGTTCTTATAAAAGAATACTATTAAAGAAAGAAAAAATCGTAAATTTCAATAGTAAAGCGATTTTGAAAAGGAGATTACCCATTAATAACAAAAGGGGGGGTTAAATTTAAAAGCATTTTATTTTATAAATGCTATCGTTTACTTTTAATAAGGGAGAGGACGCGGAAAGGAAAGTCTTTAAAGTTTAATAATAAGAATGTTTATTATCTTCTAGATGGCACATGGAAAATTACCTTCTTTATTGAACTTTAATGTAAGGAAGAAAAAACTAAGGATGGGAAGTAAAAAAGGAACGTTATTATCGTCGTTTTCTTTGAGACTACTGCTCATTTTGGGACATCAATTTTGTTTTGTCTTTACATAAATTCCTTCGCGTCCCCACGTTTTTTTTCCCGGCCCTGCTTCTTTCAAACGGCAAATGAGCGGGTGAATTTTTCCCGAGAGTTTATTATTATTAAAGCGGCGGAAGGGAAGCAAGATAGGGCCCCTTCTCTTTCGGTTAATTACAATAGAATTCCTTAAAGATTAGCGAGATAAGAAAATCTATAAGAAAAAATTCACTGCCAAAAAAAATCCCAATTAATTAATTTTCCATTAATGAAATCTATTTCTTTCTTCGTTTCGTGTTCCTCCCCCTACAACGTCTCTTTCACTCCACCTTATTATTGATCATAATAAAAATATCCAATAAAGTCCATAAAGAAAACTAATTACTTATTGAATGTTTGGAATTTTATAAAGAAATGTTTTAATTAGTTCCTCTTCATTGGTTATGAAAGGAGCAGAGACGAGGAAAGATTTTTTTTGCGTTCACTCGAAGACGAAAGAAAAAACTTCCCAATTAGAACAGACATTTTCGCATCCTCTATCGACGACGAGATAAAATTTCAGCAGCCCCACATAACACCGAAGCTATAGAATAAAGAAATAAAAAGAGAACTTATATATTTTTGGGGAAAAAATTACGTAAGAGAGAGAGAGAGAGAGAGAGAGAGACAAAATAAAGAACGAAACGTAAGAAAAACATAAGAGTATTCAACATTATTAGCGCGAGATCGTATTGAATTCATATAAGTATTTTGATATCTTTTTATAATAATATTTCATTTTTTTTACATTCCACTCTCTTTCTTCGTCTCGTCTTATTTGTATTTGATTCCTTCGTCGCTCACACTCTCCGTCACGATTTTCCTCATTTCATTATTCCCATTCGTTTGTTCTTCCTAAACCGTTATAAAGAGAAGATGTTGGTGGCACAGCGAAAGAGAGATAGATGGTGATGAAGAGGGACTTCTTTTGCGCAAAAGAGACAAATGGCTTGGGTTTCTTCTTTAAGTTGCCATGGTTACTGGACAAGGGAGAAGAAGAACACGTTAATAAAGTCGTTTCCGGTGCGAGTCTAACACGCACACAACGACAATAATGTCAACTCAAAAGCTGATTGTTACGGTAAACATTAAGCGAAATATATATTTATGCCTCCTGTTTTGCGTACGAAGACTTTGAAGTGTTGAGTAGGAAACTGGAGAAGGATCGAGAGAAATGAGATGAGGAATATAAAAAAAAAGAACGAGACGGAGAAAGATGCTGGGGACTCGAAATCAATTTGTTCCGCTTGCCATTTTGCCTACGGCTATGGAAATCGGAGGAAGTCGTCGTGGTGCGAAAATAATGTAATTTTAATAAATCCCGCGAACTCGATGTTAATTTACTGCTTAAAGCCGTTTCTTGCTTATTATTACTTTCTATTGCACGCGCGGATAGAATTGAGATTGAATGGAAAATAGACAAATCACAATAATAAGAGGTGATTATAAACTTTCCCAGGATTCGTAACACGAAACTTGTCACTTTGAATCGTAACGCTTAAATTAACGCGAACATTATCATCATCCTCGCAGATGAATAACAATTTCTTTATTGTGTTTCGCTCACGGTTTAAAAAACCCCCTTTCGAATCGAATAAAGCCAACGATTTCTCCTTAAATAACAACGAAGAGTTTCATTAATTCCTGTTTGCGAATTTACGAGGCAACCGTTTAAGAAATTATTATTACTCGCAGCCATCATTAGTACAATGCTAGATGGCAAAATTAGATATCAGAAGTCACTAAATTACAACAATAACAGCAGCATGGAATCGCATGTAATAATACCACCGTCTCCGAGAACCTTATTATAAAACGTGCATTTCCTTACTGCGAAGTTTTGCATGTTCAGCGCAATAATTTCCAGTCAAATACGGTCTTATTTTGAATTTATTAATCGTAATCTATATAACGGATGAAATGATATTTTACTTGATCTGCGGCTAATTCAATCGATCGACGTTAACAAAGCGATAGTAATACGAATAATAATCGAATTGCGATTTTGGTGGATGCGCCGGGCGTCGACTCTTTAATCCCGCAATACGTTTTTGAAACGTTTAAATATTCGGACACGACTCTCGCTAAACATAACAATGGGCTTAATTAAACGTTTTTAAACGAAAGAAACGTCTTCCGTTCCAATTAAGTCTGAACACGTTAACGACATTTTCGCGTTGTGTGTCTTCGCGAATTTGTGCGTTATTATCGTCATCAACATAATGATGTGCGTTGAATAGAACGGGCGAATTTCTTGAATGGCATTAGTACGATTATCCCGTGGCATAGAAATCGTATTGCTTCGGATCCGTTCTCCCCGAAATCTCTGCCAAACAGCAAACTACATAACACACAAGTACACGCTCGTACGAGCTGCTGCTTTTGCCCTTCATCGCTAGTTATATCTTCGGTGTCGTTATTACGTCGAATACGATCTACAATAATAATTCACAATTACCAACGTACCTACTTATTTCATTACAAACACATTGAGAATATGTGTACAATTCCTAACGTTAATTGCAGCAATAAACATTGAGGCCTACGTTATTTTATTTATTATGCAATTACGTTAGATTATTTTAAACGATTCCTCGCGTAATTACCTCAATTAATTCTATATCAAGAGCAAAATTATAATACGCGGGACTTAATGAATCATTCATTATGTGACGCTATAATAATGATGATGATACTAAAATTGGTATGTACTTGATAGGGGCAACTCAATGATAAATAATTTTCGGTTCATTCATTAGACCGATTAAGTTGTCCTAAAATCCACTCCAACGTACCCAAACCATCGTCTAACTACTTTTATACGTTGATTCGATAACAATTTGGTTTAAAAAACTTTCTTATAAGTAAATTATTTAAATTGTAAGCGGTACACGAGCGATACATCGATAATGAAAATACTGCGAACGTTCATATTGTTGAAGAATCGAAGAGATTCGAGTTTTGCAACCGAAACTTCAGAAAAATACTCTATTTTGTATACGGTATAAAATATTGCTTTTGCAGTTGTTTCTTTTCGGGCGCTTCAATGCTTTATCGCGAATCACTGATAGATTGAAATGATAAATGGAAAGGAAACTACGTCTATGCATGTAGCGGTGGTAAAAGTAACGATTTGTGTTCATTTACGTGAAAAAAGCATCAAATAAATTTCGTTTTCGTCATCCGCTGTCTAAGAATTCGCGAACAATCTCAGTTACTCGCAAACTATTAACGTGTAAACGTTTTTGAAAATTTTAAAGTTTACCACGATTTCTTAAAATTTTCAAAGTTACTAGGATGTTTTTACAAACAACTTATTCCTTTATTTAAAACGAGCTCGTGAATTTTTGTATGTGTGATGCTGTATTAACCGCTGGACTCGGCCAAAAATAATGTTTATGAAGCTGTAAAAATAGGGGGATACTCTTGTTATCTTTATAATGTAAAAGGATTGATATTGCGGTAGAGTGTTTTTCGCCTTTTTCTTATTCCCCAACGTCAATTCTCTCATTTTCGCCATTCTTGTCTCTTTCTATTACATCGCGCGCGCACACACACACACACACACACAGTCGATGAGATAAGTTTAATGCGGAAAAGTACACGGCCTCAAATTGAATCTGTATGCCGACGATGTTCGATTTTTCGCTGAAGTGTATTGCGGCGTATTGATTGAAGGGTTCTTCTTCTTTCAGCGATGCTTCTTTTTCGTTTTCCTCGAGGTTGTTCTTCTATAACGAGCGAGACGCGTCATGGTTTTCGAATTGGCGACCCATCGTCTACAATTCCTGTCTACTTCGTACGTTCACGTTCTGCATTTTGTTTATTCGTCGAATGGCACAATTGTTAAGAGAATCGAATGAAAAACTGCAAATGAAAAAGAAGCGGGCTCGTTCCGATGTTAATAATTCGCTGTTATCGATCAAACGCGGTTAAAATCACAAGAATTCGCGTCATATCGAACTCTTTCGGCAACAATAACAAAAAATAAGTAACGTGCGTTGGAGTAATTGTTTAATTAAATTTCATTAAAAAATTCAATTAAATCGACAATTAAATTCTTACATTTGAACGTGTATGAATGAGTGAAGGCAGAACGGAGCAATTTCTCTGCCTCTCTCTCTCTCTCACTCTTCGCCGTTTTCCAACGTAAATACGCGGCGCCACAAAATCAAATTAAGTTGCAAATTAAAGCAATTCAAGGCTGAAAAGCAACAATCTTCAATTTAATAACAAAAAGCCACGTCATGTACACTTCAATTGTAATAATTATTACACGAGCGCACGATGAGCGCGAGAGTTTTAACTTCCTGGCGCCGATCTCGAGTATAATTGAAACGAGTGCCGGGTACGAGGAGGAGCGAGCGAGAGAACTGAGTTCCTGTTGTTGTTGTTATTGTTGTTCACCTTTCACAATGCGAAACCCTCGTTCGCGTTCTATTAACAAGGGCCCTACGACGAGCATTATTCGTTTGAGAGAAAAGAAATAAACAAATAGCCAAAAGAAAGTGGCGAATGAATGGGAACAAAGTGACGGTTTATTTGCGAAACGAAAACGCATCCGACAGAAATGAGGGAACGCGAGAGGAAAAGGAAAACGAGAGAAACAATAACAAATTCCTTGGAAAAATATCCATAAAGGGTATGTTAAATTGTGTCGCATAAGAACCGTCGACAAATATCCTCAAACTCACCATTTGTGGGTAAGGTACTTGAGAAAGAGCGACGTAAGGCGAGGCTGGAATAGAATTTTCCCCTTTCGAATTAAATGTTTAAATTGGTTTATAAAAGGGAAAAAAGAACGAGAAAAAATATATATGTAGAAAGTGCTGAAAGTAAACGTATACAGAAAAAAAAGTGAGAGTAAAAAACAATTTGAGAGGAAGGAAAAGGAGTCGGCGACCTACTTGAAAGTTTCTCTTGTAACGATGTAACACTAAGAGAGAGGAAAAAAGGTACATTGTTATATAATTTGTTGTAACAAGTTTACGACTAAAAAGGAAACGAAAATTGTTATCTCCAATTTTAGATAATATCGCACTCAATATAACGACAAGTACAGGAGGGGTTTAATTTACCGGAATAAAGTAATTAGACGCAGATTTTGAAACGATATTTTATTCACATATAAAACATCTGATTTTAGTTCATATGCGAAATATTCTTATGACGAAGATATAACAAAAAGAAATTTATTTTATTATAAATTACAAAAATTTCTTTTGGAATAACAACAAGTAAAGAGAAAAAAAAAAGCGAAAAGGAAAATAATAAATGAAGACGAAGAACGTGAAATGCCGACTCAATAAATATGAGGAAAAATAAAAGGAATGTTACCAAGAGATGAAATATTATTATATTCCGTTTCTTTCATTTCATAAAGAGAACATGAAATATTATAAAATAAAATGCACACACAAATATAAATTTCTTCTTATAAATAAATATACGTCGTTACTTATTTTCAGAGAGAAGCAACAACAAAAAAATAAAGGAGAGATTGGAGAAGAACCAAAAGGGAGTAGGACGACATTTTAAGGATTCCTATTTTCAATTTACAGCTCCAATTCCATTTGAAAAAGAAATTGAAGTAATAACGTGTTAAGAAATATATGCTTGATTTACGTTTATTGTTTGATGTAAGAGAGAAAAATTCGAGTGGATGAGAAACGTATCGATCGTCCGAATGAAACGTACGCATAAACAAATGGAACAATTAATTAGCTTGTGATTAAAAAACGTTTATAATTCAAGTGAGAAAGAAAAATTAAACGTCTAACGGACGTCTGCTGCGAATTGGGTCAGTTATTTTCATTTTTAAACTGAACTCAAGAACGAAAACGTATTAAGCGAGAAATTAGTGGATGGAAATTTAAAATGCTAATTCAAGAGAAACCTTGGTTTACTAGTTGACTGTATGGATGTCAAGTGTTTCTCATTTTAATTTCTGAAAACGCGTGTGTACCATTTTAAAGGAACCCGCAATCCTGGTATTCGCAATTAAAATAAATTTCGTTCTTTGGGATTGTTAGCATGTATGGAACATTATTGATTAGAATTTACAACGGCTCCCGTTTCGTTTTTGCTTTAAGCTTAATTAGCATAGATTTTATTTAACTAAACCGCTAAATGTTCATTTTCTTGCGAGATTTACAAGCGAATAGGAGGACCGCAGGAAAACGAAGGTTTAACAATGTTATAGACCGTTTTATCGAATAACAAAATTTCGTTTTGCCAAACATGAAAACGTTTATAGTATCCTTAAAATATGAAATGGTTTTGTGCGATGTGAAATATTGGATCATGTGGCATGCAAAAGACCCATTTCTTATAGGTTTATTTTCGTTTAGTACACCTCTCCACCCGTTCCTTCTATTGACTAAAATTCCCTTCCTTTTGTCCCCGAAAAGCACGACCATGCAGCCAACCTAAGACCCCTTGTTGTTTTTCTCAGCAATAAATTCCATAGTTTATTATCAGTTAATATTAGAAGGAAAGGAGTCGACGAAGAAGAGGAGGAAAACGAACCCATAGTTCATTATTTCTTTCAATTAGTTAATAAACTCCCTTTTAGTATATACCACAGTTATTTGTTCTTTCACCCCCAATAAAAGAATGTGTGGCAACGATGATAATAATAAATGTGAGAAAGTGTATAAATAAATTCTATGAAAACAATAATAATGATGATAATAAATTAGTTTTGATGTGTAACAATATTTTTCATTAGAGATCGAAACCAAAAATGGCGAGGAGAAATATGGGATAAAACTCCCAAACCGAATTATCCGTTCTTACGGCCACACGGCGAGGAGCTAATGAAATATGGCAGGATAATAAAAGCTGATAAGTGATTTAGTTCGAAGATAACAGGGTCTTGGGGGTGATTTACCGACATAATTACGCGGGAGTAAATGAAAGAGAGAGAGAGAGACTAAAGTGAATTTATCTCTTTGGAGAAAACAATAAAACCTAAAGCCTTATTGGTCAATAGAACGGATATTCGTCCTACATACACCATCTATATTTGCAAGTGCATTTCCTACCAAGTTATTATTACTTATAAAGCTATAGCAATCAGACTTACGTTTATATGACCGTATAAATTTATTGCAACACTTTATTTCGTACAATGTTGCCGCAATGAGACTCTAAAGACGACAGAGAGAGAGAGAGAGAGAGAGAGAGAAATAAGCAGTAGGAGAAAGAGGGATATTAGAAAGTGCACTTAGTGATATAGGAAGTTTCATCTTTTCACAGAAAATTGTCGAGCGTGTAACGAAGGTAACCCATTTTATTACCAGCATCATCGAATAATGTAAAAAAACATAGTGTTTAACCAGATAGAAGTTTTACACGAGAGAGTTGCAAAAAAGTGCTGATGACGCCTCGACCGAAGACGACAGATAAATCTCGAACCCTACGCCTATTGTGCTCGCGTGCTGAAAAGCGTTTGGTTTTAAATTAATCCCGAAATTAATTTTAACGAACAGACGGCCGTAAATTAAATATTTATGTGCGTATGATAAAATAATTAATTACTTTACTTTAGGAAACTGTTATATGATCAACGTGTAAATATTCTTGTGTAAACGTCTTGCTTCGTTTCCAAATTCGGTATCTACATAATTTAACTGAAACACGAACAGCTGAAAGAATAATGCGCGGGCATAATAAGGATTTGAAATCTAGTTTAATATTTATTTTGATTAAATTAAATTAAATATACAACGACAGTACGAATGAATCTGTTTAATTAATTTTTTTTTAACTTCTACATTCTTCGGGTCTCCCTTCCAATTTCCTCAACCAAATTAGGGTAACCTATGAAAAATAATGCTAATTGATTAATAAACGCATCCAAAGGATCAGAGGGATTCGCTCTTCAAGTCCCATCGTGCTCGAGGAACTGTTTGTTTAAACATTTTTCTTTCGACGAGGATCGACGCGAGCAAAAAGTTTCTCGCTCCCATTTTTGCAGCAACATTCGTGACAATCGAGGGCAAAAAAGGTACGACCTCGACGCGACAATGCCGTTACTGGACAATCATTAACACTCGCAATTCATGCGACAGAGAATAATCTATCAATATTTGAATAATGAATATAAACAATCAAGTAATGAACGTGCGGCACGTTTTCATTTATAATCCGACCATAAGAGGAATTGTATTTTGTGTTCGGTCTGTTTGGCCAATTTTAATCCCCGTCCAATTTCCAATTATGACGATTCCAGTTTTTAAATTCGTAATATGCAAATGAAACACCACGTTTCCTATACCGATCCATCGACATCTTCATTTCCTCGAGCGCGCACGTTAAACCGTTTGGCAAATTAGTGAACTGTGACAACATGAATCATCCTAATGACCGAGATCATCATCGTCATGAACATCGACAGCGTTCACGTAATTAATCAGCCACTCTGCAAATTCGTGGATTCGAATCGAATTCGTTAAACGCTGGAAGTCATCTGGCGACGACCGTTGCAGAAATCTAATTAAACATATTATTATAAATAACTTTTTAGGAAGACATTTGCTCAGTGAAAAGATGTTTGCAACGTTCTCTTTCTCTTCGTGCGAAGAAAATTTAATTAAATTAATAGATAAAATATGAGAGGGAGATAGAAGGACATTCATGGAGTATATTCCTTAATTTTTTCCGTTCCTAACGGATGGAAACACTTGGTGTATGAGGAAATGTTTAATTAAAAAGAATGTCCCAGCGTGCAGGGTTTTCTTATGCGAAAGTAGAGCTTTTATTTTGTGTTAATACCATCGTCGAACCAATCCGACGAATGTCACTTTTTCCTCGCAGCAATTTGGATAACGACGGTTGAATAATCGCATAATTCTCTGCTGAGACGAACGTCTTCTAGAGTATCTCAATGTCGTCGAGTTGGAAGCAGAAAAGGGAGACGGCGAAATAAAATTTTCATAATTATCTTTAATAAGTGAAAGAAAAAAAAAACAAGGAAGGTCGAAGTTTTAATGTACGCTTTTGCTCTCAACTTCGCGTGAAATTCATCTAAGAAATCGTTTTGGCGAGCGCGATATTTCAACGTTTCCGGACGACGAATTAATTTCTCGCTAATTGAAGTAAAATGTATTTTTCGAAGTCTTTTAATCTCGAGATTAGTCAGAGTAATTTCTTTAAAAAAAAAATACGTCCGCATCTTAGAAATGGAAAACGTTATTGAGCTTGTAGGTGGCATGAAATTACTTCTGCATAGTGTATGATCATTATCCAACTGAATTGTAAAACTAGCTTTGTAAGATATAATTAATTCAGCAGGTTAGCGTAAGGAATGCCTTTGTGTTAAGGAAGATTCGAAGAAGAAATTGCGAAAATTCTTTATCTGAAACTTAAACGCCTCGGAATCATGTTAATATTAATGTTAATCAGCTAAATGAGTGCGATAAACTTGTACTAATAAATAGTAAGAAACATTCGGTGTCTTACTTTTGCTACTCATCAAACTTTCGAGAATATGTTTTTAAATTTAAGAAAATGGCAGTAAACCGAAAATTTGCATAACAAATAAGCAAGTAGTAGCATAGAATCAGCTAAAATGGCGGGGAAAGAAACGGGGGGAGAGAGAGGTAGAATGTTTATGAATATATATCACAAATTCGTTTGCATAAAATTTGCTTTGTTAAAAAATATTCTTACAATTTCAACAAAGTGCTGAAGAAAATCCATTGCGCAAATATTTAATAATTACAAGGACCTTTAATGTGTGAATAAATCTTTATTTATTTTTTTAAATCGTAAGCCTGTCCAAAATTGTTCTCTTTGTTTATAAACTTTAAACCGAGAAGAAGACGAAGAGTGATAAAGGAAAGGGGAAATAAGAAATAAAAAGGAGATCTTCCTTTTTGCTTTATATACAAGGATATACAATCCTTGTAAAATCGACGTGGAATAGAAACCCATTGAAATTTCGAGTTCATTGAATAAAGGCGTAGGTCGTATATCAGATTAATGCTTATGATAAAGCAGAAGTTTCTATTGATTTCATCTAAAAAAAAATTCCTCTGAAGAAGAAAAATGCTCGTGTATAAGTGATAAGCTTTTCACATTCTACACTCTTTTTGGGTTTATGTCTTTCTCTCTATTTGCGTTCGCCAATCCATTAAATCTAAATTCTTACACATATACG
Source organism: Hololepta plana (assembly GCA_963695495.1). Taxonomy (NCBI): domain Eukaryota; kingdom Metazoa; phylum Arthropoda; class Insecta; order Coleoptera; family Histeridae; genus Hololepta; species Hololepta plana. The sequence continues at coordinate 4,131,576 of OY968837.1, read as the reverse complement.
TTTTTATTTATACTAAAAAAAAATGTTCAACAAGAATCTTATTGGACAGTTGTTTTTTCTCTTCATTATTCCATTAAACATAGAACTTTTTTCGTATTCGCCAGTGTTTGTTTGGAAAAGTTTCCATTTCAACAGTTCGACGGAGCGTGAAATAAAGTACCACTGAAATTATAGATATGCACACAGTGATTATTTCTTTTTATTTCGTTTATTCACTATTATTGCAAAAGAGGCAGGTCCACTGGTTGGATTTTCACATTATTTTTTGTGCTGTCGAAAACAACGATAAATTGTTTGTAGTGGAATTTTGAATCCACTCTACTTGGATTGATGCGAAATTTAATAAAAAACGGAGAAAAAAAATATATAATGCATTTTAACGGTCAAGCAAAACCTATAAATTCGCTCCTCTTATAACGTATTTAGCGACTAAACCGTGTTTTGACTGACGCACGTTGCTAAAGTTGAATTTCGATTTCTCTAAGCCGCAATCTAATTAGACCAAAAGCCGGTCTCTCGTATTATTATTAAACGTGCCATTAAAATACATCGCCGGTTTAATGTGCACGGATGCGAAATTTGTTAACAATTCCATTCGAACTTTTGCCCATACCACACATACACCGTCAGTATTGGCGCTGCTACGAACCATTTGAGGTACATTCGAATATTTCGACGTGTAGCATTTCCTTGCCTCCTTATTATCATCATCATCATCCGCAACAAATTTATAACGCGTAATTTCATCATCTTCTTCGAATCGATTGTGCAATAAATACAACCGTTGCGGGCGAAAGCGTGAATCCAATCGTTTTACTATAACGAAGAGAAAAGTTTTCGGAATTTGAACATTCGTAATTTGACCTCGACTATAATAATAATAATGATGCCGCGTAGGAGAAGTTGGTATAAAAGAGGAAGAAACGATGAAAGCCACTAATAACTCCTGTCATCTTGAATGACTACTGCGAATGAACGATGGTGATTGATTAGTTTCTTATAGATTAACTATCTTCTTGCGGCCCCCCGATCGGCGCTGCCTTTATGGAAAGTTTTATTGATCGCCAGCTCTCTCTCTCTCTCTCGCCCTTTTTCAGCCTCCATAGAGTTTCACGCTGCTATTGCCGGCCACTCGCGTCTACTTTTCTTTATTTGGCGAATTATACGAATAAACGTAAGAAAATGTTTTATAAACTCGATAAATTTAAAGTTGAGAATTCAATATTTCGAACAGTTCGGGATTTATTTATATCGGTAAACATTCAGCAGAACTTTGCTCTTATGCAGGAACGACGAAGACAACAACAATGCAACGCGTATAATATATACCTAAGTTTGGTTTCCTTGTTTCCCTTTTTGTTTCGGTTTGCTCCCGGTTTTTATTTCGATTCGTATTCGTTCTCCTTTAGCACCGGCTGCCTGCGAAATGATAAAAAAAAGGAACAGCTCGAAGCGGCACAAGTTCCCAACCAACTTTTCCGATTGCTCGCAGCGAAACGAATTGCGATGGCCACCACTTGAACAAACTTTATTATTTAAGTTCACGGCGGAGGGCAACAGCAACGACAACGCACCAACGGCAGCACCGATTGCAGGAAGAAGGCATAAACTCGCGATATTTTTTGCTCGTCTCACCCGTTACGGCGCGGCAGCTTTTTTCCTCGGATTTGCATGCATTATTTTCCGCTTGAATGTAATTTGTTAATCGTGAAGTATCGTGGAGATGATGTTAAATAATTCGCTCGTTATTCTTAATATTAATGCGAAGTTTCAGTAAGAAAAAGTGGCAGGAGAGGCTGCTGCTGTTCGTTTTTCCCGTTGGTGATGGATGACATTATGGAAATCCGCGTTTAGCGGGATTCCGACTTTACAACGGCGACCGACTTCTGGCACTCTTCCTCGCCATGTGCGTCATAAAGTTTGTTATTATTATTCATATGGATCGTTAGAGATGCTCGTCCTGCGATTCCCCGTTAGCTTTTTATCGACTAGTTAATGGCCTCTTAAACATTACAAATTGCGATTTGCCTCCCGAAACATGTACATAAACGTCTCGTCTATGAGAGATAATATGAAATATTCGGTTGGATGTTGTTGCCCGCATCTTATGTATGCAACATTCCTCTTCTTTTTCGCCCTTTCGCTCGCTCTAAAGTTCTTCTGATTTATCGCCGTATCCTTAGATAAAAGTTTCGTCGCAAAGTTTTAATGCTTTTCTTTTGAGCTTCAACCCTGCGACCGTCTTCTCGCTTGTTACGTTTGATGGTTCGTTGATGATAAAGGCAAATAGTATTGGGACATTTAAATTGCCGTGGAAGAATTGTAAAGGAAAAATTTTAATGCAACAAAACGGGAAGAGAGAAAAGCGAAAACGAAACGCGAAAAGAAGAAACTGAAAACTGTACCCACGGTACCGATTCATTTCTATTTTCCCCATAGATTAATGTAATATTTATATTTGCTTAGTAACACGGCCACGTTCGTTCGCATAACCCAGAGGACCTCTCGTGCAAATCAAATGAGTTTTATTTATTCTGATCGCAAATTAAAGCGCCGACGGTAAATCAACGTGTTTGCCGACAGACACGGATGCCGCCGGACGGATCAATAGAACTTAATTTCTGTTTGTTGTGTGGCCGGGGCGCCGTTACAACAAGTTTCAGCGAAATTAATTCGATTAATGCATATTTCATCGGTTCTTTCTAATGCGTATACGGTTTTCGTCGGTTTCCTTTCTCTCGCATCATCTTTTAATCACGTACTAAACTATACGCCCGCGCAAAATTAAATAAAATCCGTCAATTGATGGTCCAATGTCCACGCTAACGGTTTATACAGGTGTATCTCTCGAGGATCAACTACCAACAACTATTCATTCCGTTCCATAAATTTAGGATGGACGGACGGGAACGGCACATTTCGACCGGGAAGGAATCAGCGGACGACGAGGGTAAACCGCATAGAGGATTACGGTGTTCAAACTAACGCTGCACACGATTATAAAAGTAACTTCCTTTTTGCATTGACGAAGGTTATTATTTAATAAGATACCATCACAAAGCCAAATGAAAGCGGAAAGAGCAGAGTCAACGTCGAGGAAAAAGCGAGAGAACGAAAAGTGAAAGCGGCAAGAAGAAAAGTTATTCCTTATATCTATATTATTTATATTATCTGCAACATTACGTAATACGGCCCTGGTGTGCGATAAAGAATGCGAGCACACAAGGGCCTAACCACTCCTTTTGCTCGGAGCCGGCGCGTGTGTGCCATTTTTCGAAAGCGATAAATATGGAAACGTTGCGAAAATTAACCCTTATTTGAGCGGCACAATTTGTAACTGTCGTCGCCCCGTTTTTAACGGTGCTTTTATCTTGGTGTAGAGAAAAGCAAGGAGTATATTAAGAAAGAGGAAAATGTGCGTAAGGAAAGCGTTCTCATACGTTTCGAATACTAGCAACAATAACGGCAAAGACACTGTCTGGCGAGATATTTCGCAATAAATCTCCGCGATATAAAGTACGATAAATTTAAGCAACGCCAGTGGTAACGTGTAGAATAATGAATTAAATATATTTGAAAAGAAACGCTGTATGAAGAGAACCAACGATAACCACAAACATTTAGTTATAATTTGGTAAAACGGAAAAACTTTTGTTATATAGTTCTCTATTTAACCGAGCTAAAAAAAAAATAATACAAATGCTTATCTTAAACAGTTAAATTACATCGTTAACGTTCATAATTATCACGAAAGAATGGTAGAAAGAACGAAAGCCAAACAAAGCAACAATAGCAAAAGGTTAAAAAGCAAACAAAGCTTTCCAACTAATATTTCTCGCTTCTTTACAAAAGTTCTTCCGTATTTGTTTTAATTTCTTCTTTCATTCTGAGTTTCTTGTAACTTTAACAAGAGGCGTTGCATTTAATCTAACTTGGATTGTGGCAATTTTTATAGCGTACAAGTTATAGTTTATTTTGTCGTTGCACGTTTCCTTAAATAAACGGTTCGGGCCATTGAATAATCGAAATTAAACTATTTAAATATAAACCCATATACATATTTTTACGGCTCATTAAAATGCTATTTTATAGCGAAAATCAAATGATTTACACGTACGTGAACATTATCATAAATGAATGTTATTGCGGTGTTAAAAACATCGAAATGTACGCCAAACTATTGCAATTTAAAATTAACTTCTCCGCTAGGAAATTTTCAAATTCAACATTCCTCTTATATATCTCGGCTTACGCTTTTTTTGCATTTTAATGCGAATTTCTACCATTCGTTTCGTACGTTACCCATATTTATACAAAATACACAACGTAAATTTTTAGTTTTTTTTTATGAATAGGCTTTCGTATTCATTTGCATATTAAATTTCAAAGTTGCAGCCACGTACAAAGTTACAACAATGATAACAACAAAAAGAGAGTGAAATAATAATAATATACGTACATACATATTCTTTTATTTATATATAGAAAAAGATTTGAATATTCAAATTGAAAATCGCCAACAACAAAATGTTTTGTAATAAAAAATTATATTGCGTTTGGAAGTTTTGGTGGATGCGCCGGTGCCGGTCCGCTCGATCCGTTCCCACTCGTGCGCCATTTATTTATTAGTTTCTCATTCTCATTTCGCCAAAGGAATTTTTTCATTCCTCATGTTGCGCTCTTTATGACGTTTTATGATGATTTTACGACGGACTTTAAAAGGATTTATTGCCTGATTCGATGATAGTCTTTCCTTTGGAGGAGCAAAACGAAAAGAAAGCATTTTATATCGCCTGATTATATTCATTTTACGCCGCAATTTCGTGCAACCATTATTATTAATCTAACTTATCGCGGAGATGAAAGGAAACGAGAAATAAAAAGAGCACAAATCATCATAGAGAAATTGCGATTAAAGTGTCTAAATGAAGGGAAGATTAAGGACGTCGTTCGGGGAGGAAGAGCGACCGCTCCCGCACGCTCTCTTCTATTATTATAAATGAATTGATTTCGATCGGATTTTCAACTACTTGGACGAGTTCCAAATGATTACGTTTGCTAAAATAAAAAAGTTAAATAGAAAAGCGACAGAGAAATAATAACGAAAACGTCGTAAATCTTATTCGCGACGATAATTTCCAATAAAATAATTTATTTGAATTGAAAACTGCAAGAGAAAGAGCGCTAACCTTATTGAAGCCGAGGGAAATTATAGATTTTATTATTCCGGAATTGATTGAATCGGTGGCGGCGTGATAATAATAGCGATATCATTACGGCGAAATTATAAAAAGGTTTTATATGTCGCCAATATCGAACGAGTGCCTAAATGGTATATGCCAATAAGTAGTAATAGTGTTGGGATCGCACGTAGACTAAATTCCCTCGTGACTTTAGTTAATTACTAAGTCCGCAGTCGTCGATGGCGGTTCCATCGGCACGGCCTTCCGGAATATAACCGGTATCTACTCGCACTCTTTCTAAACAGAGAACTGCCCAATTCAGCAAACTTTACAAACGCAATCAATACCGGCCGGCAGTAGGAAGTCGTCTTTTGCATCTCTCCATTTGCTTCCGCTCCGATGCAATTATTTCGTTCGTTCTTTTTTTTGTCTTGTTAATTTTACCTCCACTTCGCTTTATCTCGTTTATTTTTCCCTTATTTGATTTAGTTTTATGCATGCACGTACACGTGCAAAACGTAGCGTATAGAGTTACACACGGATGCAAGGGAGTTGCTTAACTTAACTAGAAATTAAATTGCTTTCATAAGGTCTCTCATATCGACTAGTCGAAACTATATACGTATAAAATATAATTGCGTAATTAGAAGCCTCGTTGGAATTGATTTTCTTCCGCTCTCGGTTCAGACGTACCGCGCTCCTTTGCCCCTTTTCAATATCGATCCAATTTAATAAGAACTAGGAAAATGATTTACGCGAAACTCTGATTAGATTCCTGCTTCTTTTTGCGTTGTCGTTGACGTTGTTTTGCCTTAGTAATTCGATTCTTTATTATTTCATCTTCTGCCCCTTGTCGCTCCTCATCCATGTAGCCTCCTTTCATACCGTGCAATATGTACTCGAGGATTTTTTTTTATTAACAATGACACGTGAGAAACAAGATTAACAGGAACGACGGGGCGAGCGATCTATAAGACATAAAAGTAACAACGCATCCTTGTGCGCGGATGGATGATCCGAAGCGTTGACAAATAAGAAACGGCGAGATGTGAGGGCCGTAATAAATAGGCGAGCGAAAGGGATCGGGAAGGAAGAAAATCCCTGTCGGCAATATTGTTCGAGAGACCGTGAGATATATTGACTCATATTCGATGGCGCCTGCTCTTTCTCCAAGTGGAGGATCCTTTAATAAAGCAAAAAACGTACACCGAAAGAGACCGTAAACTGTCGCCAGGTGATCGATGCGACAATTAGAAAGAAGCCCCGTCGATTGCCGGTCTATTTGTTCTACTTGATGAACGACCGGCCGCTCATTGACTCCGCAGGTCGGAATGGACTTAATTAGATGACCGGCGAACGGTGCGAGTGCTTCTACTACACAATCGAATTATGCGCTCCCTATTAATTCTAAACCGGGCCCGGAATCCTGCAGCAGGATTCGCTTGTATTTCGCGGATCCCATTCATTGCTCGTACATTTTAAATGTGATTTATTAACTCGCTATTACACGTATTCAACGCGTCCGGTTTACAGTGTTAATAACGGATTTACAGTTGTCCGATGGATTAAAGCGAGGACAACAAAAAATTAAAATTATGTGCAGAAGTAAAAATAGATAAACAATAACCCCGATGGGGGATTTGCGCGTCGTATTATTTAAATACGAAATACGTTCCTTGTTTGCGTCTCCCTCACACACATATATTTAATTTCGTACCGAAACAAACACGAAATTAAATCAGCGATCATTTTAAAAAGGCTTGATTGTTTTACAATTTGAACAACACGCTCTCGTACGATAAAAAAAAACGTGGAGAGCAGCTCTCACACGTTTTTTATTGTGTGTTAATTTTTATGGCCATTGAACGACTTCGGCAGTAATTTTCGTGCTAATAATTAATGGCTGCAAACGAATAATAATTCGCATTTCAATAAATTCCGTGCCCATTTTTTTGGGGCAAAACAATTCCCCCCTTTTTGCATATATATCCGAAGATAAATCAATTCGCCCGTTGATTATTATATTCGGAATCCGGGATAATTGCGATTAATTCACAATCGATGCCGAACAGGTGAGGGTTGCGTCCCTCGAAAAGCAAATCGCTCGAAACGGCAACCAACACGAATGCCAAATTATTAAAGTGCCTCGCTTAATTAAAGTTCGTCGAATTGGTGAAATTATAATTATTCAGACGCCTCCACGCGGGATGGCAAATAAAAAATCGATCTTTAATATCTCGATAAGGGTTTTATGTCGCTGCTTAACAGTGGGATCACGTACGTCCGTTTGTCTTTGTTCCATTTTTTGCTCTAACATCGAACTGTAGCAGAAGAATTTCAAGGCCCGATATTCTTCTATCTAATTATTATCACTTGTTTTCGCTCTAGGCGAATAATTAAGCGAACCTGCTATTCAAATAATTAATGACACGCACATAAATTAACTATCAGCCACTTTATAATAGAGTTAATGGATGCCGGTAACGAAATTAGTGCAAACCTTCTAACTACAATTTGATTGAATTATTATGTAGTTTAGAGAAAATAGAGACACTTTCGGCGGGGAGGATAAAGATAAAGGAAAAACTAATTGAAACAGGGGTTGACGCGGCTTTTCCGGGGGGCGAAAATGGAATAAAGAAAAAAGTTCTTATTTAAACAAATTTAAAACTTCCACCCGTCCACATATTTACTTTTGATGGTATACGTTTCGAGAGAGAAAAAATTTTGTTCCTCCCTCGCCATAAGCATATTCTACTCTTGCCTTCTATTTGCTACCTTATTTCTTCCTTTTGCGAGGAAAAAACGTGTAATACATAGCAACGGCGTATGCGGATATAATGTAGTTATCTAAAATTTACACACACAAACAGTATATGAATGTGTACGTTATTCAAATAAAATTTTATTATACGGGTAGCAAAATTTCATTTACCTTGCAAAATAAAAAGAGAAAACGAGCGAAAGAGAACAGGAAAGAAACACGAGGAAGAAGAAGAACATATTGCTACATCTATATGTACCACTATCACCTCCCATAATGATGTAGTCCTCATTTCTACCTACCATATCCAAAGAGCAAAAAAAGAACGATGTGTAACCAATGAATAGGAATCTGGATGAGGCAAAAGTGGAAAGTTTTTCCCGCTCCTTTTTTCCATCGTTCCTGACTAAACAGGCTACCTTTCAAAGAAGGAAATACTTTCGGTTCAAGAAGAAGTAAAAGTAGATGAAGAAGGAGAATAAGCAATCTTAAATCTTGTTTACATAAAAATAATTTTGTATTCGAACGTTTGATTACTTTTTTCGCTTAAATCTTCGCTCTCATTCTCTTCGTTTTCTTTTCAATTGTCGATAACTCTTGTTAACAAACTTTTAAATTTACATCATCAAATATCGTCGTCATTCGCGATCTTTTATTATTATTTTTCGTAAACGTTCTCTTTCATTTTCTTGGCCATACTTCTGGAGTCTACGTAACTGAAGTAAGGATTTGTGTACACAGCGAGTCTCCTTTTTGTTTTCTTTCAAGAGAAACTGTATTAAGATTTCTAACAAAGCTTAATAAAAATATTTCCTTGTAAGGAATTTAATAATGCGCGTTGCCTCTCATTATTTAAACTAATCAATGATTGAACAAAAGATACAAAAATTTAATTTCGTTTTAAACGATCTCTTATTCACTCGAGTGCCATCAAACTTAATTAGAACGATATCGAGGTTCCTTATTATCCAATAGGGTCAGAGGAAAAAGAGGAGATCCTTTTTCTTTTGCGCTCAAATAAAATCATATCACGTTATCATTCGATGATTCCTTAAAAGCTCCACTACCATTCTTCATTATCGCTGAGAGGAAATTTTTTATTGAAAGAAATGGATTTGCTTTTCTCTTTTCCTTTTGTTCTATCTTTCGTATTGAAAATTATAGAAGAACCGTAAGAGAGAGAGAGAGAGAGAACGAGAAAAAGAAAACAGGAAAATTTAATAAGGAATCATTGGACGGCTTAAAGTGACTTGACATTTTTTTCTAATTCCTTCAATCTTTGAAATTATATTAATCGATGCACTTGATGCTCTTATCAAACATTAACTATTCGGGTTGACGTGTGAGCGATAATAAGTTGCCGAAGAAGTCTTAACAAAAATTGTTTTATTCGGGATTTTTTCTTGAAAATTTAGCCTGATTAAGGCCCGCAAATAATGGCTGGAACGTAGTTAATTAATTTGTAAATTGTCCTCAAAGATTGTCCAAAAAAGTCGAAATAATTCCAGAAGAAATTAATCTTATTGGACAAAAATTATTCAAAAAATTGTTTTGTTGATAAGCAGCATTTCATCGCTTTACGTCAATGGATACTTTATGCTAATGCGAAATGTTCGAGATGGTAGTAAAATTGGTTATTGTAATAACTGTTTCCGGGTCAATATTATTAAGGTAACGCAGTCATCCCCCGCTAATATCGGGTTAGTTGTCGAACTATCTTGGTGGAAACGGAAATCCCTACTAATATTGTAATTAAAGCAATTAGTTTACTTACTTAACAAGCGACTACAAATGAATATTATTTGTAGGTATAATAGATTACCGACGGAGATATTTTATTATCAACATATAAGATACAGTATTAAACGTATTTACTTTAAGGCAACACTATAAGTGCGCTTGGTACGGAATCAACATTAATAATTTATAACGACGATAATTGCGAACGTTTGTTTGTTTGTACCGCGTCTCGCAACAGATTCCTTTTCCACTTTTGCTTTTCTGCTAGAGCATTCAAAACTACGTCGAAATAAATTACTATAACGTACGAAATTGGATTTTAATTGTATTTTATTTCCCGAAAGGGATACCGAAAACGTCGCGAAATTAAAATTTAATCGTGCCAACTTTACACAACTTGAGCGGTCCAAACACACTCACGTGCTCATTATAAATAAAGCAGTTGAAATTTTAAATGTATTTCGTTAATTAACGTAACACAACTTAAAAGTAAGGTTACTTTCTGCATTTCCGCCCATTTTCACCCTCGTTCTAAGGATACGTTTTATGTGTCCCCTCGCTCTTTCATAATTTGTACGTCTGTAACATTCGTACTTATTTATATTATGTAAAGTACTCGGCTGTTGCTACAACTACTACTTATGTCTTCAGTATGGTATCTTGAACGTTAAAAAGGAGTGCATTTAATTCAAATTGCATGAGCACGATGGTGAACGACGTTGTAGTATTTTAGAATTACAAATTAATTCAAACTTAAAACACTATCAGGCAGTAGTAAGTTTTAATTGTACCATTATTCAGAATTAACATTAAACTAATACCATGTAATTAAGATGGAAAGTTACTAGAAAACGCTACCGATACTGTTACTACTAGTAATTCTTCGTTTCTTTTTGGTACCAATCCTTCCTTGTTTTGCAGAACTTTACATATGATCTTCGTTAAGGAAACATTAGTTGGAGACTGGCAATTAAATTTTTTCTAATTACTTCTTAATCTCGCAAGGACAATTTTAATTTGGTAACGAATGTAAAGTAGAATCCTTTTTTTGCGTTGCATTTTCATTTTGTTTTCGTCGAATCCGTTTTCTTATTCCCATCAAGTTAATTTCGTCTATGTAAATATGCGAGAGTTTATTCAACATTCGAAACTATCCGACTGCTTAATTACGATTTCATGATAAACATCCAATTACACGATGCAAATTGCATCTGGGAAATTCCTCTGTTCGACATTTAGTAAAAAAAGCGGAGTTTAATTATATTCTTAAAGAGAAAAATTAATCATAATGTCGTATAAGTCACAAACGATGTTATCGAATGCGACGATGGCCTGGCCCAGATAAGATTGCACGGGATTGATTGATTATTTGCGTTCGGATTAAATCGATAGAGGAATTGATTAGGCAAACTAATAAAAATTAATGATGGCATCGGATAGATTGGATCGAGAGAATGAAATTTTCGATTATTTACGTGTAATGATAATGATTGTCGGGCGAACGTTGTAAGGGGGATGAGCAATGAACTATCGATTTATCGCCGTTGATTTTCTTTTTCTTTTTTTTGGTATAGGGAAAATGTTATCGGTGCGAATATAATGTACGGATATGTTATATATCAGCGGTGACAAATTTATGGAATATGCATATATAATGTGATTAAAATCTATTCCCGTGTATTGTTTTCAACCGATATCGTTCCGCCGTATACCACCGCAATAAACCGCCCCTCGAACCATACAATAATTACTCTTATCAAAACTAGTCGGAATAATAATAATAATACTAATCGTATATCACAGTTTACACTAATATACGACAAATGAACGTATGTTTTGGGGTGGAAATAAGAAGCACGCACAATAGTTAGTGTCGCGTCCGCTCCTTTCATAAAATTTAATATTATTACGACCCTTTGTAAAAAATATATGTATTAGGTTGATGCATAATTTTTAGATTAATTTGCTTTTAATTTTAAACAAAAAGTAAGAAGAACTAATCGATGATATACTCTCCATCGTTGTTAGCGACTTTCTCTCAATATTCGATAACTTTCTCGATGCCTCGGCGACAAGAATCTCCCGGCTCCCGGGAAAAATACCTCCAACCAAGAGCGCAATTCATTATCGAATGAAACGTCGCGCAAAGCGTTCGAGACGAACCCAAATGTTCCTCAAAATTTAATTCGTCGCATCAAGCTTTCCTTAAATCGAAATAACAGCTAAAAATGCACTCGTGTAAAAATAATCAATCAGCTCATAATCAATTTCGTCAATTATCCATTTGCAAATAAAGTACTTAAGTTCGTTATCGACAAAACATTTAGAAGGCATCGAAATGGATTCGTTTTTGGATGCAGGTTAAATAGATTTGCTAATATTGATAAATACACCTTTTGCCATGTCGCCAGTTTAATATAATCTAATGGCAGTGGATGATCATGTATCCGGATTAATTATTTTGCCACGGTATCAATTACTGTCCGCTAATCTACGGGCGAATTTAATGTTTTCAACCGCCGCCAAAACGTACGTCGTCGATTATTTTAATGTAATTCGCGCGCCGAGAGTGACAGGATATAAATTTAAATTATAAGCGGCGAGGTTTTTGCCAAAGATGGGCGCAATTCATATACTCTCTATTTTCGACTAAAGACTAACTGCTAATGAAATAAATGACGCATTTCGAATCGTACGTATTATTTTCCATCCCTCCACGTGTGTACGTATATTTGTCTATTCGAAATTGCTTTTGCCGCATCATCCAATTTATTTTAAACTATATCCTGCTGGTGTGTGTAGCATTTCGTATAGTGTTTCGCTATTGCCATTCTACACTGCAAACTATATAGTACGTAGGTATATTTGCGAATGTACAACACAACCAGGAATAATAATAAATAGTACGGGGAGACATTCGTTATAACACTAGTTATTCCCCATCTCTTTCTCTCCCCCATATAAGATGTTGACATGAAACTATTTTTGAGGTAGATTTTGAACCACGACGACGACGACGGTATCCCGTTGTTCCCGTTGCCGTTGTTGTTCTCATTTTCCATCCCCTTTTTTTCCCGCCGTACATTAATCGTTTTATTTTGATAACAAAACAACCTACCTCCTTGCCAAGATAATTAATTAAGTTTTTGTTTCGAGTTGGTATCCTTTTTGTGCGCCTCGAGGAAAAAACGAGCAGATTAACAATAACGGAGGAGATTAATTGATTATCATTATCAACGTTATCCACGGTATGATTATTATAAGTTTATTATTGGCGTGTCGCAAATTGTTGGCACAAAAGCGTCGAATCAATTATTCAATATTTCGCATTCGTAATTGGTCACAATTTTTGCTATCAAGGCAAAAGCATAATCGATGAATGATCCTACTTTCAGCGAGTAATTCCAGTCTCAGAAGGAAAAGTTTTCAAGAAAATTATTAAAAACCGCAAGAGGAAGCAGTTGATTCATTATTTAAGGGAGGAAAGTAAAAGTTATGAAGATTTGTTTTGGTTGTAATAGCGTCTTATAGTGGATGGCATCCGTTGGAATTTTATGCGCTTAAATGGGATTTAAAAGTGTGCCTGTCGACGGAGACCAAAAATAAGACGTGATGGAGCAGAAGAAATAAGTACCATATAATACAATATAATAGGATGTATTATATTAATTTAACGTAAAATTTTGCACTTTCCATAATGGACCTCCGCGCACATATCCCTTTTATCCAACGGCAACATCATCACCATCACGGAGATTATTTTATCATGTTTAAAAAAATTAAATTATCTTTAACATAAAACGTTACTTTTATTCCTCTATACGTATCACATTTTTTTAAAAGGCGAAAATACTTTAACGCGAGAGTTGCCCTTTTGACATTTTTTCTGCCTCTTTTCGGCACCGCGGCGTCATCCCTCGAGCCACCTCTCCTTTATTAATATTATTATTATAATCTGTATTGTGTTTAAATTAATGTCATAAATTTCAGTTTAAGCGCGCCGAAAAAGGAAAAAAAAAGGAAGCGAAGAGAGACAGATTCACATTATTTCCTCTACGAAATTAGCTTTGGGATTAAGCTTCTCTTTATATATTAAATTCATATAAAGTTATCGACGACGTTATTCGCCAAATGCCGCATCGTCAAATAGGAATTGCAACCGTTTCAGAAACTTTTTACAAAAGTAGATTTTAACATCATCATCGCAGAGTTTCTCGCCACAAATCCGACGTTTGCGGCCTCAATATTAATCAACAACAAACTATCTTTCATACAAATCACGCTCGACTCTTAATTATTTTCCATTCGTTATTTAACTTTTTTCTTTCTGCGTGTTTCTACTTCTAAACGTAGTGCAAACAGCATTGCCTAGTTGAGGCATTGAATTATTTATGAAACGTAAATTGAAAAGTTTCGGCAAGATATTTACGTTATTTTGTTGCAAAAGTTCGAGTCGGAAGCGAAAAAAAGATTTCAATATTAATTAGATCATGATCAAAACACGACTGGGTTTCCTTTTATTTACCTTTTCCGCGATTTTTTTTTGCACTCACGGAGATTTTTGTTTTGTTTTGGTCATCCCGTCGCCAATGTTCGTTCTAAATGCATGTCCGTGTGTTTACGTTTTAAAGGATAAACAACTATTTATTCTCATTAATAGAAATATATTCCACCGTATGTCAATGTAATTAGAACTGATGCATTATTTGTTTGCGTTATACAACAGAGCGTTAGTGATACTGTGTAATCTATATGTTCGTCCTCCGAAAACATGAACTCCCGCTGTCCACGACGGACCGTTTGATATACGACGCCCGTAAATCAATAGAGTCAATCATTATCCATCTCGATATTCTCTCCGTGTTACCACTATTTTATATGCATTCCCATAATATCTGCATCGTTCCTCCTGCAATAATGCCAGATGATAATTTATCAACGAAATTAACTTTACGAAAGGATTATTTATGTTCGAAAATTGCGATGAAAACATATATAATTCTTTTCAGTCCTGAAATCCTAAACTAAACTCTGAAAGACTGCGAAAGAATTAACCGTCGAATCAACGAGGAGGTCGTGCTTTTCTCGCAAAAGTTTTGAAAGTAATCGAAAAGTATTATTAATTCGTCGTATTTCAGAACTTTTTTATTATAATTTCATTTTAAATTTTCTTCGTGACTTTCGAACATTAAATTGCCAGAATGAAATCATTTTGGGATATTAATAATTTTTGATTTTTGAATTTTATACGGATTGAGTAGAACGGTCAGAGAAAAAAAAAACAAACTGGGTAATTTGCAATATGGGATATCAAAAGGAGGAGAGGAAGTGAATAAAATCAATAAAATTCGGTAGCGTAGGAAGATAGCAAAAAGATTTCTGTAAAATATATAATCGTAATAATATTAGGACGAAAATGTTAGTGCGAAAAAGGAAAAACTGCGATAATATTATTGAAATATGAAAGGAGGCCGAAGGAAATGAAACGGGACGTGTGACAACATGAGGGTGGGCATACAGAAGGGAAGAAAGCGAAGGAACGTGGAAAAAGTTATTACGCTAAGAGCAAACGGGAGAAAAAATTGCGAGAGCGTGAGAGAGCAGGAAGAGAAGTTATAAAAATATGAAAAATCACTGCCAAATAGATGATTGCAGATATTGAACTCTCGGCAACTTTAATCGAATCAATGATCAATCTGCCTCGAAACGTAATCGATTATTATATAACATTTGTTTTAATTAATTGATTATTGAATTACTGAAAGAAATTGAGAATATTTTTTTATCGGCAACATGTTTCTTTTAAATTTTTATTTGCATTCGTATTATTACGTTTTCTCTGTTGTGTTTGCTAATTGGAACGTTCAAATTGTTAAAACCAATAGCGGATGGGAAGAGAGAAGAAGCTTTCAATTCGATCACAATTTTAATCATGTTTATGTTTCTTTTAATGACAGCATTTTAAACTGTTTCCTCGTGAATTTATGTATTTCTTTTTTCTTGTTGTCGTTGTTCTAACAGTAACTTATTTAATTTATATCCCCATCAAATTGATCGAATCGAGTTCTGGATGTGAAGTTTAAGGAAGCAAATAAAGAGAGAAATGGAAACGAGATATCTTCAGTACGATATCGAGAACAAGAAACTTATCTAACATAAGCAACATGTCGAATTAGTTAAATCATTCAGATCGTTTATTATGTTTTCCATTTCCACTTGACGTCTCTCTCTCTCTCTCTCTCTAGAACTTTTTTCATTTATTTCTCGTAAATTATTTTACGTTTAGTTTCTATTATAATAAATAATGAACCATTCAGAAATTCATTTCACGAACAAAGTGTCTAGACATTGGACGTTGTTCAAAGTAAATTAATATAGCGAAACCTGTTAATTAAAAATGTGCATCGCCGTTCGTTTCTTTTTTGCTGCAAAAGGCCTTTTTTGTATAGCGAAATAACTAAAAACTACATGTTTAATTTAATATTCGCAGAGGCAAATAAAAGAAACCGGTAGATGGGGAAGACGAGTAATAAATTCATCCGCAAGTCCCGTTTTACTACCTGCATTGCATAATGGAAAAAGTGGCGAAGAAACGAAGTAATTATTATTATCGAGTCGTTTAGTAATAGAAAAATATGAAAAAATCTCTTTCCATCGCGTAACACATTTATCATCATATTTTCATTTCGTATTAGCATTATCATTCAAATATTCGATCGTAGATAAACGTAATTTATTATGGTTTACTTTCGCGTAGAAAATGTGGAAAAACGAGTGAAGAAAAATGCTAAGGATGCCAACAAAATTCCAATCCCTCGCTGTAGTAGCGTGTCTTTTTGATTTATGATTGTGTAAAGTTCTAATTAAATTAACACGTTTTTAGTTATTAATTGTGAGTAAAGATAAATTGATTCAATTTAAGAAACTTTTCAGCAAGAAGTAGCAAAACCTTTTAGGAGATATTGAAGTGCCTGAAACGGTAAAAATCGAAAGCTCCAACGTCAATTATTATATTAAAAAGATCATCAATATTATGAGTAGTACGATTACGAGAGTAAGTAGATGGAAGTGGCGGACGTCTAATAAAAACTTATTTAATTCATCAAACTCGTCGACGAAAACTTAATTTCGTACTTTATTTATTCATTTATAACAATTTGGCGTGACGCGTTAATTGAATTTAAATTTCGCTAAATCACATTAAAGAATCTATTGATTGAAATTTATATTAATCACGTTCTCATACTTTTATCATGGTAATGTACAACTTTAAGACGGCGCCAGCAGCAGGAGAGAGAGAGAGAGAGAGAGAGGGCAAACAAAGGGGTGGATGTGTGCGAATAGGACAAAAACCCCCAACGGTGCAATTCGCATAGTTTAGACATTTCGCCCACTTAAAGTTAAATTGCTGTTAATTTCGCGAGCACTTAGAACTGCCGTGCCCCTTTTATATGCCCAAATGGCAATTGTTTTAAACGTAATGTTTTAATATTTAATACTAAACGTTTTCCGATTGTTATAATAAAGTTGAAATAATTAAGAACTTTCGCGTACAACAATAACGGCGATGATGGCGACAATTCGGGGGCTAGCAAATGGGGAGCAACGGCGAGGATTTAATAATTTAAGTGCACCGGCCAGAAAAGCCAGAGAAAGAAGGGAAAAGGGCAATTATGACGGTAATGCGAATAAAACGAAGACACGGGCGTATGAATTTCCAAATAAATCTGATTGCTCGCAAGCAAACGGTTTTGCGTGTGTCCGTGGGACGAGAACCGCTTTCGTGGTGACCAATACGTTTAGATAAATGACCCATGGACGGGTTCGTTTAATTTTGAGCAAGGTCTTCCGAAGAGCGAAACGAGAGAAATATTTATCACCGAAAGCCAGTAGCGTCGCCTCTCCAAGTGCACTATTTTTCCACTATTACAAAAATCGAGATCGACCGTGTTTTTGTTTCCCATCGTTCACCGAACGTATTTAGAATGTCACTTGACGGCGTTTATTTCTGTTTCGTTGTCGTTGTCGTTGTTGATATCAGGTAGATATTGCTGCGATATAAATCTTCTCGCCCATCGAGCTTCTTTCGCTCCTTGTAACCGATGATAAAATTGCACCTGAGCAAAGTGAAGGTTTCTCTCCTTTTATTACGGACGTGATGTACAAGAGTTACGTACGTCGTACGCTTATTTATGAACTTTTCAAACGGTTTTGATTTTATTCACCGTCATTCCAACGAGATAGATATATCAATTTACGAAGTACTTACGTATTCTGCAACGTATTTTATATTTTCGAGCGAAATAATGACGAGATAGAAAAATCGGGAAAAAGGAAAAAGGAAATGGTAGTCGTACTGCAGAAGAAAAAAGGCATCGCGCAATTTCCTTCATATTTCATATTTGTTTGCAAAATTTTCCTATTTATACTCGAAGATAGAAACTTCCCCTCCGTTCGAATGGCATACTCAAAAAAAAAACTTACACTAAAAGCTCAACTCCCCCGAACGCAAAACAAACGCAAACCTCTTTTACGTTATCCATCGATTCGTTTCATCATTATTCATAAAGCGAAAGTAATAAATGTACGTAATAAAATTCGCGGAAAAAAGGCAATAATATTAATTACATTTTAACAAATTAATTAAGCGCAATATAGTGTAAACGTATGTTTGTAAATAAGCGTACACGCGAAATTAATTAGATCGATGACTTGGCGTTAAAGTTGCGCCATCGACTTTGGATTTTGCTCCGCGTCCGAACAATCGTGAAAAGGGCCGTAGAAAAACGTTTGTAGTGTAATTTGATAGCCATGAAAATAAATGCCAAAAGGGAAACTGCAGCACGCAAGAGCGTTCAATTAACAAAGCGCAAAAGCTTTTAATCGAGTGCATCACGTCAAAGCTTAAATCTTGTGTGTATTCGAGGGAATGCAAAAAATAAAAGTAAAACGAAGGATCGATAAATTTATTTGCGAGAATGACGCGAAGGAAATGCGTAGGACGATAGCGTTTTCGATATCATTATAGGCACGACAAATAATAATATACCTATACAAGATGTATGGGATCCAGCGAGAAGAACTGATTTAGTATGTTTGCAGCAAAATTTGTATTTATTGATGTCGCCGATGATACGTCGACGTACACTTTTTTCTAACGAGAATTGATGATCAGCGAACGGAATATGACGGAATTAATATGATTTTATTGTTCGTTCGTATCAACAGGATCAAGAAAGGAAACAAGTAGATGGAAGTGAAACGCAACGAACGTCACTTTATTCCGAAATCATAATTTATTATGCTTTATAGTTTTCCATCATTATCGATTTAGTTTCTTTTTGCCCAGCATCAATATATTTATATTATGATTATTCATCTTTCTCGAATACACATACATGAAATGATTAGTAGATCGTCGAACCATAAAGTTAAGAAGAAGAAAGAGGGAAAAACTTAATTTTACAATTGCGTTTGTTGTGTTTTAATTAATGACTTAGTTGAATGCATTCCAGCTTTCGACGAATCTTCAATTTTTAAATTCAATATTTAATGGAAATTTTATAATAAAGAGCTAATCAGCGTACAAATTGAATGACAATAATTTATATTATCGTTGTCGAATTAAATGCGAATATTGTAAAGCGAGACATGGGGAGAAAAAAGAGGCAATTAATTGATGACCATTATGTTATTTAATGAAATGAGGTCGAATTTAACATATTGGAAATTGGAAATTTTAATTGGCACCGGACATCATCAATAAATATACCAGTAATATCGTATTGTGATATTGCAAAATCATTTTGGTAATATTAGCTTTGTAATTGTATGCCGTCCATGCATCAATCTATTAAACAAATTGTTTATTATAATTTATTCGCATTCATTTTGGGCAAATGCGAATAAGTTTAAAATGGCATAAACTCACTAACGACAACCCTTTCCGCCCACAAATCAACGGAAAAGATGCTAGTTTTTGCAAAGGACGAAAGAAAAATTCTTTGATAGATGATGAATGGGACGTCGGTTACAATGAACGGTGATCAAAAAGTCATTAGAGTTGAAGCTTTTGTCTTATATTCCTGCACATGTAGTAGGCAAAGCTTTCACTTCTCCCTGTCATCGGCCGCTTCTCTCGCTCTAACACTCCAATGTGAGCATGTTACTTCCTTGTCCGTGCTTTTGCAAATAATCACAATAATAGTGGAGAACACCATGCGAAACAAAAAAGGAAGGAGTAAATAATTATAACGAAGAAAATAAAACTCCCATTGTGACAGAGCATTTTCGAAATGACCGCGCTTCGTGCCCTCCTTGGGGAAATAATTTGATTCCGATCTGGAGAAAAAACGTTAATCATCTTAACAATCTTACCGTCGTTATACAAAGTTGAAAAGGATAAAAATTAAAGAGTCCGGAAAGGATAGCAAAGTGTACCTATCGGAGAACGCATTTTAAGCGACTTTTATCGCACGACCGAAACGAGTGTCGTATAATTATCGGCTATTAAACGGCAAGATAAGTGCGAGTCGATGAGAATTTGAAAAAAGAACGAGAGAGGACCCATAAGCGTTATTTAACGATAAACCGGCCACACGAGGAAGAAGAATCAGCTCGTTACAGATGATGAGAACCGGCGAAACATAAAAGGCAAAGAGGCTCCACCGGCGAGAGGCATTAAACGACGTGCACCGAACACAGCGATAAGAGCAGTTAAAATAAAAGCACGTGAGCGTGTACGTACACGTATTTATGGCGTGTGTGTGTGTGTGTGTTGAGTTTTCGTTATTCTTCTTACTCTCGGCGTTCACCGGATCACGGCTTGCATGCCCGTTCACAATTCGACGATTCCGGCAAGAGATGGTGATGGACAGAACAAGGAAAAGGAAGACGCTAAGAGAACGGTTGGAAGGGATGTAACCTCTAGAGTATATGAGATATCGGATCGAATGGGGGGCGGCGGGAGGCCAACGATCACGATATTTTGATACAGGTAAAGGTTTTTCCGCTTTTCTTTTCGTTTCTACTCCGAAACACGAAAACTTCGCCCGATTCCTTCCTGCCCTCTTGTTTTTCTGCTGGTGAAATTGTAATGAGTTTCTACCCTATAAAACGATTCCTGTATATAAAATCCGAAAGGTTATATGTCCCTCGCTCTCTTATTATCCGGCATGCATGCATGTGTGTGTGTAATCTTAATATTATCGGAAATATAAGAGACATTCATGCAACAATCTCTTCGCCCGGAAGCTATTACGCGAAACTTTATGAAGCTTGAATCTTGTAAAAGTTGATTGTTATTTTACTGGATATTCGTTATTATTATTATGATCAGTCGGTAGTATTTTCAGTCTAACGCAATAATATCATGTTCTTCCGTATAACGTTATTCTATTCGGCGTTTATTTTTACGGATGTTCATTTTCATTTGGTTTAGTAGACGAACGTTTTAAGCGAACAGAAAGAAACACAATCCTCGCGGTAATAGTAATAACGACGACAATGATGTGGAAAAGGAGGATTGCTCTCTTTTCTTTTCGCTCTCTAGTTTATTTTAATTCGAACCGTACAGTCATAGCGAAGTATTATGATGCGAAGATCATCCCGGAATGGACGGAGGCAAATAAACTGCCCGAAATAAAACGGGAAATCCTTCCAGTTTTATTTCGCTCATATTCGTCATACCGCCAAAATAAATAACAAAAATGATTATCGTTCCGTTCGCACGTTTTTTTTTTGTCCGTTCCCTCCGCACATTTTAATCGTTGTGTTTTCGTTCGGGAGGAATTACTTTAAAACGTTGCGTCTATTGTCCTATTGTCTTCAGCACACGGATTTTTGTTTTGTCAAATTTTGCGAATGCAACGGAGGCCGTAAAATATAGCAAACACACGCTCGAAATACACCCCCACAAAAGGGGAAAGATGCGAGATGGGAAACGGGAGCGAGCGAGATGGATTACGAGGGTGGAATTTTGTACCCGATTTATCTGCCAGGCCGTCCAGCAACTACAGCAGCACTAGTGCTACCCGTGTCACCACTTCCTGTCACAGACACGCAAATTAAAATGGTACAGTGTAAAATTTCCCAGAGAATTATATCGACTGAAAATTATGGCTCGTTTGCTTATGTCACATCCTACCGTTCCGGCTTTTAGGGCTTTCGGCTATTAAACGACAATAAAATATCCATCCGTGATCGCGCATCGCCATCGTCGTCTTCCTTTTATGTCCCATCCGGCTCATTAGTAGCCCATCGTTACGGTTTTGAGTCGCCATCTCGTTCTTAAGAGAAATGCACCAGATAATGGCAAGAAAGTAAAATTGCGATTTAAACGCAACAATAAGCGAATGGAAAAGTATGGATTTCATTTTTATCGTTCGAGAGAGACGTATGAACGTGTGTGTAATATAGTTCGAAATGGTATTACGTTAAAGTGTATTTTGTATATTGAAAATATCGCTAGAGCTTTTTGTTTTCGCAAAATCTAAACTTTTATATTGCACACATTCTTTACCAATTTCAGGAAACTTTTTCTAATATAACCGGAAACTGGCACGGATCTCCTTTATTTACCATAAGTTTTTTCCCTTTCGCATACGAGTTACAAATACTATTTGTTTTCAATTTATTATAATCGAGCAATAAGAAATTCTATTAAGAGAAGGAAACAAAATTTGCTCGAACAAAAAAATTTAAGCAAAACTTTCAATTCTGTTCCTTACGAAATACCAAGAGATTACGGTCATGTAACATTTTATTCGATTGCCGCCAGTAGAAGAAAGAGGCACTACTTAATTTTTCGGCGTCTCCATTTGCGGTTTTGGCTCGATAGCGATCTACATCAAAGTAAGAGAGAGAAAGAGTTAAATAGCAAATGCGTCTAGACCTTTTAAACTAACTTAATCCTAGTTGCATCTAAACGGCCCGCAACTGTACACAATTTCATGCGTCATTTATCCTTTTAAAAAGGCGTCTAAATAAATTTCATTCTAAACGCAACGACTCTTAGAGAAAATGAAAAAAAAGGCGAAAGGAAATCGAGCGAAATGTACGAGATCGTCGATAGCAATTTAATTATCCGCACAAACACTTTCCTTTTTCAATTAAAAAGCAAATTTCATTCTTTCCCTTTTTCAAATTACATAATTAATTTTTCCTGTCATTTACAGGATCGACGTGGAGCGCAAAACATTATTGTCGAGGGAATATTATATTAAATTATCCGTTATTAAAAATGAAAGAGATGGGGCGGGCGCCGTAACCTCTTCTTCATTTCTTCTTTTAATAACTTTACGACTAATAACGAATATACATTTATTAACGATGTAACGTACCTCTTTGAAAGAAAATGTTGAGGCGATAAAGTGAACGGAGGGAATGAAGGAAATGACCCTGACGCTTAAAAAGATTGTAATAAAAAGCGAGCTTAATAATGATACACGTTATCTTCCGTATTAATAATTTCATTTATATCAACTTTATTATTATCTTTATTGTGAGAAATGAGAGCGAACGTCGTTGAAAATTTCTTATCCCCGGTACTCGGAACGCTTTCGCGAAGTTTAATTAAGTTTCTAAATGATACATCCGCATGAAAGAAGTAAGAAATAATGGTAAACGGATGAAAGGAAACGGCGAACAAAAAAAAACGCGTCGTGTGAGCTGTTTCGCCACCCCATAAAATATTTATTCCCTTTCTGTTAAGTTGTCGATACCTTTAAATTATTGTTACATGAATATCAATTGTGTGCGTGTTAGATGTGTAATACGACTTTTCCTTTAAAGTGCGAAAAAAGATTGGCTGTAAGCCGACGCATGAAAAAAAAAGAAAAATGAAGAAAATCAAGTAAAGAAGGATCAACTGGGAAGGAGCGGAGGATGGAAAAAAAGGAGCGATAAATTTTCTAAAGAAAAAGTGGAAAACTCTTGTACTCCAGCTAAAATACTTTATAAGTTTCCTTTTGTGCCACGTTTTCCTCCGTTTTCCTCCTACACCGTCACCTTCTCTCCTCCTTTTTTGCCCAAAATTTATAGTTTATTAGCTGAAGTTTACCGAACCGTGTACCCATAGAACGTCATTCGGATGACGGAGGAAATAGATGGAAAAAAAGAGAAGAAATGGAGGCAGGAAAATGCGACTCTTTCCGCTATGAAAAGTGAAAAGTTTTCGACGTGTGCATGTCGTTATAATATATTAGTTTATACAGAAATGTCTATCCCAAAAAAAAAGCAGAAACTATAGATTACGTTTGGACGATAGATGGATAATTTAAACTGTTTTCCTTTATCTTTACTCAAACGATCAATCTTTCAGTTTTTATTTCGGCTTCAGCAACGGCATTAACAAATTTGGTTTGCGACAGAAAATTGAGTCTTTCGAAACTTATGAGGCAACTTATAGAACAATTTGTTTATTATGTACGTATTCTTATTTAAACATACAGAGCTTCGACCCAAATCATGCGCCTCATTTGAACTCGCTTTTCCATCGCACTTACGGGGTTTTTAATGAAATTTCGCCGATATAATAAATGCCGTAAACGCTAATAATTCAACTGTAATAAAGTACGAGTAGGTAATATATGGGAACCGTGTATGTTGTTGGGTTTTATTTAAAATAGTTCGCAACAAACGTAGTTTGTACAACGATGTGTGTGTGTATGTTGTACGCTTAAATAACTCTACTCGAGTGTTGATTACGACGTTAACTGTTAATTGAAACACAAACAACCAGCATTTTAATTACATTACAGGTTACTCAATAAACTACGACTAATTACAATAACTTACCCGCTGCAGAACATAAGTACGTGGATGAAACGAGCCAACAGGGTGGCGATGTTTTTCTCTCGAGACGCCTAGAAACGAAAGAAAACGAACGCTTGAGTAAATTTTACCAACGTTTGCCTTATGCTTCATAAATATTGCATGTTTAATAATTCCCCTAAATAAATCAAATTGCCCGCCAAATGCCACTTTGACCATTTTTTTAAACTTATATTACCATTACCTCTTGAACAGGAGTTTATTTAGACGCCCAATACAATTATTGTGATAGTCCTATAAGCGTCAATAAGAGATTTGATCAGTTATAGCAAAATTTATATTATTGCCGACTTATGATAACAAATCGTAATTATTCATTGGCTCACAATATAATTTATTAAAACGTTTACAAAACATTTTATATCTTTGAGTCTTCTCTTTTTGTTCGTCGTTTAATTCAAATATTATTTCTCGTGGAAGATATTAAAGGCTGTATTAATAATTGCTACTTTTATTAGAACCGGAGGCAGCATCGAGAGCGAAAGAAAATCGACTAAATGTCGTCCTTTTGATCCAACCCCGTTCCTGCTCCATCCTTGCTTTTTTGATCATAATAATAATAATAAATATTTGATACCCAAAAAGCACTTTCGGTCCGCATCGAAAAACAATGCGTATATTTCAATGGGGGGCGACGTGTGCCATTGTTCTAGTGCGTTATATACCTAAATGATAAAAACCGAACGATAACAACAACAATAATGAAAAAAAAAAAGAGGAGAAGAAGAGTAACATGTACACATTCTGGCGCCCTTTAATTTGCGGCATGTGTGCAATTTAGCGTTGGCATATGCCTTCTGAATAACAATCGTATCTCTATCTCTCTCACACTCACGCACGCACTCGCCTTTTCGCATCGCTTTTCCCATCATGATCCTTTTTTCTGTGCAATAAAACCAGTGACTCTGTTTGGAAAACGATGCCTCCGGCACGAACGAAATGTGTCATAAAAACTAGGTACGTGTCCTTCTTGTTTATCTTCATCATCATCATCTCTCTATGATAAATAAATTTGGGCCACTACCAATTTGCGCTCGCTAAAATTCTAATCAAAGAAACCCGTCGCTCGCATGAGACCGCACTAATCTGCTAATTACCGTCATTAATTTCGCGACAACCGTTTTTCGTTAATTTATTAAAACAATGTCTCGCCATTATCTAGCGATCGCATACTCGCTATACGGTTTCACGTGAAATTACCTCGTGGCTTCTTCTTCGCATCGATTTTTTTGCTCGCTTATTAAAACTTTACAATTAACTTTAACGAGGCGAGAACGAAAAAGGCAACCGTAATTAATTGTAGATTAAGCCATAAATTAATAAGTCATGTTTGCATAGCCATTATGGCTCAAGGAGGAAAGAAGGAAATAATACGCGGAGAGAGAGAGAGAGAGGTTTCGTATCTTCGGAATGTTTACCGTTTCTTTTGCCGTTTTTACTCCGCAAGTTAATACGTAGCGCAAATATGTTTGGTTTACGTTATATTATATGGTATATAAGCGATCATCCCATTTACGTTGCACGTTAATTTTATATAGGAAAACGTATAAAGTAAAAGGGAAGCGAGCAAAATTCGAAACTTGTGTGCCAGGAACTGCGGAAAAAGACAGAGACGGCGGGCGAAAGAGATGGAGACCAGCCCGCAAATCTGTTTATAATGTAACTTTAGAAAGTCTGTCTATGTGCATACACCCTAACGTAATTAGTTAGAACTAGGCAAATGAATTAATAAACTTGAACGTGTACGAAGTAAGGAGAGCGCAGAAGACGGAACGAGCTGGTGGATGCAGGAGGAAGTGTTTATGAGCGAGAGGGAAATAAATAAAGAGTTTAAAATTTTAATGATATCCTTAATGCGTGCCGAAAGCTACGTCTTAATCTTCTCTAATCATATTCCATGTTATATTCGCCATAAATTAATATTAAAATTATTCTAAAAACTTTCTGGCGAGAACACGTCGTCGTCGACTATGAGCACCGTTGATTCTGACAAGGATAACTCCACTAGACAAGATAATTAATTGAATTCGGTTTCCATTAGATCGGGCACCGTTCAATTATCATCATCATCGTACTGAAGGGAGCGAATATTTATTCTCCCCGTAATAATGCAATAAAAAGCGGGCATTAGAAAAACGGGACGTACAAGTAAATAATTCAAACGATAATGCTGAGATTGGAAATATTCGTCGAGTGTGGAGAAACGAGCGGAATAGAAAGGAGAAAGCGAGCGAGCGAGCGAGCGAGAGAGAGAGAGAGAACGCTCCTCATAAATTTCGTGCCATACGTTTGAATTTTTTAAGAAATCCTTCCACGTATACGTTCATCTTCTTCGATATTCGGTTGATGTACTCTACGAAGGAAAATAAAATGCTCCTTCGAGTGTGAAACGTTGGCGGGCGGCAGCATGTACCCCCGTCGATATAATATAAACGAACCGACATGTCAATATTAATATTTTTAAGGCACGCTCCTTGCGCCTTACCTTCACCGACATTCCCAACTTTTTTCCATCGCTCTTCTCTTCTCGCTTCTCTCGATTCCCCTCTACGTGATTCATTTCGCGTGTAATGAATGTAACGAGGTAAATAAACGCGTTCACGTGGAAAACGATAATAGTAATAATAAGTGGAAAATAGTACATTTCTTCAAGGTGATTTGCCCATCGGGCGCTTTATATTCCATTTGCTAATCCAGTCGTGCGTTTAATAAACGCGAATTCGAACGAAACTGGAAGGAATTAAAAGAGTTCCGACGAGGAGACGGAAAAAAAACGAAGAAAGGCGACGGTGCTAATTGAATTAAAAAAAAGGAAAGTAAAAGAATAAAGTATCATTGTTAATCCGAAAGGTATCGATTACGTAACGGCGCGCTCGGGTTCTTGAATAATCGCGCTAAATGTAAAACTAATGTGATTAAATGTAAATGTTCATTCTATCAATGTCGGGGGCCCTTTTGAGTAATGAAGTCCGCTGAAATAGGAAATAAAAGGGAGAGGCAGAAGAGGCGTTGGGTGTGTGCGCGAGAAAGGTGGAAGGTGACGGAGAGGGCGAATGGAAAAGAAAAATATTAGCGGAATACCGGCTGGATTGCTTAACAGCTTCGCGACGATAATAATCTCGTTTAATTGCGACTTAATGCGAGATGAATTATTACATAATCGAAGAAGTAAAAGTGTAACGAGCGAACGTTAAAGAGTGACAGCGAACAGGCGTTAACATACAAACGGGTTTAATTGCGTTACGAAACTTACTGACACGGTAGTTTGCAAGTTTTGTCATTTTCTGTTGTCGCTACGACGGAATCGTTGGTTGGATTTTTTTTTTCGTTTTCGTTCGAGATCCTTGTTAATTACACGTATTTCATGATCTACGCTATTTTCGTCGTTTTAATCATGCTCTAATATCGATTTATGATTCTGCTTTTCCGCTCACGCAGAAAATAAAAGTTGATTAAAAGAATTCGCCGCTGTTTTAACAACTCGACGTTTTAACTTTTTTTAATAACATTTTCTCGTCTACCGCATTTATTAAAATTATTTTATAATATCATTAATTGAATAGAATATAAACTAGTACACGAAATTCGTAATTAAACTTTTTTAATACACTAATTACTACTAATTATTCTCTCCGTTGATGACGACGATGAATAAATTATTCGGTTTTACTGGATTTTTATTTTTAAATAAATTAAAATTTTCGGGTAGCAATAAAATATTATAAAATGGTTAGATAATCACGGCGTCCTATTTTGTATAATATTAATGCGCTTCCATATAAATTCTGAATGTTTTACTTTGCTCTCTACATAAATATAAATGGAGGGATGGCTGTTTCATATTACGGGTCACAAATTTTGAATATTGACAAATTAATCTCAACGTCATGATTTATAAACAAAATTGCTGAACTGTACATTAAATTATGAGACCGAAATTATTTTTAATTATTATCGTACCTAAATAATAACAATAATAATAATGATAGCGTTTGATATTAAATTTTATATTGTAATATTACACAAATCTCTCAATAACAGGAACGGGAGTATAGAATCAATTAACTTTTATTTACAGACTCGACATTAATATTAATAACAATAATGCTCCGGGATAAGGATAAGAATAACATTTCGATACGTTCCTGTTTGCCCGTCCGCTATTTTAGAGAACATAAAGTATTGATTTTTGCGATGCGTTTTCGGTGGAGGCGCCGGGCATATCCCTTGTTTTTCATTTTGGCCCGTTTGTAATTTAGCGGTTTAACGATTTCGCAATTATTGTAATACGTTTCGCGGTACGGGGGACGTTATTTATCGCCAAAGCATAAATTTCAATTTTAAGTTTGTCCCGTAGCCAAGATGAAGAAGGTTCGATATTAAATGGAAAATAATCGTGCAATTAAAAATAAAGCTCGGTCGTCGTATAATAATGACATAAGCAATTACATGTTATTATTCTCTCCGAAAGGATTTTCCTTTTTTCGTCGTAAGAAGGTCTAAAGGCGAGATCAAAACAAATTGGCCTAATATTCGATGTGCTGGCGCTAAACGGATCCCTAGCAGTAGTAATAAGCGAAAAGCCTCCGCTTGTTTCCGAAATAAATGGAATATTGTTGTACGTTAAGTAAATATTTAATAGATGTGATGGAGAAGAAACGAGAGAACGGGGATAATAATAATAATCTACCGATAAAAGATTTCGGATCAATTTTATACCTATACAACTACGAAAAGTGTTTTTACGTGGCATGTCAATCAAATGACATTTTGTCAAAGGGGGTTGCCCTTTATTTTGCGTGTTTTTCTTCCTGTTCCCCGCAGTATATGACACGTTAATTATAGCTCGTGTTTCTCGTCAACGCAACAGATGTTTCGGTCGTTTCGTTGAAAAATACGTTTTACATATTTATTATTTAATCTATAAATTTTAATAATGAAATCTGAATTATTCAATAAAATACATACTGAGAGATTACGATGTCTGAGTCTGTTATTATCATTTTATTTTACAGATTGCGGCCAATAATAATAACAATCCACACATAGCATGCAATAACGATTAATATTAAAAGACAATAAATCGGCGAGAGAGAAAAAGACGAGCTATCGATTCTATTAAAATTTTAATTCGTACACTAACGATTGCGAAAATGCAATTTCCAGAAGAAAAAGTCTAAGGAAATGAGCGCGGAGCAAAAAGTTTATTTTATTTTCGGGAATAGAGAGGAAACTGTTGGCGGGACGAGGACAAGAGAGAGAAAGAGAGCGTGAGAGGAAATTATTTCTCGTTATATAAAACTTCGTTGATTGTGACGAGTTTTGAATTGAAAAATTAATGATTTCCGATTTTTATTTTAATCTGCCATAAAACGAGTGGAAATTCATTTATATACACCGCTCTTGTACACCGTTGGCGTACGAAGAAGTAATGAAAAAAATAGAAATCGAAAAAGTGGTAGGAATTATAAAAGGGATTCCGTTTTATATAGATAGGACCAACGGAAAAAATAAAGGAAAAGAAAGGAGGGTCTGCATTCATTTACATCACAATTATCTACTTCAATTATTACAGCGGAATATTTTCCGTTTCTCCTTTTCCATTCGGAACGTTTCCTAGTGTCGATGAGAGTTTCCCCTCGTACCGCTTTGTAAACAGGAATAATTTAATTCCTATCATTATTATTATTAACACCGTCATCATTATAGTCTTAAATTTTAGATTTGCGAAAAGTTTTTGAATAACGAACGAGTATTTCGGTTTTATTTCCCATTTTTCCCATTTTCCTCTCTCAGAATTCTACATGTCATTATTAAAACGTAAAGTTTGAGTTTCCTGAAGCCGTCATGTTAATGCATATACGCTCGTGCTTTAAATCGAACTTAATTTGCTAATTTTTTTCCCAAAGCGAGAAAGAAAGCGTTTCTCTTTTTAAAATTCGAATTGGAAATTAGTAGATTCGGTAATAGCGTTGCTGCAAATAGAATCCTCGTTATTATTATTATTTATAAATTTCCCTGGTGCCGCATAATTTTTGAAAGGGAACGAACGTTTGCACAAAAATTCTTTTCAAAAGGCGAAAAAATGGCACATTACTTATCCAATTTAATTTTCGTTCCTCTGTGCTCTTCTCTTCTTCTCCTTTTTTTTTTTGGTTTCTTCTAATTATTTTAATCAGTTAATGGTTTAATGTTGGAATTAATTTGCAATTTCCATTCGTGCAAAATGTACCGGTCTCGGTTTCTTTTTACGACGGTCTACATTATTATAAGTGATTTATTTTTCGGCGGCTCTTCCTATCGTTTCACACAATTTTAAATATTACGACCATTTTTCTTTATTCAATTATCGTTTGTGTCACCATAAATGGAATTTAAGGGGTGCTGCTTTAGGAAACGCAAGAGAGAAAGAGAAAGAGAGAGAGAAATTCGGTAATAAAATTGTGCAAAGTAATTTTATTAAAGTCCCATTCAAATGTTTCATTCTTTTTCGTTCCATCATCATTGGATTCGTATCAAAAGAACATCGCCCGCCGATTTATGTCAGCGGATATCTGCACGATTCCGATTTTTCCTGCGTTTTGTCAAATTATGATGCCTATGAAATTGAATAATTTTTGAAAACATTGCAATTTTAATAAATTGGAAAATTTATAATAATTGCCCTCGACTGCCAAGAAAAACTTGGCAATGTCGAGTTATCAATGTTGCAGAACCTCTATCGATTTCTGTACCAAGTCGTTTCGATTAATTTTGCGACTATCATTCTTCTTTTTACATCTAAACCATTTTGAGAAACAACAGAAAGTTAGGAACACCAAACCTTTAAGGATAAGAAGTTTATATTTACGTGTGTGTGTGTGTTGTATCACGAAGTATTAAAGGAGGGTTGGCAAAGTTTAAGTGATGGACGATATTATTGCTGCAGTTTGCGAAACTAAAACGAAACCGAAACTATTCTCAAGTAATCAGAATTCTCTCGGTCTCTTTACATTCACTGCCTTTAATATCGCTTCAAAATTATTCTCACATTTAATAATGGCATTCGTCACCAAAGCTAGAACGAAGAAGTTGACATTTTTTCCAACTTGTGAAACTGTATTTGTTTAACAATTAATTCGGTAGTTATTGAATCGATTATTGTCGTATCGATTGCAGTATTGGCAAATTGTTGTCCGATTTATTGCAGTGCAATTGTATTTTGTCGTGACGTCTAGAGGAAAGGAAAAGTAAAAAATTTATAGGATTCATGACAAAAACAAACGTTCGCAATATCGCGGTTACCAACGTTTCAATTCCATTCGTTCGTGTTATTTTTTTTTAGCTGAAAACGTGCAACAAAAAATCATTTTTGCAATGATAAATGATTGTATTTGTCGTCAGATATCATTCCACCATCGGCATATTTCTCATGCCCATTTTGTTGCTCTTGCTATTTATTTGTTTGACTTTTCCCTCGCCGAACTGGGTCAAACAAATAACATTTTAACTCGCCTCGTTCTTTTTCGCAAGTTATCTTAATTTATGAGAAGCGAAGAACGTTCGCCTATCACGATGAAAATACATTATCGATTAAAATTGCGTAATGGCTTTTGCGAAAACGTGGTTAATTTAAAATAAAAGAGAATCGTCTCTGAAAGAATGGAAAAAATTTGGATGAAAAACTCATCGGCTCGTACGATTATTATTTAGGATCCCTGCACAATATTATTTCATTTGGAAAACAAATGTACGTATTAAACGAATGTCTGATTGAATTGACCACTCAAGCATTACTGCATTCAATTTTGCTGATTTTGTGTTTCAATATATATAATACAATACGAAATATATGTGTGTACACATATATAATACACGTATATATATTATATTGTGAATTTATTGGCCAATGTAAAATTGTGCACGCGATATCGAAATATAATTAGTAATTTTTCAGCAAAAAAAAGTATATCGATGCAGATATGAAAATATATACGAAACAAAAAGCTAATAATAAATGACGGAATTAAAACGAATCTAAATAAAATATCTTTTTATCGCAAATAATAAAATATTACCAATTCATTTCGAAAACAGAAATAAAAGTTGAAATCTAGTAAATTTTAAATCGCAATCATCCACTGGCTCTTCGCGCCTCCTTCTGCTGGACTTTAACAGAAATCCTTTTCTTTTTGTCATATTTTGTTTCCTTATAAAATAATTATAATAGCAAACCTATATATCATATTTTAACCTATCTACTGCGTAGAATTAATTTCGCAGATGATTTTATGAAGCGTAAGTAATTTAATACTTCCATTTTAATCCTTTAAACAAAGTATTTTACATTATTCACGTACTGCCGTAATCGTAATGCCATTCATAGATTTTTTTTCTCGCTTCCTCTCAACTTCTCTCCAATTATGTTCTTCGGGAAAACAAGTTTCCTTTTTCTCATTTTCCGGTCATCCTAAATAATTAAACGAGGCGATTTTTATCTTCACTAACAAGACTTTTTCACTTTTATTAAAAGCGATTGGTAAATTCTCGTGCGGGAAAAATAGAGAGATAAAGAGAGAGCGTTTATTATTAGAAATACCACGAGATCTTCTTCGTATAATTATTATTATCATTATCCAGCTCTTATCTCACAGTTTTATACATCTGCTACCCGTAAATGTTGCCATACGTTCCGTAACTCCATCGTGGTATATTATATTATATAATTTAAATTTAAATTTCACACATTTCTGCAGGTTTACCCTTTAAGTTACTTTACGTACAAACTTTGGAACCATAACAGATTAAATCGGTTTAATGAATGTGTATCATTCTGTGCGTGTAGGTGTAAGTGTAGGTTTTTGGTAAATTTATACTTTATCCCGTTCGCTACGATCGTTTCGGTGGATCCTCTACAATTTTTCAACAATAAATGCGGCATTAATCTTTTCACGGGATTAATCCGCAAACATTTAAAACTAGCGTCGAAATTGATTAGGCGTTTATAATTCCTAACCGGCGACGAGATTTAAACGCATATAAAGGATGATTCAATTCTTCTTTGGATAATTTAATTTTTTTTGCGGATTCGAGTGGATGGATGGATGGATTGCCGAGAGGATGTGCGGCACTGTTTTAGAGGTATTTTGCCAGTTATTTTACATACATCACGTCGCGTATTTCACTTAATAATCCGATAATCCTGTTACAGAATGCCTCGATTATCATAACAAGTGAAATTTAGGTATACACGAGACAAATGGTTCTTTTGTTAAATTACAAGAACACACACACACACATACAAATATATATAGCGAAATATATTTAGTGCCATTCGGTGACTACGAACGTATAAAGGACAATAATAAAGCAATCCTTGAATGTGCCGTATAAGTATTAGCAACTAAATACGGTTCAACTTTAATTCCTCCCATTGCGATGTTTATACTATATTTTAAGGGATAACAAAAGACACCACGGGACATTTCGTAGGATGTACGTCCCTTAGTTTATACGTGGCCCCACGTGCAATACAATTGATGCTAACAAAACCGTCGTTGTTCTCCATGCGGGGATCGGTTTCAATCCGCATTTTGCAAATAAATAGCGAGCAAGCCTTAAAACACACGGACTAGTTTCGTTGGGGAAAGCGAAAGAAAATAATTGGACGAAATTTTAATTAACTCTTTCAAAGACTTCGTCGACAAGTTAACGACCACGAACGTTTTTAAGCCGATAAAGTTTCTTACGAATTTAAATCGCTTCCTCCATTAATGTTTGATTAATTTTCCTCCGATTAAAGTCGCTCAAACTTTTTCTTTCAGCCACGAGTTGATGTACGCGAATACTCTGTTGCAAACGCTGAGCGACGCTGAAATCTGAGAGATTTGGTAATTTGTAAACAATAATCGTTTCTCATTAAAATCTAACATCATTTTCTTTACAATCTACTGCATGATAAGTAGTAATTAAAGTTTTGGAGGAAACTTGGTGTAAGTGCATATCATAAGGCTATTGTTAATACTATGTCCATAACAAACTCTGTCAATAGCAGCGTAGGAATTTACTCAAAAGACTTCAATTACACTAAAACAGAGAGAGGAAGATGAATTTATTTTTTTACGAATTTATCCACCATTATTGTCAATTAATTCGTAATCGAAGGCAGGTTAATCAATCATTTGTAGATTTCTTGATAACGTTGTTGATATTTTAGTCATTCTACACCGGAAAAAACTGTGCGTGTCCCCGGAATTTATTCGACACGAAAACCAGAATTGATAAAGAATTCCTTTTTGCTGAAATTAATGCAAAGGTAGTTACGTTTGTAATGAATGAAAGTTTATTAAGCATAATACCGAACATAAATAAAAGTCATCAAGAATTGCGTGTGTATATTGGGGTAACCCAATACATTTAAAACGAACACTGTGACATTTGAATAGTTTTTAAATATCAATCGTAATTAGATTACTCAACATCGATCGGATGCCATTTAATTAAACTTGGTTGTATAATTTAGACTTGCATTAAATGATTTCAGGTGCACCTAACTACATTTGTTTTACAAAGAATGAAACTTCTGATGACGGTCGAATATAAAAGAACAGCAAAAATTGTAACATTCTAGAACTTTGAGGTACCGTTCTTGTAGATTTCTGTTCTTTCGGTATGACTAAAAAAAGAATGGCCATAAGTAACAGCGACATGTGCGAGGAGATTCACGTGTAGACATACGCAGACAAACAAAGGCCGAATTTCCTCGTGGGACCGGTGCCGAGAGACTTCCGGAGGAGAAATGAATATTGCCTTCAACTTTACTTTGATCATTTTCGCGTAACCGCAGTTCCGGCAAGTTACCTTACATCCATCCGCTGCGGCGGTAGTCCTTTGTCGAATGTAACAAGTGAGTTTGATAAGATGTTGTGAACATTGCGAAGGACGAGTGGAAGAATGAAATAAATTGTAAATTACGAAAGAGCGCATTGTTCGATGGAACGTTGGAAAAAATCTAATATCGCATTGGCGAAACAGCATCGATGATTTTGTTGCGCTTAGTTTACTTTTTGGCCGGTTCGATGATTATTAATATGCCCTCGATTATTGTAGTTGTATGGGTAAGTAAGAAAAAGGAAAAGTAATTTTCTCAATGACAGAGAATCGTGTAAAGAGCTGTAAGAGAAGGTAGAAATTCATTTTCGTTTTTAACGTGAAACGTCGGAAGAGAAGAAACAACGGGAAAAGAAAAAAATGAGAGGAAAATGGAAGAAGTGTATAAGCAAGTAAAAGAAATATTTATTATATTGATTCGATTCGTGTTTGACGTGTGTGTTATTGACATCTGACTGGGTACGAGATTTGATTGTATCTGTTGTATGCTGTGCGACGCCGAGGGATCCTATTTCATGTTACGATTCTCTTGGGAAGCTCGAAAGTTGGTCCGCACACACAACACCACCGAAAGATATCGACGGTGGCGGTACATTTTTTCCTTTTACATTTTTATTTTCGCTCGATTTTTTCCTCCGCCGTTTCCTTTCATTCTTCTTCTTGCTTCCGAAAAGTGAATAATGTTACAAAGACACATACAGAAGACAAGCTTATCTCGAGAATTTTATTTTATTTCGCTCCTCCGTACACACTTTCTTGTCTTTCGCTTCCTTCGACTGCTTCTTCCTTGAGAAAAATCGATGTCATGCTTGTGCCAGCAACAACAGCAAGAAATTATCCACTCTTCTCTTTCGTGCTTTCGCCCATTTCGTTTTGTACGTGTGGGTGTTTCTCTCTGTGTTACGGAATTTCTCATACCATAAGCCGTATAAAACCATTTTATTAAAATATCACATAAACGGGAGCCAACAACAGAAAGAGAGAGAGCATTTTTAATATTCCAAGCACAAAAAGGTGCGAAAATAAGTCAACAAATTTAACGCCACGTTCAAATTAAGTTTCGAATGAAGCTCGAACATTTAAATTTTCCCACAATTCTTCTCTTTTCACTTTTTATTTTGCTAACGTATTGGATGGGTTTGCCAATTTATTCTTTTGTTTGCGCCCTTTTCGCAAAATATTTAATCAAACGATTCGTTTTAATGCATCGAGTATTATTTCGATTCGGGCGTAATGAGATGCGCGAATAAATAAGCTCGTGTCGCATTTTAATAATAATAAATTTAGCAATACACAAAATCCATTTATTTTCGGCAGTGCATTGTATTACTGCTAAACATATAGAGTTCTTGTTGTTCGGTTTTCTTTTGGCATGCGAAAACGACGACCGTTCGTCGACTTCGTTTCAGTTTATTATTGCACAAAATTTGCATGGAATCCAAATTCCATGTACGATATTTAAGTTTAACGTTCTAAACGGGCTGACATGTTTAATAGTTTGATTTTGCCGCTCCAGTTGCGAATACGGCGGGTACAGCCACCATGTATAGTATTATTACCAAGCGAATAGCAATGATGTTAGTGATGCTAGGAATATTATTACTAAAGCCGGATATCAGTCTGCAACTTCCCTTCATGCGTTCATAAATAGACGTTTCGTTAGATTCCAATTTCCATTTAATATCGTCATTTATTATTATTATTTGTTGTGCATGTTGCGAAAGTTCTCTTTTTGCAGAAGCGACTAAAAGAATAAACACAAGCAACGCGTATAATTATTAATAAATTGGCTTCGGTTGTACACTTCGAATCGGCGAAATGACTTGAAACATTATAAGTTTAAAGTTTATAAACTTCGATAATAACAGAGAAGCGCGAGATTAAGTTAGAGGATGACGAATTTGAAAGACAATATGTTTGCTTTGGCAGCGCCTTTGTTTTTACCCATTCACAGACATTTTCCGCGTCATTTGCATGAAACGCGACTAGCGAGTGTATTAAATTACATTTCAATCATTTATAAAATAATTGGCAGACGGTCCTACGATTGGTTCGTTATTTTCTTTCAAATATCATTTGCAAACAAAAATTGTCTCGTTAGTTGTCATATCGGCAGAAGGGATCAATAATATGGTGGATAAAGAGCTCTACGGAATATTGGCATCGTGCGATAAAAAGAAATATGCGCCATTTAAATTTCAAAGCAATGTTGCTTTTTCGGTGGATGCGCCGGGTGGGCGAGTGAACGAAAGAAATCGACTGAATGCTCGCAAAATATAAACGATGTCATTAATATTAGGTAACACGGCGAATGCGACAATTCCATGTAATTCGTTAAATTGAAAACGCCCTCCCTCCCTCGCTCTATCAGACAGATAGAAAGACATTCTTCGTTAACAATCACGATGAAATGAAGCTTTCCAAGTTTCTCGTACGTTCAGTTAATTAAGATTTTCGCCGTAGATTCCTATAAATGCGTCAAATGGAAAGTTGTTAATTATAACTACGTCCTAAATTCGCGAGTTGGAATGTTTCAATTACATCATATTAACGCTTTGTGTATGCGAGCAAATTTGATGTAAAATAGAAATTAATCAGAGAAAAATAAAACGACACAAATGTGAAGGAAACGAGTGGAAAATTTTCGAAAATGGATGCGATTATATCGTACTTAAAACGATTATCATGAATGGTAAAAATTGGACAAGCACGAGGTTAAAAAAGTTGTTTAAGTGAGGGTCGATGTAATTGCAACATTTACGTTACGAAGATGAAAGGAATTAACAGTCAAACCGCATCGGTAATGTGCTTATATCAAATCCCAAATCGTGACCAATGCTTCGGCAAAGTTACTGAATGGAAAAAAAGACCGTTTATCATTAGACTCTAACTGAATTTCGTAAGGTCATCGAGGATTTTTGTGTTCGTTCTCTTTCATCTTAAAATCCGTCCATCATCATCATGTATCGTCGTTGTCATAATGGATATCGCTTCATTTATTATCGTTGATATAAAACCTAACAATAAGAGATGGATAACAAAAAAACACTTAAAATTCAAATTGTAAATCTACGCAACTACTCCCACATTTGAATGTAAGTCACAACCAAAATTAAGTTAAATCCATCATTTATTATATTTTTCCTCTTATTGTTATTCCATCCCCTTTCCCTCTTTTTTATTTCCTTAAATTTTCCCAGAGCTATTTAAATAATACAACTTTTCATCTAGATTTCTTTCCTTTTTTGTAGTCTCTCTCTCTCTCTCGGTTTCATTTCTTTCCTCGACTCAATTCGACTTCCATAATAACGTGGTATATATGTGTATGAAAAATGTTTGATTAGATAGCGCGAATAAAACCAGGAAAAGTAGAAGAAAATGGATGCGATGGAGACGAAGAAAAAAGTGGGTGGTGTCACTTGCTTAAATAAATTACTAACCACTTATCCTACCACACTTTATTTATATTCACTCTTTGTCTCATTTATAAAAAAAATAGAAGAAGCTCCCAAACAATAAACTATATTTTAAACTTTCTGAAAAGAACAGGAATAAAGACAGAAGTAAAGAGAGATTCAGGAGCAGCAGCAGCGACAACAGTAAGAGTAGAAGCATCATTGACCGAAAGAAAAAGAGAAAACCAGGCAACAAACGATGGTTTCGAATAAAAGAAGAAACTTTGCTGCTTCGTGATAATCATTCCATTCGACAATTCTTCCTGCGCCAGAATTTCTTCTTCCCGTTCAGTTTTGCATGAACTGGATTTGAATTTTTGCCCCTTTCTTGTACGTTCGGCATTACTTTAAATTCAGTGCACCGCTCATTAACTTTCGTTGTTGTTCTTTTCGGCTGCGTTTTAATATCAGATCCGAATAGTGCCAGTGATGGGAAGAACTTGGCGGTTTTGTCAATCCTGCATTTAATTCGAGGAGCTGCTGCTGCAATTATGTAACAGTGAATTTGCAAAATATCAACGTCTTGTTTTTATTACAACTTTTTCCTTGCGAAACAGTTTTACGCGAACGTCACTAGCAGAGAATGGCATTTTCCGGATAAAGCGTTTCTAATTGTTTTTGTGTGTATTACATTTCAATTATGTTATCCACTGTTTTTTGTTTTCTCTCTTTTATGGAATAACGCATTTTAACATACGGATTATTGAAATTTTCGCATATACATTTCTATTTACGAATGTTTTTTATTATTTCAAACTGTATTGTTTATAAATATGTGTGTTTGCAAACGCATGGCAAATAAATATGCCGCTTTTGTTAAATACAACACATACACACAACGGCCATCTGTGCCATAGTCCATATGACAAATTTATTCTCGTCGTCATATAATTGCGAAACGTATTGGGTACGGCCTGTACGTGACATTTCCATGCATATCTATTATGGACATTTATATATTATATTATGTTCTAAATTATCATCATCTGCGTATAGAATTTTCCGAAATTAATTTCGTATCACTGATTAAAGCCAATATTAACTGTATGAAGAACGATAATTTCCTTTCACATTTAAATTAAGTACAAGAGCGACATTATTTTATTGCATTCGCCCATCCTTCCCCGTTAATAATAAATTTGAAAGCCATAAACGTCCATCCAATTTCGAATGTGTGTATTGTAAGTGGCAGTGGTGGCGAATAAGAAAGTACGCAGCATTTTGGGTTTAACCTTTTACGTTCGGCAATATACATTTTGTTCGCTGTTTACTTAAAATTTATTTGCACATTACGTGTCCCTCGAACGATCAATTTTATGCGCGTTAAAACGAAATGAAAATAATGCGTATGGCATTTCGTTAATTTCATATTAAACCAGGATTAAGTATTAAATCAAATATTGCGTCGTATAAAATATCGCTGTTCATTAAATCGACGGATCCGCTACCTGTCTTTTATGATTTTTTATGATTTCATATCTACAGATATCGGAATCGAATCTATTTTATGGGATATCGCGCAAATACATTTTCTTTTATATATTTTTTCGCTCTTCCTTTCCCCCCTTTCGCCACTCGTTCTCGTGTCCGGCAGCTGCGAAATATACATTTCTTCGGCCATTTCACTTCATCTTCTTCATTTTCTTGCCTTTCATAATAAAAGCGTTCCACTTTACAGTGTAAACAATCTTATATTACAATAACAATCTTCAATAGTGGGATTTTCATTTCGTTGTAGTCGAATTTAGTCTCTTCTTTGCCGGACGCGAGCGAAAAAGAGATGGATAACGTAATAGGGATATCTAATATACCATCAACTGTCCACTACTTATAACTTGATATTGAAACTCAAGCATCTGGCACTTTCCCAAATATCCACTTACAAATGCCTTCTCTCTTTCACTTTTTTTTTTAGGTCTCGCCTTGCTCCATCTCCTTTCTTTCGTCGATTTTCCCCATTCTCCTATCGTATATGAAATGAAAACTTTCCTTCCTCGTCCCTTTTATTATCGTTCAATAAAAGCGATTATTAAAAAAACAATGAATATTTCATTCGTTCCTTCTTCCGTTCATTCTGCCCCTCTCGACGGCCACGTTTAATAATAAATTCCCTTCGATTAGAATTTTTTAAACCCTAACATCGGCATCAACTATTTTACTGCAATTAACTCGAAACGGGAAATGGATAAAAACGAAATCCTTTCGGAAGCGTCACTAGCGGTTTAACTCCATCGCCAAATAAACTTAATAACTGTTACTGATATCAATTTAATCCGGCGAGGTATTAAGTTGAAAAGGAATGGAAGAGCAATAAGAAGCGACGGGGAGGAGGCCGATGATGATGATAAAGGAAAGAAGAAAAAGCGAAGTGAGAACGTCTGGCCGGTAGATTAACTGTTTCTTTGAACGACACTTGAGAGACCCCCCTTTTGCTTGAAAAGCTTCGGGTTCTCGGGATGACCGCAAGGAATTACGTCTCGGTTCCGCTGCATTGTTTGCGCAAAGTGTTTAAGTTTGAATTTACTGCCGAATACACAAACTGGAGAGTTAAAGATTTCCAACTGGATCTAATGAAATCTCA
The DNA here is from genome assembly GCA_963695495.1 of Hololepta plana. Lineage (NCBI taxonomy): Eukaryota > Metazoa > Arthropoda > Insecta > Coleoptera > Histeridae > Hololepta > Hololepta plana. The sequence continues at coordinate 4,090,152 of OY968837.1, read as the reverse complement.
GAAATGTACGTGTGTGTGAGCGTTCGATTTCCACTCGATTTGGCCCCCGTATTCCGCATTTCGTTATATCGTACGTTCGTTCCAATTTGACATCGCCTAGATTTATACGCGTGCGAACGCGATAAATCCATTAGACGAGATTAACAAACGATTTGTTAATAACAAATTGTCTCGTCTCGCATAATTTTTCTCTCGGTTCGATATTAACGACTCGAAGTTATCAATTAATTGCGTTGATAAAATTGCGATCGCTTCATAAATGTCCGTAGGTTTTAATCAAACAATTTAATTGGTTTTGGAATTAATTAATAGATCTATATTATTCGTTCTAACTAGATAATTTACTTTCGCATTCAAGATTATATTGGATACTTGCCATAATGAATGTCAAACATTATCATACCTTTATTAATTACAATTAATGATAACGACGTTAAATTAGTCTTTGATTTATTGGCACGTATAATCCGAATGATGGATTTCCAATATGCAGGCGCGCGTGTACAGCACGTTATAAATTTGCAAGATAGCGTAATTGGATGATTGCGTGCGAATTGTTCTTTGCTATATGGCGATTATAAAGTTTAATAAGAAACCACTCGCGAATATATCCAAAGAGCAATTAATTTAATGTAAATAAGAGCAGGAATTTGCAGTAATTTCATAATTGCGAAATTGAGTTTATCGGGCTGCACAAATAAAAATCGCTCTTGCAAGTTATACGCATTTTTGTTTTGCTTCCCTCCGTACACACAATCCTCCAAAATGGGATTATCGCATTTGATTGGACTGCTAACCGTATGTTAAAAAAAATCCCCGATAATCCAGTGAAATGTATAAGCAATCATTGTAAACTAACGTTATGGTCGCTTTTATCTATGGTAATTAACGCGTTTATATACGATCGCTACTTGTATTCGTACCGTTTTGATGGCACCGATGGTAAAAGGCTAAAAAAGGAATCCTAACCATAGGAAATTAGCCAAAAGAGTGGCAGAGGTTAAATGAAAAAGCGCGACGCTGAAAAAGTTGCAGGAAAGCATCATTAAACAAACATTTTTAATTATAGGATGCAAATGATAGGGACTAAAAAAAGGAAGCATCGGAATATATTTGTAACGATATTAATCGAGAAATGTACAACGGCAGTGAACAAAAAGTTAATCCAAAGGAGCGCAACGCAGAAAATCGAGAATTGAACTTTAAAAAAATCAAACCGAATTACGTCTCGTATTTTCGTTTATTTATTTTCTTTTTGCTTGCGCTGATTATTAGTGATTTCCACATAGAGTCGCTAATGAAACAGGCAGAATGTCACAGATTAATTTGTGATCCCGGCGTCATTATTACATATTTCGTTGCTTTCCAAACTCTAATTCCATTCTCTTTCAGTTCTCGCGGTTGCTTTTTTCAGCTCTAATTTTAAATTACGCCGATGTCCCTCTTCGCTTTGCCCGCCTCCTTTTTAATTCCTCTTCCATTATTATTTTTCGCTTTGCTTTAATATTGCAACAAAATATGTTCGCTAGTTTTAATTTAGTTATTTCCTCTTACAGAACTGGTATAAATGAATCGCTTATGGAATTAAAATGTTTCATTTAATAATTCACCGCGCTATTAGATTACGGAATGAGTTTTAAATAAAACCTTTATTTTCGCAAAACATGTTCCGCGTTAATTGATTAAACTTTTCAACAGTTTAGAGAAATTGTTAAAAGATTTGCAAAGTGTGTCGTCAATTATCGATATTGCAATAATTGGCGGCAATAAATTAAAGAGATCTTTGGGAATGGAAATTAAATGCATTTTGAAAATCAATAGCAATAATAAGAAATATTCTGCTAGAGGTTCAAGGTAACATGAATGCGTTTCCGTTTTCCGTTCCTAGTTTCCTTTTTTGCTTCTCTTGGGGATGAGAAGCGATGGGGTGTTTCTCTTTTTTCCGTGGATCTCCTCTTCAATAAAATACACATCTCGTACAACACGGGCACACATCCATAAAACGTAGGTAGGATATTTCAATAATATTTATAGACGTTTCTTTCTTTTTACTTTTTCTATGGGTGTTTTTATATCATCAAATAAAACTAGAATACATACGTACAAGTATGTCGTTGTAATATGGCAGTAGGAATTGGTAAAATTTAAAAATTCGTCCGTAAACAATAAAAGAAAAAGACTAAAATAAATAACGTACGTTTACGTACATGCAAAATTCAAATATTTGACCACGGGGGAAAAAATTGTCCAATAGGATTGACGTACGTACATGGAGAATCTAGTTATTTTACATCCGTTTTCGTAATTAAAACTTGCGACTTTGTTCGAATGAAAAAGCAGGTTTGCGTCGTTGTAGGAAAAAAAAATATAATAAAATTGTGAAAAAAAGTGAAGGGATTTGAAAAGTTTACAAATTCAAATGTTTCAACATGAAACACATAATATATAGAAAAATTGTGTGTAACGTTTCTATTAATATTTGGACAATATTCAATTTTAAAGCGTAGCAAATTTGCAAAATTATTTCGCATGTCCTGTTCCATTTCGTTAGAGCAGCAGCCGTTATCATATGGCAAGTAATAAAAGTAATAATAACTTTTATTTACATTTTGTAATAATATTAAAAATGTAGTCGGCATAATTGAATTTTACACACGTTAAAAATTATTATTCAATTTTGTGTACGTACAATACGGCAAAACGTGCAACTAAAAACCCGGTAACAACTTTACGTGCAATTGCAATAATACCCAACATTTCGAAAGCGAGATTAAACTTATTGATGTACGTTAATTGCCAACTCTCTTTTTTACGCTTAAACAAATAAATAAACTCGCATAAACCGATTGAAAAATTCACATAAAAGTCAACATTCTCTGAATAATCAATCGCAACGAAAAGCGGTTTCGAACGAATTGCGGAAAAGAAAAGCACCGCCAAGAAGTGGATTTAAAGAGCTAATTTAATCGCCTCCTTTATTTTACTCCAGTACCATCTCGTCCGCTCCACTAAATCATAATCCAGAAGTAGTACACTTGAATTTGTACGACTATTATTATTCTCTCGCGTAGGTTTGTTAATAGATCTTAAGAAGCCATCTCCAGCGTTTTTTCCTTTTCCTCGCATAAAAATTTGTCGTCGAACGAAACGAATTCTTTGCCGTGAGTACGCGAGCGAGCGAGAGAAACGCTGGTAAATGGGGCGGTAAAGGAAAAATGGGAGATGCGACGTATAAGTAATATAGAGCACTTCGTAAGCAGACAACTGGGCCGCCGATTGATCCGGTTCTCATCTACTATCACGTCCTAGACAGACTTTACTTTTATTTTTTCACTTAGGAAAATGAAGATGTAGGTAATGTCGTCGTCATTGCAGTCTCGTTTCTCGAGACGCCTGATAAAGACAAACCGAATCCTTCATTGGCGTTTATTTTATTTTTCAAGGAACGATCCTCGTTTCTCGCTCATTTTATACTCGCTCTCTCGCAAACCGACCCTGCTCCGATTGTAAGCTTTTCCCTTGAGCATCGCACTCGCATATTCATGTTCGTTGCCCTTTTACCCACTTTTTCTTTCCTATGTGCTTTCATATATTCCGACCCTTTAATTAATGCCACGTAATCTTTATCAGTTCAGTATCAATGCTTTTTTGTCGTAATCATCGATTATATTTCGATATAGATTCGATTAAAAATTGTTTAGCATGCAGTATTACAAGTTGTTTAATTAAATGTAATAAAATCTCCTCGTTCCCTATAGCTCCGGAATCAATAATGAACAAATTCTTGGGTAACGATAACTTTATATCATTGTTTCCACTAATTGAAAATATGGAAATGTTTCAATAACACGTTCGATGTAGGAAGTTGTATAACAAATCGTGCCAATGCAATACGGTTTCCAATTTCGCAATAAAATATTCGCAATTGAATCGATTCACTTTTCATCGCGATTTACGCGGCTTAATAAAAATTAATTTTTCTAGACAAGTGTTATCAAACAAAGATTCGTTGGAAAATGGTCTGAAATGAATGTTAACTTCCATCCAAGAACGTGTTTACACGGAGAACATGTAGGAGTAAAACGGAAAAGGCCACATGAAAAAAGGACCTGAGTCATCACAATGATTAATCTACAAAACAGTGATAATTAAAAGAATGCTTCCACAGGTAATTATTTTCATGCTACAATAACTCTTTTAAATAACGAACGCACGAAGAGCAAAAAAGAACCGCTTTTTGAGTATTTTTTATGGACGCACAAAAACGGGCGCAAATCCATTCCATCGAGGAAGAAGGAACGGAAAAATAAACTTTTATTACGTACGATACAAATGGATTTGTTTGAAGTTTTTCTGCAATAAAAAAGAAACGTAGAGGAGAAGGTTATGTTCTCAAAGGTTGAAACACACACACACACACACACAGAGAGACGCATGTTACTTCCGTCTCTGTTTTTAAAATGCTTAAATTTTTCGAACAAACAAAAAGAATTTTTATTAAATTCAATTCATACGAGTTTATTTTTTCTTCCCTTACCAAATGGCTCTATTTGCAAGAATCCTGCTGAGCAATAAATTTGGCACACTAATAGAAAATAAGGGGGCGTAAAATGGAAAAGGAGCAAGAGAATGCGAATGAACGAAAGGAATGACGGCACGCTGGGAGACAAAGTGTTTGATAAATGACATCATTTGTAAAATGACTGCCGTAATTTTTGATACTAATTTCCACAGTGCAATGCGGTTAAATGATCTTAAGACCGATTTTTCTTCGTTTATAATATTGCCGCGGCATGTAAGAGGGGGCCTTCGTTTTGTTTAACTTCTTCATTACGGGGCACACGATTTTATTCGTCTTTAATGCTGTCGTCGCCTTTGCAAATGTAGGACGGACTCAATCGAATATCGCGGCATCATTATCTAGAGTACGGAAATTTTATGCTAAGATTAAATTGCAGTAATTACGAGCATTTTATGAATGTGCTTAGTTTACGAGTCACTTAAAGTTTTATTGGCGCAATCAATTTGTAATTGGAAGCATTTACAATGCACAACGAATGGCATTTCGTTTAATTTCTTTTTATTATAATTTTTCTATCGGAAAGAAAATCCTTTTCTAACAATCCACGTCGTAGAATAGGATTTCTTCATTCTTTACAAACACAACCTATTTATATCCAACGGCAAAAGCCATTTTCATCATGTAACCGATATTATTGCCTTTTATATTACGTCCTTAACTTACCATCGTTCGTTCCATTGTAAAATGATTTTTCCTTTTAAGAAAGAAGAAGAGCCACGTGAATGTCGGCCGTTCACGATTTTCCCCATTGCCAAGAATAAAGATGGGAAGTTTGCGTGACGCGTTTTCCGAAGGAACGAAGGAAAAACGGCACCCCGGTTTGCATGCAACGCGAAAGTTAGATCGTTAAAGTTGATGATATCCTAAACGTGGTTAAATCCCTATTTCTTTTCCTTTTCGATGAGGCATTAGCTTTAAAGCTTCGAAACCTTTTCTCCATGTTGCGTTCTTCCTTCTTACTTCTACCCATTTCGATTTGGTTGGCCTTATGTGAAGAATCTAAACCATCGTTATTACTCCTATCCCACAAAAGGACCAATTTTTAATTATAACGAAGAATTTTGATGTGAGATTTGTTGGATGAGAACGTGCATTGTGTCGCAGATCATTCTGCAGTTATTAGATATACGCAGATTTCGCAAGGATGATTACGAACAAAGTTACGCCGCGAAACGGCAAATGATGTTATCGTCAAGTATTTTCTTTTTTAATTCGCATTGTAATGTGCATAAGCTAAATGACTGTCATTATTTTCTCTACGCTTTTTTCTTTCTCATAGTTTATACTGTTTAATTGTTACTTTTAACCGAGAAGTCCTTTTGTATTCTGAAATAATGGAGGAAAATAGAAAAAAAAGGGACACGTGGAGAGTATTTCCTTTTGTTTTTAATTTCAGTCCACGTTGATGAAAAGGTCTACATTTATGAAGAACTCGCTTTTCATTTGGCTTGCATTTACTAATTCACTTCGTATTACTTCTTTAATTCACTGCTACAATAAAAATATATCCCACTCATAATTTAGCGTTACGAAATGAAGATTGGATCATCGAAATCGAATTCCAGAAGGCATAACGATTGATTAAATGTCGTAGACTCTTTCCTATAGCTTTGGTGCCGTTAATCATGCTCGTTAATTTTCGGATGGACGGCGCGATTTAAATAAAGTGGACGACACGCTGATGATGATGATGATGATGATACGCCCTTTAATGATATTAAATGCCCTTATTGTTTAAAAGTTAGCATACGGTCCCTTTCGTATAATATAACATAACATACGTTCATGAAATTTAAACGAAACGACGACGATGCTCAGAGGGAGGGTTAATTAACAAACACGAAAGTAGTTATTATGATATGTATACCTCAAAATATTCTAACACGTTTACATTATTATTAACATCATCATTATATTATAAATATAACTGTTCCGTGTGTGCATGTGTGTGTTTTAGGTAATTTCCTTTAATATTTATCGTCGTAATGTGTTTTACGTATGTTGATATACATTTTCTACGTATTAAATTACAATGTAGCTGCAATAAAAACAAGCAGAAAAACCATCTGCATAATGCAACGGATGAGACAAATAACGCGTTTATTCGGAATTGGAGAGATGAAAACAATTGTAATCTACTTTAATTAAAGTAGGAAGCAGATATGTGAAGAACTAAGATTGTTCTCTCACTTTTGCCCTTGTTACTTACATCCATTATATTAATAACGTACTTTTTGTGCGCGTCGAGTGGATGGTGAAGAATCAGTGAACCATCGTAAATAATTAGTAAATTCGTTAATGGATATGAAGGATGTTACTTTTTTGCTCTCTCAACATGCTGCCCACGCCTCAATTAAATGGACCTTGTATTAATTTCGCAATCAGATCGATCCCTTCTAATGTTGTAATTATTATCGAAATAAAATCATGGATTATTATTTGGCTAATTGCTTATGTAAAATTATACGCTATTTCAACTTTTCCAAATGCATTTCCCTGCTATAATATTATGATTTAATCTTTACCTCTAAGTATCAATGCTTCAGATTGTTAACAGCAGGTTTTAATTAAAATTGTAAATAATGCTTAAATTTTTCCCATTTCGTAAAAATTAAAAATTGGATCGTTGTTCGTTATATTTTGCAAATTTTACATTTTCCTTGGGCAAGGTTGCGTGGCATTAAAGTTTCGAATAAAATTTAAGGATACATTCAATCTACATGATAAAATCTGCTATTTACAAAAAGAAATTTGTACAAGATCATTACGTAATTTCCCATTTTACAAGACGTCGTAAAAATGTTTACGTTGGGGGGGTACGAAGGAAAATATAAAAAAGCAAATCATTTTTTGCATAGTATTTTTTTGTGTAAAAATAATTGATTTTGAAAACGCGATTTCCATTAATCCATTACATACTACGAATTAAAGGTGTAATAACTAATTGACGAATTATTAATAATAAATGTTATTTTTTGTAATTAATAATTTTAATATTGGAATAAAGCTATAATTAAATTTTATTTGCAATAAATATTTATTTAAAATTATATTGCAGTGTAACGTAAATATGATTATAATACGCTAGATTTGCTAGCGATTTATATGCACAAAATAATGCAAAATCAAATTTTTTGCTACGTCATTAATTGTTTTAGTGATTCGATAACGACAATGATAATTTCGTAAAGTATTTAATACTAAAATTACAGCATGAAATTAAAATTAAAAAACGAATCGCTTCACAAACAATATTTACAAATGATGCAACTTGCATCATGCTGGAGATCTTGATGACGATACATTTCGCAATAACAACAGCATGTTTAGTAATTTTACTAAAGGCCATTAATATACTGTCGTCTACGAAATATATATATTTTGCAAATGTTATTACACAACGTTAGACACACGCAGAGACATATATAACGCCCCCGTATTAAATCTTCTCATATACGTTTTACGAACCGAAAACTAACAAAATGCGACTACCACAGAGCAACCGTTAAATTCGTTTACATTAGGATAGGTAGAACAACAAATTTGCATTGCGTCTCCGCAAAATATTATTTATCATTATTATAAATTCCCTTTGGCTATCATTTCCCCCGCGTTCGAATAAATTTTAAACGATTTATGATTCCCATTCAATAATTCGCACCCATCTCACAAACTACAAGTCAGTGTAAATAATTCAAATTGCAATCACAACTACAAAATGGTGAATCCCAAATTTTACTAGTCTTAAGTTAGAAAAGAAACTAACCAACATCTAAATACGATCCGATAACGTGAGTTAAGTATCCTTTTACTCGGTGGCTGAATAGTTTTCCCTGCTCTTTTTCCTTTTGGCAACAAGACAATAAAACCTAAACCAGACAATTCCAAGCAGAAAAGGGGCGGTCAAACAGAAAGTAGAATAATAAAAAAGAAAAGTTTGTTTCGTATATTTTTTTTAGAATTGCCCATACAAATACTTTGTTTCCTCTACGATCTATCAAACTTCGAAACCGAGGGATGAAAGTTTTTTTTATATTGTTATTATTCTCTCGTAGATACGTACGGAGAGAAAAATAACGGGGGAGATGGATCGAACGCGTTTTATTTTTGTTTTCGGCTCGTTTCTTACCCTTAAAACCAAACGCAAACACGAATTAAATTTTTTAATTTAAAACACATTTCGTAGTGCGCGTGGGTAGATGGTATGCCGTGAATTTCATAACGCGGAATTTCAGTCGAACAATTACGAACAAAACTTTACGAGATAATATAAATTATCGGGGAATTATTGCGAGAGACAATTTCGCCTAGATCTGCATCTCGATCGTTTCAGTTTTCTTATTGAACCGAATCCATTGATAATCTGTCAATCGAAAGGATGATCAGAATGTGTACATATGAATATTGAACAGATGCGATCGATATGTTTGTCAAAAGAATTGCGCTTTTCTCTTCGAGTTCCAATTAGTGGCGACGATCGTTTTTTTTTGCCATTGCTGTATAAATGAATAGAAGCGGGATACCATTTTTTTCCTGTCATTTGTTACTGATAAATATTAATCTCTTTGAAAAGGAAAATTCATTTTCAAGTAAACATTGGACACATTTTAATCCGCCACGATTTATTGATTTTAATCATCAATTTTATTATTCCATCGGTGTTACGTGTCACAATTGCACGTATGCGTGTTTGTGTGTGAACTAAACGCCGTTTAATAATAATGTTAATGCGAATTCGTTTACCACGTAATAATAATTATTTGACGTTACGCTGAAACGTTAACAGAAGTAAAAATAAATTACCCAAACAAAAAAGGAAACACATATTGCAAAGAATCGCGAACGTGACGGTGGAAATTGATTTCTTTTTCCTCTCCCCAGAAATAAAATGAGTTCACGAATTCCGTTAGCTTACATTTACATGTAATACGGTTGAGACCGTGGTTAGAGTATTATAGTATTTATGGCGTGCAACGTTAATATTTAAAAAGTCGGAATGTAATGTTATCTGTTTTCCACCAAAAGAAAGCAAAAAAGGCACCGCTCTGAAGGGAGAGCAAAAACGTCGACTGCATGTAGTGTGCGAAAATTCTTTTTCTCTTCGGTGTTTTTGGGTCCGCCTAGCTTAAAAACAGGAGCTCAAAAAAGGGAAAAACGAAGCAAGAAGAAAATACATTCGTGCGAACCTTTTCCGTGATGCAGCACGATAAAAGTTTCAGTTCAGAAATCCTTTAAACAGGCTTATCTATATAACGTACTTTAATGCGATTAAGGGAATAACGCGGGATGCTCCCTACTTGCACCATTATTATTATCATTGCCAATTGTACCTTTGCTCCGAAGCTCACGTGTGCTGTACACTTGATCGCGATCGCGAACGACTGAAATTCGTAATGTACCGCTGAACCAAAACAACAAAGAGCAGTGAAAAGGTGACCATTTATCAAAAAAATATATAGAACGTGAAAGAGGACCCACTGAAAAAGAAAATGCTAGTTATATATATATGTTTTTCCTCTCTTTCTTCATGTTATGGATCATAAATATCTTTATAGGCGAACGTCTCAGTATAATGGAAAAATAGATAGGGGGGTTTTTCCTAGCGGTACATTGATAAATGCACAACCATAATCTTTAAGTCTCCGTTTTTCTTTTCTTTTTCTCGTTGCTTTTTTTCCGTCCACATAAGAAAAATATATAAATTATGATTAATGTTACGTACCAATCAAGTTCAATTTTTTTCTTTTCTCTTCGCTCATATACTTTTTCCCTATATAAAAAAAGTCTTCCTTTATAATAAGTAACACGATGATGATGATGATGATAATGCTATGTGTCGTCCGCTGAAATAAATTTTATTTTGCGGCGGAGAAAGAAGAAGAAAACGGCACTGAGGACGTATACCAGTTTTCGTTTAATAAAAGATATTATTAATACCAGCGGAATATAAGTTGTTCTCTCTCGTTTTTACAACGCACATCCTTTCGTTTTTATTGTTGTTATGTTCGGCACGATTAGGATTTACGATGTTCTTCTACTGTGTACGTATTTCTTCTAAAAGGAGACCCAAATGGATCCGACCTTAAAGTTCCGAGCAAAGGATTGGTGGTACACGCTCGTAGAACTTTTAATATTTGATAGGATGATCAATAACACTTAAAGTGGATAGAAAGGATCGGGAACGGCGACGACCTAAAAATTATACTAAATGTTATTCTTATGCGAGAGAAACAAACCATCGTTCGATTTAAAAACCAATTCTCTACGTAAATTCCAATTTAATAAGCCGTTTTAGGTGAAATTTCGGAAACTTCGGAAAGCGTGAAACACGAAATGACCACTAAATCATCGTAATATCTGTAAGTAAAAGTAATTAGGAGCGGTAATTTTGAAATGATGCGGCCGTTAAAGGCCACCCGTATTCATTACAGGTGCTACCTCTTTGTACAACCCTTTGGAGATAGTTAACTCCACGAAATCAGGGCACTTCCGTAAAAAGAAATGGAAAAATTATACATATCATGAAAACGACGCGATAAGACTTTGATGTAATTTTAATTCTTAATGGAAGTCTGATTAAAAGTGAAGTTGTGGTCTTATTGATTCGATGGTATTGATTTATGGTTTTAAAGTGCACTAAAACGTAGATGACTAGCAGTGAATAAGTGATCGCTAATGTACAGTTATTGGCATTTCTAAACAACGAGCGTCTACCATAAATCTTATAAAATGTTGAAAAGAAAAAGTAGATGGATTTTAATGAAACAAATTTTGACCATTCAATTTGGATATGATGGTAAATTTCTAACTTAACCAGGAAAGCTATCGGATTTATACGAAAAAAATCATTGAATTCATTTTGCCCGGCGCATCCACCATTTCTGTATTTATTCCTGTTTCTTTATTCAATCTTCTAATATGTATGTTAAAGAGCGATTCTTATATCAACGTCTACAATTCGTTTATTATAACGTTGTCATAAAATGAAAAAAATCGAAACAAACAAACTTTTTCTTCGATTCGTAACGTAACTTTTATTTGACTCGAATTTTGTTCAAAAGTGAAAATGAACAAAAGATTTCCGTATAAACGCAATTCTTTTTCATTTTTATTTTATTCCTTTCATTCAAAGTATCAGGAGAGGTACAAGTGAAAGGTAATCTTCCGCTTCTTCTTTTTCTTACGAATTATATTCTTCAAGGGGAAAGTTTTATCTAGATTGACAGATTTCTTTATTTCCATCCTTGTGCGTGATATCTTTTTCGTGTTGCGTTATAAATTTCTTTTTACGAACATTTTACCTTTAATAAATGGCCGATTAAAAGTTGTTTATTTTAAAATTTCCTTTAATAATAACAATATTAGCCGTGCGTTATCCGGCAAGGATATAAAAGTAAAAGGACCCGAGCGGCGAAAACCTTTTTAAACTTTACAAGGGTTTCGTATCAATAATGCAGAATAATTAATAACTTTTTACGACCTCGTGCTTTTTTCATTTTACATTTCTTTTTGTTATTAATTAAACGATTTGTTAGGGAAATTTAGATAATGATCGCAAATCAAAAGTTTTACCATTTTGCATTTTATTATTATGGCAATTATAATCGCACGATTTTAAAACAAGGGGTTGTTGGTTAAATTGTAAACAATCCAACTTCGGAATTGCTCTATAGTAGCAATAATAATTGTTGTTATTATTCCAAGCTTGTTTAAATTTTGTTTAAGTTATATGCGAAATTTATAATCAAGATTATTACCATTAAACTGTCTATAACATTAAACAGAAACTTCAACTACATATACATTCAAATCGTTATTATCATTATTAACAATATTATGGAGTATATACTCGTTTTATTATCGACGAAGAGACGTTTCGAGATGTAGAGTGAGTTTTTCTAATATAACGAAACACATGTCGATAATATCATTATATTAAAAATTTTTATGGCTAAAGTAAGGGAATCGGTTACTTATAAAATCGTACATTGTAAACTTTATTATCAGGAAATACAAGGGACGAGTTAAGAAAGAAAATGGAGTAACGAGATGAGGTAAGTGGGATGTGCAGAAACGAAAAGAAAAAGGAACGAAAAAGGCAAAGGCAAGTAGAGTATGGTATTTACCACCTTATCGAACGAAAGACGTAGAAGAACAAGAAATAAGTGCAAAAAGTTTCCGAATGGTTATTTATTTGTTGTACTCGGGACTTTAGGAAGTAAAAGAAAACGAATGAGGAGGAATGGGGAATAAATGAGGTTATACGGATAGGATCGAATGGTCTGCCGTTATTATTTCTCTTTTTAATTCTCCGCTGTTTATCCCGAATCAATATTATTAACGCTTTATTATTATTACCCTACGTGTACGAATTTAATCCGAAACCCTTTCTCCGAATCACGTTCGGTATTATATTAATAATACACAGTCACCTGTATATCATATTCATTAACTAATTCATAACACGACAACCAAATATATTATTCCTGTGTACACATATAGATTCGATATAGAATATCATTTCGTGCGTAATACCATTGTTATTATTAAATCGCAACTTGCCAATACGTTGATAATAATGATTGCAACAACAATTAACGGTAAATTATCGCCGATATACGAGCGGACGTCGAAAATGGAGAAATTCGTCCGATGCCATCACTGGTCGATCTGAGAAACCAATTTCGAAACTTCGCCATTTATTTCCTCGAAATTATTATCGGACGTTTATCGCGAATTATATGTAAACATAATTTTATGGATGCGCTCGTAAAAGCCGTACAGAGTGAAAATAAGATTGATTTTGGCCATAAACGTGAAAGCCACGAAACCGAATTTCGAAACGACTGCTATTAATAAATTAGTCGTAAAAACGTATTATACGACTGACTTATCATTTAGAACGGTTCGCATTTAAGATCGATAATAAACAACCCGAAGAAATTATTATAATAATAATAATTCATTTTCCGTCGTACGAAATGCAAAGAAACGAGTCCGCTTTTTAATTCCAATCGATCCTTTGCCGATCATAAATAACAAACAACGGCTATAATCGAATTTGTTCTTGCGAGTGAACTTTCGAGAGCGAAAGCCGCTCTTATTTACATTCTTATTGTCATGCAGTTGTCGTAATGAACGTTTCATGCCGTTTTAAATTGGATTTTTCCTTCTTAATTTTAATGATATCATTAATTTAATTGTTACAACGTTCTATCGATTCCGTTTTGCACGATCAACAATTGCGTTTTGGAAATCGTCAACAGCGAACGGATGAGCGTGGACGGGAGGCGTACGGGGAAAACCGTTTATCATCGTATTCTGTTGGACTTTTTATTAAGGCGAATAAAGAAATTTCCTTTTACTTATTTATTTTCTTTTTTAATATATTCGCCATGTCCTCGTTTCTCTATTTCGTTTCCTTCCGCGCTCTTGACGTGAAATTACATTTTGCTTTTCAACCTTTTCGCATACCGAAAAAAAAAGGAAACGTAACAGCACACATAGGCGCACGTATGTGCCAGAAATAGGAGAAATTTCGAATGATTCTTTCCCTGTTCTTTCTCTCTCCGCATTTTTTCCGTTGCTTTTTTGATACGGAAAAAAGAATACACGCAAAAAGACACAATGAACATATATAACGTAGGTGTGTGTTATTTATATTTACATTTTCCACTTTACACTTATACGCGAAGAGTGACGTGTTGCTGACAGAAATAAGCTTGTATGAAAAAGTGGAAAATACTAGCGAGTCTAACATTATTAAAATCGTCAAGGAACTACTCACCGCGTTTTCCGTTCCTTCGTCTCCCTTCCTCCATCCTTCGTCTTCGCCCGCTTCCTCCGTGTCTATCGCGCTTTTGACTTCTTGTTCCATTCCGGCGTGTAAATGCTCTCAATATGTGAGCGAATAATGTCTTTGGTTTGGGAGAGCGAGACGCGAATTCCTCCACTGGTAGATCGTGGTAGTAGTAGTCGTAGTAAATCTGATGCGTCGCCGTTCGTTTCCACACCCTTTTCGTGAATAAAGAGCGCGCCCCCCTTCCGCCCGCGCGTCTCAAAGATTTTCATTAATAATTTTCCAACGGAATGTTCACGACAATTTACTTACAAGTACGACGACGGTTCGTGTCTTTTCCGTCTTTTCTCGTGAACAAATTACAAATGATCGAAATAATTGCAAAAAGGAATCTTTCGCTCTTTCATCGTAAGCTCGGCTGAAGAGCGTTAAAAAGTTCGAAACCAAAGGTCGAACCAGGAAAAGTATCGTTAATTAAATTCGGTTCTGTAAAGATATTTCTTTAGATTCAGTGGACCACCGCGCGGTTTACTTGAAAGCTCGAACGATGGTTGCGTCCGTTACGAAGCTTTCGGCCCGACTAGTGCGGCTGCATGGCGACAAGGGGTAGCTTCCGTGCGATATGACCGAAGTCGACGCGCGCATTTCTCCCTAAAAAACATCCCCGGATGCTCGTCGCCCGTACACACGCGTGTACACACACGTACGGGCGCAAGTAGGAGAGTTTCTCTTGCGTTAGAAGCTTTGGCCCCTTTCTAGTCCTTTTTCCTTCTGCTATTTATCTCTTCTTCGTCCGCTTTCGTTTAAACGTTCTTCTTTCATTTCGCATTTCCACCTTGCTAAATCTGTTTTCTCAGATCGTTTATCATTCGACGATACTTTTACCCTGTTAGTGAGAGAAAGGCGCGCCCCCGTCGACGTCGTCGTCGTTGTAATGTTTCGTTATCCGCTTTCTTAAATTTCTCAAAGATCCTTCGAGAAACGGCATTAATAATAACCGGCGATAATAACATCACGCCGAGAATCACCGCCGCAATTCCCGTTCTCTCCCATATCATTCTCCTCTCCGTCTTGTTTATAATTGGAACACATTTTGTAATGAAAAGGAATTAGAGTTGCAAAGAGAAAGAGAGAGCGGAAAAAAGGAAAAAGTGAATGTAATTAACTTTATCGTTCCTTTTAAATCTCCTAATGGAACGTTTAAACTTTAAATTTACGCGTAGAAATCCAATTTGTCCAGTTAAAGCGAGAATAATCATTTTTTTCCGCGTTAGAGGGACCAGCAGACGCGAAAAAACTGCTTAAAGAAAAACGGCAAGTCCTCGCAAACAATTAAAAATAAAAACCGAAATTTCGAAAAATTTACGCAATTTATTCCCGTTTTCGCAAACAACATTTAGAAATTAAGCGAACATTGCGAACGCTTCGTTCAGCTTCTTTCCATTCCTTCCCGCTGATCATGATGGATATCGTTTAGCGAAATCCCACCCACCGTTCCGATTTGACTACAGCGAGATGGGAATCTTCATAAAACGTCGTCCCGTTTCGGCCGTATTACATATAAGAAGTGGAACGAGCGGCGAACCCTCGCCGTCGTTTCCGACGAAACAAAAAACATTTATAGAAGAGGCCCCGTATTAACCTATAAGAAGAGTGAGTGTCTTGCAAGATTTACATGATTGATGGTCTTCAATGACTACCCAGATTATCCGCATTGCGTTCGTGTCTTGCTATCGATTTGGCCAGCGTATACCAGAGATGTGTGTGCACAGCATTCGTTGTCGATACAAGAACCTTTCATTATGCGATCGCCGGCAACTTCTGTGCCTTTCAATAAGAAGCAAATTGTTCTCAAGTCGTTTTATGTAGAATCTCTTAATATAAAGTTCCTTATGGTTAAATCGATATGAAAACACTTTTTAATTGCGCAACATTAACAATCGATTATTCTCTTGAACCCGAGAACACGATCGCGTCGCGTCGAAATGGGCAGGAATAAAAGCGATCGGAAGGAATGGTTTAAATCGAGAGAGATTACAGATTGAAGGAGGATATAAATTGTTCGTTGACGACTAGCGATGGAACGGTAATTGCCAATTCGGTGTTCGTCTGTCGCGCAAAACGAATCGCGAAAATTTATAATTTTCATCTTGCCATCATCTTCTTCGTCGTCTCTCATTGTACACATCAATATAAATCAAGGTATAAAGAAAAAAGGAAAGTGGAATAGATGAAAGGGCTACCGCAATTTATGCAGGACGAAAAAAAATTATTTTTAGCTCCGTTTTTTTTTTCCTTCTCTCTCGGATGCCATCGATCAAATAGATATGCAAATGAAATTGTTATCCTTAAACCATAGAGTCTAAGGGATAGGGAAAGGTCGAATGGTATAATAAACATTTCCTCTATGGCAAAGAGAAAGAAACTGTAATATCACGTTGCCTACATTCAATAGGTTTCGCATAATTTAGACCAGATTTTCTTGCATGTTACAAATCTCTTGTAAATCTCTTCCACTCAGCTTCGATTGTTTTCGAAAAATGTAATTTTTTAATTAATCACTCGCACCAAAAGTCTCGAAATACTCAGCAATTTCCACAATCGAATCGACCACTTTTCGAACAGCATTCGTTTCTATTTTAAGCGAAGGGATTCGGATCTAATCGATACGTTATCCGAGTGTGTAATTAGGAAGTATTAATTTATTTAATAAAGAATTGTACGGTACAATCGAATAATAATAACTTCTTGTAAAACGGTTTCGGGATACTTTTTCCGCCCAAAAAAAAATACTTTCCTAACCGAGTAAAATATTAACGCTCGAATAAAATGGAAGGGCTATTGTTGTTCGAACGGTAAAAAAGAATACTCTCTCCTCTTTTGCGGTATGTGTAAATATAAATATTATAAAACATTTCTTTGCCACGTTCGCTGGATATATACGTACATCTTGCAGCAGTGTTTGTGTACAAATTGGGGGAAAAGAGAGCGAAAGAAAAGGCCCAGTGCTGGATCGTTTGTAGCAATAGTAATAATAGTAGAAGAAGGAAATGTAGTGGTCTACAATAAAGTGAAAGGTTAATAATACACCTATACACACACATCCACACCTATACACTCTTTGCACCTAAGGAAATAAAACCACGGAAAATGGTGGAAAATACGTATTCGGAATAATGAAACGGGATATATGGTAAATGGTTCTGCTACCGCCAAAACAATTAAAAGTTATATGTTTTTTATGCAAATTAATGAATACGTAGAAGGGGGCGAATGAGAGAGGTGAAGAGTTTTGGCGAAACATTAACAAGCTCAACTATATGTAGACTATACGAATTTTACCGTGGAAAATTTTACTACTCGCCATCGTATCAGTCAAAAAGTTACCACTTGTAACACCGCTTCTCAGGGCAACGCTACTCCGCTAGTTGCAAGAGAAGTTATAGTTGTTTTTAAGAAGAAAGTACCTCGCGAATATTTTTTAATATGAAAAAGTTAAAAGAGTAAATTCCACGAGATAAATAAAACCATCGCCAACCGACGATAACACGGGGAAAGTGTACGCCTTTCCTTAGAATATTATATGCGATTGCTATAACGCAAAAATTACAACATTGTTTTCTTGCAATAATACCAAACGATTGCAAACGGTTCGGAGACGTTTCCCTGCATCGATGCCGTCTCCGTTACGATTCAACCGAGAATAAACGTGGAAAATTATAGGGATGTAAAAGGATAACAGGACATCGAACCGTTCAACCGTAAATCCGAACCGTCAATGAAGAGGTGCAAATACCGTTTGCACAGAGAACGCTCACTTTACATCATCATCGTTTATTATTATTATTAGCATTATTGCTAAGTGCATCAATGAATTGCATCTCGTGCCGTTTTGCCGATTACGCGTAAATAAATTTTTATGGATGCGCATGCAAACGATTTGCAATTTGTTTCGGAAAAGTTTTGCAAAACTAGGATGTTGAAAAAATAAAAGTTGCAAAGAGAAAACGCTCAAATTATATTTTAATAACGGTTAAGAAACACTTTAACTTTCCCATTTATTAATACAACCCTCATCTCTTTCATTTCCTTCAACAATTTTCTTTTTCTCTCCTTCTATCTCTCCGGTTCTTCCTTTTGTGATATTTTTATCGTAAATTAGTTTTTCTTTCACGATTCCCTCGTATTCTTTTTTCTTATTCGTCCATTTTTTTTTCTTTCTTTCGGTACCTCTTCTTTATTCTTCCTGCTATTTTCCCTTGAAATTCACAAAGCATCCATTCGTTCCCCATGTATACACACATACTTAGAAAGAGAGCAGCATTCTGAAAGTTTCTTCGTCGAAATTAAATTAACAACTTGTAAGAGCCTACATATTAGTTTCTATTGATTTTGTACAATGGAATTCTCTCCACTACTACCGACGCTGCCACTATTTCCTCCTTTAAGTCGTTGACGTACTTGAAATATTTATTAATTTGTTTTGTCGAACGATTCCAGGGACTTAGAATCGTTACTTTTATTTATTTAATACCAATTTTGAAGGTTTTAATATGGAAATTTTTGATGAAAAATTGAGATTTATGAATTTTGTCGTGCAGAGAAAAACTAAAACGTTAAATAAAGTACTTTATATTAAAATGTGAGGGCAATGGGAGAGAGTGGGAGAGGAGAGATTGGAACTATAACTTTTTGTTTTTAATAATACCGGGTCGTAAAATGAGGGAATATTAATAATTTTTGACCAAATAATTAATCCTCCTGTTCGCAAGTTGACGTTATTATAAATAAAATGAAAATACATTCCCTAAAAGTATTTTACACACATACGGAAAATTTCCCATGAGTCTAATACTAACAAGATGTCCTTTTATTATGTTTCAGAAGGATAATTAAATTTCTACGATAATTAAATTAAATTAAATTTAAAAATATCATTCGCTTATTTATGGAGTTTAATAAGTTTTTTCTCTCTCTATCTCTACCTCTCTGTTTTTATTAAAGTCATATGATGCCGACGAAATTATTAATGACACAAATTATTCGATGGACCGGAATGTTCGTGTGGTTTTATTCGAGGATCTAAGGCTTACGTCGATATCGGAATCGATAAATAGCTAAATGTTATTATTGGTTTATAGCATTTTTATTTCTTTTTTCGGTTTGTTAACTTGTCATAAACGATCGAAATCCTGCATTGAAAATGATCAAAAATCATTGCCACAACAACGACAATGTCGCATTCAATCGTATCGAATTTATTTCTATATTGCAATAACCGAGAATTATTTAACAAAAATCATTGTCCTTTCATTAATGACATTTTCGGGCATTATCTTTGAATAACTTTTAACACGTTCGATCGTAAAAAAACATTGTTAGAGAATCACGATAAAATTATCTCGTAATACTCGAACGTTTATTACTGACCTTTATTTGGCCGATGATAAAATTTGATACTCGCATTCATTTTGGTCATGCAACGTTAGTTGGCATAAAAAGGAAAATGAGCGAAATATGAGCGGAAATTTGAGGATGGGGAATAAAAATAAAAGACGTGAGATTAACTTAAATTTATAAATCTTTATTCATTTCGACGATTTTCTACAACATTCTCTTCAGTCCTCTCATTTTTGGTCTATTTGATTCAATAAGTTATTTTACGGTCGTACGACGAAATATTTATATTTTATAGACACATGTATACGTCTTTATTTTCCTTCCTTGCTCGCGAATTCCATGAACCCACCAACTAGCAACCACTAGCCTGCAGTAGTTTTAAGGTTTATTATGCGAATTTATAACGGAATTTCGAGCATTATATCCTTCTTTAAACTTTGTTTAGTTGTAGCAATAAGACGAGAATAGTTTTCTCTCTATCTATCTCCGACGAAGACGCTTCTGGCTTGCATTGCAGCATCGTCGGTGCAGTGCCAAGAAGACGGGAGACACATAAGAAAACTTCAATACCACTAAAACACAAAGCAATCTAACGACCGTTACTTTTGGATTGCCTAGTCCTATTATTATTATCATCGTCATCAAACGTTCGGTTATCTCGGGACGACGATTAGCGAAATGGCAGAGGCAAAACTAAAACTGTGGGATTAAACCGTATATATCTGTGTGTTGTATGTACGAGCGAAGGAGGACCTCTCATCTCGCCGATTATAACTGGGGCACCTCGACCGACAACGCCACGTGCATTTATCCGGATGTTCACTTTAAACTCGTGCCGTTACGAAACAACGAATTAATACGGATCTCGTTGTTGGAAAACCTTTTGCCTTCTGCATCTTAATTTGCAATAAACGGAACCAGACGGTTTTAAAAATGGATTCATAAATTAAAGGGATTTATAAAAGTACGGAGAAATTGCGCCCGATTCAAACGTTCGAGATTATGACGTCGATTCGATTATTTCGGAATTTATGACGTTTTATCAAAAGCCATACACATTACATGCAATAATTTTAAATTGCAACTTGTAAGTTGGGAATATACTTTGTTCCCGTTGCCGTGCTTCTTAATGTGGTCGTCTTTGCATACAAATTTCATATAATTTACGTAAAACCCTTCGCGCCGTGTTCTTCGTTTGCTTACACGCGAAAGAAGACGATATCTAAACGACCCTTAATTAAGATTACATGAATTACCCTTCTTACATTCATTTTTATTTTCCTCTCTTCCTTCGCGTCTTCTCTCTTTTTCTCTCTTTCTTGCTCTTTATTGTATCCTTACAATAAAAACGAATATTTTAATTAAACTCGTATTATAACCATCGGGAGTTAACGATTTTTAAACGAGTGTGCAGCTTTTTAGACGGTGTTTCGCTTTTTTAATTGAATGGAAATCCTCTAGTTTTACATGAGCACGAAAGGAACTTTAATGCCAATTCGAGCAACGGATTTTACCGAAAGTTCTAATGTTTATTATTTTATTTAGGAAACTAATTTTGACATCAAAATTACGTGCATGTACAATGAAACGTAAATGATTTGAGATGGAAATCGCAAACCGAAGAAACATTTTTCATTAGTTCGTTTGCCCTTCTAATTTGGCCCAACAATTTAAATCTAGCTCTCTTTAGTTGCTTCTTTTATTAATTTCACCTCTATTTCATTCTTTCAACTTATTAAATAAAATCATATAAAAGAAACTGACGTCGCCCCCGATCCTGTGCTCCTCTTCGTCTTCATCTTGTTATTAGAGAAGATGATAATTCAGAGATAGAAGAAAATTAGTCGGTGTACAGTTCGAGAGTCGACGTGAAGAGAAAATTTCTAGTTTGAAACGGGAATGTCATTTGCATATCATTAAGTTCCTCCGTATATAAACTAATAGTTGCAATAATAATAATATAATAGCACGACTACTACAAGTGGCGGTGGTAGTAGTAGTAACACATTACCGATGGGGAAGAAGCAAAAGCGCACAGGGTTTACCTCAGATTAAATTATGCTATCAAAATATATGTAATTTACTTTAATAGAAGTTCTGTTATTGTAAATTAAGTTACATTAACGTTCTGTTTTACTGCGAACGCTGTAAAAATATATAAAAGGATATAAATAAAATTCAAAAGGATATTATTGCATCGGGGGTCTTACGTTTTACGATTGTAACTACTACAACCGTTATCATCGTCATCATCATCATCATCATCGTTATTATTACCATTAAAGCACGTATCCATATATAGCCGCCTTAGCAGACAATCGAAACTTATAGCTTATATCAAATTATGACATTTACACTCTAACGTTTGCTTCGAATGCTCGAACTTTATTACACTTGCTCGCATTCGTTCCGTTTCTAATTCTGTTACCTTCACGCCGGTCTCACGTTTGCAACGTCTTAATGTTGATTATTAATTAAATTTCGTTCGTTTCTTACGGTTTCTTTCGATCCAAACTACCTATAAATTCATATTAGAGCAAAATAATGTTTATATCGCGTTCCTTAGCGGAATTTTATGGCCTACGGCGAGTGTTTGCGCGATGTTGTCCAATAAACTTGCCACAATCGCCATCGTAAACAACGCGACCATCGAAAGCTACATCCTAATATGCAAATATTCGATTATCATTCTGAATCGAATTAACGGGATTTAATGATGCAAAACTGTAATAATTTATTACGGTTATTTATTGCGGTCGCTATTATTATAATAAAAATGTTTGCTCTTTTCGTCTCTCCAACAGAATTAACCATTAATGCGACGCACGTTAAACGCGAACGTTTTAATACATTCTCGAGCCGATATTGGTGGATGCGCCGGGCGCACCGTTTATATCCCGCTATTAAACCGATCGAAGCGCATTTGCATAATTTCGTTGGAAAATTTTATGACGACAAATGTAAATTGTTCGAAAAGCATACAATTGTAATATTTCAAATGATGGTCGCATTTAAGTGTAACAGTAACAAGCTAGACTAACGCGATTCCTCAAACAAGTTGGCAGCCGGCATCCGATGCTGCAAATTCCTTCAACGGCTTGGTCGGATGCAAGGGGTCGGGGAGGATGATTTTTAAACGGCCAATGCATTTAAATGTTACATTTGGCGCTGGAAAAGTCACAAAAGATTCGTACCGCGAATATGGCGGATAGTAATCGTCAAAACATGACCTCGTTTCATTGCAATTTGATTCGTTTGCGAATACCGTCACTAATTTGAATATTTGAATTTAGCACCAGACTGTGACATGACTATTTTTGCCTCGCACAAAGAGAGAGAGAGAGTGGAACGAATCCGTTCGTTTGAATATTCCGCTTTTTGATTTCTTTTGTGCATTCGCTTTTGAATAAATTTCTATCATTTTTAATTGAAGATGGGTTTTATAATAATAACGAGAAAGTCAGCTTTGCAACAATTCGAATCCTTTAATTTTTTTGGTTTTCGAAATCGGATGTAATTAGATGTTGAAGAGTAATTTACGTGTGCCAAAGAATAATGAAAAGATCTCATTCTGTTTAATCGTTTCGTTCATACAAAATGCAATCGTTCTCCATCTTCTTATACAGAAAAAGAATCAGCGGAATGCATAAATATTTAATAACTTATAAATACATTCGTTTATTGTTTACATAAATTACTTTCCTCTCGTTAAAAATAACTACACACTAAAGCATCGCATCGTCGAGAATTGAGTGCGAATAATCTTAAAAGATACAAAAGAAAAGCTTAAATCGATGCATATTTAATAATAATTTAATTAATTCGCATTAATCTATATACAAATATTTGTAGTAATAAAATTGATAAGTAAATTAAAAGTAAATTAATTAACTATCATTAATCGATAAATTCAAATACTTAGATTGTTTATTTTACATCGATAATTAAAACTGCCAACATCATGGGTGACACCATCGTCATTGGAAAACTTCTCATCTAGTCGAACTGAGAATGCCCGATTTACTTCATTTTCCAATATTGCAAGTAGTAATAAAAAAAATCCTTCCGTCTTCCTTCCGATTTTCCGAACAAAATGCAAATCTTCACCTCTGAATTACATTTTAATTTAACTCGTCGTCCTTTCGGCGTTTAGGAATTCCTCCAACGGCAAATGGAAACTTTTCGTGCTAACATTATTATTACTACCAGCGTTATTACTTTCAATTAGAAATCGATTATTCAACGGCGGATCCGCATTTACATGGAAATCGTTATTCATTTGCGAATGATTTACATCGTTCGCGATACCGTCGCCTTGCATTTTTTGCTTCTCCTTGATGCTGTACGCCTCCAAAATCCGCATCAGACTCGAATGCTCGACTCGGCCCTCCTCATCTTCCGTCGGCAATTGTGCCGCGCGTATAATCGGCAGCTGCTCGGTCTGTTCGATCGGCGTCGGCGGCGGCGTTTTAACATTATCCCTATCGCCACCGACGTTCGGTCTCTTCGCACTCGCCGCCGTTTTAACGACCGGTTCGCTGCTGATCGCACGATTACTATTGTTCATCTTCTTAATGAGCGATTCCGTGCGTCGTACCGGCGGCACCGGCCTCTCGACTTCGATCTCCGCGTCCGGCACGATCATGCTCTCGACGTCGTTCAACACGTCCTTGTCCGTCTTCGGCGCTTTCCTCGCCCGCGGCAAACTCGCGTCTTTCGGATTGTAATGCTCGATAATCTTCAGGTCCCAGTCCTCCAACGGGCCGAACGAGTCGTCGCTCTCGACGTCCGCCGGCGTCTTCGAATGGCGCAACTTCTCCAACAGCTGATTCGGGAAGATCGAGCCGAAGCTGCGACATCGCGCGCGATCCTTCTTGAAGATGCCGAGTTTCTTGTATTCGTCCGGCAACGACGTGATCGAATTGCGCTTCTCCGTGTTCTTCTCGCATTTGTTCGCGTCGCCGTTCGTGGCCAAACTCAATTTGAGTTCGGTGTAATTCGGCAACGATATCACCGACAAGTTCTTGCGCCGTTTACTGAGCTTTTCGCTTAGTTTCGGCGTGCTTTTCGGCAATTTCGGGTCGGTTTTGTTCTTTTGCTTCGGATGCCGCGTTCTGTTGTGCTCGTGATTCGGATCGTGGCAGGGACAAGAGTAGTCGATGGTGTCTTTAACGAACAGCGGCTCGTCCACCGGCTTCTTATTGTTGTAATTGTTGTTAATGTTTAACGCTTGCAGACCGTTCTTCGCCACCGTCTCGATCTTTTCGCGCAAACCTTTCTTGTGTTTGCGCGGCGGCGGCTTCGGTATCGGGGCATCTTCATTGACGACGTTCTGTTTCTTCGGTACGACGTTATCCTCGGGCACTTCTAGCGGCACGTCCGTCCAATCGGACGACTTCGACAGGTTCTGCTGGCGGACGCTTAAGGCTTTCTCGCTGTTAACATTATTCTTTTCCGGATTCACCTCGTAGCTGAAAGCAGAATGTTGAAAATCGAAATTAGCCAAAGTGAAGAGCAACATGAAATTGATTTTCGAGTGAATAATCAAGTGAATTGATTGAAAAGAAAGTGCTAATTGAGAAAAGCGCTATTGGAGGTCAAGGCAGTTTCACCCATAATTAATTTGATCTTAAACGAATCGGTAGGCTTCATTCGAATTCGAACGAAAAGAAGTCACGGCTATTTTAGTAATCGCATTTCAAAGAAGATTAATAAAACGAAAATTTAATTTATTCTAATTGGGTCAAGAGCGTACGTTATTAATTTAACATCAATCGTTCTGCTCTAAATAAGTAACGCTTCGTGAATATGCACGTATGAAAGAAATAATCGAAAAGCCATTATTATAATTACCTATTGGCCTCTTTCTCCTCCAGATGCGATTCCGACTTCCATTTGCCTGGCCGTATCTAAACAAACAAACAATAGAACGATTACAATGGAGCCCGGATGAAGGAGAAAGTGTTTTCGAAATTAATTATTTAATTCCAATCCAATGGAAAAGCTTCATGAAACCGTTTCGTGAGTAACTGCAGTGGGAAGAGATGTACCGTTATCCGAATAAGAAAAAAATTGAAATCATTTTCAAATGTAACGTTAGAACGTCAGTTGGAAAAGAAGGACTTAATTACGGTCGTCATTCGAAACCGGAAGCTCGCTATTAGGATATAATAAGAAATCCGACCTAAACAATAAGCGAAACAATGTATTGGAGATGGTTGTTGTTGTTGTTGAGTGCGGTAATAATGACTCTACGTTAAGATTATGGGCAATAGTAAAAAAAAACGCTCTTCTTCTTAACAAATGTAGAGAGACAATTATTATATGTTCGTTCGCATTAAGAAAAGTAATATGGTAATGATAAGAGAGTGTTAATGGTTGGAAAAAGAAATAAAGAACGAATAAAAGATAAGAACTTGTGGTTTAACGAGGATTTAAGAGAACCTAATTACGGTTTAGACGTATTAGTAATTATGAAACATCTTATAAATCGTATTTACACTAAAACGAGTTATTTTGCAATAGCTGCTTCCCTTCAGTATGTTTGAAATGACGAAGAGAAAAAGAAAGGAAGGTGGAAAATCTATATAGATAATTTCCTTGCAGTAAAGGGAAAATTTAGATAACATAAGAAACGGATTAACTTAAATAGGTACAAACGTGCATGGCATCTGAAAGCTAGAGCGAATAGAGGGAGAAGTAAAAAGGGAAAACGTTTTAAGATTATGTAATTTCTCGTATTTAGCAATTCACACGAATCCATTTCGTACAAGGTGTAGGTCGATTTAACCTACAACATGTTATTTCAGATTATGGTCTTCTATTCGCCCTTTATATTTTGTTCTCTTCTTTTATTTCGCAAAAAAAGGGCAAACAGAAAAAGGATGTAACAGACAAAATAATTCTGGATAAAGAGATCTTTTTCCCACGCTCTCGCTTAATTGATGTCACTTTAATAATCCTTAATTTGATAATGGAACCATTTATAAGATTTAGTTTATTATTTATCATCAGTAAAATCGCTTCATAAACCGTTTCGCAAAGCCATCCGCGGATTTATACGTACGTACACCTATATGCACATTAAAACAACGTCAGATAGCGCCATTATAATTTGCGATGCGATCTGCGTCGGATGAATATGAGACGCCGCAAAACCTTCTACGTTATAATTTGTCATAATATTTTATGGATTTGCACGAGCAAATTGCAATATACCGCACGATGAATGAGAAACGATGCCGAAGTCTGACAAAATTGTAGCTAAACGTAAATACATTGAAAATAATAATTATTTCCGCATAATTTTCCACTTTCCTCGTCCTGTAGCGGTTCGGCCCCCATTAAAAATGTAAACAATGTAACATTTCTTTTTTGTATTATCCATAAAAGATTGCAATATAGAAAAATATAAAAGTACCTAAACTGTTTAAGATATTTCGTGCGGTTTGTATACAACTACTTAAGATGTTATAAAAAAGCATAAGAAGAGAAAGAAAGTAAAGACAGGAGGAGAATGGTAAATTTCCGCACGTGTGTTTACACGGGATAAACGCGGTTAACGATAGCAATGGAAGAGAGTCGAAGAGAAAACAAAAATAACGGCAGAACACGCGAATTGCCTCGTCTTCTTCTTCGTCGACATTTTAATTTTATACATCTTTTAGGATTGTAGCGTAAAACGTGAATTAAATTCGCAATAAAAAGCGTTACACTATTTGGCGATTATTTTGCTCTATTTCTTCATTTCGGCCCTTTTTCCTCTACTTTTTTGCAGCATGCTTCTATTATTTTCTTTATTACCTAATACATTTTTCGAGAGCCATATACATAACGTTTATTTTCGTCGTATATAAAATACGAAACTTAAGATGATATTTTCGTATTCCTATCATGCCGTAACATCCTATGTAGCAAAAAAAGTAATAATAAAAGCCAAAGAAATGAAAGGAGAAGACACGAAGAGAAAAGAGAAGTTTTGATAATAATAAGAAAAGTATAGACAGAAAGAGGAGGAAAAAGGTCAATGTTGTTTTAATTATTTTCCCGAGAATAACTTCCACTCTTTCTTTTCTGCTATTCGCTCACTCCACCATCGTGTTATTTTTATGCCCTTAGTTTTCCACTGTTCTTATAACCAGCACAGAAAAGATACATAAACAATGTTAGATACATTTTCCACGTTCATTGTCTTATCAGCTTGTTTTTCAAACCAATTTTCTAGGATTATTTAAGATCAATAGGTAAACCGTTTGAAGCGAGTTAAAGTGCCGATAATGATTTTAATCGACGTCTTCAGCGTTGCAAATTATTCGTAGATTGGAACCTAATCTTAAGAGGACTCGTTTTCTTTTTATGTAACTCTCATTTTAATAATCTAATTACGAGTCTTGTCTATCCTGTAGATGATGGTCTATTAATTCTGTTTTCTTCATTTTCCATCGTCATGCACATTTTTGCTTTAATAACAGAACAAAGTAATAAGAATAGCGATGATGGCAAGCAGCCAACGATACAAAAGAAATTTTCATATTATACATACACAACATGAGTGGTAATGCGTATGATGTCGAATTATTTGTACAATCTGCAAATTGCTTTCTTTTTTGTTGAAGTGCTAAATTTCGTAAAATATTATTTAAAATATTTGGAGATTCGTCAATCGAGAAATTGTTCCAAACGGTATAATTATAGAATAATAATCAACTTTAATCGTCTAAATTAAAGTGGCAATTAAGTTACGAAAATGATTGCATCTCGTTCAATTCGCATTGTTATCATCATCATCGTACTCGTTCACGTAACCTATTAACGCAAAAACGCTGAAAATTTTACATAATACTGTTGCAAATTTAGCTTTAATATATTTATATGTAAATTTTCCATTTTAACGTTAATAAGAGAATACACTCGATGGAACCCATTACGGTCCAATTAAGTTTCCATTCTTTTGCTTCGACTTGTATAAAGGGGAACATTTCGAAATTATCATTTCCAATTAAATAATTTTGCTTTATTATATAAGCCTGCTAATAACAGTAAATTAACGTGCCATTAGTAGTCTTATTCATAATAAATACTCGCATACACGTATGTGTGTCATTGCAAAAATGTATTGGCCGTCAAGGTTAGCATAATAATTCAATACCGATTCCCATCGAATTATTTATAGAAAGAGTAAATTATACAAGAAGAAGAAAGACCTTCTCTTTCTTAATAACAATTCCTTTAATAAAAAAAGCGAAATTTAATGGCAAACTGGCGACGAACGTATTGCGATTAAGGCAACGGATCTTTTGCGGAGTAATTAACCAGATTTTTTAACGAAGCAAAGTACAAAAATAAAACTACGTCAAATCTGTCCATCTATTAATTAAAAATGTCCAGTTTTGGTAAGCGCCAAAGTTATTCGTTAACTACCCAAACGTTGATATAATAAAATTAATCTTGTCGTTCGCAAAAAAGGAAATTTCATTTTGTCGCTTTTCTAGTTTGGTTATTGTTGTTGTTACTATTAATATTAGCAGTTAACGCGACATTCACCTTTAATGAAAATGACAATGTTGTCCATAAAAAAGGAAAAGCAACAAAGAAAATAATGAGAGGAAACGGGCAAAAAATAAAGGAAAAGAGATTGAAAGTTTCTCATAATTGTAACTAACTCTTGTAGGCGAACAAGTTTATTATTATCATGTTTTTTTTACTTTTAACAACTCATTCTCCGTCATGAAATAAAGACATTCCAAATCTACAAGTCAATAGAAATGGATCGAGTGGAACGTAGAAAATAAGAGGCGACACGGTTTAATATTGAAGTCAGAATAAGGAGTACTTAAGAGATTTGATAAATCTAAATTCGCAGGTTATTACCGGAAAACTGAAAATATAATAAACGTGAGGGTCCCCACATTTAAGTCGTATTGATAACTTTAATATTACTCGAGGGTATAATGTTCTTAAACTAAAGGAACTCGCTTTAAAGGTAATGGAAGAAAGTTGTATACAACTATACAGAGTTTTCCTCTTCACAAACTTATTTCAAAATCATTCGAGACTTCTTCCTCCGGAATCTCTTTCGCTTCTGCTCTATCCGTCTCTCCCACCTCGCGCTCTTCAATAATAAATTTTCACGAATATTCTTTCATATTTTATTTAATTATCGTAAAGTAAGAGCGTTAGTTGTCTTTCGAGGGATAATAAAAGCCTTTTGTTACATAAAAGAAAGGACATAAAAGGATGCCGTTGTGTTTCGATGATTAAATGCGACTTGCATCACAAAATTGGCCTTCATTTTCGTGAAAAACTTCCACATTTAATAATTATTATAATAATAATAAAACTTTTTAATAAATATCGCTTTGCTCCTTTCATGGTACAAATTACACGGAATTACTAATTAATGATATTTAATTGTTGTTGTTGTTGTTGGTACCGCATATACGGTTATTTTTTTGGTGATTTTTCACTTTAAATTCCAAATTAAAACAAAGAACTTTGTTACATAACGGATCTGCATACATTTAAATTGCGAGCAAACTATGAATCCTAAATTAATTTCATTTACAAATATAATACGTATGTAATTTGTGTAACGTTTGCATGTTTACTAATTAACAAATGGACGATAAATGCGTTTCAGTAAATCTAATAATATAATCCTATTGTAATTGTTTTATCTTCTCGACAAATCGTAACTAGAACGAAATAACACATAAAGTGGTGTTTTTGTTTAAGAGAGCAGATAAATCAATTATTTTGCATAAATAACCATTTCTGCAAGATTCGTTTGGCGATCTCTGTAATCGTGAATGCCATATGGTAATACTTTCACCTTAGAAATTAAGACAGAAAAAAATAGGTTTATTATTCGTTATTACGGTCGAAAATTTCCAAAAATATCATTCTAATTCATCGTCGTCAAATTTTCATTCGATATTTTCCAAGACGAGATTTCAATGATTGCCAAACGAGTGAATCTTTTCTTTGCCATTCTTGCAGCTGCCATCATCATCAGATTACGTGCACGAAATTTGAGAAGAATATTCGAAAGATTGGCACCACTTGTATAAGAATAATAGTAATCCATAACACTCTCCGCCCATCATTCCTTATCTCTTTTCATTCCAATTTACTATTATATTATTCTTGATGATACGACGAGGATTTGCCTTTCGCTTTCTTCTTTATTCTTCTTCATTTTGGACAATTTGATCGACGTGCACAATGACTTTTTAACATCTCCACGAGAATATCGCTACGGAAAATTCTATAAGAATAGAAATCGATTCTGTCAGAATGTACAAATCAATGGAGATGAAATTGAACTTTTGCAAAAGTATTAAACCTCGTCGTTTATTAAAGAAATATTAAGGAAAACAAGCAAGTGTAAATATGTAAAATAAATCGACAGTTTAGTGCAATAAATTTGATATCGTGTCTCTTCGTTCAGGTATTGTAATTTATATCTGCTGTACATTCATTTTTCGCCTACACGTTTGCAATTTATTCGCAAAAAAGAACACAACAAATTCAAATACGTGATACATATAGGCAAATCGTTAATAAATTGCAATGCCGCGCGTTTCTTTTTTTCGTTTTAAAACGCATACATTTAAAATGCTATCGCTTTTAAAATACTCCCATTTATTATTCACTTTTAAAGCGTCATTATTATTAAACTGGTTGATATCTAAATAGGAATTACGGTATTTAAACACGATTATCTTGCTACATTCTCATTAATTTTCTGTTTCTTTACCATTTCAATTTCCACGTTCGAAAATGCGTCTCGAATTGCATTCATAATAAACGTCTTGAGGTGATCTGATATGCGTTCAACGATAAGAGTTTATTGTTCCATTATTGTTTACATGCCCGATGGGAAATGTGACCTCAGGAGGAGCAACCTTAATCCGCTTATTTTTTATGGAGATTGCATTGAATATACGAGACGTCATCGAGGCTTTTCACGAAGAAACGAATTTGGTTTAAGTTGATATTTTTCGTATTTTACCTTGGGCACGTCTCAATAATTTACAAACGATTACGTCATTCACGTGGACTTGTTAATCAAGTTCGAAGGCCCGCTTCGTTTAATTTCTCAATTATTTTGCTTTAGATAGCAACATAAATGGCAAGAATGCAAGAGAATGCATTTTACTTCTAGCAACTCTTTGAAGGAATTTGAAAAACGATTGCAAAAATGAAATGAAACGTTTAAAAGGTTTCGCTTCTTTTTGTACGGTTTACTTCGTTCTCGTTACTAATTAAATTTTATTTTAATAACAAGGAAAAGTGTCGGAGCCCGCTTTCTTTGTTGGCCGTTGTTGGTGTTAATTGGAAATTGTTAACCGAAAAAGAACTTTTCTTTCGCGTGACGCTCAGAACACAAGTAATAAATTGGCAGGGAACAAGATCAAGAAAAGAGATGTCATTATATTATTTTAGTCGAATGCTGCATGCAAAATAAAATTAATACACAAAATAATTAACGCGGTGTGTCTTATAATATTCAAGGAAATTACTTTCGAACAAAACCTTAATAAATTATATAACGTTAACGTGAATTACGTCATTTCCCGAAGGAATAATAAGAAATAAATGTTATAACGATTGCCGTTAATGTTAATTAAAATTGATCAAACTGATATCACACTCACTTATAATTGTGTAATTATTATTTTGTAATAATGGCGCCATTATTAAAATTATCTTCGTCAATTGAATCTTCCGTCCGCCTTGTTCGCGATTACAATTTTAATAATCCTTAATAAAATGTTTAGGATTTATTAATTTTATGTATTTAATAATTAGACGACGAACGTTATTATTTAACCTATTCCCTCATAAATTAAACTCGCATAAACGGGATAGTGCTCGTAAAGTGAACCGCAAACCAACCGAAATCCATGCGATTTGAATTTTGCATAATCAAAATAAACTGTCGTTTCACGTGTAAAAACGAATTTTATGATGGCTTCATAAGAGGAACGACCTCTAACCCTTTCCAAGAGATTGCTTTTAATGCTTTACGAAAATTAAGCGGTCGAAGAATCTATAAGAAAATGATACTAATCTTAAATAGAAACCGAAAATTATTTCGTTCCCAACGAGAAACTCTATCGGGATCGATATCGATTCGATTTAAAACGGAATTGTTTTTCTGATGAAAATCGAATCGAAAAATTGATTCGAATTCGATTTATTCCATTTTCAATTCTTCCGAAGAATAGTTTGCGAGACAAATGCATATGTTCAGAAAAATAAGTAAATGGCAAAAATCGTCAAGTTCAATTCACACGCGACACGTAAAATATCTCTCTTTATTCGATGTAGAAAAATGCATCTCTTTTTACTGGAATGAAATGCTTGAGAGTATATTGATTTCGAAAATAAGTTGCTTAAAAAGAATTCCAAACGAATGTGTCATTGCTATTGACACGAAATAATATAATATGCAGCACGAGGAGCAAAAGGTTCTTCGTTCAAATCGATATTGAAACTGCCCGAAAAGAAATCTTGTACAATTAGAAATTTCCATTTTATAACGAAAAACTAACATTTCATTTATGTGCTTCTCTCCAACTGAAGAAGAAAGTTGTCGTTTGCCCAATTGCTAACGAGGCGACGAAATGAATTATTGTGTATGATATGGTTTCAAATGGTCCTAATTAGTCCTCAAATGTTGATGAACTTTAATGCACACACGTTATTAGTTAAGAACCTGTATATTTACTCTTGCACATCGCTTATTCCACTAAATTGCTCGTACGTTCTCATGGAAAATAATGGTAACAACAACAAGAACAGCGGCGAGAACGAAGATGATTATAATTTACGTGTCAATTTAATGAACACGTTACAATTTATTAGTGCAACAACGTCATCAAATATCGGAAGTGATTTTCTTCGATACTCTCATTAATACTTTGACGCTTGAAATTAATTTTGACTGCGTTAGAAAGTTTTTTTCGAATGTGTGTTAATAAAAGAAAGCCAACCGTTCGTTATTATGCATATCCTAATATGACAGCGAACAAATTTAAATTTTAAATTAAAGTTTTTTAAACAATTCGAACGAAATGCTCTCAAAAGTTATTATTTTATAGCAGATACTGATGGGGAGAACCGATTGAGTGCCTCAATAAACTGATTAATCAGTTTATAAAAATACATTTGGTTTCGAAATTTCTTTTTAAACGCCGTGACTCATTTCGGCATTAACATGGAATATTAAATATTTGTTGTTTTTAATATTACCAAAACTTCGACGTTGTTAAGCCTCGAATCAAATTATTTCCAATAACCGAATCTGTTTAGATCTTATCAAAGAAATGCTGCAATTCGATTTGGGTCACATTAATCGAATAAGACAATTCTGTTATCAAAACTAATCGTATAAACGGACGGTTTGTAAAGGAAATAAAAATCAAAACGAAATGAATGATAAAAATAGCGAGAACACAATTACTAATTCAATAAGAATTTTCAATTGAACAACATAAACAATGGATAATAATAGTATAGTAATTTGAATTGAAATTAAAATCGCATTTAGCTGAAGCCTGATGTTGAATCATTTTCTTCTTATTTTCGTTTCGATGCTCTTTAAACAGGTTTCTCGCTGATGTAGAAGAGCAGTAGAAGAGGTAAAATGATAATTTATTATTGCGCAGTTTACAACACAAAGATGAAAAATACAAGTGGATGATTAGAAGGTCAATCCAAATTTGCGTCAATTAATAAGTAAGATTATAATAATTTAGAAATGTCTAATTGATTTTAATTATAGGTATCGCCCTTACATGTAATCGATCGATGATCTTATCGAATTTCGACGGAGTCTTTTGATTTGAATCGACCGTATCCACCTTCTTTTTGCACAGTTTATTTCCCATCTTGTACGCTTAGTATTTGCAAATGTTTAGCAAATAAGCACGTGTAAGAGACGCGAAATCCAAGTCTTTTAATGAGGAAGAAACACAAAGCACACGTACGTTTCGAAGCACACCGAACTGACTGATTCAAAAACCAGGATGACGATGAATAATTAAATAGCGTTCTTATTGTTTAACCGTAACAACAACAATAATAATAGAACGAAATTATTAACCGACTGAACCGTTCGCCTGTTATATTGTTACTAGTTGCGTTACAACATTTCAGAGCTCTCCGATTCGTGTGTTTTAAAAAACTTTCCTCGCTCTCGCAGCTGGAACGACACGCGAATAAGGTAAGGTCAGTTTTAATTCGTTTGTGGATACGATTTTTCGATCGTTTCGACGAAAATTCGATTTACAAGGAATTATTACACCTCTCCAATCGTTTATTTCTAATTAATTTAGGAGAAACCGAAGAAACGTTTGCTTCGTAAGAACGTACAAACTTCACTGATTTCATGCCACAGGCCATAATCATTATTACTGGGGCTGACCTATGAACTTATGGTTTGATTGCTGTGATTTAACATTTAAGATCATTTTTTATAGTCATTGTGTGTGCAAAGAATCGAAACGTGAAAGTAACGTAACTTCTATAAATAACGTAATACTAATGTAAACAAATAAATAAACAGCGCGAACAATGTACGTGATCGTAAATTCGCACAGTTTAAGTGGAAAGACTTCGTTTTGCAAAATTTTATTCAAAATATTCTTTATATCAATTAATTAATTTTATGCAATATAAAGCTTCAATTATGGTAATTAACTTAAAAAGCCCGCCACAAAGGGAACGCAGAGAGCCATACGATCATTAAAGTCCCTCATTTCATCGTTTCTCCTTCTGATATTTTTATAATTATTTAGGGCGGAAAAGTCTTCCCTTGGTAAAGTAATACATTCGTTTCTGTTTTGTCTTTTCTTTTAGCCGTTTAACAAGTTATTATAACTTTAAATTTGTCACGTTTTCGAAACGCGAGAAAAGTAATTAATGTAAAATGTACGAAATATATTAAGAGATAATTATCGCAAATTAGTACCAACTTTTTGCCCTCGCTTTTTGCTTTAAATTTTTCTTTTTGATGCCTGTTTTGTCCCTTTTATAATAAATTTTTTGCTTCCGACATTACGCAAATACGATAAAAGAGCAAGGAGAGTTTCATTTTATTTAAACTTCTTTATCTCTTCCCCTACTTAAAATTACATCAATTCATTTATGATTAACATCTCATAAATTTTTCCAGCGAACACTTTTTGTGATAAACAACGAATAGTTACCCTCGATTTGAAGATTCGAAATAATTTCAACATCCTCGTGAAGACCGAATTATTGCCGAAACCAGAACACACAAACTGCACGAGAAAAGTGAATCGCAAACGATTCGTATTTATTTACGTTTCTTAATGTTTAAAATTACATTTATAAAAATAAAACGTGGCTCTCGTCGTTTCTCGTTGTTTACATACTGTCTCTCTTCCAATTGAACAAACCGCTTTGTGTCATCGCATCTATTTTCTCGTCGATGATGTTATAATAAAAACTGGGCAGGAAACGTGCGAACGATTCATACGCGATTTCCATGCAAAAACGGAATTAAGTGAAAACTTGCGGTCGCTGCAGCACTAGTACTACTGGATTACCAAATGTGTTAAGTAAACTTATTTAAACTTACTTAAATTTCTACGAAACTAACTTGGTCATAGCAAATCAATGAAATTCGTCGCTATAAACGTTCCAATTAGCTAATTAGCTGTATGAATGGGCAACTTTAAAAAGAAAATTGCGTTATCTCCTTTTATCATCATCGTTATTAATGAGGCAAACAAAAACTGTATCTGGAAGGAGATAACAATAATTTAAAACTCAATTTAAAGCAAAAAGGCCACCCTTTAACTCTGCATGGATGATGTTT
Source organism: Hololepta plana (assembly GCA_963695495.1). Lineage (NCBI taxonomy): Eukaryota > Metazoa > Arthropoda > Insecta > Coleoptera > Histeridae > Hololepta > Hololepta plana. Next base: position 4,053,519 of record OY968837.1, on the reverse strand, counting down.
AACTCTCCTATGCATGTGAAATAGAATTGTGGGTGGATATGCCTTTTTTTAAATTTTTTATTTATTTCGTTTTTAAACTGAAAAAAAACCAACATTTATCTATTCCACTCGTCCAGTTTAATTCTTTTTTTTTAATGGGAAATTATACGAAGCGTTCTCTCTCTCTCTCTTTCTCTCTCTCTCTCTATTTAAATGAATGTAACGAAACGAGTTGAATGAAATAAAGGAGGAAATGCTGCTTTGTTTACGTAATGCTTTCTACTTTATATAGATAGAGAAGTCGTCGTTCCCTTTACGGTCTCCCATTTCATTTCTCTCTTTATTACTCCTTCTTCCTTCTTGTTGCTAGTTTCTTTTTTTACAAATTCTCCTCTCTTTTTTCCCCATTCTTTTCTTCCCTTTGTATTCCATTGAAATAGAATACATTTCACGCGACAACGAATACCTAATGTAATTGTTTACTGTGTATATGTAGAAAAATGTACGTAACTCCGTGTAGCCGTACATTTTAAATGCATAAATTTCTGGCGAAATGACAGAGAAAATGCGCCGAAATTGGGCGTATCAATCAATCGACGCTTATTAGGTCGCTACATCAATGATCTTATACTTTTAAATACGACTTTTTGCATATGTCTTTAGATAGATAATGATTTTATGGAGGAATTTGTAGAGAACGCACAAAAATCGGTTCTAATAACGGATCGCGATTGCAATTAATTTCGATGCAAAAATCCGGCATGGAATTTATTTAAATTGTTTCATTTGAATTAAGAACAAGTAGCAAGCGAATTGGGCACCGTGTGTATTTAAGAATGCCCCGTAGGTTTTAAATTAAAGTCGGAGCAATAGTAATTGTTGCAAAAATTTGATGCAAAGCCTGAACCTACTATTTAACAATTATTTTTAATAACTAAACGCTCCGATGCTCTTCCCACATTCAATAAAAGTTAAATGTCAAACACGCCATGAATATTTATTGTTACAATTTACAATAGCCGAGTTTGTAATGGTGCTATTGAAATATTATAATATTTCTGTTTGAACAGTAGAAATTGCACTTACTTTCTCCCAATAGAAAAAAATAATGATAAATGTAAATTAAATTGTTGCTCAGATTTTTGACAACAGCATTTAATTTCGATGGATGTACGTAAAACCAGTTTGGGATATCAAACGGATGAAGTCCGCATGAAAGAGACACAATGGCAATTACAAAAACGTAAAATAAAATTGCTCGTCATACATGTAAAATATAAAAAAAAAACACTTTTTTTAATAAAGCTGAAAGGCTCTCCTCATTTAAATACGTTTTTTTTTCATAGAATTCAAACGTGTAGCTGTTAACATCGTTATATATCTTGTATGTTAAAACTTTATATCCAACAATTAGTGGCATCATTTACACTTGATTAAAAAAGAACAAAGCATTTTGAGATTAACACCTACGCCAATGAAATCAATTCTGTACGAAAGTTCCTCGTGATTTCAAAGCGTGCGTTTAAATCTTAATTTCTTCATTTTGCTAACTAAAGAACGCGAAATTACACCTGAACATCAGCAATTAATGAAAATGCTTTTTCTATTATTTGCAAAGAAACACTATTTCTGCGAACAGTAGAGCAATAAAAGCGCTAAAAACGCTAAAAACGAGTAATTATTAATTAATTTTTATAGACGTCGACACACGTAGGTGTTATTTCTCTGACTGGAATAATTACCATTATCACAATACATAAATGGCAAAGCAATAAATTGATGTCGGGCAGTCTTATAAAAATAGCTTTTCCCTTAAGGATGACAGGAAAGGAAACCCGATAATAAGGGAGAGAGACGTAAATAAATCATATTATCTTCGTTATTTACGGATCTTAACTAATAACACTTTTATGGTCCGTAACTGGCTAAGAAAATAAGAATTGTAGCAAAACAGGAAATTAAAAAAACAAATAAGCAAATAGTCACGATTATTAGCGAATTTCATTCCAACTGCACCTGTTATATTGCTTTTTCTCCGACAATCAGCAGAAAAGTTAATTATTCCGATAAAAGAGACGTGGGAAGCGATTACAATGAAAATCAACGTGTTTGATACCGATTAAACAGTAGGGATAATTTGAAAATGAAAGTATTTGAATGGCTCTACTAAACTACGTTCAGTATAAATCATGTATAAGAGCGTATGTCATTATTCGGAATGTAAATAAAGCGATTCAGATTAGATTTAAATTAAAGCATTGTTTATCGTTAAATAGTCAACACAAAACTCATCGGAGAATGTATGTTTTCGATCAAAACGCAATATAAATAATTAAAGGCGCGTTTGTAACAATTTGTTCCGGACAAAGTTCGTAAGTTATAATATATTTATAGAAAAATACGAGGACACTTTACGAATTAGTAATACAATTGATTTACGTCATGTAGATACCAAAGAGTTTTGTTCAGAAACTGAAAAGGAAAAGTCGGAATTCGCAATATTAAAATGTTTGTTAATAACATCTTAACAATTATTATTTTAATTAAACAGATTTCCTTTATTATGACATGTATGAAGTTTTCATTTCATGCAGATAGCAATTTCCACTTTCAGGATTTTGCCCCGTTTTTCATTGCCAAATAAAAAGGAGACCCTCTTTTATAAGATAAAATAGCAAAAAAATTATCTTCAAAATTTGATCTACCATGCCACAAAAAAAGGGGCAATAAAAGGCCTTCCTTTAATAAGAGTTTCCTCTTTTTATACAATGTAAGAATTTTGCGCTACTGCAGAAGAAAAAGCTGTATGAAACGTAATTTATTACAAGAAGTGGCATCTAGAATGTGGTAGCAAAAAGGAATTTCTTTCGCTCGCGAAATCCACTTCTTAACTTGAAGATTACTTCTTGTGTATGCCTTGCGATAATTAAAGTGATATGAACGAAAATGCTTGTTAGACTAATTCCGCAATTAATCGATTAATTAATTTTCAATCGAGGAAACAGCTATTGGCACACTTTTATAAGTAATACATCGAATAGAATTTTCGGAAAAAAGTTAATGAGGATTACGATCGCGCTCTATAAGAAATCTAGTTTCTTTTCGATTTTCTTTTACTCGCTCGAATTGGCACATTCGATGATGCATATCATTAGGAAACGATTATTAAATTGCGAACGATCATTGAATCGATTTTATTCTAACATCAGAAAAACAGAAACGCTAACAATTAACAACTAAACATTAACAATTAACTAAACGATTAATAAAAACAAATGGAATTCTCGGTTGCGAATCAATTCCCATCGGATAGCGTTAAATCTTTCGTTTTCCTCTTGCGCTTCGAACAAATCGCAATATCCGGCGGCACGCAGTTCTTCACCAGCAACGTGGCCATCTGCTTGCTGGCGTTGTACAACACTTTCGTAACGGTGATCGTCGACGTTTCGTAGAGCCGCCGTCTCGTGTAATGCGGCAGAATCTCTTCCAAATGATCCAACCGATCCTCGATCAGTATATCTCGCACCTTGCTATTCGACAAATTTAAGATCGGCGTCGGTAGCGTGTCCCTCCGCGTCGAACGGCCGCTCTCCGATGGCTCGACGTCGAAGAGCAGCTCGTCCTCGTTGAGGTGCCGCGTGAGATTTTTGAGTTTCGACGCGACGCTACCCGACGGTTTCCTTCTACGCCTTTTGTTCCCGCTGATCTTCTTGCGTTTGTTCTTTTTCCGTTTCCTCTTGGTCGTCGTGGTCGCCGTCGTCGGCGTCGTTGTCGGCAGTTTCTTGATGATATTGGTCCCGTTCACTTTGCCGCTCGGCAATTTATCTTGCACGTAGTACTCTTTCGTAACGACATATTCCAAATTGTTTTTACCATTAGTCTTATACTGACACGGCGGCTTCCGTCCGGACACTTTGATGCACACCGGATTCTTGTTCACGTACCTCGTCACGACGCTAATCACCTTCGTCCGGATGGCCGGCGTCGGATTGATCGGCAGACTCGGCTTCGGGATTTGAATGTTATTTATATAAGGCATCGATAACGACGGCAGTTGGTCCATGTAGTTTTCCGGATTGAATATGAACTGATAGTCGCCATAATTATGATTCGATTCGGAGAGCGATAGCTTTAGCGTTACGATCAATAAGACCGCGTAATGCATCTCGCTGCGAAACCGCCTTTATTGCCGCTTATTTGATTTGCCACTCTTCTCTTTAGTGGAACACACCGCGAGTAACTGAAATGAAAAGGATTCCGGCGGGATTATTTATAAACGACGAAACCGCCATATTTTCTCATTTTTATTTCATTGTCACGGCAGCATCGAAGAGGAGGAGATGCTGATGATGATGATGAAGAAGAAGGAAATTCACGAGGTTAAATCATTTTTCCATAAATTACCGTCACGTTATTCTACACACAATTTCACTCCAATTTTCTCTTTCTTAATTACAGTCGATACATGCTAACGATCGGTTCCCAGATAAATATTCACATACACAGTGGGCATTGTACGCTTAAGAAAAAGGAAAATCTTCTCAGCATTCTGTTCTACCCAAACGAAATCAAGTCTGTTAATAGACGAGGAGAATTTGCTTGTCTTCTACGAGTGAAGTGTTACCATTAAATAAATTGGTTTCCACGCGTTAATAATTTCGAATACGTACGGAAATCTTTATTAATTGGAAAAAAAGGGAAAAGAAGTTCGATTTCAATTAAATCGAACGGAAGTGTGTCAAACGCTCTTTTTCTGCGCCTACATCGTACTAGTTATTTCTTTAAGTAAAAGCCGATGTTGTCCTCTCATTATTGCCATTACATTATTAACGTAAACTATTTTATATTGCGTCTTTAAAACCGTTTACACACAAAAATAGTTATACACGCACCTTATTACAATTTTCCTCGTTTTCTTTCATATAAGTTCAAGTACACACATACCCTACTTTCTAATAACGATCATTTTATCTCTTCGAATAAATGTCCATCGTCATGCGAACCGATTGCGGAGAGAAACAGTCTATAAAGGAAAAATGATAGATTTTCCTCGTAGTTAACATGTAAGACGACTCGAATTGTGCTCGCAGTTTGCACGGATCGTTACACGTTTAAAATTTTCATTTCGACGTACCTCGCTACTCGTCTATCGGAGTTCGTGGAAGAAAATGGAATTATTTTTTCACGGTAGAATAAACGTGTACTTTTGAAAAGGTCGCGTTCCAAATAAAACGAATTCTCTTTGGTATTCGCATCGATACATAAAATCCGGAAACGTTCCGCGAAAACTTTATTGCGAACGAATCGTTTTATTCAAATTTCGCCTTTTGCTTTCCGCTCGTATCTCGTTGTACACGAAAACAAATTGTTTTAATCGTTTTAATTTACACTCAATTTATTTGGTTAGATGAATGGAGTGTAATGAAGATTATATGGGGATTGTTCGCTGCAAACTATAAATCAAAGTACTTGCAGTACGAACGGAAAAAAATTGATCGTTCCTTTTCTTTTTTAATCGACGTTAATAGTTTGCAACAACTTTCATTACTTAATCTATAGGAAAATGTTCATTGTAAAAAATGATCTCTATTACATCGAATGCCATTGATTTTTCGTATTGCATCCTCTTTATAAAGCTTTTCGCCGGTGAAATCTTCATGATCAAGTGTCCATAAATCACTTTCTGCTTAAAGTTCCTGCTTTAATTGCACTCCAAGCTAGCGGGCACTTATTAATGAAATTCGAGACTTTCTCCCTTTTTGCGTTACGTTCTGCTTATTTCTAAATTCAGGATAAAAGATGAATAAAATTTTGTGCACGTACGATTTTGAAAAAAAATTTACAAACGAGGCAATTACCGCGCGAGAGATAATGAAGCAGATTATTCATTGTAAAAACAATAATGGACTAAAAAATAGAACGGAATCACAACGACACGTACATGTTATCGTCGAGAGGCGCCAAAAATAATTTCCATCCATTCTCTCTGCTGCCTTTAAAGCACCCATCAAATAGGTGTCATCAATAACAATATTTTTGCAAGTTAAAGTAACATTTCCCATTCTTTGCTCACTCACTCGCGTGCTTCGGAAAACGTCGACTGACAGGGCAAGAGATAGATAAGAGCATTTGGGAAATATTATAAGAATTCCTTAGATAAACCGCAATTTTTAAGCAAACGCACTTAGCATTAATTCGAGGGGTAGGTGTGTGTTTGGGCAAAGAAGAGAACTATAAAATACCGTCATAATTCGATTTTGAGAACAGTGCCGCGTATAAAATGAAACCTTTCGCGTTGTTAGTATTATTCTTCTTCGTTGTACAAACGTTTTGTCGAGTCCCTTCGAACAGGGAAGGCAAATGGTTCGGTTACACGTACACGTCGACGGTGACAAAGTCGCAACACGTTACATCTTTGATACCGTCGTCTTGCGTTCGATTCGCGGCCACGTTACCGCCGTGTAGAAACGCAAGATCCTACGATACAGGAGAGGGCAGATTTCTTTTCAGGTATGTAAGAACAATGTGTTTCTTTTTCGTTATTGTTGTCCGTTTATTATTATTGTTGGTGTTGTTATTATTAACAGTAATTGTTCATAATTAAAGTGGTGACCTATTGTTGTATTCTAAAATATGTGGAACGTTGTTAGGGAAACTTCTTGCGCGTACGAATTTATTCGTGTTGCAGATGTGAGAAGGATTTAATTTTTCCTTTCTTTCAAAACGCATGCATTATTATAATTGTATATAATGTTTCCACTGTAAATTAGTTTAATTAGATGAAAATTTTACATTAACAAATTCAAAAAGTGTACTAAAAACGATTTCACTTTACAACAATATTACAAAGCGGTTTTAAACTTTTCTCGTACATTCAAATACTTGCTAATGCATCTAATTGGATAACTTTAATCGCGATTTTAAAACGGGCTGACTTGAAATAAACATTGGTAATTGATTTAATTATAGGAACACGGTGGAGAATGCAGAAGCTACAACGGTTTCGGCCGAGAAGCGGGTAGAACCCGTACAAAACTCGACGGGATGGGGCCAATATCTAGGCCTGTTGCCGCCGTCAGTGACTGTTACACAGATTAAACTCGAAGTTACAAGAATGCTGGATCCCGGTTCTGTTTTAACGTTCTCTATAACCGGATGCAAACCTAGTAAATTGCCATTAGATTTGCCCAAATGCCCCGAAGAAACAACGATAACGCCTACACCGTCGGTGGTTAATATTATAACGACGACAATTTTGAACGAGACACCGAGCACTCAAGCAAATACCAATTTGGATAATGGCGAGCCGAACGTTAATAATCAGCAAAGTAGTACATCAACTCAAACTTTGACTGCGACACCCACGACAATCGTTGAAAACGCCAATAATTCTTAATTAATAAGTTTCTAATGCAAAGCAGTTATTTACGTAAATGTATTATTATATGATTAACATTCCTAGTTAAAGCATCATGTATCGAACATTTTACCGTTAAAAATACATTTTGCGCGTTCTAAATCGCGCAAATTTAAAAATTCGCTCCATAAAAATTAATTTTTCCTTTACAAGTTGCAATCTCGGCAACCCAACTTACGTTGAAATTATAAAATTCAAATAATCGAATATATTCTTTCAAATGTTATTCAAAAATTCAGCTATTATCAATTCAGCGCATATCAATCAATTGATTCATTTGAATTGTAAAAATGGAAAGAAATTAAAATCATTTTATTGTTTTATTGACATACATAAAGTGACGTTTCACTTCCAATATTTTTTTTGCAATAAAGTTGTTCAAATGAGAAATAGTTTTTGTGTTTAATTATTTAAAGAATATTATAAATATATAGTTTCACGTTCACTTAAACCAACGTTTCGTCGAGTTTAGCAAATAAATAAACATGGCAACCTTTAGAATGATATTGGAATGTATGTCTAGCCCTAGGTTAACAAAAGTTTATGGTAATGGTCCAGTTGAGGTGATTATTACATTTTATCGTTCATTTCCTTTTTGCATTTTGTATTAAATTTTATTTGCAGAAAATATATGAACCGTACAAACTTGAAAGATGGAGCGATCAAATCCTCAATTCTGTAATATACTTCTTAATTATTGGTATTATTAATATGTGCAATCATGCGATTAATTAATTTTAGTTCTACATGATGTGGAAATTTGGAATATATACATCACCTTTGCTGGTTGGTTTCCTATATCGTAAAGGTTACTTTGTAAATGATGGTTTGATAACACTGACCAAGATTGTAACTAGTATTGGAGTCATATTGGTTGTTTCATTTTGTGCTCGAGGCATCAGCCGTGCTAGTAATCCAGTCTATCAGAAATTCATTAAAGCACTCGTAAATGCACAAGAAAACATGTCACATACAAATAAGCAACAACTCTTAAAGTATGATTTTGAATTTTATGCATGGCCTGTAGAGTACTCATGGACAGACACTGAAGGGTAGTTTACAATGTTGTTTAATATGAATTGAACTTTACCTTTATTTGTTTTAGTGATTTAACAAAGCATAGTATACAAATTCGAAAATCTACTGTGCAGAGGAACTTGTTTGACTACATTACATCTTTGCCATATTACATAATAAGCTATCTTGCAATACATACTTTTGGTATTAGATTAATTTATCCTGGCAGTATTGGTCTTTTACAAGCAGTATTAGGTATAACTTTTTATAATACATACTTAAAATAATTGCAAACAATTTTTATAGCCCAAAGTTTATTGCAAGGAAGAACAAAATTAATTGAGGTGAATAAAGGTATAAGATACAAGTTGTTAACTAGGGATAACAATGAAATAGACACAATGTTCATTGATAGAAGAAATGAAACACAAAATGGCAATACTCTAGTTATATGCTGTGAAGGAAATGCTGGTTTCTATGAAATTGGTATAATGTGCACTCCAATTGAAGCTGGTTACTCAACACTGGGATTCAATCATCCTGGATTTGGCGGAAGCACGGTTCACTTACATTAATATATGATTCACTATATATATATATCAATAATTCTATTATAGGGTACACCATATCCTGAGCAAGAACAAAACGCCATTGATATGGTGATGCAGTTTGCCATAAATAAATTAGGATTTAAAATTGAAAATATAATATTGTATGGTTGGAGCATCGGCGGCTATGCAAGCACCTGGGGTGCAATGAATTATCCACAGATCAAAGGGCTTGTGAGAACTTTTCATTTTACTATATTATTAGTAACAATAAGGTAATGCATTTTATTTTTAGATTCTAGATGCATCATTCGATCATTTGCTGCCGCTGGCTTTGAATCATATGCCGCACTTATGGCAATCTATAGTCACATTGGCTATATCGGAATATGTTAATTTAAATAACTTGGAACAGTTGCTAAAATATCCTGGTCCCGTTTTATTAATAAGACGAACGCAAGATGAAGTAATTTGCACAAGGTGAGTGAAATTTATGTGGATACAAATTGTGCGAAAATCTAGTAATTGCAGCGAAGGCGTATTATCAACAAATAGAGGCAACTATTTGCTAACAAAGTTATTGGAAAGTAGGTATCCAATATTAATTGGGTCCCCACAAATGGCACTTTTACAATCATATGTGGCATCTAACTTACATGCACAAGGTATGTATAAATCAATTATCTATCAGTTACAAGATGTTCCATTGAATTTTAGATAACATGTATCAAAAGTATCAAGTGGAAGATGATGTATGCAAGTCCTATTTTGAATCGTACATTTCCGAAAATTCAGCTTCTTACCCTATGAACATCGGCGATGAAATGTCGGACATGCAGAAGGACAGGATGACGTTGTTTCTGGTGAGTATTTTTGCGTCAACTATTATTTATTAACTTCTAATCCTTTCAACAGGCTAAGAAATATATGAAGGATTATCAATCGACACATTGCACCCCATTGCCCACAGACTTGTTCCAGATGCCTTGGGATGTTAGTGTAGAAAACGATTATGTCTTTACATAATTTATCATACTAATTGTGTAATTCTGTTAACAGTTCAAAAAGGATTTAAATGAGCGAAAAGTAATTTATCTATAAGTAGGTGGAGAGTGATAAAATTTCAAAAATTGTACTGTATTCATTTAAAAAAGCGATTTTCCTATAAAAGAAGATACAAATATATGCACTATATGTATAACATGTGCAATAATCATTACAATTTCCTTTTTCTTGTACATTCCATCTTTTCTTGTTTTGAATTAGTGTTCAATTAGTAAGATTTTCCAATAGTTTTGTGCTCATCTATGAAGAACGATTGAAGAATGGAAAACTGCTTTCTTTCTTGCGATATCACGATGAGTCTTACTTTCTCAAATTATTATATATTTAAAGATATTTCATGTGCGCACATCCAGTGCACACTCAGCGGTACAAATTTTAAATTAAAATACCATAAATTACAGTATTTATCACATAAATCTCATCAATTATTAATTTGAAGCACTTATATTGAAGTCTAGATTACTTAAATTGTCATACTTCGTATTACAACTAAAATTCAGTATGTGATCCTGTTAAATCGTATAACAGTCAATCTTGGAATTTCTTTTCTTACTGGAATGCGCCGGGCAGTTTCTCGCTATTATTCCAAAGAATGTGATGAACAGATTCAGGTGATGTAGCAGTTTTCGATGTTTTCCACTTCTCCTAATCGATCCTGCATCAATTCCGGTCGATTTAGAAAAAGTCGATTTTTGCCAAAAAACAAAGGCTTCTTTCGCATTTTCCTTCATCTCCTCGAATTGACTGAAACTCGCACCATTTGTAGGGACAAATGAAACCTAATTCGTGCGAAAATTACAGACCAATCAGTCCAGCGGTTTTAAAGTTATCGCACTTTAAAACTTAAATTCGCATCTTCGTTTTGGCTTATATTTCGCCTTTTCTCTTAGTTTTTCATCGATTTTCGCGCAGTTTTCGATGGTTTTCACTTATTCGAATCGATTCTGCTCCAATTCCAGTCGTTTTTGAAAAAGTTAGCTTCTTTTACTTCACCTTACTCGATGCGTTTTCAACTAGCTTCGGTTTCTTTTTGAACAAATTGAGAACGTCCAATTTGAGCCAAATCGGTCGAGCGGTTTCGAAGTTTTCGTACTTTTAAACTATTAAGCTCGCATCATATTTTTGCTCTATATTTCGCTATTTTTTCTACGTTTATCATTAGTGAAACCAAAGGAATTAAATTAAATAAAAACAGAGACGTCTAAGTTTCTTCCAAGTTCACCGATGAAATTTTGTACAAACAGGAAATTTTTATTTAAAATTTAACATTCTATTTAAATATCTTGTATATTTTTGTACCATGGCGCACTATTTTAACGTAGATGACAGCACCAGCTGTTGGTTTGCACACATACTACAGTTATCTTTGTATCTTTGGTTTGACGGCGATAAGGTTTGTGGTGAATATTATCTTTGGGTGAAAGATTTCTCCCGTATGTGCTTTTCTATTCCCAATTAAATTTATTATCGGTAATAGAAGTATTTTTAAGTGAAAGTTATCGAGACGATTATTAAACAATGCGTATTTTGATAGATCAACATAATCCTGAGTTTCATGATACGAATGTGATTTGATCTCATTTCGTTTTCGTGTTTTAGGAAATATGTTTAAACGAAAGAAAATATTTACTACGTTCACCTTATCGCTCACATTATTATTATTTTTGCTTTGTTATTGTTCGAGTGTGAAATGTGCTCATATAAAAGGTAAATTTAAAAATCCCGAATTCTTCAAGTTTCTGGTCAAGTTCGGTTTTCAAAAGACGGACAGACATCAGAGGGAATTGACGCACGGTTACATTTTCGGGAATATCACATCCAAGCAGAATTATGAAGTGCCCATCACGTTCGCCGTATTGGATAAAACCAATTTCTTGCATTACTATCAGAATCGTCTCAAGTATGACAAGGAGGATGCATGCAGAAGAATGTTCAGCACTTTGAAGTCAAAAGCTTTCCATTATAAGTGCCAGCCAAATGGTGGTGACTACCTGAGGAGTGTGCCATGTCCCAATAATAAATTGTGCATTGATGAGGATGCACCATACCATGTGATCAAAGGACATCAGTTCACTTATGTTATACAGAGCTTGAAACAGCCATCGTAAGTGTTCTGATTAGAAAGGCTAAACATTAGATTTCATTGTAGAAAATACTGAAAATGGAAAGCATAAGGAATTATTTTTTATGTTGCCATTGAAGGTCAATCAATTAAATGACCTTCTAATGTTTTAGCCTCATAAACTGACCATTAGCATTGACGTTTTTTTAATTATTTGCTTTTAGGTTTTGGTATGTCTCAATGGTGGCCTGTTATCTTAATAAAACCACATGCGAATGGCATCATTATGATGCTCCTATGACTTATGAGATTGATTATGACTTCTGGTTGGTCAATGGGAATCCAAATTCCTCCTCATTCAATACCTTAGCATATCAATTCTCCTATGATAGACAGAACACTTTAGAACTGTACCTGTTGTTCTGGTTATTGTATGTGATACTGGTACCATTACAATTACATGCTGTCAGGGTGCAAAAACATCCTGTGACCAAGCTGTTCACTGCTAGTTTGATGTTGGACTTTATTGCACTGTGCCTGATACTGATACACACTGTTAAATTTGCAATAGATGGTAAAGGGTATCCGAAATTATCAATGGCTGGCGACATATTCGATATTTTATCAAGGGTATATAACTTTTTTGTTTATGGTACAAGTCAAATGATTATGTTCATTATTCTACTGTTTCAGACATCATTTATGTTATTACTTTTGCTCTTGGCAAAAGGATGGGCAGTGACCAGGTTGGAACTGACATGGAAACCTTTAGTTTTTGCCATTTGGCTTTGTTACGGCATCGTTCATATTCTATTGTACGTTTGGAACTTGGTAAGATACCGCTCGTCAAGAATTACAATATCAATGTCTAGTCATTTTCAATTGTATGTTAATTCTTAACATTCTTTTAAATCTCTTCAGACTGAAGTCGATATAATCGAGGATGTGGATGAATATCAAACGTGGCCCGGCTGGCTGATAATCGTCTTCCGTTCGTTGATAATGATATGGTTTCTGTACGAACTACGTACAACGATGCTGTACGAGCACAACACGCAAAAACTTAACTTTCTGCTACATTTCGGCGCGTCGAGCTTGGTGTGGTTCATCTATTTACCGATACTCGCGTTGATTGCGTTACACGTTTCCGCTTTGTGGCGGTACAAGTTACTGTTAGGTGAGAGAAAACAATTCTACTTGTTACTAATTTCTTAATAAAATAACGGTTTCTTCAGGAATAACTTATTCGGCCGATTGTTTCGCGTACTGCGTGATGGCTCATCTATTGTGGCCGACGCGATCCGAGCAATACATCTTGTTAGCGGGACCGTCGTCGGCGGAACTGGATGAATTAGACGAGTTCAACGAGGCACCGCACATCGTCAACAATTCCTATACGTCGTTGAGCAGCATGAGCTCGATGGATATTTCTCGTTACGACGAATCAATCAAGAACAACAACACTGACAAGGCGAGCGGCAACGCGTAGACCGAGACGAAGGAAAAAAAGATTAACACGGGGAAGGTTGCAGAGAAATTGATGCCAATTTTAGTATTAATGAATAGATAAGAATGATTTTAGAGCAATTAAATGGACACAGGCTGAGGAAGATCTTTTGTTTGCGCCAAATCATTATGATCTCCTCTATTACGTTTCTATTTTCTCGATTTGGACATTATTTAGATTGATTTATTCTTTTAACGAGCTACAATATGATTGTACTCTACCTCGACGAGGGAACTTGGTTTTTAATAGATTGTGCAATAAGAGTTTGATTCATTTTAGTTTTCCGTTGATTTAAATTTATGATATATACATTTATATGAACATTAATATTGTCAACATGAAACGAGAATTCAATTAATTAATAAGCAATTCGTAATTTTTCTACAAATTATTATCGTGAAACACATTCAATGAAAACATTGTGATCATTATTATTATTAGGTATAAGTGCACCTGAAACTTAAGAGTTATTGTTCCTCTTATTCAGAATGCAGCCAATTAAGCTGTGTTTATATATTGTTAATATTTCTAGTTTATTCATTCACTAGTTAGTTGTATTTCATCATTGTCTTTTTGCTCAATTATTATTTTATTTTTTTATCACTATTGTGAACAATCCATTTATTTATTTTATTTGCTATAAAATTTTAATAACTGTGAGCACCAGTGTTGTTTACACTTTGTTTTTGCAAAAAATTTGCAATAACAAGGTTTTATTATGGTTTCTATTATGACTTTATTATTTCCTTTTTTAAATATTTGTATTATTGTTTGTTTCTTTTCATTTCAAAATATTATTGTGATCATGTTATACAAGTTTAACATTTGTAATTTTTTCAGATATATTTCTTGTAAATAAAATATTGAATACTAAGTTTGGTCTATTTGCTTTTCATCCACGTTCAGCGTTCTCCGCTTCCTTGGTTTCTTTCTGTTTTCTCTCCGTATAGTTGTCGATACATTTTCGGAAATTTCCCACTTCCGTTTGGCATTTCCTCCAGTCCTTGGTCTCAGCTATACATTCCTGAAAGGATTGAGACTGTGAAAGAAGATGCAGTAATAATATTCGACTTTCTTCAGAAATCAACCTGAACTTTAAAATGTAGTTCCATGCAACCGGTCTTCTTCAGCATCTTCTCCAATGGATCCGTCACCTCTTGTTGATGCATTTCACTTCCTGGAACACGATAAATTTGTGGGAATATCGAACGGTAAGGAATTAGGTACAATTATAAGGTTAGTTGAACAGCATGTACTTTAAATCCTATTAAATGACTTTTTAAATTTGATGATACTTGCAGATAGATTAAATGAATCTTTATGTCTCATTTGGCCAAGGTTCATTCAAGGTTTGGTCCATTTAACTTGATCTTTTTGAATTCAATTTGAATCCAACTTTATGCAACACACTTCACACCCTGATCAAAATTATGATAACTCACTTTCTGCTTGATAAAAATTCAAACCATGAAAATAGGAGGACAATAAATAAATTATAAGTTTCAAGGAGGAATGGCAAAAAGGAAGCATCTTCGTACCCCTGGTGGGACTCGAACCCACAGTCCCCGGCTTAGGAGGCCGATGCCTTATCCATTAGGCCACAGGGGCTGATATCTATTCCACTTTCCGACTCTCAGAAATCCTTCATGAAAATTAAATACATTGCAAAATGATAATCGTACTTTAGTAGATTTGTGATTATTAGTTACTTGAAAATTATTACATACAATGTGGTAACGCAAGGAAAATGAGTTCAAAATATTACACCAATTCTTTCCAGAACATTT
Organism: Hololepta plana; assembly: GCA_963695495.1. Classification (NCBI taxonomy): domain Eukaryota; kingdom Metazoa; phylum Arthropoda; class Insecta; order Coleoptera; family Histeridae; genus Hololepta; species Hololepta plana. The sequence goes on along the minus strand of OY968837.1, from coordinate 4,038,137 downwards.
CTAAGTGGTCACATATTAATTTGAAATGTATTTTTGTTTTAGGATTCCTTTTTAGCACAATGATTACAAAGAAGCCGTTAATAATCACATTAACATTATTCAATATCGTGATTGACCTCGACTCTGTGTCCAGAGAGAAAGATAGACATGGAAGAGGTCAGAGTGGTTCCACTTGTCTCTTATCGAACGCTGATAATGTGTCGCAATAATAACGACATAAACAGGAAAAATATACACATACAAAAAAGAGAAAAAGAGTAAGATGATAAAAGCTGCAGGAGAAGCAGGAGGCAGAGAAGAAGCAGACCATTCAGTAACTTTTTCCTGTCGAAGAATTAAATCAGATCAACGAGAGAGTCGTCGTCAATTAGATCGACAATTTGCTTGTCGCACGTTGTTGGTAACGAATTGCGTTTAAAAAGCAAGTAAATCGACAAGATGCGGTTGACAATTCAATCGTTCGTCGTCGTCTTTGTTGTTTTAACTTTTGAAAATGGGCAAACGTTCGCTTGCTCGCGAGAGCCGAGCCCATACCATTCACGGGTGGGCAAATCGCCCGGCGACAACGGTTTCCAATTGAAAATACACGGCGACCACAAGAAATACCAACCGGGCAATATTTACACGCGTAAACACTGTTCCGTTATCTCGTACACACAAATCTTTAAACGGTACGCTTTGTTTCAGTTTATCTGGTCGGTTCGCGTACGTACGACCGGTTGCAACACTTTAAACGGTTCACGATCAACGTGGACGATGGCACAACCGGCCATAACGGGCCGGACCGCGTCGGCAGCTTTCAGCTGTTCGGCGACTCGCTCGCACGGTTCAACGAGGACTGCGTGAACACGTTGTCGGAGACGAACGATCTACCCAAAACCGAAGTGTTCTTCATGTGGACGGCACCGCCACCCGGATCCGGTTGCGTCACGTTCCGCGCTATGGTACTCGAAGATGCCGACCATTGGTACGCGGACGACGACCGATTGAGCAAGACCCTATGCGAGACGACACAAGCGGACGTCAAGTATGACGCGAACGATTGTTGCGCTTGTGACGAGGCCAAGTATAACGTGAGACTGAAAACATACAATTCAAACGAGGAGATTTCATGTCGTTCGGATCTTTTGCCTAGATGATCTTCGAAGGCATCTGGTCGAAGGAGACGCACCCGCGCGACTTTCCCTTCTCCCTCTGGCTCACCCACTTTTCCGACGTGATCGGCGCGACGCACGAACGTAACTTTACGTTCTGGGGCGAGGGACAGATCGCGTCGGAGGGGTTCCGCAGTTTGGCCGAATGGGGCTCGGTGCGATTGATGGAGAGCGAACTGAGGGCGAAGAGCAAATACTTGCGGACGATCATCAAAGCGGCCGGTTTGTGGTACCCGAAGGTCAATACGAATACGACGGCGACGTTCAAAGTCGATCGACGACATCATCTCGTCTCGTTGGCTTCGATGTTCGGTGAGTGGATGTTACCGATGTTTTCTCTTTTTATAGCGCTAAACATAATCGATTTCAGGTCCGTCGCCTGACTGGGTAGTCGGCGTGAACGGTTTAAATTTGTGCCTGAAGAACTGCACGTGGATGGAATCGAAGATAATCGACTTGTATCCATATGACGGAGGTACCGATAGTGGTATCACGTACATGGTATGAAAGTTGAAAGAGCAATCAACAAGAATCGTATTCATTAATATGTTGCAGTCGCCCAATGCCGAAACTCAACCGCGTGAACGCATGTATCGCATAACGACTACGTATCCCGAAGATCCACGCCAACCGTTCTACGATCCGACGAAGAAGGAGATGGCCCCGATGGCTCGTCTCTATCTATTCCGCGATAAGGTGATCCCGAAATCGTGCGACGAGAACTTCCTCAACGCCCAATTGGACGTCAGCGAGAACACGGAGGACACGACGAGAGGTGAATTTTGTTTGATCATCTTTCATCCGTTTGATACTCGAGATAATATTGCAATTGACAAGATTGTTTCGTTCTCTTTTTCGGTATTTTAATCGAATCCTCTTATTTCTTTCTCCCGTAGCTGAATGTGCGGTTACTGAATACACCGATTGGAGCGAATGTTCGGTAACGTGCGGCAAAGGATTGCGTATGCGTACGAGGGAGTACAGGATGCCCGAAAAGGCGACAATGTTCAATTGCAACAGGCAATTGGTTTCGAAGGAAATGTGCGTGGCCGCCGTCCCAGAATGCGAGAACACGTAAGAAAACTATTCATTCTTCGCCTCGTCGTTACCGTTCTTCTTTTACTCAGCGGCAACGACATCGATGACAGCGACGAGGAGAAACTGGAGGACACAGAGGGCGTGTGCAAAACGACGTCGTGGACCGAATGGTCCGAATGTTCCGAAACGTGCGGTATCGGTTTCAAGTCGAGGACGCGCAATTTCGTCGATCCGAAAGGACGCAAAAAGTGTCAGCATGTAGTCATCTGTAAGTCGCTGACGCATTTTACCACGCGAACGCTGAAGCTATTTTGTTCTTCGGCTACATTCGCTTGACGCTTGCTTCTTGTCTGTCCATAGACGAACGCGAGAAATGCATGGGGCAGCCGTGCGAACGCGACGAATTGCCCGATCCGATGTGTCCGACGACGCAATGGTCCGATTGGAGTCCGTGCAGTGCGACGTGCGGCAAAGGCGTGAAATTGCGAACGCGCCTATTGCTGGTCGAGCCGGGCTTGCAGGAGAAATGCGGATCGCGCATCGAACTGGTCCAACAGCGGCCGTGTACCGAGAAAGCAGATTGCACCTTCGATATGGCAACGGCCAAACGTAATGTGATTTAATCGTTCCGTTCGCTCACCGTGCTTGTCTTTGTTTCTTTTGTAGAGGTTTGCATGGAGGAGTCTCTAGCCGGCCCGTGTTCCGGTTACTTTAAACGTTGGTCGTTCGACGCGAAGAAGCTGATGTGCGTGCCTTTCGTTTACGGCGGATGTCGCGGCAACAAGAATAACTTCTTCACGGAGGATGAGTGCAATAAGGCTTGCGGTATTGTGCGAGGTACCAATTTGACGGACGGCAAGAAAACGTCTTTCTCTCCGTACAATCATGTTCTTAATCTGTTTTAGACATTGCGAATGGAATCGTTCCTATACAAACGCCCGTCGCGCAAACTAATGCGGCGCCCACCAAGTGCGTCGTCGGCGAATGGTCGCCGTGGAGTCATTGCAGCGTCAGCTGCGGTAGAGGATTCACTCAACGCGATAGAAAGATTATTACGCCGGCGGCGAACGGTGGCATCAAATGCCCCGTGTTGCACATGAAGAGAAGATGCATCATGCAGCCTTGCAATTAAGCTTTTGCGGCCGCATATTTTTCTTTGCTTTCTTTTATACTTATCCTATCGTTTGTCTTGAATTTAATCGCGCGATAGCAATTCCAATGCTTCGCTATATAAATGAAGTAGGTTTAGTTTTGTTCAATAAATGAGTTGATTGATTTTGATATTTCGATTGATTAGAACATTGGTACGCGTTTTACATTTAAATTATTTACTGATTTGTAATGTTGGTTGTCTACATATTCGAACAAATTGGCTATTTAGAACAAATTCAAAAAATTTAGTTTATCATAATCTCATCATTTATCAATCTCAATTGTTTTTCTAAATTGTATTAAAATGGAGCGTTGAGAAAATGAATCACATAATTTAATAGATAATGTATACAAGCATGATACAAGAATGATTCCACTTTAGTTTTCAAATACACCCATCGTTTCCACTCTTCAAACGAATATCGTTTGCTACGAATACAAATATATTGAAGATTAATAAATCAGAAATTAATAAACAAGTAGAAGAACACTTCGTCTTTCTGCAATCTATTTTTATTGAGGTAAGAAGCTAATTATCATTATCAGATTTCCCAAATTGACATCTATCCAAAGTTGACATTTATCTGTTTGTGACGTTTGAAACGAAGGTGATTTATCAGTTACAAACGTTTAGTTTTTTTTAATTGTTCGTTAAAACATGTGTATTTGAACTTTGTAATTGAGTTATTATCATCGTTTAATTATATAATTGATTAAGTTACTTGTTACTAGTTGTCTTTAAGTAAGTGATAATGGGCGAAGTTACAAAAGAACAAATAGAAAGTCTGAGGAGTGCTTTTCTGGACGAATTAAAAACGAAAGGCGATGATGGTAAACGTTATTAAATTAATACCTTTCAGTCGGACATTAATTAGTCATAATTTTTTAGCTATTCATCCAGCAGATTTGGAACGGATAAAGAATGATGATGATTGGCTTAGAAGGTTTTTCTTACATCATGACCGTAATGAAAAATTAGCTTTGGGGATGATGTGGGAAACAGCCCAGTGGAGAAAGGACTTTAAAACAAATGGTATTATTATTATTAGATATTTTAATTTTACATTAACAATATTTTCTAGAAATTAATGAAAATAATGTCAGAAAGGACTACCTCATAGAAGGAGGCTTTTTCTCAAGAGGTAGAGACAAAGATGGTTGTGCACTGTTCATTTTTAAATGTAAGAAACACGTCAAAAATACCAAAAATATGGATGAAGTGAAGAGATGTGTTGTGTATTGGGTAGAAAGGCTGGAAAGGTATTTTACAATTTTGCTCATGTCTTTATGCTATTTAATTATTGTCCTGTTAACAGACAAGAAAAAGGAAAACCAATCACACTCTTTTTTGACATGGAAGGATGTGGTCTCTCTAACATGGACATAGAGTTTACAACATATTTAATTAATTTATTTAAATTTTATTATCCATATTTTCTAAATTATATCATAATTTTAGAAATGGCTTGGATATTAAATGGTATTGTTTAGATTTCACATTCATGATTAAATAATGCGATAATCATTTCATAAATTATAGCTGCTTTCAAGATCATCAAGTCATTGTTACCGGAAAAGGCAATTGAAAAGTTGAAAATAGTTAAAAAGCCTGCATTAAAAGATTGGGTTCCAATAGATCAACAATTGGCATGTTGGGGTGGTACTGATCAATATGTATTTAGTTTTGTATCAGAAGCCACAACAACTGATAATGCAAGTGCTACAGAAACTTTAATATCCAACAACAAAAAGGTACTAGTTTAATGTCTTACTTTGATACTAAAATCTATATTTTTTTTGTATAAAAAATATACAAAAAAATTCTATTTGAAATAATCAATATCTGGTAAAGGATACAATTACCTTTTGTTAGCCTCATTTAAAATTAAATGTCTTTAATATGCGTCGACCTTTAGGAACTCAATAGTTGCGTTAAAAATTTAAATGTCACAATGACATTAAGGGCTCAGTTATTGATTGAATTTGATAGAAGCAAATTTCTCAAATTTATCGCGCAAATTATTAGTTTTATATTATAAATACGAGATTAACAGAGAAAAATTGCGCACTCTCTTCACGTTACAGTTATATGTGCAACTAATCAATAATTATTATTATTTGACAGGTACACTTTGCGGACGGTTCTCCGATGTCAGAATCTTCGGCCACCGGTGGTGGCGAACCAGGTACGTGCATATAAATTATATCTAAAACAATCATGTTCCTTATTATTTGATTATTTAATTAGCCGCAGATGGAGATTTACTAATTGTACGGCCACCAGACGTATTAAGTTTCGTACGCGATGGAAACGACCTAACGAGTACCCTAGAGCTTCAGAATAAAGCTGACATAAATATTTCGTACAAAGTATAAAATTGCATGCCGATATTTCGATTTGCGAACACCAAAAATATATTTATCTTGTTGATGCAGATGAAAACTACGTCGCCGGAAAAGTTTAGAGTACGTCCAAGTGCGGGCTGCTTGGCGCCAGGGAAAAAGGCTAGCGTGCACGTTACCTTATTACAAGGATTTCAATTGGGAGGCCTATCTAGAGATAAGTTTTTGGTGATGTGTATGCCAGTGGAGTCGACGGAAATGACGGGCCAAGAATTAACAGATTTGTGGAAGGTTTGATAGTCTATTGAAATATTTGGATTTTTCGATTACGAAATGTGATTTATTTACTTTTTAGTCAACGTCCGGTAAAAATGTGAAGCAGTACCGTTTAAGTTGCACTCAAATCGGCGAAATCGCTAAGAATGGCAGCATAGTTTCCGTTTCTAGTTCAAACGAGACCGACTCGAGTATCGATAAAGTGTATGCGACCACATTGAAGTTGTCCGAGGGACAAGCAAATTTGCAGAAATCGTTAAAACGCACGCAATTACTATTATTTTCTACGATTCTCGTCGTTCTAATTGCATTTATAGTCATTCATTTCGACATTAAAAATGCAAATAACGCAGACGTGTGTTATAGAGAGCCACCACTGCCATAACAATATGGGTTTATTGTAGTAGGGCGTGAAAGAACACGAATGTTTAACATTTTGGAAAATTTGGTTTGGGGTATATTATATGGAATTTTCTATATTATCAAACAATTCTTTTCGTGAATGTGCTTCAACGTCCTGCTATATATACATGTTGCGCGTATTCAGACAGCATAAAAGATCCTAAATTAATTGATATTGTTATATTTTGTATTTTTTTTTATGTATGTTAAATTTAATTGGCTTCTGTCTAGTGCTTTGTACATATCAAAAATTATTAATGTTTTTTTTTGTTAAAAATATTTTATATACCTTTATTATTATAATTTTATATGAAAGTTGGAAAAAGATTTTGCCACAACATTTACTTATGAATATATACTAACAATATAGTTACATCAAATATTTTCAAATTGTACCTAAAATATCTTTATACAAAAAAATGCTTGTACAATCTTTAAATCTGAAAGAACTGAATTATATACTACATTAATGAAAACAATATAGATTCTTATAAAAAAATGCGTTTTTCTTTCATTCTTCCCATTTCAAATGCGAGCCCATAAAACTTCCGAAGCAAGTGTGGTATTTTAAACAGGAGAAATGAATGGTCTTGGGGAACATTTATACGATTTAAACGTGTATGAAAATACAAAAGGGAGCAATAATTATTTTTCATTTACATTTTCGGCAAGTAATTATGATGTAAATTAATTAAAAAATGCGAAACGCTTCGATTTTTGATATTCTTAAATTTACGTGTAGCATTATATCGTAATAGTGATTATAACATTTTCAGGTCGTATATTACCTCCCTCCTTTCACGCTTTTTTTTCCTTTCTTTCCTTTTGCATTTTTAGCCTTTTCCCTTTTCCCAGCCCTAATTATACCGTTCTATGTATTACAAAACTCGAAACGCGCATGTATGTCCCCATCTACGTGACGCAAGCCCGACGTTTTCGAAGCGTTTCCTTTCGGCTCGCTGGCCTCGCCATCTCTGTTTTCGGTACATAGACGACGTTCATGCCATTTTTAATACGCCCTCATAGGTCATTATTTGGAGTTAAAATTGGTAAGTAAATTCAATATTATAATACTAGCACGTAGAAATTGCGAGTTTTCGTTCATCCCTTATTTATTATTCGATCGAAACAGTTAAAATTTACTAATTGACGGGTTTTCGGGCGAAAATGTGAAATTTAAGAAAAATGGTGTCGATACGTGCACCAGACGCCAACTCCATATTGATGTCAGCGCCAGCAGTGCTAATTTTACGAATTCTTCATCGAAAAATGCCCCCTACATCTGGCATCTTTAAGTAGTTGGAGCCATTCGTAATTATTTTTTGGTTATTAATTGATGTTCGACGAAATTAAGAAGTATTCAATGCGAACAATCAGAAATTTCACGTTCCAGCTGCCTCATGTCGACCATGAATTTGTCCGGGCCAACTGTAACGTAAAATGGCGTCGCTTCTGTTATTATTATACAGCACAACATATCAATACATGTAATAGGATTTTCATGTGAAAGGCGCCAAATCCATTCTCTTAACGATTGCGTTCTGAACCAGAATTGCATTTAAATGATATACGAATCGTTACAATCAATTTCGATGCTTTTTCCGAATACTTGGAACATACTTGAATGTTCAATTATATATGCATAATGTAATAGAATAAGAATTCCAACAGGAATTTGTGTATCCAGACATTTTTAATGGTTTATTTCTTATATTTTAGAGTAAGAGTTGAATAAATGCAGTATGTCTGCAACATTCACAAAATCAGAAATCAAACTAGAGGGAGAAGATACAGGAGAGAATGTTACAGAAATTCAATCGTATCTTGAAGGTTTTCAGAAGGAAATTGAAGGGGCTGATGGCACTGTGCAACAAATAACAGGTTTCATATTGATTCACAAAATGCTTATCAATTTGTTATCTGTATGATCTAATTTGATTTCAGCTATACAAGGTGATGAAAATGATGGAGATGAGGGTACTTATTTTGTGGATCAAGCAGGTCATTATTACTATCAAGCAAAGGGAGACACTCAACAAGTTATGACAATGGTGCCTGGTATAAATGATGGAACTAATGAAGAATCTCAAACATTTATCATTAATAATGAGAATGAAGAGGATGGTAACCAAGAAGAAGATGTATGTTATTATGAATTTTATTAGTATAATTTGTCATTTGCGAAAAATCAAGGCATTTCTGACATTATCATTGTTTTCTGTTTAGGAAAATCAAACACAAACAACAGAAAATCAAATACTTATTAAGAATGGCAATGCTTATCAGAATATAATGGTTGTTCCTGCAAAGACCAATTCTAATGAATTAAGTTATGTAGTAATTGTACATTCAGAAGATGGAAAAGGGGAGGAACAAGAAGTAGAGGGTGATCAAGATATGACAGGTACATTAAATTGACATTAAGTAACAGCAATTCATTATATTTGAATGTCTTTCTTTTAGTTTATGACTTTGATGAAAATGAAGAAGGTGGTGCACAAGAGTCTGAGGCTGAAGATGACAAATCAAAGATTGTTAAGTTTACACCAAGAAAGTCACAAGTTGTAGCACAACCGCATATGTGCAACTATTGCAATTACACAAGTCCGAAACGTTATTTGTTATCTCGTCATATGAAGTCTCACTCGGAAGAGAGACCGCATAAATGTAGGGTGTGCGAAAGAGGTTTCAAAACGCTGGCATCTTTACAAAATCATGTGAATACGCATACTGGCACTAAGCCGCATTTGTGTAAATTTTGCGATGCGGCTTTTACTACATCTGGTAAAAATTACCTTGATATATCTTATTTACCAAAACATTAACAATTTAAAATTATTTATTTGTAGGCGAGCTTGTTAGGCACGTACGTTATCGTCATACACACGAAAAACCACACAAATGCAATGAATGCGATTATGCGAGTGTTGAATTATCGAAATTGAAGAGACATATTAGATGTCATACGGGAGAAAGGCCTTATCAATGTCCACATTGTACATATGCAAGCCCGGATACGTTTAAATTAAAACGTCATTTGCGTATACACACAGGCGAGAAACCATATGAATGCGACGTGTGTAGGGCAAGATTCACGCAGTCAAATAGTTTGAAAGCTCACAAACTTACTCATAATGGTGAGATATTATATCAATGAGAAAATTTTTGTTATCGTAATATTGATTAATATTTTTAGTTGCCGATAAACCAGTTTTTCAATGTGAATTATGTCCGACGACATGCGGACGAAAAACTGATTTGAGAATTCACGTACAAAAGTTACATACCTCAGATAAACCGTTGAAATGTAAAAGATGCGGCAAATCGTTCCCGGATAGGTACAGTTACAAGTTGCATTCGAAATCGCATGAAGGCGAAAAATGTTTCAAGTGCGATCTATGTCCATATGCATCTACATCGGCGCGACATTTGGAATCGCACATGCTTATTCATACCGACCAAAAGCCCTATCAGTGCGATAATTGTGATCAGTCGTTCCGTCAGAAACAGTTGCTCAAGAGACATCAAAATCTTTATCATAATCCATTTTACGTGCCGCCACCGCCAAGAGAGAAAACGCACGAGTGCCCGGAATGCGGTAGAGCTTTCCGCCATAAAGGCAATCTGATTCGGCACATGGCCGTCCATGATCCGGACTCTAGCGTGATGGAGAAACAGTTAGCCCTTAAATTGGGTAGACAGAAGAAGGTTCAAATGATAGATGGCCAGCAAGTGGAAGTGATGCCTAGTGGCGAGAGCGAAGACGAAGATGAGGAAGATGAAGGCGACGTGATGGCAGTAGAGGGAACAGATGGTCAACAGTATGTGGTATTGGAAGTGATACAATTGGGAGAGAGCGAAGTAGACGGACAGTCGGACGTGTTGACGGAAACAATATTACCAGATGGTAATTGTGAATCGTTACAAGCCCGTTAATTCTTTTCTAATTTCATGTCTCTTCTTTCAGGTCTAAATGACGAAGACGTCTTAAAAGCTTTGCAGTCTGCAAGAAGGATAACGAAAGCCGAACCAGAAGATAAGAAGCCATCGACAGATCAAGACATGGAAAATTGTTTTGGCTTTGATGTAAGTGCAAATGAAACTTTAAAAACAATGTTAGCTTAACTTGAGTTTGTTCTGTTTGCAGGAAGATGATGATGATCTTTAAAAAATGAAGCAAAGAAGCATGTTTAAAGGAAATAGTACAGATTAATAGCAATTAATCCTAAAGCCTTGCTTTCTGTATATTATTTTTTATTATAATTTGATTTAATTCATGGTTTACATTCATTAATATTTTTAATGAATGTGTAAATCTATTCACGTTTTATTTTTTGAAGCATTTTCTTTTATCAGGTGTAAGTATTTATTAATTTCATTGTACCTATTATATACATCTTTAAATGCAAGAAAAATATTGAATAGGATGTACATTTCACATCTATAATAAAATTTAATTCCAATACAATAGTTTTAGTAGAATATTGTAAATTCCAATTGTAAATATTATTTGTTCATATAACAAAAACTCTTTAAAAAGTAAATAAAGGTTAAAATAAGATTTTAAAGTTGTCGTATTTATTTAATTGCATAATATACATAATATCCATCCAAAGATCCTTATAACTTCCAGTTTGTTCTTCGAGAGCTTGAACAATGTTGATGTCGCATAGCTAAGATGTGTTGCCTACGAGCGGGATATATTTAATATTGACGTTCGAAATTTACTTAAGATTTATAAAAAAAAAAGAAAAATGTAAATTTAAAGCGTTCCGACGTCGGCGGCGCTCTTGTTTTAGATCTAGCCGGGCATCTCTCTTAAAGCTATTTATTTTTTTTTGGTTGCGCGCTTTAGTTTTGTACATATTAATTGTAACGGTGCACGCAAATCTAATGGGAACTCGAGGAACGCATTCTTGTTAACGCAAATTGAAGTCATGAAAGTTGTACCAGGTCAGTTTTGCGCATAGAAATTAGAGAAATAATTGTTTAGAAATGAAATCAATCCAATGCTTGCGTATGTTCAAATTAAAGGCTACAAATAAGTTTTAAAGTAATTACAAAAAGAAACAGATGCGTGAAGTTCAAGAGGATGGAATGACAAACTTTAGTCATTCATTTCAAAATTTAGTTGCGAAAAACATAATGCTGTTTTCTTATTGTTAGAATTAATGATAAAACCTCCAAATTATTTAACAATCGATAAAAGGATTTTGCATTCAGGAAATCGTAGTTTAATAATAAAGCCTGACACATTCGCAACTTTAGTCAATTAATATTATTGTGAACTAGTTATCCACTTTTTTCGCGATTAATTACATTTTTGCTCATGTGTATTATATAAATAAAATTCTATTTATAAATAAATGCGTTAAAATCTATGTACGAAATTTTCGCTCGTGGTCAATTTTCGCAACAGGCATGTAAATATTAAAAAAAAAAAAAGAAAAACAGTACATGCAGCAGTGGATCCAACAACACGATTTTTCGATTATCCTTTAGTAAATACTACAAATAATTCTTAATAATGTGATCTTCATGAGAAAATGACGAATAGGCAAGTAAAGATCTTGGGTTGATTGCAACAAATAATATTCGAATCGACGTGCGACGTTATATTTTTAGTTAAAACGCTCGCATCATTATTATTTTGTGCTAAATCAAAATTAGAAAATTGGATTAATTGCGAATAAACTATTGGCAAGTGCATTCTCGCGGTCACGTATGCGCATACTATAAAAATCTGTAAATGCATCTAAACTTTTGAAAACGATCGATTTAGATTTCATCTCTAAACAAACGCAAAGTAGAAATGTAAAAGAAGCAAATTATTTTCTATCACAATCCAGGCACCGAAACATGATCAATGATCTGATTCCCCTTTTCCTTTTTTTGCAATATTCAATATAGGAATAATATTCGAAAGACAACCGCCGCGATTTAAGGACGAAGGATCCCAATGCATCTCGGCGGCCGAAGGCGATTGCGTCGCATTAAGTGCCGAACTATTTGAATTGACCGAAGACACGATACTGACGTGGTGAGTTTCTTTGCGGACGAGCCATCATCATCAACAATAACAATAATTGAAGTAGTTTTATTCTTGATTTGTATTATTCTTTTCTTGAATTAACACTTTCTGGATGTGGTCCATCCGTTTAATTGATGACAAGAAGCGTTCAATGGTATTGACGTTGAAATTGCTATTTGTTCGTTGGCCAATAATCATATTATGACGCTTATAGTGGTGGTGTAAAAATATGCTTAGGAAATAAATAGCAGGGACGCGAAAACCGCGATGCGTCGCAACGCCCGATATTATTATTTTAACATTTTTAAGAGTAGTCATTGAGGTGGCCCGCGCGTGACCGTATCCATTATTATTATATCTGCTCATCATTCGTTCGCGCCTTTCAATCGAATTAATTAGCGACATAATCTTATCAGATAATTAAATAAAAGTGTCCCTTTTAGACGCTGGTGGTGCAAGAGACTGAATAGTTGTTCGCGTTGAAACGATTAAATCGCGTTAAAATTGCAGGCAACTTTTGTTGTTGTTGTTATTTAATATAAGAAATTTCTACAGAATTTCCTGTTTATTTACCTCATTTCATTTTGTATACATCTAGATAGAAAACATGTGGACAATATTTCATCTAGTTTCATAAATTTTAATGCACTCGCTCGGCCTTTAACATGTTTTCTAGTGATTAATTCGCTTTTTAAACGTTCGACTTCCACTTTCGACTGTTGTAATGTTTAAGTAGTTCAAAACAGATTTTGTGCGCGAATTATTGTTTGATGGTGAAAAGGAAAATTAAACGTGATTTTATTAATTTCGAATAGTATTAGTTATTTGATAAGATGGGACAAAAAGTTAGTAAGTGCTGCAAGTGTCCTAGTAAACACGAACCATACCATGTACCAAGAGGACCGACGTACGCTCTTTCGCCAATTTGGTACGATTGTTAAGAATCCTTTTTCATCTTAACAATAAACTGACGATGCTAAATTTGATTTGATGATACTGACGTCATTTCTTGGTCAGACGAAGAATAAAGTTAATCCTTCCTGTTTTCTTTTCATTTTTATTTTGGTAACGGAATCACGCGAAGATCTTGATGTTTTCTTGCAGAGATTTCCACGCTCGCTATATTTAAATAAGCCACTTTTTTGACACTTTCACTAATATTAATATTAACATCGTCTATGATAATATAAATATAAGAAGAGAATTCCGAAGGCATCCTGCCAACTTAGTCGAGAGCGAAAAAACAAATCTTTACAATCATTTCGGTATTTTTAAAGATAAATTCATCTAATAATAATATTTATAATGTTGCTTTATATTATACAATAAATTTGATCCTTTTCTTTTTGATTAGTTACGTTTACCAACCGACGAGGAAGTGTTATAAATATCCGGCATTTAATAAATTAACGACTCCAGTTAATTACGAGATAATAGCAGCGTTTTATGAATTTAATTTCGAAATGCACTTAATATTTTTGCAGTTTGCTGGTCAAACAAAAACGTTGCGAACTTTCCTTTATCTTTGCATTATACTCCAAGATATGGAGCTATTCGATTACTCGCGTTCAATGAAGGCTTTATTTTGCACATATTATTGCGAACGCTACCTTAAGAAAGAAATTGTTTGTTGATAAGTTTTATTTTAGTTTGTGCCATTCAAAAATACGATTACAACATTTGTACGTACAAATTGTGTTTATTTATTTACAACGCGACTAATTTTTTATAAAGGAGCGCCCTTTGCTGTCAAAAATATATACAATGTCAGATTGGCTTAGTTCCATTCGTTCAGTGTGCACAATCGTTAAATGCTACTTCTTTTCTTGGCCGTTTAATTTGTTTGTTAATGTGGTCTACATAGTTTTCGAAAGATTCACAATTTAATTTCAGACCCTATCTAATTAATTCAATTTAATTGAAGATAACACAATAATACAGTGCGACTCAGGGCTAATTCGAAACAAAAAAATATCAGAAATGGTTAATGTAGTTATTTAAGCAGTTGCTGATGATTCCGACTTACCTATTTCAAAATCGTGCGATAGATCGTGTAAAAGCCGTTCAGTGTTTTATTGAAAATGCAACGATTTCGTAACGTATAGTGCTAATAAATTGCGATTCCAGGTCGAAAGATGCGACACAAATCCAAGCGTCCGATGGACGCACACAACAGCGTACATGCGGGAATACAATACAATTGGTGTTGGACAACGTGCGAAAGGACGACGCCGGCATATACACGGTAAACGCAAGGTCTCCCGTTGGATCGTCGTCCAGGGACTTGGAATTGCGCGTGGGCAACGCGGACGACGATGCGGGAGACGAGCCGCCGGCATTCTTGAGGCGACTTAACGACCTATCGGTCAAAGTAGGGACACGCACGAGATTCCTGGTCGAAATAAGAAGTTCAACGGAATTATCGGTATGTGCCTCGTGCGAACGGACGTTAATTCCTCTCCTTTGCACGAAAATGATTGACGACCTTTGAAAGACGCAGAGAGAGAAAGAGAAAGAAGTAAAGCGAACGCGCACATAATTAAATCGTGGACGTGCACATTGTTATTTCTATAATAAGAAATGACATAATTTGCTTAAAAATAAATCGAACTTCATTTATTTCAATAGATTATGCTCTTGCAGCATGAATTCTTCGTTCGTTTAGAGCCATTTTAAAAATAAATCCGAACAGTTACATAAGAATCTTAGTATAGATTCGTTGCGAATTCATTCACGATTTTATTGAGACTACGTTTAACTCGTACAAAAAATGAGACGGAACGAGGAAGGCTAAACGGAGTCGATTAGATCACGCTTCCCGTTTTGTGTGCGATATTTCGATTCACACAATGCTAATTTACATTCAATTCATTCTCTTACTTTGTAAAGATCGATTGGTATCACAACGACGAACGCGTGATCGAGAACGACAGATACAATTTCGTCAACGAGGGCGGTTTCCATTGCATCGACGTAGCACCGGTCGCAGCGAACGACGCCGGCATATGGAAATGCGTTGCGAAAAATCTGGCCGGACGAACGATCAGCATTTGCCATCTCAATGTACTTGGTAAACTCTTCCACGCAATTCACGTGTAAAAATCCGTCCCTAATCGAACACTTCTTTGAATCAAGTACCGAAAACGTATAAGGCCCCGGAGTTCCTCGAAGAGCTGCGCGCTCTTCTCACCGAACAGGGGACCGTATCGCTCGAATGTAAGGTGGTCGGCGTGCCGACGCCGCTGTTGCGCTGGTTCAAGGACGGCAAAGAGATTAAAGCCGGCGACGTGTTCGCCTTGACCGCGAACCCCGACGATCCGACCACGCTCGGTGCGTACACGTGCGAGGCGGTCAATTGTATGGGCAAAGCGTATTCGACGTCGCGCGTAACCGTCGTCGGCCGCGGTAGTCGCGAGGGGTCGTTAAAACCGGCGGACAGGTAAGCACACGGATCGAAATCGACTTCCGCTTTTAAATCGTCTCACACGCTCGTTTAATTTGTTCAGACCTCAGGGACCGCCGCCGATGTTTGTACGAGAATTAAAAGACGAAACGGTTAAAATAGGCGATCCGCTGTTCTTATCCTGTCAGGGTAAATATTCGCGAGTTTTATTCATAATCAATACTACAGTTTTGCTATTTCTGTTAGTGTCTGTGCCTCCTTGGCCGAAGAATATGACGTGGTACAATTCGGAGGGTCGCATCGATCCCGAGACGAAAGACGAAAGGTATCGACAGTTGGCGGACGGTTTGGGTGGTTACATGATGGAGGTGAGACCGACGGAGGCCGAGGACCAAGGGGACTGGAAGTGCGTGGCGACCAGCGACGATGGTGCCATGTCTGTGACAAATTGCGACGTTAAAATGATCAGTACGACGAAGATCGTCTTCTCGCCTCAAATTTCGATTAATCGCATCCGTTTTCAGTTCCAAAACATTTCCGCAAGCCGCGATTCATGGACACGCTCAAAGCGATATTAACCGAGGAAGGTTTAGTTTCGTTCGAATGCAAAGTGGTCGGTTCGCCGACGCCGTTGCTGCGATGGTTCAAAGATGGGCACGAATTGAAACCGGGCGACGTTTATCAGTTGACAGGTACGAATTCGTTAGGTTCCTACTGTTGCATCGCGAAGAATTGTATGGGCGAGGCGAGGAGTTCGGCCGAACTGACGGTGGAGGATATACAAAACCAATTGAACGACGAGGAACGTATGCAATTGTTGTCGAAGAGCCAGGCGCCAAAGTTCGTGTGCGGCTTGAAAAGCACGGAGGCGAAAATCAACGAACCGCATCGGTTTACGGTGAACGTCAATTCGGGACCGTTACCGACGTTATCGTGGTTCAGGGACGACGTACCGATCGAAACGGAATTGGAAAAGTACATTGTTAGATACGAGGCGTCCGGCGTCTGCCATCTGGAGTTGACGCGGTTAGAGTTTATGGATCAGGCCGAATGGAAGTGCGTCGCAACGAACGAATTCGGTCATTCCGTCACGTCGTGCTTCTTGAAACTGATCATACCGAAACATTTTAAGAAACCGAAATTCCTCGAGTGTCTTCGTGCCGTGCTATCGGAAGAAGGTGCCGTCAATTTGGAGTGTAAGGTTATCGGTGTGCCGCAACCGACGTTGAAATGGTACAAGGACGGCATCGAGTTGAAACCGGGCGATATTCATAAGATAACATCGGGAGAGGTTCGATCACGCGCTATACTTTCAATAAGATCACTTCGAGGTTGAAATTTCTTTTTCACAGGACGGCACCTGCTGCTTGGGAACGTACACGTGCGAAGCAAGAAATTGTATGGGGGTGGTAGCGAGTTCGGCTTCGCTCTTAGGTTTCGAAGATCAATCCAGACAAAGGGCGGAACAGAGGCCGGAAGTGTCGAGACAACCGTCTCTATCGACGATACATGAGGAAAGAACGTCTCAGATGTACGATACGCCGCAAGGTGACATGTCGTTAACGTTGGACGATAAAGGCGAAGTGTCTTTCTCGTTCGACGGCAAGGACGTGTCCGTGTCACTGTACGATACGCCGGACTTAACGGAGGAGGAAGCGTTGAAAGTAGTCGAAATGTATGCGGATCAAATATCTGAAAATATTTCAGGTGAGTAACGTTTGAATGTTGACAATCGCAAATGAATCGCCTTATCGGAATTCGTTCGTAGAACATCGCGTGGCCGAATTACCGCCGTTGAGATTCGTGAAGGAGACGTCGACGTCCGGCAATCTCCTAATGGAAGCCGTCGTTGTCGACGTGTCCGACGAATATTTCACGCCGACCGTCGAAGAAGATCTACGAACCGAAGCGGACGTCGAGGAAATATTCTCGATCACCGACGAAGCGTCGCACGTATTGTCCGACAGCGGTGGCAGTCCGAAACGTCCGCCTCGTAAATCGGACAAATCCGATTCGCAAAAATCGAATACGTATTATAGTTGCTCCAAGAACGGTTCGGTCATGTCGGATCCGGACGATACGTCGATGGGCGAATTCGAAAGTGCGATGAGTTCGGAGAAAGTACAAGAGGCCGCCGAGATGGCTTTCCAAGTGGCCGCCATAACGGAAACGACGAGCTTACCGGACGACGATTTACAAAGAGAATCTACGGTCAGTCCGCAAACGACACACGAAATCGGCTCGGACTTGAGGGTGAACCGGAACGATGACGAGGTAAGGAAACAGCGCAAGAAACGGCGACCTAGCAGACATTCGTCACAAAGTTCGGACGAATCGGCTAAAGAGAATAAAGTCGAAGCGCAACAGCAAAGTATGGCAAAACGGGCGAGAAGTTTAGAGTTCGATAAAGATTTCGCGAAAGATGTCGAAGGCGAGGAGGGCGACGGTTTAATAATTAGTCCCGACTTAACGGCGGCCAAAATGTTGGAGCTCAAGACCCAAGAGAAAGAATTACGTGACAAACTTAAAATGAATCTGATCGATATACAACAAGGTCTTTGTAACGTCGAAGAAGAAATATTCGTGCAAACGACGTTGAAATCGACGTCTGCCGCCGCGAACAGGAGTCTAGAAGTGTTGGGCAGCATCGTGCAACCGATTAAAGATATACAAACGTGCTTGGAAACGTTGGAAAGGCAAAATTTTGCGAAGGACACGCTAATAGCCGAAATGATCGCGCCGTCCATATTCGATTTGCAGCAGAGTCTGGCGGTCGTTGGCAAGTGTCTGGAAATGAAGAAGAAAGATACATTAATAGAAAAGACGTGCTTCAACATATTGGATTCAATCAGTGGTGACGTGCAGAAAGGGCTGAAATTCATTGAGGGAATAACGCTAATAGAGAAGGAAATGTACACGTCAAGAGGCAGCGGTCGAACTACACCGTCAAAAATAATTCAAGAAGTGTTAATTACTTTGCACGAAACCCAAAACGGTTTGGATAAATCGAATTTACTCGTGGAAAATTTCGCCAAACAAAAAGTTTTAGAATCGTTACGCACCGACTCGGAGAGTTCGGATGTATTGATGGACACCCAAATGGACATCGACGTTCTCGTGAAATTCGCTCAACCCGCTTTCGAAATACAAGAAGCGCTCAAATGCAGCGACGGTAAATTATTGTACGACAAATTAAAAGAGCCAATCGCGAAGTTGTCGAACGAAATGCGAAACGTCGAGAAACAAGCAATTAAATTGGCCGGCGCGCATTCAAAAGAACAAGATTTAAATTTATCGCTATTGAACGAAGTCACTGGCCCCGTGCAAGAATTAAAAAAGGAAATCGAACGCGCTAGAGTCAGGGGACCGGAAACTATCGACGTTGCCGTTTTCGCTAGACCGATAGAGATCATAATTAATACCCTCTCGAGTTTAGGACAAAACGTTTCGGTCAGCGAAATACAGAAGCAAGAGGAATATCCGCAAGCACTAACGCAGGATATCGTCAAAGATGTTCTACATCAAGTCGGTCATTTGGTAACCGAAAATCTATTGAGAAGCGTACAAGATTTGCTATTTAACATTGAAGAAGCACAACACACAGTTACGGATCCGATCGTACAAGAAGCTTTAAGACAAGTATCGACGTTACAAAAGGATTTGAATGCGACGATAAGTAAAACGTCCGAAATCAATACCGAAGTAGCATTGTTGGCACTCGAAAAAGTCGCACAACCATTAGACGTACTAAACAACGAAATTTTAACGGCTGCCTCCGTTTCCTCGAAAGACTTCTTACGCGAAATCGTCAGCGGTCTGAACAATTTGGACGAAAGCATCGCCTTGGACAAACAACTCCAAGAGGATATCGAGGTTTTGATGCCGTTTACAATCTTAAAATCACGCGCACAAGAAGTTAAAGAGAACCTTCAGATGCTTGGCGCAACGACGAAGAATGTTCCGTTGAAGGAGAACAGGGCTCAGGAAAGTATCGAAATCGTCGAGTCGGACACGTTCAGGCCGATGAGAGCTACAACGATCACCGAGGAGGACGTCGGTACAACAACATTTGCAGACTTAAAGAAATGCATTGCAACTATACAACAATTACCGATAATGACGGAGAACGTGGAGAGTTTACAAGATATCGGCACGGAGGCGTGTGCAGTGTTCCTAGATAACGTACAAGAATTGGAGAAATGTTTGGCGACGTTACAGCAAACGCCCGAAATGGAATCGACGGAAACGTTATCGCCTACGCTTATCGAGGAAGCGACCGAAGTTATTGGTTGCGTCGAGAAGATTAAAATTAGCACGTCGTTGTTCGAAGAGAAGGAATCGCCATTAATGACGATCGAAGATATAGTCGAAATAAAAGCGTTATCGGTGCCGTTGCAAAAGTTAAGCGATCAAATCGATAATATACAGGAACAGAAAATCGAACGGCTGAATGTATTTAAATCGGTCGAGGAGCCGCTGCGGGAAATCGAGACGTTCATCGGCGGCATAAACGATGAAAATTTGAGAAACGAACTCTCTCTATTGCACGAGCCGCTATTGAATGCCCTCGAAATTGTTTCGTTAGAGAAACGCAATATGGATATCAAGTTGAACGATACTAGGCCATTGAAAGCGTTAGGTTCGTCATTGCTCGCAATCAAAACGATTATATCGACCGAGAGGCAACCGAACGAAATTCCCGAAGCCATGGAAAGACTCAAAGACGTCGTCGCCGTTTTTAACAACCAATTGGTCGACCTTGCAGACAACTCGCAATTAAAACATGTCGTTTATTGTTTAGGCGAATTTGCGAAGACGTTATCGATCGCATTAGGACACATCACCGTAGCGGATATTATGGAAGAAAAACCGGAAACGCTCCTACAAAAACCGGTGAGCAAAAAGATGAACGAATTAGAAAAATCATTTGCTCAGCTACAATCGCATCCTTTATGGATCGGCAAACAAGCGGAATTGATTCACGTGCAAAAATGTTTGAATGCAATCGCGACAGAAACTGAACGCGTCGAGGACGACGAAAATAAATTAGAATCGATAGCCGATACCGTGGAAAATATCAGTCGTTGCATGGAGGCATCGCAGGAGAAGGAATCCGTTCAAGAAAAATTCATTCCTCTCGTGCAAACTTTAAGACACGCTGTTTTAGATTTAAAGAAAGCTACCAAACTGACAACTCTGGAGGAACCTCTAATAGTTTTAACCGCTAAAATATCGGAAATTGTGGCAGCTGACAAAATGTCCGCAGACACAAAACGTCCCGTTCAAAAGTTACACGAGCACGCTCAACTTTTACGAGAGTCTATCGCGAAATTACTTCCTACGCATGCGAAACAAGTTTTAGCGGAGAACGTGTCACAAAAACTATCGCAAATTCAATCGATTAGCGAAACGATGTCGCAAGACGTACTTTCGGAAACGGAAGAAAGCGTTTTGGAAGAGGCCGCCGCTGCCGTTACCGCTATTAACACATATCTTAACGATGCCAGTCAATCTTCTAGTAAACTAAAGGAAAATATCATTAAAGTGAAAGTGAAATTAGAGAAGCTACCAAAAAATACCGCACTGAGACCGTTAGTGGAACCGTTGAAGGAAATGTGCCAAAACGCCCGGATAGGTTTAGAGAAAATAATTCACGAAGAATCTAAAGGTCGGGCCAACATCGAAAAGATCCAAAACTTGTCCGAATCCATTCAAGAGATGATTAGAAGCGTTGCCGGAATAAAATCGCCCGGCGTAGATAAGTCGCAAGTACTGAAAATGCAACGTGCTCTCTATGCGCTTCAAATATTTGCCAACGACCTCTTCGAAGGTAAACTAAGCGATAGCGACGAGATGGCAATAGAAAGTTTAACGCATCTGATACGACACTTTAACGATACGACGGCCATCGATGATAATATACTGCCGTTCAATTTGCAGAAATTAGACGAATCGAAGCGAGCGGTACATACAGATTTGGATAATTTAAAAGAGAGCTTGGCGACAATCGAGACAAATTCCATAATTAAGAACGTAACGGAACCTTTGGATATATTGCTGACGATTACACCGTCAGTGGTTCAAGAATTACACAAGGACCAAAAGGACAATGCAAGGAAAACGGTTTTGAACGAGATGCAATCTATGATAAATCGTATCGCGCAAAACATTTTAAATGTCGAGGAAGGAAGCGCGAAGCAGGAAGTTGATTTCGAGATTAATTGCCTCAAAGATCGAATAGATGAGATCATTGAGGTGAAGGAATGTAATCCATTAACGGAAGACGATGAAAAGTTGTTAAAAAGTACAATTGATTCGTTTACTTTAATCGAAGACATAAAAACGGATCAACCGGCGCCGGAGACTGAAAGAAATCTGCACCGATGCTTGGAGCAATTGCAAACGATTAAGGTGGCAGATGAAATACAGTCGGCACGATCGAAACTCGTCGACGTTTTAAATAACGTAATCCAAACGAAATGCAAACCGCAAGTGCAAAAAAGTGACGATAAGCAAACGAAATCGATGCAACCGGTGGTAATCTATATTATAAGGTTAGAGGAATCCATCAATCACCTCGAACCGAGGGAAAAAGTGCAAATAACCAGATTAACCGAATCCCTTGCGGTGCTTCGCGAAACGTTGTGCGCCCCGATCGTCGAGAATTTGGATTTGACCAGTTTGAGCTTACAAGAGTTCGCGGTTATCAAATTATCAGAGGACGTCATACTCGATTTGGATAATTATGTAACCACTCAACAAACGGCAATCGAAAAGGGTTCGGCAGTAGTACCACCGCCTAAGAAACTCAAAGAAGAACTGATGGAATTGCGAAAAATCATCGCGACGATTCTACCCAAATCGCAAATATACCAAGTGTCTCATGCCATCGACGAGACGGCGGAAGAAATCGAACAGTATTTGCGCTCGAAAGAGAGCACACCCGAAATGGGCGAAGTCACGCAGATGATAACCCAAGTACCTGAAGAAGCGGTCGCACACGAAGTCACGATTACAGAGGCACCGACCGAAGTGACTACCATCGAAGAGATAAAGGCACAAGAAGAAATAAAGGTACCGGAAGAAATCGTCGTTCGTGAAGAAGTAAAGAACCAAGAAGACATAACAGGAGTTGAAATTATAAAAGATGTGCAAGAGCAGAAAATGGTACAAGAAGAAGTTAAAAGTGCGATAGACATTCAAGAACCAAGTACATCCGAATCGAAAGCACTTGAAACGCTTGCA
Source organism: Hololepta plana (assembly GCA_963695495.1). NCBI lineage: Eukaryota > Metazoa > Arthropoda > Insecta > Coleoptera > Histeridae > Hololepta > Hololepta plana. The sequence continues at coordinate 4,015,093 of OY968837.1, read as the reverse complement.
AATGAACGACAATCCATTGTGTCCGCATTGAAAACGTTAGAAGAGTCCGTTTGCAAAATTGAACGTCAAAATTTGCCGGAAGAGAAGAAAGCCGCGCTCGTCGAATTAGAAAGATCGGTGTCGACGTTGGAAGCAAGTATGACGCGCTCGTTGGACGAGAAACTGGTCGAAGATATAAAGGAAGTGGAGCGAAGAGCGATCAAAGCTGCCGAGGAAACGTTAGAAGAGATCAATAATTATTTAATAACAGCGCACGAATTGACCGCCGAATTGCCGGATACCCGTAAAGCATCGACGGATACGGTTAAATCCAAGATCGAACAATTGCGATTGACGGTAGTGGCCGTTGAGCAAACGTCACGAATTAAGGAAATTATGGAACCGTTAGAAGAAACCGTGAAGAATGTTATTAATCTAATGGAAAATATTCCAGAAGTTAATGATAGAGTCGCTTTGACGGACAAACGCATCGAATTGGGTAACGCTCTAAGAGAGTTAGAACGGAACGTTCTCACGCTAGAGATGATTCAGTTGCCGGAAAGTAAGAAACCCATCGTTCATGAATTAGCAAAGAACTTGAACGTAACGATCACTTCGTGCAACGATTCTTTGGAAAATATACAGGACGTTGCGTTTATCGAAAGCGCTGAAAAGTGCGTGCAAGAATTGACCAAATATTTAACATCGACAGAAAAGCCGTTCGAAAACGTGAACGAAACGACGGCAAAGTTATTAGATGACACGTTCGCTTCGTTCCAGAAAGTTGCCGACACTATACCCGATGGATCTAGTGTGAAAACGTTTGCGGATAATATGCAATCGATGAACGTATGCGTGCAAAACTTAATTGAAAAATCGGAAGACGTAAAAGTTCAACAAATTGCCGTACAGGTCAAGAATCTTCAACAAAATTTGGCACTCATACAAGAAAGATTGCAAATGTTAGAGGATGCCGAGAACAAAACGCTTAAAACGTTCGCAATGGAATTACCGCGACCTCTAACGGCTTTACAATTTGTCGTTAGTAGCACTTTAATGGACAAAAGCCATAAGTTATCGCAAGATGAAATGCATATAGTAGAAGTCACTAATGATTGCGTGAAAAGCTTAAACGACACACTTTCCGGCTCGATAGAAGCGGATCGATTAGAAGAGACTAATAAGAAACTGAAAGTAATAGTGGCCAGCATCAACATGGAATCCTTAATTAAGGATTTACTAGAACCAATACAAGACGTGTCGAGGACCGTCGAGAAAGTGTCAGAAAAGGAGAAACTGCGACAACAGCAAGCGATCGAATCGACGGAGAAATCGATGAAACGTTTGTCCGGTTGCTTGGACGATCTAGACAAAGCGATCATAGAAAGAGTGAAACAACCTAGACCGGAGGTTAAGATGTTGGTACTCATGGAGCTACGAAAACCCGCAAAGGCTCTCGTGGAGTTTATCAACGACAATCAATTAGCCAACGTTTCCACCGACGACGCCAAAAATATGGACTTGGTCTCCGAACAATTGCAAACCGTCACGTCCACACTGGAAAGAATCGCTTCGACAGACATCGAGTTGATGGATGCACCGTTACAAGTTTTACAAGAGAAAGTGTCGGTGTTGTCGTCGACACTGGAAGAGACCGTTAAAGATCTCAGCGTGAGCGAAGAAGAAAAAGGGGTCGCTAATATAATGGCCGAACAATTACAAGAATTGTGCAGAGCCATCGATTATACGCACGTCGTATTCGAGAAACCGAAAACGGTCGAAGACGTGTCGCAATTGCGTATAATCGATACGCCGCTCAAAGATTTATTACTGTTCATTTTAACCGTTAAACACGAAACGGGCGGCGACTTGAATCTGTTCAGTTTGTTGCAAGCGCCTCTGCGTAAATTACAAAATCAATTGCACGAATGCGTGAATGCGAAAGTGATCGACGAAGAAGTACCCATTCTAACGAAAATCGGCGACGCCTTCCATCACATTTTGGAGATTTACGCGCAAAAGGAAACTTTGAACATCAACGATTTCGAAGAACCGTTGGACTCGTTACAAAACACAATCATCAATGTATGCACGAGGGCCGTTTTGAGCGATATACCGCCGAACGAAGAATCGATCATACAGAAACTGTTGGAACCGTTAGAGGACATCACGAAGGAATTGATTAACATTCAATCGATAGTGTCCGATCGGCAAGAAATCAACAAAATAATGCGCAACGTGTCGGCCGAAGCGAGTTTCATTTCGAATGCGGCTTCGAAAATCAAGAATTTGAAACTGAACGATTTCGGCACCGTCTTCAGCGGTTTTGTGGAGGAGTTGTATGAAGAGCGGCCGCATATTAACATTAATAAAAACTCGCGTTTAAGGAAACTAATGAAATTAGCAGAAGAAACTCGCAAGAACGTGGAATCAAATAAGAAGATTCAAGAGTCGTTGCGTCCAAAATTATCGAAAGCACTCGACAATTTGAAGTCCACGTTGGAGGAGAGCGTACAAGAGAGCGGAGATAGCGATATGGCGAAATTGATCAATTTGGCCGGTTCGATTAAAAATATCGCGACGTTATTGAAATCGTTCGACGAACGTTTCGAGACAATCAACGAATTAAAGCAACCGATTGAAATCATACAAATGGATCTAATTAAACTAAATAAATTTGTAAAAGTAGATGACGTACCTAATTCCATTGCGGCCATCGTCTCGCTCAACGAACCTCTCGAACAAGTGCAAGAATCGATCGCATCGTTAGAAGAAGGAATCGTAAACGTCGAAGAAGCCATTTCGAACGACACTTTGCAAGATATTGCTAAATTACGAGAACCTCTGCAACAATTATCGATCACAATTCAATCGATCCCGATCCATACGGCCGTCTTAAATGAATTGCAAAAGGTGCCGCTGTTGAAAGCTCTGACGGCCGTGAAAACTTCCATCGAGCGGATACAACTGAAGCCGACAGAAACGAAAAAAGCGAACATAATGGTACAGAATTTACAATCGCTCTCGGCTACGATAGCCGTCGTCGAAATGCAATTGGCCACGAAAGAGATTCAATCGATGATCGATGCGTTAAAAGAGGCCGATGTGAGCCTGAAAGATATTGCGAAAACGTCTCAATATGGCAATTTAATTGATCTCGAAGCCCCATTACAACAAGCAATTTCGACATTAGATACTTGCAACGAATTAACGCCGCAGTGTGTTGCAGCGATGAAGAGTTTCGAGGTGCCACTTAAACAATTTGCTACGGCAATAATCGATGTTAAATCAAATCCGGAAGACTTTCAACGAGCGATAACTGTTTTAAAGAATGTCTTTCATGATACCGTAACGAATAAAATGGTTGATGTCAAGGAGAGGGATTTCGTTGCCGAATTGATTACACCCATCGCGAAAACACTGGAAATAATTGAGCAAAGAATTGTTTCTGCACCGCAACATTCGCAAATTAAAGCGATTAAAGAAGCAATTGCAAACGTGCGAAGTAATATCACGGACGTTGAAAAGAAAATTATTAAGAAAGCATTATATGAACCGATTGTTCAAATTGGAAAATTATTAGAAGCCGTTCCTGAGAAGCTGGAAAAGTTAGGAGAGAAAGAACTTCCTGAACGATCAATACTCAGTTTGCAACACTTAATACAAAACATTTTGGTCGTCCCCGAAGATGTTAAAGAAATACTAGAGAATCCTGAAGACGCCACATCAACGAAGAACTCTATAACAACTATAATTTCTATGATAGACAAACAAGTAATACCTGAAGTTAAAGACGTTAATGCAATAAGCCATATAATAACTGATATTAGAACCCAGCTACAAAAGACAAATGAAAATCTAATGCTATTGCAAGAACGTCAACAAGCAATTCAAAACATTGAAGCGATTAAATGCAATATCGTCACACTAAATGAACAAGTTTCGGAGATGAAGGAAATTAAAATTACGAATCTACAACAGCAAGCGATTTTAAAAGTTGCAGAAATTTATGAACCGCTGCAAGAAGTACAACAAGCTTTAGAAGAATGCGAAGAAACTACTAAAGAGTCAGCAACACTAACTGAAATTACTGATATGTCGCAACTAAATGTTTTAGAAGAACCCATCAAATCACTAACGGCCGCTGTTCAGCAATCGATTAAAGACTTGAACAAATCGAAGTCGACGGAAGAAAATGAAACTAAACTTGCAACTGCTTTGCAAAATTTCAAAGAAACTGCAGAAAAAATTATCTTCGCCCAACCAGACATCAAATTTGCTCAAATCTGTCAACAACCGCTGAAACACTTATTGACCAAAGTCGTCGAGATAGAAGAAGGAATGCAAGCGATAAATCGATCTTTGCTGCTTTTGAATACCGTCAGAAGTTCGGTAGAACGACTTGCCAGTAGTTTACAGGAATTAAATCAATCCGTAGATGAAAAGCACGGTCTCTTTACTATTAAAGAATTAGAAAGGCCGTTAGTTAATTTAAAAGAGGCGATAGATAGAATTTCAAGTATTGAATTTACGGAAGAACATCGACAAAATCTATCATCGTTTGAGAATTCAATTAACCAACTAAATTCGACATTAACATCTTGTAACTTGAAAGAAGTCGAGTCTAAGGATTTGATAAAGTTGGAAGAAGATTTGAATTGTGTCGATCGTTGTTTATCAAATCTACCAGAAACTCTTGGATTAAAAGCTACTGCTGACGATTTGTCATCTACGATCTCACGAATCCAGTCTAATTTGAAATTAGAAAAGTCCTTGAAAGATGTGAAACTCATCCAAGAACCATTACGCAAATTAAATACGGAATTAGAATCGGTTAAAGCCCAAATAGAGGTGCCTGCAGACGTTCAAAAAGGAATACTTTCGTTGACGGAACTACAACAACCCATTCAACAAGTTCAAGATTCTCTAGAAACCTTAACGAACTTACCATTGAACGAAACCCGAGAACTTTTACCAATATTAACCGAGAACGTCTTAACGAAACTCGTTGAACCGACAAGAGAACTTGTCGAGGCCACTAAGAGTTTAACAAAATCATTGAAATCCGATGATTTAACAGCGGAAAAGGAGAGAGTAAAATCTGCGTTGACATCGTTAAAACAATCTCTTGAAACTGTTCCCTTAAGCGTGTCCGAACTTCAACATTCTAAAACAATTCAGGATCAATTACGAACGTTACAAGCTACTATTGCTGAAGTCGAGAAGAAAATAGATTATCGCGAAAATGAAGCGACCGCAGCGATGAAAACGTTTTGTAATAATTTGGAATGTTTGCGAAATCAATTCGAAAAGAATCCGAAGCCGAAACTAATGTCTCTTGTAAAACATGTAACCGAACTGCAGAACACTTTAAGGACGATCTTAATATCAGCGGAATTTCCTAAAGAATGTTTCATTGAGCTGGAACAACCGGTTAAGAATCTTATCGCTCCGCTGGAAGAAAATGATGTTGGTAAAATATTAAAATGTTTGGAATGTATTAATGAAACGATTACAAGTGTGTCGTTTATCATTCCTCGCGACAAAGAAGGAATGTTGATCATTCAACAATTGAACAATTTAAGAGAAGCTATCGATCAAATCCATACAAATCTTGTACAAGAAGAACAAAGGGCTAAAATTGACGACTATCAGCGTACTTGCAGAAATTTGCGTGCCACAGTCAATGAAATTCAAATTTTAATGAAGCAGCAAGAAGAGACTGCTAAGGAAATCAATAAACTAGAAATTCCATTGAATATGCTAAGAGAAAGTGCCGAATATTTGTCCGAGTCGTCTATAGAAGAAACTGAACAAATTTCAAAATATTTACCAGTGGAAGCAATTGGGTCTTTGCAAGAACCTCTTAAAGTTTTAATAGAGAAACCTACACAAAAATCAATGGAAAAGAATGACATGTTAAACAACTTAAAGCGAGTTGCCGAAGAAATAATGCAAACAGTGCCTCCTACTGACAAAGCCGAAATTCTTACCGTTCCTCTCAGAGAATTATCATTAGCAATATCAAAGATGTTTACGCAACAACAATTGGAAACATTGCAAAGCGCTTTATGCGAAATGCCATACAAGGATGTTGCTGAAATACTACACAAACTGGAAGATAAATGGAAACCAATGGAGAAGATGCCTATTTACAGAATTGTCGAATTACGTCCATTAATCAACGATATAATTGGAACTTTAGAAACGCTTTTAAACATGCCGGAAACTTTAAGGAACACTCTTAAACACATCGAAGTTTTAAATGGACCGTTAAAAGATTTATATACCATTTGCGCCGAGATTGATAAAGCTACGCAAAAGGACGTGGAACGACGGAAAGATGAAATTGTTCAACAACTCACAGCCATCAACCTCAACTTATCAAAGATTATCCCCGTTTGCGACAAGGAAACAATGGCGTCGCAACCTTTACAAAGTTTATACAACAAAATTGAAGAAATATTGAGAGAACTCAATGCTGCACCAAAATTAAGTAATCCCATTAAATCGTCTTTAATACAATTAGAAAATGTTTTAGAAATACTCAACGTCAATTTGAAAGAAGTCCAACAACCAGAGAAACAGCGTGCTTTGCTTTCGATCGTCGAACTAAAAGATTCCTTCAAGAACATAAACAAGAGCTGCGAACAACTGGAAAACATTTCGGCTGAAGAAGTTTCCATGGCGCAACCAGTCGTGGAAAAATTAACGCTGCTATCGGATCCGTTAGAACAATTGCAAATTGTCGTGCAAAATGTGACGAACATATTACAAAAGCCAGATGCACTCAACGCGGAGCAACCGAAACTCTTAAACGCATTGAAAGCCACCAAAGAGAATATAGATAAAATTGTAGTTGATATCGTTCCAGCAACTGCTACCTCCATTTTAATAAAACCTCTGGAAACATTATCTGCGCATATTGGTAACATCGTTGAAGTGAAACAAGTCCATGCTATTAAACAACCTTTGGTGCAATTAAAAGACGACCTAATTGCTATGAAGATTACAGTACAAGGAGCTGCAACAAAAGAAACAGCGATTGCATCAATGATTGGCCTGTTACAGCCCGTCGAAGATTTTGATGAAACTCTCCAGAAGTTAGACGACAAGACCGTTGAAGAAAAGTTAACGGTTATCAAAGAACCGTTACGAAAATTGGCTCTTGTTACAGAAACTGTCACCGCAAATTTACGGCAATCGAATGTTGAAAATATTGACAAACCAGCGATTTCTAGCGCTGTGCAACTGTTAAAGGAATCAATCGAAAAAGTCAATTTAGAAGGTGTCAAGAATGTTAATACAATCCAATTCAATTTACAATCGTTGACTGCGCATCTGTCCGAAATCGAAACTGCATTAACACCTGAACCGCTTAATGCGAATAGGATCAAAGAGCCGATAATGAAGATGCAATTACAAATCGATAATTTGAAAGCGGAATGCGAAGATATCGAGAAGACGCTGCCCAATCAAGCGATATTGTCCATCGTACAGCTGAAAGAATCTTTGACAAATTTACACGAAGGTTTGCAGTTAATTGAAGAAATCAAAGAACAACCGGGACCGTCGCAAGAAATGGTCAATTTGTTGGAAGAACCGATGATGGAACTACAAAAGGCCACTGAAAATATTGTAGAAGTGATGGAAATGTCGGAAACAACTAAAACGAAAATAACGGAGGCGACCAAACGTTTGAGGGAAAAGATTGAAATGATATCGAATCAGCCACCGGAAACTCTGCAAATGAACGTGTTAAGTATGCCTCTACAAGCCTTATCTGCCTCTTTAAGCAACGTCGAGGAGAAGCTGAAACAAGATCGACAACAGAAAGTGTTGACTGCAATTCAATTAGTTAAAGTGCCGTTGAACGAGTGTCAAGATCAAGTAGAAATCATGAAAATGAAAATCAATAACGTCCAACCGACAAAACACGCGGGAATCTTGTCCATCGTGGAATTGGGCGAAGCTCTAAATAATTTGAATCAAAGCCTCGAACAAATGGAAAATATCGCGACTACCGGCAAAGAAATGGAAATCGACGTGGATACGACGCAGGTGTTAAGCAATCTGGGTGGACCTGTCGAAGAATTAGCAACGGCAATAGAAGAAATAGCCAAAGAACTAGACGTAACACGCGAGGACGAGAATTTAAAGAATAACGTAATGAACGCATTGCATAAATTGAAACGATCAATCGATTCCGTGCCGTTTACGAATCCCGAAAGTAAAGTGGCTCTAATTGTTGCCATTCCACTAAATGCCCTTTCGGCCACGATAAGTACCGTTGAAAGTAAACTGATGCAATCCGCGCAAATCGTGGTAGAAAACGAAACGCTGAACGCTATTCGATCGCTGAAAATACCTCTGGACGAATTACAAAGTCAAGTCGAAGTGTTTAAAATCCAAACGGAAGAGATTGCGGTCGTACCGCAAAGCGCGAAATTATCAGAAATCGATCATCATTTGCAAGACATCAAAGAAGGATTGCAACGAATCGAGAGCTTAAACGAAGACGTACTTGTCAATTTGCCTGCGTTAATACCGAAAGAGATACTAATCAAGTTAGAAGAACCAATGCAAGAATTATGTGTGGCAATTGAGAATTTGTCTCAGCTGACGGAAGATCGCGAGAAACGTTCTCACGATGATAGATATGCAAAAGAATCGTTGGAACGTTTCAAGGCCGCAGCGGAAAAGGTCATATTTGAAATGCCCCAAAGTGAAACGGCCGAATTAATTGCGGTACCGTTGCAAAAATTAATCGCAACGTTATCGCAAACGAAACCGGAACCAGAAGAAATCAAAGCTACTTATTACGAATTGTACAAGGAACCGTTGAAATTGTTGACTTTCGATTTACAAGAGATGGTAGTTAAATTGGAAAATATTCGACCCGAAATGAAACGAGGATTGTCCGATTTGGTGCAAATTATAAGACCGCTGAAGGAATTGCAGAAATTCTCTGAAAGAATTCGCGAGACCGTCCAAACTTTGCCAGATGAAGACGTTAAGACATTAACCGACCTTAAAACAAATATGCAATCGATTTCAGTGGCAATTAATAATATAATTTCAGTTTTCGAGAAGCCGCAAGTAATTAATTTAGAGCGTGCGAATTTGCTGAAAGCTTTACTATCGTTCAAGCACACGCTGGAAATATTAAGTCGAACCGAAACGCAACAAATTCAATGCATAAAGCCTCAAGTTGAAGTGTTACACGCGGAATTGGCGGAGATCGTTGCTGGATTAGAAAAGGAAATGCAACAGAAGATAACAAACGTAATTAGCGAACCGATTGCAAAATTACAGACCACGTTGCAAATGCAAAAACCGGCAATAACAACCGTAGCTGCTAATCCACAAGCAGCAACTGTTGCTTTAGACGAATTAAACGCATCCATGCAAAGTTTCGAAGATACTTTAGAGGAACTCGAAAATCTCAATTTAACACCGGACATTAGAGATAAACTTGTAGCGAAATTGCAAACATTGCGAGAACCTATAGAATCGTTAATAACTACAACCGAATTACCTCAAATCACTGAAATTAAGAAACCGGAAATAATGAGAGCTTTCATTGCCGTAAAGAACGCCATCGATCAAGTGGAAATTGCCGATAAGGAAACTGCGGCAATAATTGGGGAGCCTCTAAAAGTGCTTTCAGGGAAGTTAAGTAGAGTTGAGGAAGCTTTACTTGAAACTAAAGAAGTACCACTACACGAAATTATCGAACTACTAAAAGTGCCTATAAATCAGCTGCAGAATCACGTGGAAAGTATAAAATTACAAACTGAAAGTAAACCAAGTTTACAACAAGGAATAATGTCGATCGTTGATATAACGGTACCGCTAAGTAACTTAAAAGAAAGTTTGGAGAGGATCGAACGTATTGAAGATTTACCTGATTCAACGAAAATTGCAATATGCAATTTGGAGACGCCAATGAAGAATTTTGCGATGATAAGCGAAGAAGTAGCTAAAGACGTTGCGAATATAGCGAACAAAGAACCTGAAATCATTGAAGCCGTGAAGCAACTTAGGCAAACAATTGATACTGCCGTTTTTCTAAAACCCGAAACAAAGACGGCACAAATCTTACAACAGCCACTAGAAGCTTTATCTGCGAAACTTGGGGAAATGGAGAAAGCGATATTGGTAAAGAGTAAAGTCGACACATCTGCTGTAGCAATAATTAAACTAATAAAGCAACCAATAAACATGCTACAAAATCAAATCGCTACGATAAAAGTCCAAGCAGAAGAAGGAACAAAAACTCATACAGGAGTTTTATCGTTGGCAACTTTGGATAAGCCGTTAGCAGACGTTACGAGGGAATTAGAAAAGATGGAAGCTATGCTGCAAAAACAAGAATCGAGCTTCTCTGAATCGAAGAAAGCAATTATATCTCAACTAGAAGCGCCGCTGAAGAGCTTTGCCTCATTAAGTGAAGAAATTGCAAAAGACGTTTCCCATGCAGACACCAAGAAAGGTGAATTACGTAAAGTGATTGGAGAATTAAAACAAAATATCGAAGCTTATATCGTGGAAAAACCGGAATCGAAAGCTGTTGAAATTCTACATCGACCTTTGCAGGTTTTGTCTGGCAAATTGGATGAAATAAGTCAACAAATCGATAAGAAAATGTTGGAACCGGACGTTTCCTGCATCGAGCTTCTTAAATTGCCAATCCATCAGTTACAAACACACGTGGAGACATTGAAATCTCAAACTGGTGATCTAACAATTAGATTACAATCCGGAATAGCGTCTTTCGTAAACATAGATAGTTCTCTTAATGAACTGAAGCAGGGTCTCGAAATGATCGAATCGATCGTTGTTACAGATTGTGTAACTCTACCAGAAAATACAAAAGCATTAATAACTCAAATAGAGTCTCCAATCAAATGTTTGGCTGTGCTAAGTGAAGGAATTACAAAAGACGTATTAAAAGTAAATGGTGACGATTTGAAGAAAACTCTTAAAGAACTTAAAGAAAATATCGATGCTATTGATAATTCCATAACACAGGACGTGAAGTATGCAAATATTATAGAAAAGCCTTTAAAAACATTATCTGCCAAACTTCAAGAAGCAAGCGAAAAATTGGAGGAAACGACGAAGAAAGAAACTGAAAAGCTATCGTTTATCGGATTGCTCAAACATCCCGTTGAAGATGTACAGAATAATGTGGGAATCATTAAAATTCAAATGGACGAGTTATCTTCAGTGCCACAGCGTGCGGTTTTGTCGGTATCAAAACTCGAAGCTCCTCTCAATGATTTCAAGAATGCATTAGAAAATATTGAAAAAATTGCAGTTAAAGAACCAGAAACTGGCGTTGGAAAGGCAACCAAAGCAGTTGTTTCGGATTTGACGAAACCGTTCAACGCACTTGTCATGTTTACAGAAGATGTAAAAACGAACGTTAGTATCGACGAGAAACAAATTGAAAATTACCATAAAGTCCTTACTGATCTAAGACAAGCAATTGAAACTTCAACGGTAGAGAAACCAGAAACGAAAATAGCAAAACTATTAGATAGCTCGCTTAAAACTTTAGCAGCAAGTGTTAGTGAAATCGAAGAGAATGTCGCGAGAGACCTGAAAAACCGTAAGACATTATCTAACTTACAAATTTTAAGCAAGTCTGTAAACGTATTACAAAACCAAATCGAAGTATTGAATTTGAGTACTTCAGCTGCTGTACCGCAAAAGGGCATATTATCCGTAATGGAGCTATCTAAACCATTGCAATCACTCAGCGACGCTCTTCAAAGATTTGAAAACATAGCCGCGAATGAAAGCGTTGTACTAGAAGATGTTATGAGTAAAGAACAGGCTCAAATACTGGACGAACCAATAAAACAATTAGCCGATGCAACCGAAAGTATTATTAAACTTCACGATGATGCGAAACGACAAGAAGAATTGAAAGAGCCCCTCAAGAATTTGAAGCAATCAATACAGAACGTTATTCAAACAATTCCATCCAGTGAACAATCCGAAATTATTAAAGTGCCACTACAACAATTGCAAGCAACAATTAGTGAAGTAGAAAAAGTGCTTGAAGATAAGAAGGTGCATTTCTTTAAAGAGCCTATCGTGCAATTAGGACAAAAATTAATGGCGTTACAACAAACGCTTGTTAATGTTAATCCGCAGGTAAACAAAGCCGTAGTATCGTTAGCAGATTTGAAGGCGCCATTAGACGATCTTAGTGAATCGTACGATAATATTAGCAGCGCAGAAAACGACAAACATTTAAATGCAGTCAAGGAATCGATTGAGAGATTAACAATTGTCCTAGAACCAATAACGAGCGTTAAAATGCTAGCACAAGAAAAACCAACATTGATAAATGTTATTAAAGCCTTCAAGGACGTGATTAAAAGCTCTAAAATACCTGATGCGAAGGCTCTCAAAATAATAAAAGCACCTTTAAACACGTTATCGGCTCAATTAAGTGAAATAGAATTCGCAATGAATGTGCCAACAGAGAGTCCGACTATCAAAGAAATACAAATGTTGAAGATGCCCCTCAACGAATTGCAAAACTATATCGGTATCATCAAATTGCAAGAATCTGATTTGAAGAATAAACCGCAACGGGGCATATTACAATTAACCGAATTAATAAAACCTCTCGACGAGTTGAATGGTGCAATCGAATATTTAGAAACAACAACGGAAACTGTTGATGATTTAACGCTTCCGCAATTAGAAAAAGTGGAACGTCTAAAAGAAACCGTACAGGAATTGGCTGGCGTCAGCGAACAATTAATTTTAGTTTTACAATCGCCTAACAAATTGAAAACGTCTGTCGAGCAATTCAACGACAAATTAAAATCCGTAAAAGTTAGTATTGAAGATGTCCAAAAAATTCTCGAAGGTCGTCGTGTAATTGAAATCGTTGCCAATCAGCTCAAGAAACTTTTGGCAGAAATTTCCAACTTGGAAGATAACATAAAAATTGCGAAGAAACAAAACGAGAGCGCAGCAAAAATGAAAGCTCTCAAGGAACCAATAAACGAATTGATGAGCGAAATTGAAATAATTAAAATACAAACACAAGATATTGGCGAAAAACCACAAAAATCTTTGATGGCCGTTTGTGAATTGATTCAACCCTTAGAAAATATATCTGCTGGATTAGAAAAGTATGAAGTTATTGCGAACGAAGAAGAACTAAAGGAATTATCTCCAGGCACCATAGAAAAAATAAAAGCGCTCGAAAGCAATATTAAAATAATTGGTGACGTTATGCAAAATATTTTACAAAATTCAACGAATCTTCAAATCACAGATATTCAAAAACCGAAAATGCTACAAGCTGTTAAGGCATTAAAAGAGGATATTGCAACAGTTGAACGTCTCAAACCTGAAGGAGAACATCTCTCAATAATTTCAACCCCAATAATTAGCTTAACCGGAAAACTAGATGTAATCGAGAAACAGTTATCGAAAAAGAACTTGCTCATCAGGCAACAGCTCGAAAACATATCGAAAAATTTGGAAATTTTAGATAATGCGACAACAGAAAAGAAGCAGAGCGGCATAATGTCAATAATGGCATTACAAGAAACTGTTAACGAATTAGACAAAAGGTTAGTAGATGTAATGCACAAAGAAGAAGTCGAAGACATCTTGAGTGAATCATCTATCGATAAAGTAAATGCTTTAAGTGCACCAATGAAAGAATTTTCAGTTTACGTGGAAAACTGTGGACAATTAATTAATAAGTCTAATATATCAAGTGAAGAAAAGGACAAAGTATTACAGGGCGTAATTGCTTTCAAACATAACCTTGAAAATGTTATAAAGGACGATGCTAAAGATGTACAATTAGTAATAAAACCATTACTGGAACCAATGAAAGCTAAATTAGAAGACATTGAAAAGAAGTTAGCAACATCATTCCAAAGCGCAGACGATTACAAGTTCGACGTGATATTCGCAATGAGTGGATTAATCGAACCAATTGAAAAGTCTTTGACAATTTTAAGTGGTGCATTGCCCGAAAACAAAATCCTTAGTGAGTTGAAGACATTAATTGCACCTATGAGGACAATGAATGAAGTGACAACGAAGTTCAGTGTAAATGATGATGCAGAAGAAATCAATAAGAAATTATTGGAATACCTGCCACCTTTGCAGGCAAGCAAACAAATTTTATTAGTACATCAAAATGATAAAAAAATTAAAGCAATCGTTCATGAAATCGATAAATGTTCAAATTCTATGAATCAAAAGCAAGATAATTATGGAACTTGTATAAAAAACCTGAAAAATACGCTTCAAACAATATCAGACATGCTACACGCACTTGCAAGTGAGAAACTTCAATTAGTAGAAAAAGATGATGTTCATATTGATGAAGAAATAAAAGAGGAAGCAGTAGATAAAACATCAGAGAAAATCAAAGAAGAAGAAAAGAAAGCAGAAGAAGTGATAGAGAATGAAGTTAAAAAACAATCAGAAGAGAAAATACAGGAAGAGAAGAAAGTTAATGAGGAAACAGTAAACCAAGTGAAAGAAGAAACAGATAACAAAGTTAAAGACGAGAATGAAATAAAGACTAAAGAAGACAAAGAAAAGAAAACTATAGAAGAACAAGAGGAGACTGACAAGAAGACAAAAGAAAAAGCTAAGAAGGAGTCGGAGAGGAAAGCCAAAGAAGAATCAGAGACGAAAACTAAAGAAGAAGCAAAGAAGAAAGCTAAAGACGAAGCAGAGAACAAAACTAAAGAGGAAGCAGAAAAGACAGCTAAAGAGGAGGCCGAGAGGAAAGCTACAGATGAGGCTCAGAAAAAAGTTAAAACAGAAGAGAAGGCGAAATTGGAAGCTGAGAAAAAAGCTAAGGAGGAGGCTGACAGGAAAGCTAAAGAAGAAACAGAGAAAAAAGCAAAAGAAGACGCTGAGAAGAAAATTAAAGAAGAAGCAGAGAAGAAAACAAAAGAAGAGGCTGAGAAGAAAATTAAAGAAGAAACAGAGAAGAAAGCTAAAGAAGAGGTTGAGAAGAAAGCTAAAGAAGAAGCAGAGAAGAAAGCTAAAGAGGAGGCTGAGAAGAAAGCTAACGAAGAAGCAGAGAAGAAAGCAAAAGAAGAAGCTGAGAAGAAAATTAAAGAAGAAGCAGAGAAGAAAGCTAAAGAGGAGGTTGAAAAGAAAGCTAAAGATGAGACTGAGAAGAAAGCCAAAGAAGAAGCTGACAAGAAGATTAAAGAGAAAGCAGAAAAGAAAGCGAAATTGGAAGCCGAGAAAAAAGCTAAGGAGGAGGCTGAGAAGAAAGCTAAAGAAGAAGCAGAAGAGAAAGCTAAACAGCAGGCTGAGAAGAAAGCTAAAGAAGAAGCAGAGAAGAAAGCAAAAGAAGAGGCTGAGAAGAAAATTAAAGAAGAAGCAGAGAAGAAAGCTAAAGAGGCGGCTGAAAAGAAAGCTAAAGATGAGACTGAGAAGAAAGCCAAAGAAGAAGCTGACAAGAAGATTAAAGAGAAAGCAGAAAAGAAAGCGAAATTGGAAGCCGAGAAAAAAGCTAAGGAGGAGGCTGAGCAGAAAGCTAAAGAAGAAGCAGAGAAGAAAGCTAAAGAGGAGGCTGAGAAGAAAATTAAAGAAGAAGCAGAGCAGAAAGCAAAAGAAGAGGCTGAGAAGAAAATTGAAGAAGAAGCAGAGAAGAAAGCTAAAGAGGCGGCTGAAAAGAAAGCTAAAGATGAGACTGAGAAGAAAGCCAAAGAAGAAGCTGACAAGAAGATTAAAGAGAAAGCAGAAAAGAAAGCGAAATTTGAAGCCGAGAAAAAAGCTAAGGAGGAGGCTGATAAGAAAGCAAAAGAAGAAGCAGAAGAGAAAGCTAAAGAGCAGGCTGAGAAGAAAGCTAAAGAAGAAGCTGACAAGAAGATTAAAGAGAAAGCAGAAAAGAAAGCGAAATTGGAAGCCGAGAAAAAAGCTAAGGAGGAGGCTGAGAAGAAAGCTAAAGAAGAAGCAGAGAAGAAAGCTAAAGAGGAGACTGAGAAGAAAATTAAAGAAGAAGCAGAGCAAAAAACAAAAGAAGAGGCTGAGAAGAAAATTGAAGAAGAAGCAGAGAAGAAAGCTAAAGAGGCGGCTGAAAAGAAAGCTAAAGATGAGACTGAGAAGAAAGCCAAAGAAGAAGCTGACAAGAAGATTAAAGAGAAAGCAGAAAAGAAAGCGAAATTTGAAGCCGAGAAAAAAGCTAAGGAGGAGGCTGATAAGAAAGCAAAAGAAGAAGCAGAAGAGAAAGCTAAAGAGCAGGCTGAGAAGAAAGCTAAAGAGGAGACTGAGAAGAAAGCCAAAGAAGAAGCTGACAAGAAGATTAAAGAGAAAGCAGAAAAGAAAGCGAAATTGGAAGACGAGAAAAAAGCTAAGGAGGAGGCTGAGAAGAAAGCTAAAGAAGAAGCAGAGAAGAAAGCTAAAGAGGAAACTGAGAAGAAAATTAAAGAAGAAGCAGAGCAGAAAACAAAAGAAGAGGCTGAGAAGAAAATTAAAGAAGAGGCAGAGAAGAAAATTAAAGAGAAAGCAGAAGAGAAGGCGAAATTGGAAGCTGAGAAAAAAGCGAAGGAGGAGGCTGAGAAGAAAGCTAAAGAGGAGGTTGAGAAGAAAGCTAAAGAAGAGGTTGAGAAAAAAATTAAAGAAGAAGCAGAGAAGAAGGCGAAATTGGAAGCTGAGAAAAAAG